>CM074753.1:12384375-12984375 GCA_037367245.1 Phrynocephalus guinanensis
CCACCCCTTGCGGGCTTTAAAAAGCTATAAAAACAAGGCTCTACAAGGACACATTTTGGCAATCGCTAATGTCTTTTCCTGTGTTCCTCCGGGTCTGATGTTGTTTTGTCATTTGTTTTTTGCCTTTTGCTGGATTTTTGTTATTTGTTGCTGCTGTTGTTGCTCTTATCTCCTGAATTGATTGGGGGTTCCCCCCTTCTTTTCCTGTTATTTGATCATTGAGGTTTTTTTATTTTTAAATTTTATATTCGTTTGATCTATGTAAATCACCCAGAGTTCCCATGGAAAATCGGGTGGTAAGTAAACAGATAGATAAATAAATAAATAAAATGATGGGCAGTACTACATGGGGCCCAAAAGAGGAAGGGGAAGCATAACAGGAGCCCTCCTGCTTGCGATCCTCAGAAATGGGCGTTGAGCAAAGCCTGGAAAAGGTATTTTTGGAATAAAATGGTGGCCCTGTTGGCTGAGAGTGTTCAGGGACCTGTATCCACAATTAACTTTTCCTAGCAGACGTTGCTCGATCATCCGTTTTCCAAGGAACACAAGCGGGAGGGCTCCTGTTTCCGTTTCATTCAAGACAATGCTTCCCTCAGACCCCAGAAGCCACGGGTGGACAAACAGATGTGGACAGCCTTGGTTACCCACCAGAGGGGAGGAAGGTTAGGGTCGGCCTGCTTCAGGGAGGGCCGAGGCCCAAAGGGCCGAATCCTGCCCCTCGGCTGCCAGGAGGAGGGTGGAAGCCACCTCAGGGTCATCCATTCGTTAAGAACGACCAGCCTGCGCGAGCCACCAAGCGGGGCTGTTCATGGAAGCGAGCCCCGAGCCTGGCTAGCGGTGTCGGGAAAAAAGAGGCCCAAACGTCACACGTTTTTAGAAACCACCCAGGCGAAAACACAAGGCAGGCAGGCAACCTGGGCCAGCAGAATTCAGTTGGGCGACTTGCATTTGCAGCCTCACACGCTGCTCTCGTCAGTGGGCTGGAGAGGACTTTTCTGGGGCTGCTGGGATGAATGCCCATCGACTCAGCACTGACCAGCCACTCCTTCCCTGCCTGCCTCTCTCGGACGAGTGTCTCCTTTCATTCTCTTTAGTTTGCTGGGAGTTAGTACTGTTTTGTTTGCAACTGTTCACAATTGTAAGTTATGACATGTTTTTATTTCTCTCTCTCCCATAAATGTCTCAAGAGTGCCTGCCTGAGGCCTCAAGGGGCAGTTAATGAGAAGGGAGTGGACTCTCTGGGGGAACTTGAGGCTTTTCTCATCTGTACTTAATTGCACGGCACATGAATTTTACCAGAAATTCAAAAATCTGCAGCAGATTCAGCGTCTCTTCCAGATTATAGGTGGACGTTTTTTGAGGGCCTTCCAATGCCTTCTGGAGAAGAGGAAGGGACCAGACAGCAGCCGAAGCCAGGGAAGAGAAGGGCGCGTCCGGGATGTGTCCCAAACAGCCCAGCTCTGAATACAGGGGATGAGGAAGCGTCTGCAGTGGTGCAATCCCAGCACTCTTTACTACTGAGCAAGGCTGATGGGAATGGCGTTCTGGAACCTCCTGGAAGCCTCTCCTTTGCCCCCCCCCCAGCCCCAGCCCCGATGGAGACGGAATGGCACGGAGTGGGCCTGCCCCCTTCAAGTCTTGGCCCTTCCGCTGCCTCTGGCTCCCCTCCTTCCCAGATGACCAGCAGAAGACGTGCGCAGGGGCAAGGACCGAAGGCTGGGCCCAAGCAAACAGCAGCGGCCACCAGGGAGCCCCGGAATCACCCACACGGCCAAGCAGAGGGTAGGACCGAGCCTGGCAGCCCTCTTAGCAGGCAAAAATCCAACGGAAAACAAAACAACAAAACAACACAGAGGCAGAAAGAGAAGCGCGTGGCACTTGAGAGACAGCCCACCCTATTTCAGTGTGTGCACCTTCTGTGCCTCTGGTCGCCACGCCTGCCGCTCTTCCTACCTTGCGGTGCTTCAGGGCCCGGTTCAGCCGCTTCTCCTGGGCCAGCTGCAGCTTCGTCCGCTCCAGGGCCTCCCTCAGTAAAGCTTTCTCTTCCGACTCCCGGTAGATCTGGTCCGCCAGTTTGGCCACTTCCGACCGGCAGGCCTGCAGGCTCTGCTGCCTGGTCCTGGGCAAGGCGAGGGTGGTGGGGGGGGGGAGAGAAGGCGCTGACCACTGGCTCCCCATTGACTGGGAAGCAGGGGCAACCCCCACCCCCCCATAAGAACATAAGCACAGCCTTGCTGCTGGAACAGGCCACCACAGCCCATCCGGTCCAGCATTCTGTCTCACACAGTGATGGCTCACCATTTGATTCAGGGTAGCCCCAAGCAGATGTCCTCACCTGCTTACGATTCCCCGTAAATGGCACTGAGAGATTTCCTGCCTCTCTCTCCAACCGGAGGTTGTCCTTAGGCATCCCATAATGATAGCCTCGGATACCCTTGTTCTCCATGAACTTGTCTTAAAGCGGTCGACACCTGCCACTAGTGCTTCCCATCCGGAAAAGAGAGGACAGGGCTCTTCAGAGACTGGAAGGGCTGCCACGCAGAGGAGGGGCAGGATCTGCCCTCAATCAACCCAGGGTGCAGGACACACAACAAGGGGCTCAAGTGACAGGAAGCCAGGTTTCAGCTGAATATGAGGGGGGGGGACTTCCTGATTGTTAGAGCAGTACAACAACAGGACTCATGACCTCAGGAGGGGGTGAGGGATCACTGGGGTCCTTCAAGATAAACTTGGGGCAAGTACCCGACAGATCTCCTTTGATCTGTCTTGAGTGGTGTGTGTGCGTGCGTGCGTGCGTGCATGCGCGCGTGCATGTCAGACTCCATGGCCTTCAAGGCCCCTTCCCGCTCCTGGATTCTATTGGTTTTTTTTTTGTTGGTCTGCTTCTCCTACCCCCCTCTCGGGCCACTTTCCTCCACGGGCCACTCTGGCTCCAGGCGGTGGTCCTTCGCTTGGAAGCACCACCTTCCTCACCAGCCTGGGAGTGAGCTCCAGCTCTGTGCAGGTCCTCCTTGCAGGATGTGAGGGGAGCGTCAGTCAGGGCCAACAGAGAAGTGTTGAGTCCACAGTAGGCTATTCCTACTGTACGCTGCTGAATTTCCCAAGGTCCAATGAAAGAAATTCAGCACAGAGAGGTCCAGGAAACAATTACCAGTTTATTAGGCCTAATAAAGACGGTAAGGCCAAGTAACCCAGAGCAAGGCAGTGCAGGATGGTCGGCCCAGAAGAAAGAGTGCACCCGGGTTTTATACCTCCCTCCCCCTCCCATGAGGTGCATGCAATCCCTGGGCCGGGCAAGAGGTGGCCTTCAGGGGACATCCAATGGGGACAGTCCAGAGGGTCTCCTGGGGGAGGTCTCAAGGTGTTCCCAAGTCCTGAAACAAGATTCCAGATTAACCTGTTTGCCAGGTGTGGCCAGGACTCCTCTGTTCTTTGATGGGCCATTCAAGGTGTGAGAATGGAAAGGAAGAAGGTGAGCATTGTCCAAGGGTCTGGGTAATCTCTGGGTAATTAACAGGTCAATGGGGGAGCTGGAAAGTCAATAGGAAGAGTCCTAAGGCTGCCAGACACAGTTCCTGGTAGATGTGGAAGTGACACAATAGGGAGCCTCCAGGCTGAAGTTAATCCTATTGTGCATGAGGAAATTCCTGCCTCTCCTTGAATGATGTAGTCGCTTCTGGAAGATGCAGCCATGCCAAAGAGTCACCATTTTCCTCCTTCTCTCCCCATGGTTCTTGCCCAAGATGGTGGTCCCAAGCATAGAGAACGGGGGGGGGGGGAGTACCCAGGAAAGCATGGTGGGGTGAGAGGTTAAGAGGAGAGCGGGGTGGTGGTGGTGGTTGCCCTTCTAGCTCAAGGTGGCGGAGAGGGGAAGGCAAGAGAAAGAGAGGGGGGAAGAAATTTAGTGGAGGGGGAAAAGGAGAATCCAGGTGTGTATGGAGTTTTGTCAGTGGCTTAGGCTCTTCAGGGTCTATGGTGAATGATGTTGTTGTATTTCAATTAATCAAAGCCTCCTCCTGGTTCAGCAACAGTGCCACTCAGGCTGGGAAAAGACTGCAGAGCAGTTTGCCTAGTATTTCTATGGGAAGGTTCCAATTTGTTTGGGGTTTTCGTGAAGTGCTTGTGCATGGTGTTGGGTGCAGTTTTGGGGTGTTGGGAACCCCAAAAGCATCTCGTAAAATATTTCATTTTATTTTTTTCTTAGTGACCCTAAAAGAGGGAGCCCAACACCACGGCGGCGAAAGGTCGACCGCTGCTGCTCATGTGCGCGGCATTGCCCTGGCATCAGGGCGACACTTTCAGAGGACGTATGGAAGTGCTGTGATGTCTTCCAGCCACACTTGGGTGCTCACAGGGTTTACAGCAGGGGTGTCCCAACTTTGTGCAAGGAGGGCCAGCTTTGGCGAGGTGAAAATGTGAGGGGGTCAAGCTGCAGCAACAGAGCCAGGGGTGGGTGTACTGGGCAGGTGGCTGGGGGGGGGACAGAGGCAGGGAGGGCAGGCAAACCATAAAACTGCAAGCTGATGTCTCCCATCCAGTATGGGGAGGGGCCAGCTGGAGAGGATGCATGACAGAATGAGCCGGTGGGGAGAAGAGGCCATGGGCCGCTCAAAATTTGAAAATGGGCCGCATTTGGCCCCCAGGCCTGACTTTTGACATGCCTGGTTTATGGGAACGGAAAAGGCACGGCAGGTTCTCCCCACTGCTAGCTGCGGGGTTCTGGGAGTGGGCATTTTAACAAGCACAACCCATCTCGACTGGATGCAACCTGCCTCCCGAGGAGCCCTTCCGGTGGGCCCAGCGGCCTTGCCCAAAAGCTCCACCCTCCCGGGACGGAGGGGTTTCTACCTGAACTTGCTCAGGTCCCTCTCGTATTCCTTCAGGAGGGACTCCTTCCTTTCGAGGCGATGCTTCAGCTGGCCAACCTTGCTGAAGAGCAGCTCGGCGTCCTTCCGGCGCAGCCGCCCCACTTTCCCTTTCGTCTCGGGGGAGGTGCTTGACCGTCTGCTGGCCCCCCAGCTCCTTCACGTTGACGAGGCCGGCCAGGTCCTGGATCAGGCGGAGGTACTGCCAGGTGGTGGGGGTGGGGGTGGGAGAGAGTAGGGAGCAGGCAGGGTGGGTGCAAGCCTTCTACTAAACCAATATGTTTTCAAATGGCTTTATACAATTCTTATTCCGTGGAAGGTTAATTACATTTTTAACTGCATCCATTTTAATCTGTTTAGAGCCCCTGCATTAGGAGAAAGGCAGAAAGAAAAAGCAAAAAAGCAAAGTGTTCTACCACTTCAAGTAGTCTCTGGGCAGTTTACAGTTTTAATTACAGTAATGCAGGCTACACATTGCCCCCCCCCCCCAGCAAGCTGGGTCCTCATTTTACCGACCTCAGAAGGATGGAAGGCTGAGTCAACCATGGCTGATACTTCACGTCCATCTCACCGCTGTTTGCGGTCCTGCTGTGGATCGGTATGAAGAAATCTAACTGCACGTCCATTGCGGGATGAGGGGAGTTCGTCCCGACCACGCCTCCTCAACTGTGATCTAAGCAGGATGAGAGATTCCCCTCCCTGGCCTCGGGAATTTCCTCATCTCGCTTCTCGTTCCAATATGAGTGGCCATGAGGTAAGGCTCGTCACGCAACAACGTGCCATTCTCCATCTAGTGACAGGAGTGTGAAGTGCCGTTCACCAGTACATTCAAAGAATCATAGAATCATAGAGTTGGAAGAGACCTCAAGGGCCATCTAGTCCAACCCCCTGCCATGCAGGAACCCCCATCACAATATTTCCGACAGATGGCCATCCAGCCTCTGCTTAAAAACCTCCAAAGAAGGAGACTTCACCACCCTCGTTTTTGGCAGCATATCCCACTGCCGAACAGCTCTAACTGTCATGAAGTTCTTCCTAATGTTCAAATGGAATCTCTTTTCCTGTAGTTTGAAACCATTGCCCCGAGTCCTAGTCTCTGAAGCCATGGGAAACAAACCTGTTCCCTCTTCAATATGACATCCTTTCAAATATTTAAACATAGCTATCATATCCCCCCCCCCAGCCTTCTTTTAGAGAGGCTAAACATTCCCAGCTCCCTAAGCCGTTCCTCATAAGACATTTCTTCCAGACCCTCAACCATCCTGGTCACCCTCCTCTGGACCCGCTCGAGGTTGTCAACATCCTTTTTAAACTGAGGCGCACAGAACTGGACACAGGACTCCAGGTGGGGTCTGACCAAAGCAGAATAGAGTGGTACTATCACTTCCCTTGATCTATTCTAGACACTATGGTTCTGTTGATGCAACCAAGAATCCCTATGGAGTCAGCAACGCAGTGCAGAGAGATTAAAAGACAAATGCCTCAAACTTAACTCCGTGACGCATTGAAGGCAAGGCTTCAGATAATGGAAACATCGAAAAACGGAAGGTCAGGCCGGGGGGGGGGAACGGAGAACAAAGGCATGGAATTTCACATCTCATCACGGAACGAGGACAGGCAGAAACAGTCATGCCGGTATCATCAATCATGCCCATGCGTACACGGGAACGGACAGAACCGCAAGAAGACCACGTGACCGCAACCGACATCAACACGCAACGAATTTTCTCCCGGGACGAGAGTGGATGTGAAGTAACCGTCCATGAGCCTGCTGCTGCCTGGGACTGAACCCCAGGTGGTGAGCACAGTTTTAGCTGCAGTGCAGCTGTTTAACCACTGCGCCATGAGGCTCCTATAAAGTGAAGAAATGAATGAAGAAACCAATGGAATGTGTCAAAGGGCGTTTATACACGACCCCTAAGCTCCGCCGCAAATGGCTGCAAGGTCCGGACCTTAAAAATGTTTGCCCACCAGCTCCGGACTTTGCAGACAATTAAGTGCGACCCCACCCACTTTAGCAAGACCAAACAGCAGTTTTCTTGTACCTGCTTTTTGGAGGTGACAAATATTTGATCCGGTGTAAGGATAGTGAGTGCGGTGCTCTCCTGGCTTCGGTTTGTTCTTTTTTTGCATCCCGCCCCTTTAAGAGATCTGTATTATGCTGCCGGGAACAAAACGGAGGTAAACCGGCATTCTTTTCTTTCTCTTTTTCTCCCTCCCCTCACGCAGCCAGCAACCAGGAAGTGCGGAGGGGGGTGGGGACAGAGGAAGAGTGAGGAACCCCTAAGATCTCTGGTCCGAATTTAAGTGGCCAGCGGATCTTAGGGGTCATGTAAAAAGGCCCAAAGAGACAATGCTTAAGAGTAATATATGTCCCGATGTACCTAAAATGTATATGTTCCTGGAGATTAAAGTGGAAGTGGGCTTCTAAGCCAATGGACACCACATCTTGGACAGGGAACATCCCGCTTCAGCCCAGCCTTTAGCCGGCAAAGACCGGTGCTGGTCAATGGCCTCAGTAGCACATGCCTCTCTGCAAACCACAGGCCGGGCCAGAATCTGGACAGCAAAGGAGGAGAAAGGGCTTCTGAGCTTGGCCAGAGGACAAAACAGGAAACCATTGAGGAGGTTCAAGGATCGACACAGAGACACAGGGCTCCACTGCCAGAGGGCCTTCGAGGGGAAACGGGGCCATCGTCGGTCCGATCGGCTTTGATTTGTCTTGAGCGGGGGGTGGGGGGTGGCTTGATGGCCTGACGGGCCCCTCCCAGCTCTGCCCTCCTCTGGTTCTATGAGGGCCTCCTGGTGTTGGTTTCTAGGCATGGAGTTCCTGTGGAGCAGCGGTTCCACGGCTGGACTGCATCCCAAAACTTGGGCCCATGACCTGGAGTTCAGTCCCGCGGAGCCTGCTCAAGGTTCACTCAGCCTTCCCACCTACCAAGGTCAGTAAAAAAAAAAGAGTACCCACCTTGCTTTGGGGTGTGGGGAGGGGGGCAACATGTAGGCTGCAGAATTACTTGTAAACTGCCCAGCGAGTGCTTGGAGTGCTGTGGGGTGGCAGAGAAGCCGCACCCTTTGCTTTTTGCTTTGCTTTTCTGCCCCTTTCGAATGAGGCGAGATAAGGGAGAGGAGGGGGGGCAGGAGGCGCATGGGTCAGGGACTCTCTGGCAAGGGCCCCGAGGAGGCCCCAGGATGGGAACCTTGTTATGAAACCCCCACCCCCTCCTGCTTCCCCTTTCATGCTCATTGACAAACTCCCTCCTTCCCTCCCCCCTACACATTTCCCTACCAAGTCCTCGCTGAGGTCCAGGGCATCGGCTGTTTCCAGCCTCCCAGTCCTTTCGATCATCAGGTTGGGGTCAAGGCTGGAGGCCACTCTTGGCAGCTGGAAGAGAAGCCGGCCGGAGAAAAGGAACTGGACCCCTTGAGTCATGAGGAGCCCAAGAGGCAGGAGACCGAGTGTGTGTGTGTGGGGGGGCTCCTCTCCCCCCCCTCCTCCCAGCCAGGATGTGCCTTCTAAGCCAGGCAGAGGCGGGCTACCTTCTTGGCACCGGCACCGGCTCCCCCCAAGGAGGCCCCTTCTTCTTGTTTTTCTTCTTCTTCTCCCTCCTCTGTTTTTTTATGGTTCTTCTCCACCGCTGGGCCTCTTTTGAGAACAACAAGAGGTTCGGCCGGGCTCCCTTGCAAACCTAAGGGAAGAAGAGAATCCTCCTTATGGTCACGCTCCCAACCTTTACTGGTGTGACCGAGGACGGCTACAGGAGGAGGAGGGGGGGTCCAGCTTGGCTGAGCACCCTCTTTGGGCAAAGCTCTTTCCTGGACTGCCTCTAAACACCCTCTTGTTTTATGGGATGCGTGGAGAGAAGGACCAGGTAAAACCATGGCTGACTCAGGGGTCCAACAAAGGCCATGCTTTCCAGAACCTGCAGCCCGAGATGTTTTTGGATAACTACAGCTTCTAGGAGTTCAAGACAAAGGGCAGCTAAGCCCCACCAGGTCAGCAAATGGCTGACTTAGGGCGTTTATACACGACCCCTAAGCTCCGCCGCAAATGGCTGCAAGCTCCGGACCTTAGAAATGTTTCCCCACCAGCTCCGGAGATTGCAGACAATTAAGTGCGACCCCGCCCACCTAAGCGCGACCCAGCACACTTTTCTTGTACCTGCTCTTTGATGGTGAAAAATATTTGATGCGCAGAGTGCCTCAGCTCTCCTCACTTCTTTATGTTGTTTTTCTTTTGCCTCCGCCCCTTAAAGAGGAACCAGGAAGTAAACGGAGGTCGGAGCAACTTCCACCGGCACCGGAGGTAAGGCTTTAGGGTTCTTTTGTCCCTGTCTAAGGCTTTTTTTCCTCCCTCCCCTCACGCAGACAGAACAAAGAAGTGTGGAGCAGGTGGGGATGGAGGAACAGCAACGAACCCCCAAGATCTCTGGTCCGAATTTAAGGGACCAGCGGATCTTAGGGGTCATGTAAAAAGGCCCTTAGACAAAACGCCTCATCCGACATATTCTCCAAGTGGAGGAAGACAACGGTTTGTTTTGCAACATCATCTTCTTCCAATGCTTTTCTTGCCTTTAGTGTGTTTTGTTTCATGGCTGGTGACTGGAAGGTAAAAGCTGGACTCAGTTTGCAAGTCTGAGAGCCAACACCTGCGTCTATATGTCTCTGAGAAAACCCTGCTGTGGCCTGGGAAATTTGTTTAAAGCCATCACTGAAGGAGGCCTGTAAATCTTTGACAAGAAATCGGGCTTTCTCAGTGGCCACCCCTCGGCTCTGGAACCAACTTCCTCCTGAGATCTGTCTCACACCTTCCCTCCCAGTCTTTAAGAAGCATCTAAAGACGTGGCTATTTAAAAAAAGCTTTCCCTGAATATTAACCTGTTCTAATAATGATTGCTATTATGTATTTATTTTGTTTTATCTCTAGCCCATCTTGCTCCTCTTCTATGTTTTTGTTATATATTGTTTACTAGTTATTGTGTTTTTATTTATATATTTTATTGTTTATGGTTTTGATTTCTGTTCAGTTTGTAAACCGCCCAGAGTAGCTGTGTGGCTAGATGGCGCGGTATATAAATTTAACAACAACAACAACAACAACAACAACAACAACAACAACAAAAGCCAAGTTGGGTGCTTATCTATCCATAGTTACATACGGTCTCTGGGCAGTTTACAATTATATTTATGCAGGCTACGCCCTGCCCTCCCCCTCGCCCCCAGCAAGCTGCGTGCTCATTTTACCAGCCTCAGAAGGCTGGAAGGCTGAGTGAACCTTCAGCCGTCTCCCTGGCATTGAACCCCAGGCGGGTGAGCACATTTTGGGCTGCGGTCCAGCTGCTTAATCACTGCGTTTAAAACTGGCTTTCTCTTGAGTGTCTTTGGGGGACCTTGGGTGGGTTCAGAAGAAGGCAAGAGAGTGTCATGCCAGAGGAGGGAAGCCTCCCGGTAGGAGTGAGCTGGGTTGGATCTGCTTCTTCGTGGCCACTGAGCCTCACAGGCATTTTGAGGGAAACTGGGGAGGAGCCGGCTGGCACTTTTACACCCGACACAACAGCAGTGGTTCCCGACCTTGAGCCACCCGGGTGTTGTTCTTGGACTGCAACCCCCAGAAGCCTCCACACCAGCCAGACTGGACGGGGTTTCTGGGAGCTGCAGTCCAAGAACCTGGCCCAGCCCAGGGCCCTGCTGGGGTGCCTGGGTGGCACTGGATGGACCACTCGGAGAAGCAGGATTGGGGGGGGGGATTGAATGGGTTTCTGGTCTCCACCAGGAAGTTCCAGGGGGAGCCCGGACCAGGGGGAGGGGCTACAAGAGCCGCCTGAGAGAAGGGGTTCAACGCTTCTCACTTCTTCCTCCTCCATTGCAGCTGCTCCTTTTCCTCTTCCAATTTCAGGCCTGCCTGAAAGCAAGTCGCTCATATATAGAGGGGGGCAGGTAGCCAAACTCCCTCATGGGGGGGGCTGGTCATTCCCCAGCCACCCACGAAGAGAGGGCCCGGCAAGGGGCCTCAAGGGGGAGGGGCTGGACCACCCCCCACCCACCGCTCTCCCTGGGCACTCCGGGGCCGAGCAGAGGCCCTGTTCTGCTTTGGTAAGGCACCCTGTGCCCTGCTTCAGGCCATCCCTGAAGTGGACCAAGCCGCGGGACGAATGTCCGTCTGTCTGCACCCCCAAGTTTATTCAGGATTCCTGGCAGTCCAGAACACAACCTGGAAGTCCTGGAGTCTGTCTCTGGGTTCCTCTTGCTGCCTGTCTCCAGCACCTTTGCAACATTCAAGGGCATACATGTGCTTGGCCTTTGGGGGAATGCGCAGTTATCTGTTGCTTTCTCTCTCTCTCTCTCTCTCTCTCTCTCTCTCTCTCTCTCTCTCTCTCTCTCTCTCTGTCCCATGCGCAAATGACCAACGAGTAGCAAATACCGGGACCAGGGGCAAGTCCTGGTGATCTGACAGCCCAGGCAAGGGTTGGAAGGAAGCCCCGGATGGCTCTCAGGCTGGAAGGCCACGACTCAGCCCAAGGAAAGCACACCTCCGGAGATGCTGCCCTGCAGCCCGCACTCCTTCCCAGAGCGCCAGGGGAGGCCAGCAGCCCCCGGGGGGAACTCAATCTGAGCCGTCCTGGGAGCCAATTCCTCGCCACCGCTGGCCCCCCAATGTTCCCGCTGCACTCACCCAGGGGGTGGCCCTTTTCTAGCATTCGGATCCTTTGCCGCAGTTCGGCCAATGCGTCCTTCTGGCGACGGATCGTCTCCTCATGCCTGGAGCCTCGGCATCTCGCCCCGACGTCAGCCAAGTCCACGCTTGGCCCCTGAGTAGGGGAGAGGGTTAGGGTTAGTAGGCTCAGAGATCAACCCTGCCGAGGAGCAAAGGTCTGGGGGTCTGGGGTGGGGGTCTCCTTTGGGCTGCCCTCCCTCCACGAGGGTCCCAGGGCCTTCCCCTTCCCCCAAGTCCCTCCGGCCAAAGGCCAGAAAGTGTCAACGGCAGCTTCCCTTGCCCTGACTCGCACACCACTACTGAAACAACAACAACAACAACAACAACAATGCTCCTTTTGATTTCCATTTCTATCCTGAAGGCTTTCCTTTTTGTCACCGTTCTAGCATGAGTTCATTCAAAACTCACGCTGGCGGGTTGCGAGGGAACTGAGACGTTTGGGTGGGAACCCGCTCGCACGTGCCCAGTGCGAGGGGGGCAGTGACCAATGAACTTTCCTATTGCTAGGGAAGTCTGAACCATGCGCATGCACGCTTGGGAAACCCATCTGTGTGGCTTCATGAAGACCACGATGAAGAACTGGGCAGGCTGAGCCTGGAGGGAAGGAGACGGAAGGGGAGATGGTTGGAGAGCACGCTTCAAAGACCTGGAAGGCTGTCACACAGAGGAGGAGGAGGAGGAGGAGGCGGATCTGTTCTCCATCATCCCAGACAGACAGCAGGATACACAACAATACACTCCGGCTACTGGAAGCCAGATTTAGGCTGAGTATCAGCAAAAAACCTTCTAACGGTTTAGAGGAGGGCGGCAATGGGACCCCCATGACCTCGGGGTGGTGGCGGCAGCGGTGGGTGCTCCTACGCTGGAGACGTTCCAGAGAAAATGGGGCCACCGATCTGCTTTGACTTGGGGTTCCCACCTTGAGCAGGAGGTCAGATGCGAAGGCCTTGGAGGTGCCCCCCCCTTCCAGCTCCATGATTCCCATGCCATTTCCACTGGTGTAAAATTACGTTTTGGAATAACCCAGCCATGGCTAGAGGCTTTTAGACCAAAGGGGGATTTCTTAATCCACTCTCCTACTGGAAGTGCACCAAGGGCAAAAGGCAGACCTGAGCATTGGCCGCATGAGTCTTTCAAGACACCTTCTGGGCCGTTGGCTGGCATCCTGATTGGCCCTGCTGCTAGCCCACTTCCAAGAAGGCAAATTGCTGCCCCCTCCCCCCCCCAGGTTCTCCCAGGGGGTGCCTCCCTGCTCCGGGCGCTACTTGCCTTTCTGGCCGCGGGGGCTTCCTCCACCCAGGAGGCCCCCGTTTGCACGCTCTTGTGCTGCTGGATCTTCTCGGCCCCTTCCCTCTTCCCTTGGGCCTCTCTCATCACCACCTCTTGCAGCTTCTCTCGGCTGCTCCTGTGTTCCGAAAAAGAAAGAGAAGGGTGGATTCAATGATGGGCTCCCCAAAAGGCACCAGCTCCCCCCCAAAAAAACCTTCCCTGCCTCCTCGCCTTGGATGGAATCCTAAAACCAAAGTTGAAAGGGGCCCCTGAGGCCAACAAGCCCCACCCCGGCCGAAGGAATCCAAATCAAGGTCTATCTCAAAGAGGGCAGCCAAGATGCCGCCTCCATCCCTTCGCAAGGCCATTGGCTCCCCCAGCCAAGTGTTCCATCAGTTAGGACATTTTCCCCCCTGATTTTCACCCAAAATCTGGGTTCCTGTAAGTGCAGCCCATTGATGCCCAGGCACTCCAGGGATGACGGAGATCAGATCCTGCCCCCACTCCTCTTCATGGCCCCCTTCCAAGCCTTGGATAAGCAACCACCTATCTCCCTTCTGCCTCCTTTCTCCAAGGTGAAACGGGCCCACTTCGTTCAGTTTTTATCTCCCAAGGCTTTGCTTTCCAGCTGGCTCCTTCTCATCCTGGCTGCCCTCCTCTGAACCTGTCCCAGTTTGTCCCCACCCTTCTCCCAGTGCCATGTCCAGAACTGGTCACCGTCCTCCAGGTGAGGCCTGGAAGTCTTGGTAGGGAGACCGTCCTCCAATAAGGGCCTTTTCACACGACCCCTAAACTCCGCGGCAAATGGCTCCCAGCTCCAGAGCTTACAATTATTTCCCCACCAGCTCCGGAGTTTACAGATAATTAAGTGCGACCATGCCCACCTAAGCGCGTCCCAGTGCACTTTTCAGGTACCTGCTCTCCGGATGTGAAAATTCCTGATGCGGATATAACGTAGTGACTGCCGGGCTCTCCTTGCTTCTGTTAGTCCTTTTTTGCCCCCCCCCCCCCGCCCCTTTAAGAGATCTGAATGCAGTGCCAGGAGGGCAGAACGGAGGTGAGCGGCATTCTTTTCTTCCTTTTTTTCTCCCTCCCCTCACGCAGCCAGCAGCCAGGAGTGCGGAGGGGGTGGGAACGCAGGAACAGCGACAAACCCCTAAGATCTCTGGTCCGAATTTAAGTGGCCAGCAGATCTTAGGGGTCGTGTGAAAAGGCCCTAAGTCTCATTTTAGGACATGTTTATTTGTAAGCCTCCCCTGGAGTCCACTCACAAAAGGTACCTAAATATCCTTTAGGACAAGGGCGGCCCTCAACCGGCCCCCTCTCTGCCCTCCCACTGGGAGAAGCACCCCTCTGCAGGGGCACAGCTCTCCGGGAAAAGGAAACACTTCTTGTGGGTTAAACCCACTTCCCGAGGCCGCCCCTGATGCCTCCTGGAGAGTGCAGAGAAAATACAGTACATACTTGACAGTCCCCCCGCCCCCCAAACTGGTCATGCCAGGCTTGCGTTTAGAGGTCAGTTGGAAAAAACACAGGCTGCCACAGAGGTGTGGTTTTCTCACTGCCCTTCTGGTCACAGTGGCTGTTGTTGTTGTTGTTGTTGTTGTTGTTTTTTGTTGTTTCTTTTAGAAACAGTTGTCTCTCGTGGAGAGAGGGGTCCAGAACCAGGAGAGGCTCCCTCGACCCCTGCCCCCCCCAATCTCCTCATCCTTGGAGCCTCCCTGGCTCTGCCGCTTGGCTCCCACCTGAGCGCTTCCCTGGCCACGTGGAGGTCGGCCTCCTTCTGCTCCGCCCGCTGAGCCATCGCCCGCAGGCTCTCTCGGAGCTGGTGGAGCTCCTGCGCTTGGCTGTGGACCAGCCGCTGCTTCTGCTCCAGCTCCACCTTCTGCTTCTCACTGAGTTCCCCTGCAAAGGGGGGAGGAGAGGGGGGGGAGGGAGGGAGGGAGCATAATTACCGAGTGTGACTTTGGGGCTACAGTGGATCCGGTCATGGGAGGGGCAGGCCTCCGTGTTGCCTTGTATGTTTCCGATTCCCAACACAAAAGCAAAGCAAGGCGTGCCGCCTACCTCCCTCCCTCCCCACAGCCCTTAAGAGCATTCCCTGGGTGGTTTACAAGTAATTATGAAGGCTTCACGTTGCGTGCACCCCACCCAGCAATCTGGGTCTACTCAATTTCTCAACCTTGGAAGGACAGAAGGTGGAGAGAACCTCATGCCGGCTCCCTGGGACTGAACCCCAAGTAGTGAGCAGAGTTTTGGGCTAGGGTGAGGGTTAAGGGCAAAGCAGCAAAGCAAGCATGGTTAATCCAAACATGGTTTTCTTTGCTCCACTTATACTCAAAGACCACAATGGGCCACCCTTCTAACCACAAACAACCCCTCAATAGTTTGGCTCCGGAGACTGGATGCATCTCCCTACAAAGCTGAAGCACTCACATGCCCTCCAGGCCTCACCTTCTGGAATGTGCAAATCTGGCTTTTGCTGTTATATAATAACGTTGGCCCAATCCAATGTTACGTCGGCCGCAACACTAGTGCCACTGGTGGCTGGTCTTGAACCAGGTGTTTATAAATAGGGTAAGAGGCTGGTTCACACATTTTTAATTTGTGCTAACCACAGTCAGTATTAATCCGAATATGTATGTTCTGAGGGGAACTTCTCCGATGGGAAGAGAGGGACCCCTGCACGCTCAACCAAGATGATGGAGGAGACAAAGAAACCTGAGGATCTAATGAACCTTTCACCTGTGGAGAGGTTCATGGCACTAAAGGGGTACTAGGATGCCCTCAGGGATAAAGAGAAGGAAGAGAACCTGAGGGCGGGAGGAAGTAAAAAGAAGGACTTGGCGGGAAAAGGGGACCACTCCGCTCCTGTAGAGGTGGGGTTTGGAGCCTGTAAAAAGGGAGGGAAGAGAGGGTTGCCAGAAGGATGGGAGTGGGTGTGGATGGAGAACCCATGGGCGGGAGATTGGGAACAGATGATGATGCCACACAAGGAAGCCGAGAGTTACAGGCGTAGAGCACACCGTCAGAAGTGCTCTTACTGGGGTGAGAGAGAATTCAGAGAGTACAACCGGAAACTGAAGGAAATACGTAAAGATTTGGAGTTAGAGAGATGGCTGGTAAAGATCCGACAGGAGATCGAGGCAGGGACTCTGGACCCCAGGGAGGACTTGAGCCAGAGACCAGAGTACCCCATGTGTACACCCAAGCCGAGACCACGTGGTCCCAGATTCACTTCAGAAGTTGGGATACAAGTGGGAACCCCTTCAATCTCCATGAAGGAGATTGGTGCGCAGGTGGAAGGGCTGAGGCTGGTGGAGAGGGAGGAAGAGAACCGTGGATGATGCAGAACACCCACAGGTGGTGGTGGGGAATTTGATCACTTTCTAGAGACTCCCAGTTATGGAGACAAGAATCCTTCTATATATGATGTTAAAGAAGTTGACACTGTTGTCAGAAGAAAAACTCTGTTTATTGTTGATGAACCCAATAAAAGTTCTGTTTCTTTGTTACGTGAGATGCTGCCTTCTTTGAAACCAGAAGGGTGGGGCGCCTGGGCAAAGACGGAGGAGCCCTCACATATGTATGTATGTATGTATGTATGTATGTATGTATGTAGGTAGGTAGGTAGGTAGGTAGGTACACATTGGATGGGTGGGTGGGTGGGTGGGTGGCTGGATGGATAGATGGACGGATGGGTGGATGGACAGACACCTGGGGAAGGCAGGGGGATGGAGGGGAGCCCACTGGCCCATCTAGCCAGAAAGAGCCCATGCTGGCCAGCAGCAGCCAAAAGATCCCTGCACGATCCCGGCCTAGCCCTACGCAGCCATCTTGGGTGTTCTCTGCATATCTTTGGCATTTCCTGACTCTGCTTAGCTTCCAAAACTAGAAGGGACTGGTGTGTTTTGGAGAGGGTGTTGTGGATGAGTGCCCCCAACCCACTGATAAAGTGCTTAGAGGCCAGGCTTTTGTGGTATGCCTGATGGCCAGAATTTTACAGACTGTTGGAGCTTGGTATTTTGAACAAATAAAAATGTTAAAATTAATTAGGAGTCTGCATAGTAGGGTAACCTAGAAAATATAAATAGTGCTCAGTCAGTGAGGTTTGGACAGCGATAACCTCAATATTGGTTCGAGGTTACTTCTGGAGAAGCACTCTGAATCCCCCATGGAAGCGCCTCAAGTCCCAGTTTGATAATCTAACCACTATACCACACTGTTAAAGTCAGGTGATGCCATTTCACGAACCGATGATGTCGGACACCCTGGCTCTTGCTCCGGAGAGTTCGGTCCTTAATTCTGCAATTACGGCCTCATCCGAAACGATTCTCTCTTTTGCAGCTTTTAATTCTTCCCTGAAGATAATTACAGAAGCGGAAGGAACAAGTGACCAAACCGAGAGTCTGAAAGACAGCTTTGTCAACGGTTGAAGTTCTGCATGCATCAAGGGGTGAAATAATGAAGTGGAGTGTAAAAAAAATGCAACCCTGGAAATAGCAACCGTTCTTAACAAAACAAGGTTCTCGATGCTACAAATCACTGCAAAACAATCAAATAATGCTCCATCCAAATCGTCACAGGGAAAACCAAGTGAATGGAAAATGACAAAAATGACACTGCCTTTAAAAAAAGTCTTTTCCTAGTAAGCCAACACTTGGGCATGGAAGCAATCATAATAAGGAAAATTAAAAACTAAAACGGAGGGGGGAGGGGGAATCCCAAGATGATGGAACTCCAAAAGGTTCTGAAATGCGAGCAACCAAATTTGTTCAGTAGAAACTGGGTGTCTTGGCATTCTGCTTAATGAGCTAAGCTCTGTCCAACCCAATTACTATGGGACAGGAGTAAGTGTTCCGGGGAATCAGTGTTTTGCTCTGCACCAGTCTGCTCGCTTAGCGAAAGCAGCATTCTGAGAGAAAAAAATTATGTCTTGGGTTTCATAGATGACCAGCTTGCTCCCTCAGCAAGCCAAAATTGTTGACAACTGAAGAGAAATGTAAACAAATGAGAGATATATAAATATAAGGAAGTAAGATGCAGACACATGCAACACCTACTGGATGTCAACAACACAGATACTGGCCACAAACACCAGATGTCAAAAAGTAGCAGGTATGTCGTAGCACAGCAACAAAGACAATGTGGATTTTCCTCTGTAGATTCAAACTGACAGACGGTTGGGTGAGTATTACAAAACTTATTGGGTGTCTGTATCTGTGCCTTGATTATGCTAAAAGACCAAGAAATGTAATTCTATTTTGAAAAGCAAAACAAAGTGTTCTGCTTAGATACCACCCCATAGTGCTTAAAGTACTCTCTGAGCGGTTTGCAATTTAATTATGCAGGCTACACATTGCCCCCACCCCCTTGCAAGCTGGGTACTCGTTTTACCAACCTTGGAAGGATGGAAGGCTGAGTCAACCATGAGCCAACTACCTGGGATTGAACCCCAGGTCGTGAGTTCAGTTTTAGCTGCAATTCAGCAATTTAACCACTGTACCACAAGGCTCCTGGGATTTTTTACTTTATCAAGATATGGGCTTTTCAATCCTGTCAGTTCATGTAGTTTTAAAATATATCCTCCTGATAGTCAGAAACATGATTAGAACATTATATACTGTATATTCTGCCTACAATGTAGCATTTTAATTAGATAGTAACCTTTTTAGCTGGGCTCATAAGTAGCAGTATTTTATTATTTGTATATTGATTAAATGTTTTGGTAAATAAATAAATTAACTTCTCAAAAGGGTACATGTCTCACTAGTTCACTAGTTGGTATTTGTTATTTTATCAGGGATTTTACCCATATATATATATATAGCTGCTAATGGCTGTTTTAAATGTGTTTTATAAGATCTTTTAATTGGATTTCAATTGTATTAATTGTATTTTAATTGTAACTGTATCTTTTTAATACAGTGATGCCTCTTAAGACAAAGCTAATTAGTTCCAAGGGTCCTTTCGTTTTAAGAAAATTTCATCTTAAGCGGCACAGTTTCCCATAGGAATGCAATGAAAATCAATTAATCTATTCTGGAGCAACCTATTACATGGGTGTTCAATACACTTCTATGGGAAGGCTGTCCCATCTCCCCCCCCCAATCAACTGACAGCTGATTTTGACAGAAGCTTTGTGGAGCAGCCTTCAGCTTCCTGTTGACTGAGAGGGTTTAGGGTTAGGGTTGGAGGGGGGTGGCGTGGGAGGGGTCTGCTCTCACACACACCCCTTTGGGGCAGCAAGGATCTTCTTTTGAAAGAGCCGCGTGAGCCCTGCAAAAAGCAGGCTGTGTGCACGGGTCTTTTAAAAGAGGATCCTTGCTGCTCCATCCCTGAGGGGGGAGGAAGCGGGCGAGGGGTCTGCTCACTCACCCCCCCCCCGGATTGGGGCAGCCAGCAAAAGGGGGGAAGATTTTCCCCTGCCCCAACCAAGCAAAGAAGGGAAATCAACAGGGAGCCAAGGCTGCTCCACGCAGCAGACACCTGGGCTGCGTGGAGCAGCCTTCATCTGTGGGTTGAGGGGGTTATCCCCAACCCAGCAAAGGGGGGAATCTTTTCCCCTTCTTTGCTGGGTTGGGGGGGGGAACCCCTCAACCAAGTTGGGGCCGAATGCTGCTCTTGGCAGTCTGAGCTGTCAAAATCACCTGGGTATCAAAATCACCTGGGTGTCCAGCTGCTGGGAGCAACATTCATCTTAACCGAGTTTTTTGTTGTATGGGGCATTCGTCTTATAAGGTGTTACTGTATTGCAATTTATGACCATTTTGTAAACTGCCCTGAGTAGTGCACTTTGCACTAAGGAGGCAGTATAGAAATATAAATCAATAAATCAATAAGAACATAAGAACATAAGAAGAGCCATGCTGGATCAGGCCAAAGGCCCATCTAGTCCAGCTTCCTGTATCTCACAGTGGCCCCACCAGATGCTTTTGGAAGCGCATGAGACTAGATATCTGTCTCCTGATACCACTCCCCTGCATCTGGCCCTTGAAGTACCCTGGTTTTAAGCCTGGAGATTACACATCTCCATCATGGTTTGTAACCTGTGATGGACTTTTCCTCCAGGAATCTGTCCAATCCCCTTTTGAAGGCATCCAAGCCAGATGCCATCACCACATCCTGTGGCAGGGAGTTCCATAGACTAACAACGCGCTGGGTGAAAAAATATTTTCTTTTGTCTGTTCTTACTCTCCCAGCCCTCAATTTGAGTGCATGTCCCCTAGTTCTGGTATTTTGTGAGAGGGAGAAGAGCTTCCCTCTATCCACTTGACTCATGTCCTGCATTATTTTGTATGTCTCAATCATATCCCCCCTCAAGCGCCTTTTTTCCAGACTAAAGAGGCCCAATTGTTTTAGCCTTTCTTCATAAGGGAGGTGCCCCAGCCCAGTAATCATTTTAGTCGCTCTCTTCTGCACCTTTTCCAGTTCCACTATGTCTTTCTTGAGATGCGGTGACCAGAATTGTACACAATACTCCAGGTGCGGCCTTACTATTGTTTTGTATAATGGCATTATAATGTTGGCTGTTTTATTTTCAATCCCCTTTTTGATAATCCCTAGCATGGAATTGGCCTTCTTCACCGCTGCTACACATTGGGTAGACAGCTTCATGGAGCTCTCCACCAACACACCAAGATCTCTTTCCTGATCTGTCACGGATAACTCAGAGCCCATGAGTTGATAGATAAAGTTTTGATTTTTCGCCCCAATATGCATTACTTTACATTTGGCTACATTAAAACGCATTTGCCATTTCGTAGCCCATTCCCCCAGTTTGGAGAGATCCTTCTGGAGCTCTTCACAATCTTCTCTGGTTTTTACCACACGGAAAAGTTTTGTGTCATCTGCAAACTTGGCCACCTCACTGCTTATCCCTGTCTCCAGGTCATTTATGAACAGATTGAAAAGCACTGGTCCCAGGACAGAGCCCTGGGGTACACCGCTTTTCACCTCTCTCCATTGTGAAAATTTCCCATTGACACCTACACTTTGTTTCCTGGATCTCAACCAGTTCTCAATCCATAAGAGGACCTGCCCTCTTATCCCCTGGCTGTGCAATTTTCTCAGCAGCCTCTGGTGAGGGACTGTGTCAAAGGCCTTTTGAAAATCCAGATACACTATATCCACCGATTCACCCAAATTTATATGCCTGCTGACCTTTTCAAAAAATTCTACAAGATTTGTCAGACAAGACTTACCCTTGCAGAAGCCATGCTGATTTTCTCTCAGCAAAGTTTGTTCTTCTATGTGTTTTAAGATTTTCTCTTGGATGAGGCTTTCCACCATCTTCCCTGGGACAGATGTAAGGCTAACTGGCCTGTAATTTCCCGGGTCCCCCCTCCTTCCTTTTTTAAAAATTGGTGTGACATCTGCTATCCTCCAGTCCCCCGGCACTGTGGCCGTTTTAAGAGACAAGTTGCATATTACCGTTAAGAGATCTGCAATTTCATTTCTCAGTTCCCTAATAACCCTTGGATTTTTATGCATAGAAACAAAGGAGGTAAATAAAGCATGCAGAAATAAGCAATCCAATGTTGCCTCCAGTTAATCCACTAATGAAACTTCTTATACCTTTGTACCAAGATGAAGTTTGTTATAAAGAAAAACAAGTACAAGGAATGGAAAAATGGGAAATGCACTAAAGAGGAATATAAGCAAACAGCTAATATATGCAGGGGGATGGTAAAAAAAGCTGAAGCGCAAAACGAACTTAGACTGGCCAGAGACATTAAAGATAATAAAAAGGGTTTCTTTAGTTATGTCCACAGCAAAAGGAAAAATAAGGAAATGATAGGTTCTCTGTGTGGCGATAATAACCAGTTACTAACAGGAGACAAGGAAAAGGCAGAACTACTCAACACCTTCTTTGCCTCTGTTTTCTCCAAAAAGGAAGAAAGAGAAGAGTAGATGAGGTAGGATGGGAACTGCAACATAGAATAGGTAGAGAGCTGGTACAGGAACACCTGGAAACATTATAAATGAATTTGTCTCCTGGGCCAGACGAATTACACCCAAGGATATTAAAAGAACTGGCAGAATTAATTTCAGAACCATTGGCAATAATCTTTGAGAAGTCCTGGAGAACAGGGGAAGTCCCCATCGATTGGAGGAGGGCTAATGTTGTCCCCATCTTCAAAAAAAGGGGGGGGAAAGAGGACCCAAATAATTACCGCCCAGTCAGCTTGACTTCAATTCCTGGAAAGATCCTAGAGCAGATTATTAAACAGTCATTCTGCAATTATTTAACAAACAATGCTGTCATTACAAGAAATCAACACAGGTTTCTTAAAAACAAGTCATGCCAGACTAATTTGATCTCTTTTTTTGATAGAATTACAGGCCTAGTGGATGAGGGGATTGCTGTGGATATTGTTTATCTGGACTTTAGTAAGGACTTCGATAAGGTTCCCCATGGTATTCTTGCTAAGAAGTTAGTAGAAAGTGGGATAGATAGTGCTACTGCCAGGTGGATTTGTAATTGGTTGACTGATCGCACCCAAAGGGTGACCATAAATGGCCTCTCTTCAGCTTGGAGAGACGAGACCAGTGGGGTGCCCCAGCGTTCTGTTCTGGGTCCAGTGCTGTTCAGTATCTGTATTAATGACTTGGAGGAAGGAATAGAGAGTACGCTAATTAAATTTGCAGATGATACCAAATTGGGAGGGGTTGCTAATTCCCTAGAGGATAGGATGAAAATCCTCAAAGACCTTGACAGATTAGAGTGCTGGGCCAAAGCTAACGAAATGGATTTCAACAGAGGGAAATGTAGGGTACTACATTTAGGTAAAAAAAATGAAGTGCACAAATATAAGATGGGGGATACTTGGCTGGAGAATAGTACCTGTGAAAGGGATCTGGGAGTCTTGGTGGACCACAAATTGAACACAAGTCAGCAGTGTGATGCGGCGGCCAGGAAAGCCAATGCGATTCTTGGTTGCATCAACAGAACCATAGTGTCTAGATCAAGGGAAGTGATAGTACCACTCTATTCTGCTCTGGTCGGACCCCACCTGGAGTCCTGTGTCCAGTTCTGTGCACCTCAATTTAAAAAGGATGTTGACAACCTCGAGCGGGTGCAGAGGAGGGCGACCAGGATGGTTGAGGAGGTCTGGAGGAAATGTCTTATGAGGAATGGCTTAGGGAACTGGGAATAAGAACATAAGAAGAGCCATGCTGGATCAGGCCAAAGGCCCATCTAGTCCAGCTTCCTGTATCTCACAGCGGCCCCACCAGATGTGTTTGGGAGTGCATGAGACTAGATATCTGTCTCCTGATACCACTCTCCTGCATCTGGCCCTTGAAGTACCCTGGTTTAAACCCTGGAGGTTACACATCTCCATCATGGTTTGTAACCTGTGATGGACTTTTCCTCCAGGAATCTGTCCAATCCCCTTTTGAAGGCATCCAGGTCAGATGCCATCACCACATTGTGTGGCAGGGAGTTCCATAGACTTACAACGCGCTGGGTGAAAAAATATTTTCTTTTGTCAGTTCTTACTCTCCCAGCCCTCAATTTTAGTGTATGTCCCCTAGTTCTGGTATTTTGGGAGAGGGAGAAGAGCTTCCCTCTATCCACTTTACTCATACCCTGCATTATTTTGTATGTCTCAATCATATCCCCTCTCAATCGCCTTTTTTCCAGACTAAAGAGGCCCAAATGTTTTAGCCTTTCTTCATAAGGGAGGTGCCCCAGCCCAGTAATCATTTTAGTCGCTCTCTTCTGCACCTTTTCCAGTTCCACTATGTCTTTCTTGAGATGCGGTGACCAGAATTGTACACAATACTCCAGGTGGGGCCTTACTATTGTTTTGTATAATGGCATTATAATGTTGGCTGTTTTATTTTCAATCCCCTTTTTGATAATCCCTAGCATGGAATTGGCCTTCTTCACCGCTGCCACACATTGGGGAGACACCTTCATGGAGCTGTCCACCAACACACCAAGATCTCTTTCCTGATCCGTCACGGATAACTCAGAGCCCATGAGTTGATAGATGAAGTTTTGATTTTTTGCCCCAATATGCATTACTTTACATTTGGTTACATTAAAACGCATTTGCCATTTCTCAGCCCATTCCCCCAGTTTGGAGAGATCCTTCTGGAGCTCTTCACAATCTTCTCTGGTTTTTACCACACGGAAAAGTTTTGTGTCATCGGCAAACTTGGCCACCTCACTGCTTATCCCTGTCTCCAGGTCATTTATGAACAGATTGAAAAGCACCGATCCCAGGACAGAGCCCTGGGGCACACCGCTTTTCACTTCTCTCCATTGTGAAAATTTCCCATTGACACCTACTCTTTGTTTCCGGGATCTCAACCAGTTCTCAATCCATAAGAGGACCTGCCCTCTTATCCCCTGACTGTGCAATTTTCTCAGCAGCCTTTGGTGAGGGACTGTGTCAAAAGCCTTTTGAAAATCCAGATAGACTATATCAACCGGTTCACCCAAATCCACGTGCCTGTTGACCTTTTCAAAAAATTCTAAGAGGTTTGTCAGACAAGACTTACCCTTACAGAAGCCATGCTGATTTTCTCTCAGCAAGGTTTGTTCTTTTTTATGTGTTTTTAAGATTTTCTCTTGGATGAGGCTTTCTACCATCTTCCTTGGGACAGATGTAAGGCTAACTGGCCTGTAGTTTCCTGGGTCCCCCCTCCTTCCTTTTTTAAAAATTGGTGTGACATCTGCTATCCTCCAGTCCTCCGGCACTGTGGCCGTTTTAAGAGACAAGTTGCATATAACCGTTAAGAGATCTGCAATTTCATTTCTCAGTTCCCTAATAACCCTTGGGTGGATGCCATCTGGGCCAGGTGACTTGTTAATCCTCAATTTATCAATTAGTCCTAAAACCTCCTCTCTTTTAACCTGTATTTGATTTAATTCTTTAGTCAAGAGGGGCGGCTCGGGCAGCGGAATCCGCTCAAGGTCCTCTGTCGTGAAGACAGACGCAAAGAACTCATTCAATTTCTCTGCAATGTCCAAGTCTTCCTTAAGCTCCCCTTTTCCTCCCTCACCATCCAGAGGGCCAACTGGTTCTCTGGCAGGTTTTCTACTTCTAACATATTTAAAGAAGCTTTTATTATTACCCTTTATATTGCTAGCCATGCGTTCCTCAAAGTCTTTCTTTGCCTCCCTTATCATCTTCTTACATTTCTTTTGCCAGAGTTTGTGATCCTTTTTATTTTCCTCATTTGGGGAGGATTTCCATTTACAGAAGGACCTCTCCTTGCGCTTTAGCCTTTCAAAAAGAAGACAGAAAGGGGATATGATAGCTATATTTAAATATTTGAAAGGATGTCATATTGAAGAGGGAACAGGTTTGTTTTCCATGGCTTCAGAGACTAGGACTCGGGGCAATGGTTTCAAACTACAGGAAAAGAGATTCCATTTGAACATTAGGAAGAACTTCATGACAGAGCTGTTTGGCAGTGGAATATGCTGCCACGGAGGGTGGTTGAGTCTCTTTCTTTGGAGGTTTTTAAGCAGAGGCTGGATGGACATATGTCAGAAATATTGTGATGGGGGTTCCTGCATGGCAGGGGGTTGGACTAGATGGCCCTTGAGGTCTCTTCCAACTCTATGATTCTATGATTCTATGGTGGAGGTGATTATCTGGTTCTCACTGGAATAAATATATAATAAATATCAGCTGTGACAGATCACCACAAACTCAAAACACAAAGGAGAATTATGATTTTTTTTCTAGTGCTCTAAGGCTACAGTTCAATTGTCATACTTTTGGAACAGAAAATGTTAATAAAGCAAGAGTGAACAGAGGATAAAACTCTGTGACTTACTTTAAGAAGATGTGGGATGTCTCCGTGCAAGAAGCCACCTGTGAAACTGCTGGCAATGATGTGCAAGGCTCCCTCTGCATTTCTGGGGGAGGCGGGGAGGGGGGCACCATGGAGAGAACACACACACACACAGAGAGAGAGAGAGAGAGAGAGAGAGAGAGAGAGAGAGAGAGAGAGAGAGAGAGAGAGAGAGAGATTAGAGATAATACCTGTTTTCAAAGATTCTGCAAACCTGTCAGGTTTATTTTTTTTGGGGGGGGAGGAGTGTTCAACACAAGAATTTGCATGGAGCAGGGAGTTGGACTGGATGGCTTTGTAGCCCCCCTTCCAACGTCACTATTCCATGGCTCTGTGATATTATGAATATGGGAGATATTTCTGCACCTTCAATCCTGGGGCTTTCTAGGGCCACGGAAGGCAATTCTGCTGTTCGGTGGCTCTCCCTTCCCCCTACGTCTAGGCTCCCCCCATACCAAGTGTAAGGGTTCTTGTTGCCCCTTGCATTCGCCGTCCCCTTTACTCAATAAAGGACCATGGTTGTTTGAATGGACAATGTTTTTATTGTCTTCTATTTCTTCATTCAAAAAGTGGTTCGTAGAAACAGAGCGCACCGTAACGTTATTCTTTGAATTTACAAACGGATTGCTTGACTTCTCTTCAAACCGTCCCTCAGAAATAGGGTTTTCATAAGCAGTGAGCTCGGGTGAAACCTCGGGGCCACCTCAGCCCCTCTTCTTCTGCCCAAGGGTTCCTCATCTCTCCTTGCCCCTGAGGCTCATCCCACTCTCTTCCTGTACTGGAGGAGGGGGGAACCACCACGTCTCTTACCCTTCCCAGTATCATCCCAGTATGCTTGCTTGTACGTTTTTGCCCTGTGTCGGATTATTCTTTTTATGCCACTCGTGGGCACCTTGGAATTCCTCTTTCTCTCTGTCTGCTCTTGTATCTCTCACTTTCTTTCTGTACTCTCTGGCTTCACGCCCCCCCCCCCAGTGAGAACACCCCCTGCTGGGGCGCTCTTCTCATATCACTCCCAGCCTCCTTTTTAGGCATTCTCATTCTCTCCCATTTTGGGGTGTCCGGGTTCTCCATCCAAACCCACTCCAACCCTCCTGCACCTGTCTCCACAAACCCCTGCCTTAATACCCCCTTCGTTCGCTTCCGTTATTTTCCCCTTTGACTTTTCCGCCCTTTCTTCTGATTCAATCTGAATCTTTTTCCATCCACCTCTCAGTTAGCCCTCCCTCCTGATCTCTCCTCTCTTGATCCTGCCATCTCGTGTGCGTCCCTCCCTTTCTCAATGCTTCTCCCGCCATTCCTCTGCTCTGCTTAGAAGAGGGCCAGGCGGCACTCCCCCCACCCCACCCCGGGCCGGCGGCTGGTTTCTTAAGGGCAGTGGCTCCCCACCAACCATCTATTCTGCATTTCAACCAACCTGGCTACTAATGAGCACAGGAGCTTTTTTCAGTAAAAATCAAACCAAATTAAGTTGAAGCCATTCTTCCATTAACAAAAAAAAAGCCTATTGCAGGGAACAAGAGGTGATGGCAATTTTAGTGTAAAGATTTTAGTGTAAGGTTTTTATTATTGTTTTAATTATTTATTGATATTCTATGTTTTAACTGTTTTATTTCTTTTGATTGTAAGCTGCCCAGAGACCTTTGGGTAGTGGGCGGCATATAAGTTGTAAAAACAAACAAACAAACAAACAAAGAAACAAACAAATAAACATTACAAAAAGGCCAACCCTCATTGATTTGAAAACTAAAGAGGGGAATTAGGTTCTTTGGTCACATCCCTCTCCCTTTATTCTTTTCTGACGTGTTTCCTTGTATGGACTAGATCCCAAGGCAGATGGATCGGGGTGGGGGGTGGGGGGGTGGGGGGCCATCAGACAAGAGCAGCCTGCCTCTGTCCTCCTCCTCCTCCTCCTCCTTGACTGACCTTCTATTTGCTTCTGGAGCCGGGCGTTTCCATCCTCTGCCTTCTGGGCCTGCTGCGCAGATGCCACCAGCTTGCTCTCCAACTCCACAAGGGTCCGCGAGTGCTGCCTCACCTGCTCCTGGTACTCCGAAATCTCCTCCTTGTGCTTCTGCCTCTCCATCGCCACGTCCTCCTCCGCCTTCTCCAGGCGCTTCTCCCAAACCACCAACCGTTCTTCTGCCAACGTCTGGCCGGGGGGGGGGGAGAGAGAAAACTCTTGTCAGGGCATTCCACAGAGGCCCTCCTGCCCCAGAAGGTGGGGCGGCTCCCTCCATCAGAACAACGACTGCCCAAGGGGCCTCTGGGGAGCCTCCAATAAAGGTAAAGCTAAAAAAAGGTAAAAGGTTCCCCCGCTGCACATGCGGGCTAGTCGTGTCCGACTCTAGGGGGCGGTGCTCATCTCCGTATTCAAGCCAAACAGCCAGTGTTGTGCAAGTCCATGGCCATGTGGCTGGCATGGCTGCAAATAAGGAAACACTGTTTTCACCTTCCCACTTTTTTTACAGTGTACCTATTTATCTACCCCCATGTATATGCTTTTGAACTGCTAGGTTGGCAGGAGCTGGGGTTATCAGCGGGAGCTTGCTCCGCTGCGTGGCACCCGGGATTCGAACAGCCAAGATGCCAACTTTGCAGCTGATTGTTTCGGTCCGCTGAGCCCCAGGTTCAATTCCCAACAAATGCAGGCAATACGAAAGGTGGAGAGAAGGACCTTGTGTGCTCAAGGAAGGGAGAACGCTGGTGACAGAAGGCTATACACTGGGACAGACGAATAAGCCATTTAAGATGGTTTAAAGCAGCCTTTATCAGCAATTAAGCAACAAATATAATATTTACTTGTGCTTGACACAGAGCAGTGCAGCAGTAGCGTGCAGATAAAATGTCAGTATTGATATAAAGTATTGCAGAGTTAGGTTATGAAGAGACAATGACAATGGGTAGAGTAAAAACTCATATATTCATATATACATCAAAAATATATACAGCATAACAACCAAGCAATATTTACAACAGACAAACAGAGTATGGGGTTCTGTTCACCATAACAGACCCACCTAACATATGGCAAGCTAGTGCTTTTTATACAGTTCAGTACCCATCAGATGTGAGTCATCACTAATTACAATCTGATGCAATCTGATACAATCATGATGCTATAAATTCTTTCACCTGTGCTTCATCACATAACATGCCTGTGATTACTTATCTCTTACACTTGTGAATTAACATCATGAGACTGCAGAATCTAACTGCCTCCATTTTACAATTCTCTTTCCACTATCTGTTAAATATACATAACATATATTTTATCAACTTTTACATATCTTGACAGCCTTAGCTGCTTAATTTGAAAAGAGATGGCCATATCAGCCTGGGGAAGTGGACCAGTCCATGAAAACTCACATTAAAATATAGCCATTAGTCACTGAGGTGCCACAATGTGTTTTGCCTTCTTTCCCCCCACCCCCCTTTGCTTCCAGCCCTATCTACTCAGCTGTAACCCTGCAGCAGCCGGCGTTCTCATACAAATAAATCTCAAACCACCCAGAAGTGGTTTTCTTTCTCTCTTGGCATCAGTGGGAAGAGGACGCAAGGGAATTGGAAGGTAAGGTCCACAAGGATTGTAAAGGAATTAAGCATGATAGGACCCAGAGTCACATTTGTTAGTCTGATACTAGCAGCACAGTTGCATTATCACCTAAGGAATGCACTGGCTAGTCAAAACATAAATTTTTAGAAGCTTGGACTCTGTATGCTACTAGCTGGATATTTTAGGATAACGTAGATGGTACAGCAAAAAGTTCTCATTGAGGGAGAAAGAAGATTTGCCATTATTATTCATTCTTCTGCCTGGCTTTTGCTTTGCTTCATCATGATTCTTCATTAGTGAGAGTTTAGAATTATTTAGATAAGCCATGGATTCCAGTAAAGGGTTAGGAAAGGTTACTTATATTAGCATGTTTATTTTTTATTTTTAGGGCAAATATGCCTACATTTTGAATCCATTTTAAATCCTTTTAGATTTATTTTATTTTGTATTTTTGTTTAGAAATAAATCTTCGTTATACTTTACTTTGCCTTTGAAGAATTCATTTGTTTTGCTAAGTATTGGTATTTTTAAAGAATGCAGGAATTCACCTTGATGATTTATGCCTTCAAAAAAGCCTCAGCAGAAAGCTGAAATTTCAAAGAGGTGTTTCTGAGCAGGGAGAAAAGTCTCTCCCCCCACCATTTAAAACAAGAAATGGGGAATCACATGTATCCCTGCGGACCTTTTTTGGAGCTGAAACCCTGGGTGGCCTTGCAATTTTCCCCTCCTGCTCTGTTGCCAACATGTGGCTGCTACACCATGTCAAGAGTTCAGATGCACCTCGTTAGTCCTAAACTATGTTAAACTTTCAGCTAAAGGTGAGTCAAAGGTGAGTTGACACAGCACCAAGTAATTTATTTAATAATAATTTATATAGGCCTCACAGCCGATTCAGCACCAAGCCAGAAGACTGGGCTGTTGGCTAATGGTGGATCAGCAACATTTATATCACGCAACCACCAGTTCCGGAGTAGGTGAACAATGTGGAACAGATTGTGGAACCAAAAAGAAGTAGGCTCCCAGCTTTCAAGACTGGCTGTGGATTTAGCAAATGGGGTGGGTGGTGGTGGGGTAATGCGAGATCCCACCAATTTTCCAGTCTTCCACCCTCAGTTACCTTTCTCCTCTTTGCTGCTTCTAGGCTCTCCAGGTGCTCCATTAGCTTGGTGTTCAAAGTTGCCTCTGACTTGGTCTTCTCTTCAATTACCTACAATTAAAGGGGGTGAGTGGAAGCAAGGGATGAGCATTAAGGGACCCGATCTAGTCAGCACGTTCTGAAACATCAACATGTAACGTGACCCTAAACCACTACATGACATCAGAGGCCAAAGAACGGCAGTTGGTGTCGCCTTTCACAATCCCAAAAAAAACGGGTGAGCCTCGCCTCCCGACCGTGTGGCTCTCAGCTGCCCTGGCACTATCAATCAAACCCTGTTCACACATTTAGGAGGTGCTTCTCCTGTGGGCTGGTTCACGCCCTCATTCATGCCTCCCACAAAAAGAGTGACATGCCATTAAGAGGACAAGAAAGCTTCCAGGGGTTAGGAAAGGGGTTTGCGATGGGTTACACATGTCTACCCACCCGAGCCAACTGGTTCACTTGGGCATCCAAGGTGTGGACTTTGCTCTTCTCCAAATCCATGGCTTCTCTCCACTTGGCTTCCTGCAGGGCTGCCGCCCCCTCCAAAATCTGGAAGAGAATTTCTTGGGTGAACATGTCTTAAACAAAGGAAGTCAAACCAGTGAGGCAGAAAATAGTTAGAGAGACATCAGGAAAGCTCTTTCAGAACAATCCATTCTCTAAGGGTAAAGGGTTACGAAAAAGTTAGAACATGCCAAATCCTGTACGGGTGCTACAGTGTTGTGGACGGGTGGCTGATCATGAGAGTGGAAGAATAAATATTAAGATTTAAATTATATTTTGGTATACATTTGGGCAACATTTAAATTCACCATAACTCTTTGGAAGGTCTCGATCAGATGAAATGCTTCCCCACCAACTGAGGGGAGACTGGAGAGCACTTTTCAAATACTCCAACGGGTGTCCTTCAGAGGAGGGGCAGGATCTCTTCTCTATCACTCTAAAGCAGGACCCCACCAACACAACCACACAACAAGCAAACATGCTGGTCAGGAGTTCCTCCCTCCACCCCAATACCATTCCACGAATTTGCAAGAGGGAAATGGACTCCCCAAACCCCACAAAGACTCAACCCCACTCAGGGCCATTGTTAGCACCATTGGCTCCCCAACATATGAATGAGCAAAACACCTAGCCACCCTCCTACAGGCCCGCATTGGACAGAACTCATCCCACATCAAGGACCCAGGACACTTCATAGTCAAGATCAGCACCCTAAAACTCAACCCCAGGGAGAGACTGATCAGCTTTGATGTAGTAACCCTCTTTACCAATGTACCAATCAAAGACACTTTAGCATTCATCCAACAGATCTTCCCAGAAGACATTAATTCCAACATTGCCTAACGACCAGCTACTTCCAGTGGGAGAATGACTTCTATGAAGAGACAGATGGGGTTGCCATGGGAAGCCCCCTCAGCAAACTTTTACATGGAACATTTTGAAAAATAAGCTCTGGATGCAGCACCTTTTGCACCCACAGTCTGGTTCTGACATGTGGATGACACATTCGTAATTTGGAGACACAGCGAAGATAAACTGGAAACCGTGCAAATCGAAACTGTGAAGCTGAATTCATCAACACTGAACTCAGCCACGTGAATTGGGACCTACAGGCAAATGGCTATTCCAAGAACGAAATCAAAAGAGCCATCAAACTGAAAAAAACAACAACACCAAACTCAAGAAGAAAAACAGTCTCCAGAAAAGTATTTCTGCCATACATAAAAGGAGTCACAGACCGCATGGACAAAGTGTTGAAAAAACACAACCTAAAACAGTATTTAGGCCCACCACAAAAATACAACAGATGCTACTGTCAGCAAAGGACAAAAGGAACCCACTCACCACTGCAGGAGTATACCAGGTATGCATTGGGACCACAAAGCGCAGCATCCAGACCAGAATCAAATAACATGAAATACACTGCAGACTAAAACAACCAGAGTAATCAGCAGTAGCTGACCACACCCTGAAACAAACTGGACACGAAATCCTCTTCCACGATACAGAGGTACTGAACAACACTACCAATCACTGTGTCAGACTACACAGGGAAACCACTAAAGTCTACAAACATAAGCACAGTTTCAACAAAAAAGAAGAAAGTCTAAAAATCAACAAACTCTGGCTTCCAGTAATAAAAACTACAGAGTGCAAAAGGTCAAAGCTCCATGATTCCTATCCAGCCACAAGCAACAGTGATCAGTTCACACAACAGAACAGCTAATGACACTCATCAACTACACAGAAGGATCGCTGCTACCCCTGATTGCACGGAAACTTCTTCGTCCCTCCATCACCTATTGCCCTGCATAGGACACGTTTCCTCTTTCCCACACTTTAAAAGCCACAAGTCTCACTCACTTTATATCGCAGACCACAGAGAGAACTCCTAGTTCCCTGAGCTCCTTGACCTCTGAAAATGTTGGCCACAGGGTCAGGAAGAAAAAAAGAAGGGAAAAAGATCATCCCAATCCTGTAGCATTTCCTGCCCTAGTTGTTGCTGTCCCCTTTAATTAACACAATACTCCTCCACCATCAAAGTCTCTTAGACATTTCCTATTTCTGCTTTAAATCAGAATGAATCTTCTCTGGTTATCACTAGGAAGCCTTTAAAATGACTCAAGTTTTACTTCTGATCTGTTTGGGTGAAAGAAACACCGAGAGGCATGCCTTGTCTACCTTCCTGTGCTCCTTCTCAGCTTCCAGAAGTTCTCTCTCTTTCGCTTGGAATTCTTCTTCAAGTTTTCCTTTTAATTCTTTCATCCTTTCCTGCAAGAGCAAATGCTGAGACTCCTCCAGCGCCCTTCTTTGGTCCTAGTGTGAGAGACACAAACCGCCAGGGATTGAAAAATGGTGCAAGAAACAAACTACACCAGGGCTGTCCAAGTCTGAACAGCCCCAGGCCTACCTGACCGTGACGAATGTTTCCCCCCCCCCCCACGGTTGACCTTAATTGTGTCCGTGCGAAGAGGGGCGGCTGCCTCCTCTGGCTCTCCTTCCCTGTCGTCCCCTCACCATCTGCGGCTGTGTTGCTGGGCCTGAACTGGAGGGGTTGGCGGGGGGGACGGGGGACGGGGGACTGGCGACGAGGAACCTGGTTGGGGACCCTGCTCCGCCCGGCCCCCTCGCCCAGAGGGTGGGGGTGCAGCGGAGGCCCAGCTGCCTCTGGCTCTCCTCCCCCCATCGCCCCCTCCACCCGCGGCCGTGGTGCTGGGCCCAATCCTCCTCTGTGGGCTCCACGGGGTGGGGAGCGGTGACCCGGCTGGGCAGGGGAGATCCGGGACAGGGGGACCATGGCAGATCCCTGCCAATCCTCCAGGATGGCAACAGCGGGGATTTCCTGCAGGAATCAGATAACCCGCCCAGCCTGGTTTTTGCTCCCCTGTGAGCCCACGAAGGAGGATCGGGACCAGTGTCATGGACGCAGGTGGGGGGTAACGGGGGGAGGGAGCGGCGGCAGTCGCGTCTCTGCTACCCCCCATTTCTGGGTGGGGTACCTGGGCAGAGTGGGGTCTCCCGTGTGGTCCCTCACCTTTTGCCGCCGCCACCGCTGTGGTTGCGAATGCAGCAGCTGGTTTTTGCCCATGGAGGGTGGCTCACTCTCCTCCTCCTCCCTCCCTCCCTCCCTCCTCTGCCGACCCTCCTTCGTTCCCTTCCTGGCACTCCGCAAGGCCAGACGGGCCAATTTTTTAAAAAGACCTTGCGGGCTCCTTCAAACAGCCCTGCGGTCAATGTGTGGTGCAGGCCTGAACTAGACCAAAGAAAGCTCAGCTACACAAGGAAGTTCCTCACAATGCCTGCTATTCCACGGCCACTAAAATCAGGTTCTAACTTCAAGAATATTTGTCTCCAAAAACCGTGTCCCCACAAGCAGCCAGCTTAAAAAAAAAACAATGCAGCCACATCCATTTTAGTGGAACCCAGCGAGGTATCCACATCCCAAGCCAAGAGGAAGTAATAATTTGTCTCCGTTCGGATCCGGCTTTTTAGCCGACACATACATCAGTGGGACTCTAAAATCTGCTTATCCTTTTCGTCCCCATTTTGAATATACAGTTGTACCTCGACTTACGAATTTAATTCGTTCTGAATGCTTGCTCTTAAGTCGAACTACTCTTAAGTCGGGGTACCTATCTAAAAAATTGAAAAAATAAATTACAAAATCAAAAAATGGGAAAAATATTTGTAAGTCAAGCAGACCACATCTAAAATTTGTAAGGCAGCAGTTAAAATGCCAAAAATTTTCTGCTTTTAAGTCGAATTGCTGTTAAGTCGAGCTGCTCTTATGTTGGGATACCACTGTATATTTTTTAAAATTTCCAGATTGGGATACCGATAAGGCGGCAATGCTCTGTCATTTCCGTAGCCCAGGTTCCTTTGTTATCTGCCAATAGCCAGTTTAGGCGTGTACCACATGGTTTTCCCAGGAAGTGTCAGCAGTGAGCAGGGTTTAACCACTGACACATGGAAGCCAATATGTTGGCATGACGACGCTATTAAAAAAAATTTTTTAGTACTAATAAAGCTGGAAACCATTGGCAAAAACAACGCTTTGATGCAGCTTCCGGTCATGGGAACAACTGAAACAACGTTTGTGGGGACACAGAAAGCGCCTCTTCAACCACGTGACCATTGCCAGAGCAAACCCGGCTTTTTATTATGGGATAGCAGCCAATGTCAGGAGCCAAAAGGAAGAGACGGGAGGCAGGAAGTGAACGGAAGCCTGTGGGGAAGGCTCAGGAGGATGCCCACGGGCCCAGAACAACCTGCGCGCAGGAACCCCAGAGGTCAAAGAAGAGCCTGCCAAGCCAAACCAGAAAGGGCCTTCTACCTGCAATGACTGAAGCAGGCTCATGGTGTGACGGTGGTGGTCCACAAGGTTCTTCACACCGGAGGCTGTTCCTGAGGATGAAAAGGAGCAAAGGTGACTCTCCCTCCCTCCCTCTCCTTCTCTTTAGCCAAGCAGGTCTTTGAAAGAGGGACCCGCGGCCTCCTGGTCGGAGGGCTGCTTGGCCCCAGCGATGGGGAGACCCAGAACGAAATTCCTCTCCAGGGAGGAAAGTCATGGGGTGACTTTGCAAGCTTGCTGCTAAAATTTTATTCTCCATTTCCCTGACTTTCCCTGAGCAACAGCTGTCAATTTCCCTGACGCTGATGGTCCAGATGTCCTCCTCAGAAGGCGTTCTGGCTTGTGGATTATCTTTATGCACAGAACTGGACGTGGGGTTCCAAGCGAGGGCTGGCCAGGCCTGAACGCAACAGTTTTAGGGTTTCCTTCATTCTGGACACTGGACGTGGGCTGCGGTCCCCTTTTTGGTTCCAATGTCACGCTTCCGAGAACTCCAGGCACTCTTCACGCGCTCTGCTGCCTGCCTGGCCCCAGGCCTTATCCCTGTGCCTCTGACTCTTTGCATCAACCTTCCTTTCAAAGGTGTTGGCCCACCCCTCCCACCTCATCTTGAAGCCTGATTGCATCTTTGAAACCACTGGCTGTCCCTTTTTGGCCATCTGCACATGGGCCGGGCACTCCCTCCAGTTGCTGACTTATCATGAACAATGGGGCAGGGGTTGGGGCAAGGACCCCGTTTTCACCACCTCAGTGGCTAAAACAGGCTTGCTGGATGCCCTTTGGATGCGGAGTACAGGTCCCATTGGTCACCCTACGTAGCCAGCCCAGTATGCCCAAGCCCTTTCTTTATTGAATTCCCCTTTGTGGGAGTCCTATATGCCTCCCACCCCCACCCCTGAGACTCCCCTCAGCTTTCAGCTTTCTTTCGTATAACGCATTTGAAGGAAGCATTGCCACGTTCGCCTCAGGTCCTCAGGGGTCCCACCTCACTGACCGCCACGTCCTCTCTGCAACATGACGTCCAGAATAGCTGCCTCTTTGGTGGCCGACACCACCCTCAGGAAGGACTCAGACCATTCATTTCTGACTTTCTATCCATCATCTGGGCAACTGGCCTCTCCTCTTAGGACTACCCCTACCCCCTCACACACACACCCCTCTTCCTTTGAAAGTTTGGCCGTTGGATCTGGCGTCATCATCCAAGTCTTCCGTTGGGAGGTCCATGGCAGAACTTCACAGAGCTGTCGTGGTGGCAATTCTCTCCTCTGGTTTTGATGGCACCGCATTCCCTGCTTGAGATCACGGGTTTCCTCACATCTGTACCCATCCTTCGCAGGCAGTGCTGCGTCTTCTCCCTTCCTGCTTGGGCCGTTCATTTTGAATTAAGCCATACCTGTGAATCCGTACTTTCCTGTCATGGGCATCTCTCTCTCTCTCTCTCTATGCTATGCCTCCATAATGGCTACGGAGCCCCACGTGCCTCCTGCGTTAACAGTTCAGCTCATTTTTGTTTGTTTCCCATGCTCCGTCCTTTGCTGGAGAGACCTTGGAAACGCTGGGCCTTTCCTTTCCGTGGCTTCATTTCCCCTATACGGTCCTTCTGCCACGACCGTCACCCTGTTCTTGATGCATCACGTATGCTCTTTCTCCCCTGCTGGAATGCCTCTCCCTGCCCTCTCAAACATCACCAGCCTCTCTCGCAGAGCTCACTTTAAACGCCTTCCCTTTAAAGCTCTGGAAGACGCCGAGCCAAGAGCTTCTGCCCAACCTGGACAAGGTGCAGCCTGCTGCTTGCGAGGAGACCTTCCCCCTGGAGACCTTGGTCCAAGGTGCCCAATCTCTCTCCTGACAAGGCTGTGCCTGTACAACCAGTTTCCTGCTCCCGGTACTCTTTCCTTTCCTCCTCGCCTCTTCTTCTACCAAGGAAAGAAGCAGGGGCTACAGCCGACATCCGAGGCAGCAATCCTCCTTTAGAACAAAAAACTAAATGCATGGCCTCCTTTGAACCTCTGCTTCTCTCAAGGGGGAAGGGGGTGGAGGGGGAAGGGGCCTGGGATCCCTCTGCCAGAAACACGGAAGCCCTGGGGTGGATGGGCCCAGAGTGCCCAGAAGCTGATCCCGTGGACGCCGGGGGGGAAGGAAGGCGCACAAAAAGAGGAGAAACCTTTTTCAGGGCCAGGAACGTCCAGCCCCACATCGCGTAGGAGGCCTTCCACATCATCCACCCAACTCAGCAAGCTGCAGAGGATGTCGGCTGCCGACGCTTGGATCTCGGAGGCCGGAGGAGGCAGGCGGAGGCTCTGAAGAGCCAAGATCTCCTTCCTCAAGCTGCTGCCTCCGTAGGGCTTCTTCAAGAACTCCTGAGAAGAGACGGGAGGGAAAAGAGTGCCAGCTCCCCCCCCCCAAATCCTCTCCAAGGCACCGGCCCCTTGCACGGCAGGCCGGCATTTCCCCACAAAATGTCCTGGGCTGTGATGAAGAGGGCCAGGTGCCCACCTCAAGGATCGCCCCCATGAACAACCCATAGGTATGCTCTGGCAGCCCCCCCATGTCCTCTCACTCTGGCCAGCCATTCCGGGGGTGGGGGGGAGGCCACCGTCTCTGGTTCTGCCCCTCGGCTCCAGAAAAAGGGCAGGCGTTGAATCAACCCAAGGAAAAGGTCATCAAGGCCCCGGGTGGGTTGCCTTAGGAAGCAGTGGCGCATCCCTCCAGACGTGTTTGGATCACCTCTGGTCCTCACCTACTAGGCACACGTTGTGGGGGGTGGAAAAACCATTCAATGACAGCTTCTCTCACCCATAGGCAGTTGGGGTAGAAGTTGTCACAAAAAGTGAGAAGGCAGAAATGTGCTCAAAGTTACTCCCCCCCACTGCCCCCAATATTTAAATAGTGTACCTGAAATCCACACAATGATTTTCTCAACAGCTCCATGCTTCCGGATATTTCCTCAATTTTAGAGTCTTTGGCCCATATCTCTTCTTTCAGCGCTAACTCCTTCTGGTGGAATTCCTCATCATTCTTCTGCATTTGTTTTAGCTTCTCCGTAATCTAACGTACCGTTTAAAAAGAAGAAGAATCTCCATGTATTCTCAAAGGCTTTCACGGCTGGGACCTGATAGTTGTTGTGAGTTTTTTCGGACTGTTTGGCTGCATGTTCTGGAAGATTTTCTTCCTGACATTTCACCAGACTCTGTGGCCGGCATCTTCAGAGGGCAAGGAGCTCAGGGAACCAGGCACAGAGCACAGAGAGAAAATGGAAGTTACCTACCTGTAACTGTAGTTCTTCGAGACGAAGTCTGTGAATCCCACTAAAGGGTTAACCTGCAGCCAGCCTGCAGCCACCGGATTGATACAAAAGCTGTTGACGGTTAGGACCTCCCCCTCCTCCTGCGCATGCTCCAGTCTTCCCGCTCTTTCTCCTCAGTTCCCCTGTAATCCGCCGCTGAAAAAATAAAAATAGAGAGAGAGTGACGGATAGAGGGGAGGCGGGCGGGACGTGAGGATTCACAGACTTCGTCTCGAAGAACTACAGTTACAGGTAGGTAACTTCCATTTCTTCTTCGAGCCGTCTGTGAATCCCACTAAAGGGTGATTAGCAAGCTACGTTACCGGAGGTGGGTCGTCACTGAAGCGCCGTGGCTAAAACAGCCCGACCAAAGGAGGCATCAGCTTTGGCCCGAACGTCCAGACAGTAGTGGGTCACAAAGGTGGACGGATTGGACCACGTTGCCGCTTTACAGATGTCATCTATAGGAATGCCTCGGAGCAGAGCGGTAGAAGAGGAGACTGCTCTTGTGGAATGGCCCCTAGGGGCAGCCGGTAACGGCGTATCAGCTAGTTGGTAAGCAATAGTGATAGCCTGGCAAATCCATTTGGAGAGAGTTTGTGCAGTCACTGGCTCTCCTTGGGAAGGTGCATGAGGGCGGACAAACAGTCGGGGCGATTTCCTGAGATCTTTAGTACGGTTGGTATAAAAGAGCAATGCCCGTCTGACGTCGAGAGTATGGAGGGAACGCTCGATGTCGGATGATGGATTAGGGAAGAAGGTAGGAAGAACTACAGGCTGACGAAGGTGGAAGTCAGACGCTACCTTAGGCAAGAAGGAGACGTCGGGGTACAAAGTAACTTTGTGTGGGTGGAACTGCAGGAACGGAGGATCAGCCCGGAATGCCACCAAATCAGAGGCACGTTTGGCTGACGTGATGGCCACGAGAAACACAGTTTTAACAGATAACATGTATAACGAAACAGAAGCCAATGGTTCAAACGGAGGCTTCATTAAGTTGTGGAGAACGAGAGGAAGGGACCACTGAGGGGCCATTGGTCTCGTGGGAGGACGAACGTTTTTGAGTCCCTTGAGAAATTGTTTAACGTCTGGGTGACGGAACAATTCGGAAGAAGGAGAATCGCGAGGTTGAAAAGCCACAATGGCGGCAAGATAAACCCTAAGAGTTGAGATAGAAAGTCCCCTGTTGGAGAGTAATAAAAGGAACTGTAGAACGGTGTCCGCAGAAGCCGGTTGTGGTGACAGACGATGCTTAGTTGTGAAGTGCAGAAAGGCAGTCCACTTGTAACTGTAGAGAGTAGTGGTGGACTGTCGGCGAGCGTGGGCCATAACATAGGTCAGTGAGAGTGGAGCAGCCAGGCCGTGAGGTGTAGGGAGCACAGGTCGGGGTGCAGGGTTGTTCCGTCGTTCTGGGACAGAAGGTTGGGTAACAGCGGAAGTCTGCGATAAGCGGAGGCGAGGTTCAACAGTGTTGTAAACCAAGGTTGACGAGGCCACCACGGAGCGATGAGGAGCAGGGATGTGGGGCTCTCCTGAAGCTTGACTATGGTCTTCTGTACCAACGGAATTGGTGGAAAGGCATACAGAAGACCCTGGGGCCACTGAAGGGCAAAGGCATCCCCCAGGGAACCCGGGCCCAGGCCCGCTCGGGAGCAATAGAGAGGACATTTCTTGTTGAGTTGGGTGGCAAACAAGTCGATGTTCGGGGTCCCCCAGGCGTTGCAGAGGCTGTGAAACACGGACTGGAGCAGGGTCCATTCGTGGTTGTTGTAAGTCCGTCTGCTGAGCACATCCGCTATGTGGTTGTCGGCAGACGCTATGTGGATGGCCTGGAGGTGAATGTTGCGGGCGCAGCACCAGTCCCAAAGTTCCAGAGTGAGTTTGAGGAGGCGCCTGGACCGAGTACCGCCCTGTTTGTTTAGATAGTGGAGGGCGGTAGTGTTGTCTGTCACGATTTGAACCGACTGGTTGGTAACAAGAGGCTCGAAGGCTCTCAGAGCTTTGAAGATCGCTAAAAGCTCGAGATAGTTGATGTGGAATCGTCTTTCTATGTCGTTCCAGGTTGCGTGAAGATGAGCACTGCCGCAGTGGGCGCCCCAGCCAATAGTGCTGGCATCGGTGGTGACAACACTGGATATTGGTGGCCTCCGAAATGGGCGGCCCATTCCGAGATGCAGAGGGGAGGTCCACCATTGGAGGCTGAGGTAGGTGTCCTGAGGAATGTGGATCAGTTTGTGTAGACTGTCGCACAGGGGGTTGTACTGGCGTAGCAGACAGGACTGCAGTGGTTTCAGGCGGAGCCGTGCATGTGGGAGCACGGAGGTCGTAGAGGCCATTAAGCCGAGAAGGTGAAGGACGGACTGGGCAGGTAAGTAGTGGTTCGGTTTGAAGAGAGCCACAGCCTGTAGGATCTTTGCTTTGCGGTCTCGTGGTAGAAATGCTTTGCCCTGCGTCGAGTCCAGAACGGCCCCGATGTAGCGAACCACCTGATGGGGCTGAAGAATAGATTTTCCGGTGTTTACCTGGAGGCCTAGAGATGTGAGCAGGCGTAGGGTGTAACGAATGTCCCGTTTTGATTTTTGGCGCGTGGGTGATACGATGAGCCAATCGTCCAGGTACGGGAAAACATTCACGCCCTGGACGCGAAGGAAGGCTGCTACCGGGGCGATACACTTTGTAAATACCCGAGGGGCCGTGGAGAGGCCGAAGGGCAAAGCTTTGAACTGGTAGGTTGCGTTTGCAATTTGAAACCGTAGATATTTGCGGTGGCAGGGTCTGATTGAGATATGAAAGTACGCATCCTGTAAGTCTACGACTGCAAACCAGTCTGTGGCGTGCAACAAGGGAAGGATGGTTTCCAGGGTAGTCATCCGGAATTTGGTGTGCCCGATGAAAGAGTTGAGCTCTCTTAGGTCCAGAATGGGGCGCAGACCGCCATCCCTTTTTTGGACAGTAAAATATCGGGAGTAGAAACCCCTGGTGTCTTCCGAGGCCACGGGTTGAATGGCGTGTTTGTGCAGGAGGGATTGGACTTCCTCCTGCAGGGCCTGTGATGCCGGGGTCCGGACGACCTGTCCCAAGGGAGGTAGAGAGCTGAATTCTAGAGCGTAACCCTGGGAGATGATCTTGAGAACCCACGAGTCCGATGTTACTATGGACCAGCGGGGGAGAAAGGGATGCAGTCGTATGTCGGATGCGTGCAGAGGCAGAGGAGGAATCGAGTCAAAGGTTCTGCTTGGACTTCCGGTCATAGCGCCTGGTGGGTTGAGATCGGCGCTGAGAGCGTTGGGTATTTTGGCGGTAAGTGTAGGATTGATAGCCCTGTCGAAAGCGTCCAGAGTCGCGGCGCTGAGGCGGTGGGTTCTGCCTTTGCCAAGAGTGTTGTTGCTGCCGGCGGTACTGGCCCTGTGGCTGCGAAGAAGGATATGCAATAGACTTTGCGGTTTTCCGCATTTTGACTAGAGTGTCGAGAGACTCGTCCGTTGTGGTCGCAAAAAGGCCCTCTCCATCAAACGGAGAATCTTCTATTCTATTCCGTGCATCATCCGGAATATTAGTTGTCCGGAGCCATGCGTGCCGTCGAAGGTAAACAGCATTGGACAGTTGTTTGGCGGCAGCGTCTGCCATGTTGCGTGCCGCGAGGGTCTCAAAATCGATCAAGGAAATGAGCTCTTCGTGGAGAGCGGAGAGTTTGGCTTTCTGCTCTTCCGGGAGGGAGTCCAGGACAGGAGCAGCCTGAAGCAGGATATGACGGGAATAAGCCTCCATCGCACACAAGTAGTTGGCGGAGCGAAGAGAAAAAGAGGCAAGAGAATAGTGACGACGGCCAATGATGTCCAGCTTCTTCGGCCTTCCTTATTGCTGGGAGTCAGGGCGGAGCGGCCCCTGGTTCTAGTTTGAGTGGCGTCCACTACCAGGGAGTTGGGCAGGGGGTGTTTATCCAGAAAGGAGGTACCTTCGCCGTGTGTGCGGTACATGTTGTCCACACGGTGTGACATGAGTGGAGCCGAAGAGGGTTTGTGCCAGGCTTCCTTGATACGATCAAGTAGAGAAGGAATGAATGCAAGACGGAGAGGCGGTGTTTGGCGTTTGTTAAGATGCCCAAAGAATCTACAGGAGTCCGCAGTTTGGTCCTGTTGGACTTGCAGCTCCATGACGGAGGCAATTTTATGAATGGTCTGGGAATAGAGCTTCATATCCTCGGTCGGAGAAGGAGGTTGGCTTCCCAGAATATCAGTCTGTGGAAGAGGAACATTATGGGAGGAAGAGGCCTCGGAGCAGTAAGAAGCATCATCCTCGACAAAGTCGCCCTCATCGGACAGTTCAGGAGGGAGCTCATCCATGGAGGTCGGAGACTCCAGATGTTGATGGGAAGGTGTCAATGCAGACGGTTGTAAGGAGAGCGGAGGAGGCCTGTTAGCACCGGAGCCCCTCGCAGCCTCAAAAGTGGCAGACGAACCGGCAGCGGGGCGGTTGGTCGACGTGGAAGGGTCGGAAGGTCCTCGAGTACGGCGTTGAGGAACAGTCCGGCGTTTACGACGTTCCGGAGGGGAGTCGGCCTCAGAAGAATCGGAGGACGAAGAGGAACGTCGGCGTCGTTTTCGGCGTCGAGAAGAGATGCTGGATTTCGACTCTTTTCGAGTGGCCTCGGCGTTGGAGCGCCCCAGATCGGGAGGGCGCTCAGTGTTGACGGGGCGGGCGACAGCAGAAGCGCGGTCGGTGTCGAGAGAACGGCTTGCCATAGAGCCCAGCCCTTGTGAGACAGGGGGGTCGGAAGCAGGGCGCCCGACAGCGGCGGCGTGGGCGGCGGCGACATCACCCGATTTCTGTCGACGTCGACGGGGCGGCGTAGGTGTCGAGCGGTCGGAGGGTGAGGTCGAATATCGTCGACGCCGATGAGCCGGAGATCGACGTCGATGGTGATATCGGCGTCGGTCACGGCGAAAGCTGGAGGAGGAGTCGGTGTCGGACTCGTAATAACGGCGGTGCTTACGTCGGCGTCGACGTGGTGGAGAGGTCGATGGCGACGAGCAGCAAGACCGTTGTGAGGGGTTCTCCCGCTCCTGAGGTCGGGCGTTTCGGCGTGGGGATCCGGAAGCCCTGGTGTCGTCAGGCAGGTGGACGCGCTTAGCCTGGGCCTTGGTACGGATAGGCTCTGAGATGATGCTGGGAGCGGAGACAATGTTGAGTGTCGAAGTCGGCGGTCGGTGAGCCGTGGCGTCGAGTGTGGGCATCTCCGAGGTCGAGCCCTGTTGAGCTGGAGGGCTGAGAGGGACCTCGATGACAGTGGAGAGATCCTGAGAATCGTCTCCCAATGTCGAGGAGCGGATCGATGTCGGGGAGAGCGCCGACAGTTGGCCGGAGGGAAACTGGTCGTCCTCCGAACGCTCCAGAGCCATAGACGCCGCAGTCGAGGTCGAGAGCGCCGGGCTCAGGGCATGTTCCCGAGTCTTGGGGCGCTTTTTGGCATCCGAAGACTGCTTCTTTTTTCGCTTGTCGGTGGCCATAGTCGAAACCGACGCCGATGGTGAGGGCAGGGGAAGAGACTTGGCCTTCGAAGCGGACTTGGCTGTGGAAGGGCCCGGTGAGGCACGGCTTGAGGTGGAAGCACGTTGCTCCATAGGGGAAAGCGACTGCTCCCAAAGATGTAAGCGAAGGCGGGCCTGACGGTGTTTAATGGCCACTTTTGTCAACTTTTTACAGTGAGGACACTGAGAAGGTTGATGGGCTTCTCCCAAGCAGTAGAGGCAAAGCGAGTGGTCGTCCTTGAGCGGGATCTTATTAGAGCAGGACGCACACCGCTTAAAGGGGCCTGAAGAGGCCATAAACAAGGGGAGAGCCGGTCGTAGGGAAAAAGGCAGGTGGGGCTCACCGACTGGAGGAGGAGGAGGTCGGTTTGAAGTAAGTTGGGATCTAAGAATTTTCTTTTTTCTTTTCTTTCCTCGTGCAGAGCAAAAGGTGGCTGAACTCGGCGGCGGAAAGAAAGGAACTGAGGAGAAAGAGCGGGAAGACTGGAGCATGCGCAGGAGGAGGGGGAGGTCCTAACCGTCAAGAGCTTTTGTATCAATCCGGTGGCTGCAGGCTGGCTGCAGGTTAACCCCTTTAGTGGGATTCACAGACGGCTCGAAGAAGAACTCCTAGTTCTCAGGGCTCCATAAAAACTTCCACAACACGGCCAAACAGCCTGAAAAACTCACAATCATTTCAGGTGTGTGTGTGTGTGTGTGTGTGTGGTCGCTTCCACGTTAAAAAGGAAACCACTGAGGTGACATTTCAACAGTGTGCCTGTTTGTTTTAAGTCCGTCGCAACAAAAACACGGGTCCTAGTTCAACCTGTAGTCTTACCCGGAAGAGATTAAAATAAAAGGGATTTTTTTTTACGCTGACTTGCCATGCAGTAACTGATGAAAGAGATCTGCTATAACTGGGATTACCCTCTGGATTCAGACTCAAAGGCTCAGGTACAATATCCATTTGTGCCCCCCCCCCCTTCACGCAAACCACATTCCCTCTGCTCAGGAGTCATCCTTGAGCAATCGTTTTGAAATCTGCCAAACTTGCAAGGTTCCACTCCTTTCCCTTAAAAAAGCAGTGCCTATTTAAATGTGTACATAAAATCAGGGCTTGTGTATATGTGTGTGTCAGGTGCCCTTTCTCCATTTTGCCCTCGTCCCAACATTCCCTGTAAGGCTGGCCCGAGGTCACCCAGCGAGTGTCACAGGCCGAGTGAGGGTCCGTACGGAGGTGTCTTCTGGCGTGTTTGGATCACCTCTGGTCCTCACCTACTAGGCACACGTTGTGGGGGGTGGAAAAACCATTCAATGACAGCTTCTCTCACCCATAGGCAGTTGGGGTAGAAGTTGTCACAAAAAGTGAGAAGGCAGAAATGTGCTCAAAGTTACTCCCCCCCCCACTGCCCCCAATATTTAAATAGTGTACCTGAAATCCACACAATGATTTTCTCAACAGCTCCATGCTTCCGGATATTTCCTCAATTTTAGAGTCTTTGGCCCATATCTCTTCTTTCAGCGCTAACTCCTTCTGGTGGAATTCCTCATCATTCTTCTGCATTTGTTTTAGCTTCTCCGTAATCTAACGTACCGTTTAAAAAAAAGAAGAAGAATCTCCATGTATTCTCAAAGGCTTTCACGGCTGGGACCTGATAGTTGTTGTGAGTTTTTTCGGACTGTTTGGCTGCGTGTTCTGGAAGATTTTCTTCCTGACATTTCACCAGACTCTGTGGCCGGCATCTTCAGAGGGCAAGGAGCTCAGGGAACCAGGCACAGAGCACAGAGAGAAACTCCTAGTTCCCAGGGCTCCAGAAAAACTTCCAGAACACGGCCAAACAGCCTGAAAAACTCACAATCATTTCAGGTGTGTGTGTGTGTGTGTGTGTGTGTGTGTGTGTGTGTGTGTGTGTGTGGTCACTTCCACGTTAAAAAGGAAACCACTGAGGTGACATTTCAACAGTGTGCCTGTTTGTTTTAAGTCCGTCGCAACAAAAACACGGGTCCTAGTTCAACCTGTAGTCTTACCCGGAAGAGATTAAAATAAAAGGGATTTTTTTTTACGCTGACTTGCCATGCAGTAACTGATGAAAGAGATCTGCTATAACTGGGATTACCCTCTGAATTCAGACTCAAAGGCTCAGGTACAATATCCATTTGTGCCCCCCCCCCCTTCACGCAAACCACATTCCCTCTGCTCAGGAGTCATCCTTGAGCAATCGTTTTGAAATCTGCCAAACTTGCAAGGTTCCACTCCTTTCCCTTAAAAAAGCAGTGCCTATTTAAATGTGTACATAAAGTCAGGGCTTGTGTATATGTGTGTGTCAGGTGCCCTTTCTCCATTTTGCCCTCATCCCAACATTCCCTGTAAGGCTGGCCCGAGGTCACCCAGCGAGTGTCACAGGCCGAGTGAGGGTCCGTACGGAGGTGTCTTCTGGCGTTAGCATGGCACTACCCTTTCCACCACCACATAAGGAGCTCATTTCATTCATTGATTTTGTACAGCATAGCAGAACGCAGGATAACGATCTAAGACTTTGCTAAGATAATACAAAATATGCATGAAATGCAAAACATCCAAAGAATAAATTTGACAAGACTTTGTAAATGTGCAGTATGAATAATGAATGATTAGTGACAAACGAAAGGAAATAAGGGAGACTGCAAAGACGAGTTCTTTAAAAATACATTAGACAGTCTTTCCCTTCCTGGCCAGATCTGCAGGGACCTCCTTCCAAGCGGCTTCGCCCACGACATTCAAGGCCACGCCACGGAGGCCAGTGCCACGCAACATTCCCCCCCCCCTAAACACCAGCCCCATTTCTGGCCATGGGTTAATGACTTAATGCCACGGCTCTCAGAGGGGCAGCACTGCCCCTGTCTAAAGGGAGAATCACTCTTTGCTAGAAGGCACCTATCCTTCAAAAGAGAGAGAGAGAGAGAGAGAGAGAGAGAGAGAGAGAGACATACCTCCTGGTCTGTCACCGGCCTCTCTGGGAGTTCCAAAAACAGGACTTCAACAAGTTGGTTTCTGAAGCGCTGGGCCTGAGGGAAAGAGAGACAGGCAAAAGGCGACTGGCGGTCAGGTGTGGCGGGCCCTGAGGCACCTCAAATCTTCACAGACACCCAGCACACGAGATGCCTTCCTCTTGGACTCCCGCCCCCCTGTCCCCCCACCCCCATCCTCACCCACCAAGCTATCCACGAGGCTGCCCCACTCCTCTGCGATCCTGGAGAATATTTTGCGTGCTGCAAGAAGGCGTAGCCGTAGGGGGATGCTACCGGGACCCTGCAGGCTGATCTCCTGCCCCAGCAGGGAGCCCCAAAGCGAGGCTGAGCAACAACTCTCAGGGTGTGTGTGTGGGAAATCTAAGGGTCCTGTGTGCAGCCTGCCAGGCTCCCTAGTGGCTCCCCCCCACCCATTCTGTGGAAGAAGGGAGGGCTCCATGCCGCAGAGGCAATGTGCCCAGATGGGCCCAGACTGAGCCACAAATTAGCAAAAAGCAACGAATCGGGGGCTGCTTTGTAGTTCAGTTCAGGAACCAGTTCACGGATGCTGTTTTGCAGAAGCAAAACCGAGCGTCAAACTTTTCCCCTCTTGTCTCCCCTCCCCCGCTGGGCACAAACCTCAAACCAAACTATGAACCAGTTCAGTTTCCCAGTTGGGTTGAGCCACCATTTCCCGGGTTTGTGCCCGTCACTATGCTGACTCTCCCCCACCCATATATTGTTAAGTAAACGAACTTCCAGTTGCCTGACCTGAGTGGCCGCCAGCTCCTTATCTGACTTGATGAGTCTCTCTCGGCGCCCCATTTCCTGCAGCTGTTGGGACCGCATCTCACACTCCTTCTTCAGGTCACCTTCTGCCTGGAACGAGGGAGAGCCTGCTGGGAATAGGCTGGTTACGCAAGGCAGGAGGGAGCCCAGGAATCCTTTTCTGCTGCCTTCCAGAAAAGACCACAGATATATTTCACACACACCCCACCTCCCCACCCACCCCACACACAATGTCAAAGGCCCAGGATATATGTGACTGTCAGCAAGAACTCAAGAAGATACAGGCAACCCAACGAGAACAATATTTGAGCCTTCTCTGCAAGAGAGCTCTAGGGCGATCCTGTGAGCTACGGCGGAGATACAAATCCCATGATCCTGCAGCATGGATCCTGGGGCTGCCACACACCCCCCCAACTGAACAAGCACATGGCAGGACAACCGAAGAAGCAAATGGCAGTCCTCCTGAGCAGAGATCACCTGGTGGAAGAACATGCCTCCAGTTGGAGTGGAAATCGGAAAAGTCACTCCACTTGGTTTCTGTTGAGGTTCTCAGAATGTCATCCCATCCCAGCTGCCAGGAACTCCCATCCCAGCTGCCAGGAACTCTTTTAACTTCTCCAGGCAGATCTGGGCCTATTTAGGGGATATAATTCTAATGCACACAGTGGGGTGGTTGCATGTTTTTGACTTTTTTTAGGATACACATTTTTGCTGCACACAATGACTTGCAGGGCCGAGCGGTATCAGGCTCATGGTTTCCTTCCCACGACAATAAACTGACACAGATCCATGTGCTTCCATTGGCAGATCCTCAAGCAGAACAAATGCAATCATTGAACTAATTTAAAAACTGCTTTCCCTTCCTATTGCAGGCAACTGAAACTCCAGTTTCCCACAATGCCCTGGGATGAAGCTCTTGCCAGTTGCCCTGCCCTTTCCTCACTTTCTGAGTTGGGGATCCCCCCCATTTTCTTTTCTGGTTGCTTTGAGTTGCCTTCCACTATGCAGAGGCTGGATGGCCATCTGTCGGGAGTCCTGTGATGGGGGCTCCTGCATGGCAGGGGGTTGGACTGGATGGCCCTGGAGGTCTCGTCCAACTCTAGGACTCTATGAACATTAGGAAGAACTTCCTGATGTTCAGCAGTGGAAGATGCTGCCACGAATGAGGGTGGTGGAGTCTCCTTCTTTGGAGGATTTTAAGTGGAGGCTGGATGGCCGTCTGTCAGAGGTCTTGTGATGGGGGTTCCTGCATGACAAGGGGATGGACTGGATGGCCCTCGAGGTCACTTCCAACTCTAGGATTCTGTGATTCTGTCCACATCGCGATCCAGTTCCAATAGCTCTGATCTCTGTGATTAAGCATTAAAGTCCTATGGGAACTCACATGTACGGCAGACCCACTGAATTAATGGGGTCCCTAACTGGTGACTGACGACCCAGCCATGGACCCAATGTGGTCTAGTTTTTCACTGAGACGAGAAGGAGAATTCAGGCCAGTGAATTCCTAACCTATCCATAATGGTCTTGAAAGAGAGATGAGTGTATCACCCAGAGTGGCCTTGTTGCTAGATGGTGCACTAAATAAATAAATAAATAAAAGTCACCACTGGGGAAATTGATCCTTTCCCCACCACCACCTCCATGTAGACTGCTGTCCAGTGACAAGGGAAGAGGTGAGCCGGGCAGGGGATCATGCTCCCATTCTGGGGATCCACCAGGCCAAAGTCTTGGGACCCCCAACTCCAGGACCCAAGTGGGAGCCACAACAGCTCTGCCTCTCAAGAGCCGGTGGTGAAGACGAAATGGGGGAAAGATCACGGGTGCCACCTTGAGCTTTCTGGAGCCTGGCTGGGACAAAACTATGACAGACCGACTGATGATGGCTCTCCAGTATGCTGGAGGCGCAAAAAAGGAAAAAGGGACATATTTGCATGTGTGGTGGTTGTGCCAGAAATGGTCACTGATTTTTAAGGAAATTCAAGTAACGACAGGGAAAAGAGTTGAAATGTCCCCTGAAATGGTACTGTTAAATATGGTCGTGAACATACAATTGAAGAAAGAGGGAGTTGATAGTAATAAAGGTAACGGAGGCAAGGTTAATTTTCGCTAAAAACTGGAAATGAAATACTCAAATAACACTGGAGGAACGATATATAGGCCTAGGGGGTGACAGAACAGGGTTATAAATGATAAACTGACATGTGAAATTAAAAATTAGGAAGGGGCTGAAAAAATCTAATGATTATAATGAAATATGGAATAAATTATTGGCATATGTGTTTCAAAAAGGCAAAGGGTAAACCCCAGGAGGAGACTCCGTGTATTTCTAGAGAGAAATGGGAAGGTCAGTAATATCTTAAGGATTGGAAAGATGGTTTGGAGTGGGAGGCGGGTTGCACAGGAGGGCTCATGGGGCAGATTATGCTCTGCTTTTATTTCTGAAAGTGTCACTTGTTTATGCTTTTATGTTTCGTAGTGCAGTTTTTAAAAAGACCTTCTGAGAGGGCAGGTCCAAAAGCATCTGCAAGAAAAGAATGAATTGCACAGATATAGGATGGGCCTTAGAAAGCATTGCAAACAACAAGGCCAGTGGAGGTGATGGCATTCCAACTGAACTCTTTAAAATCTTAAAAGAGGATGCTGTAAAGGTGCTGCATAAGATATGCCAGCAAATTTGGAAAACCCAGCAGTGGCCAGAGGACTGGAAAAGATCGGTCTACATTCCAATCCCAAAGAAAGGAAATGCCAAAGAATGCTCCAACTATCGCACAATTGCACTCATTTCACATGCTAGCAAGGTTATGCTCAAAATTCTACAAGGCAGGCTTCAGCAATATGTGGAAAGAGAACTTCCAGAACTACAAGCTGGATTTAGAAGGGGCAGAGGAACTAGAGACCAAATCGCCAACATGCGCTGGATTATGGAGAAAGCCAGAGAGTTCCAGAAAAACATCTACTTCTGCTTCATTGACTATGCCAAAGCCTTCGACTGTGTAGACCACAACAAACTATGGCAAGTCCTTAAAGGAATGGGAGTGCCTGAACACCTTATCTGTCTCCTAAGAAATCTATATGTGGGACAAGCAGCAACCGTCAGAACTGGATATGGAACAACTGACTGGTTTAGAATCGGGAAAGGAGTACGACAAGGCTGTATACTGTCACCTTGCCTATTTAACTTATATGCAGAGTACATCATGAGAAAGGCCGGTCTGGATGAATCTCAAGACGGAATTAAGATTGCCGGAAGAAATATCAACAACCTCAGATACGCAGATGATACTACTCTAATAGCAGAGAGTGAGGAAGAATTAAAGAACCTCTTAATGAGGGTGAAAGAGGAGAGTGAAAAAAATGGGCTGAAGCTCAACATCAAAAAAACTAAGATCATGGCCACGGGTCCCATCACCTCCTGGCAAATAGAAGGGGAAGAAATGGAGGCAATGACAGAGTTTATTTTCTTGGGCTCCTTGATCACTGCAGATGGCGACTGCAGCAACGAAATAAAAAGACGCCTGCTTCTTGGGAGGAAAGCAATGGCAAACCTAGATAGCATCCTAAAGAGCAGAGACAATCACTTTGCCAACTAAGGTCAGGATGGTTAAAGCTATGGTTTTTCCAGTAGTGATGTATGGAAGTGAGAGCTGGACTATAAAGAAGGCTGATCGCCGCAGAATTGATGCTTTTGAGCTGTGGTGCTGGAGGAGAGTCTTGAGAGTCCCCTGGACTGCAAGGAGATCAAACCTATCCATTCTGAAAGAAATCAACCCCGAATGCTCACTGGAAGGACAGATTTTGAAGCTGAGGCTCCAGTACTTTGGCCACCTCATGAGAAGAGAGGACTCCCTGGAAAAGTCCCTGATGCTGGGAAAAATCGAAGGCAAAAGGAAAAGAGGACGACAGAGAATGAGATGGTTGGACGGTGTCATCGATGCAACCAAAATGAATTTGACAAAACTCCGGGAGGCAGTGGAGGATAGGAAGGCCTGGCGAGCTCTGGTCCATGGGGTCACGAAGAGTCGGACACGACTGAACGACTGAACAACAACAAGGATGGGGGATACTTGGCTGGATAATAGTACCTGTGAAAGGGATTTGGGAGTCTTGGTGGACCACAAATTGAACATGAGCCAGCAGTGTGATACGGCGGCCAGGAAAGCCAGTGCGATTCTTGGTTGCATCAACAGAACCATAGTGTCTAGATCAAGGGAAGTGATAGTACCACTCTATTCTGCTCTGGTCACACCCCACCTGGAGTACTGTGTCCAGTGCTGTGCGCCTCAATTTTAAAAGGATGTTGACAACCTCGAGCGGGTGCAGAGGAGGACGACCAGGATGGTTGAGGGTCTGGAGGAAATGTCTTATGAGGAACGGCTTAGGGAACTGGGAATGTTTAGCCTTTCAAAAAGAAGACTGAGAGGGGATATGATAGCTATTTTTAAATATTTGAAAGGATGTCATATTGAACAGGGAACAGGTTTGTTTTCCATGGCTTCAGAGATTAGGACTCGGGGCAATGGTTTCAAACTACAGGAAAAGAGATTCCATTTGAACATTAGGAAGAACTTCATGACAGTTAGAGCTGTCTGGCAGTGGAATAATATGCTGCCCCAAAGGAGGGTGGTGGAGTCTCCTTCTTTGGAGGTTTTAAAGCAGAGGCTGGATGGCCATCTGTTGGAAATATTGTGATGGGATTCCTGTATGGCAGGGGGTTGGACTGGATGGCCCTTGAGGTCTCTTCCAACTCTATGATTCTATGATTCTACGAACACCCGGGCGAAAGCACCAGACCACACAGGTGTCCCTTCACACACCTTCGGGGTCTGTCTCTTTGAGACCAGCTGTGGGACTCCACTGCTCAGTCCTGGGCAGCTCAGTGACTTGAGTGGAAGCAGAAAGGCTCCCTACGTTTCATGCACTCCATCTGAGCCCAAATGCCTCACCCTTTGAGGTGAATGCTGGCACGAGGGGAATTTTTAATGAGCTAAATTGCCCGTTTGAAAATTGCTGGTATCGATGTTTAGAAGACACAAGACGCAACATAACGCTTGGGTTGAAACGGCTGCCCACAAGTGGAATTCTCGGTCTGTGGCTTTGGCCAAAGTGCTCTTTTTTTTGGGGGGGGGTCTAAATTGCCTTCCACCTACGGCTCCTTTCCAGACACGGAATGCTGTTCCCACAACCCAACCGCTGACTGCCGGCACAGGCCCGTGTGAATCTCTGTGAAGATTCCCAATCATCCAGGTGAGTTTATCTGGAAGTTGAGTCACGGCAACTGGACTTCTTTTCTTGAGAGACTGAAACATTTTGAGTCCTCCATTTTATAGTTCACACAACTTCCAGATTATTTAAAAATCAATGTTTCTTCAATTTTATTCCTCCAGATTATATAATGAACTTCTTAAGATATCTTCTTGAGATATCACTTCCCATCTCTCACTTCATCGGGGGAATAAAATTGAACATACATTCAAAGTTATCCTGTCTTCCAGCCAATTGAAATACAGAAAAGCACTTTCGTTGCCTCATTTCTAATGAATCCCATCTGTATAATATTTAGGAACTGTGAAGTGCCTTTATAGGTACATTTGGTGTATTCAGGATGCAAACAGCTCTGCCTTCATGTCAGTTAGTCTGTGAAGATTCTCAGTCATCCAGGTGAATTAATCTAGAAGTTGAGTCATGGCAACTGGACTTCTTTTCTTGAGACATTGAAACGTTTCACTGCTCATCCAAACAGCTGACAAAGCTGTCAGGATGAGCAGCGAAAGTGTCTCTCTCTCTCTCTCAAGAAAAGAAGTCCAGTTGCAATGACTCAACTTCCAGATGTCCGTTAGTATATAATTGTTTTGCCATCTAGTGGTGAGCCAGAAGTTAACGTAATTTATGGTTGTGGTATTTTGCTGCTGCTCAAAGCAGTAACCCTCCATGCATATCCCAGGTGGAACTGGAAATAAAACCCAGACGAGGTCGGGCACAGAGAAGCTTGAAAAAATGGAAGTTACCTACCTGTAACTGTAGTTCTTCGAGACGAAGTCTGTGAATCCACACTAAAGGGTTAACCTGCAGCCAGCCTGCAGCCACCGGATTGTTACAAAGCTCTTGACGGTTAGGACCTCCCCCTCCTCCTGCGCATGCTCCGGCTTTCCCACCCTTTCTCCTCAGTTCCCCTGTCATCCGCCGCTGAAAAACAGAACAGAGAGAGTGACGGATAGAGGGGAGGCGGGCGGGACGTGTGGATTCACAGAATTCGTCTCAAAGAACTACAGTTACAGGTAGGTAACTTCCATTTCTTCTTCGAGCCATCTGTGAATCCACACTAAAGGGTGATTAACAAGCTGCCTTACCGGAGGTGGGTCGTCACTGTAGCGCTGCGGCCAAAACCGCTCGACCAAAAGCGGCATCCGTCTTAGCCCTGACGTCCAGTCGGTAATGTGTCATGAAGGTGGACGGATTAGACCAAGTTGCCACTTTGCAAATGTCATCCAAAGGGATACCTCGGAGTAGGGCGGTAGACGAGGAGACCGCTCGCGTTGAGTGACCCTAGGCGTAGCCGGTAGGGGCGTATTAGCCAGCTGATATGCAAGCGTGATGGCCTGGCAGATCCACTTGGAGAGTGTCTGGGCAGAGACTGGTTCCCCCTGACAAGGTTCATGAGGGCGTATAAAAAGCCGTGAAGACTTCCTGATAGTCTTAGTGCAGCTGGTGTAGAACAGGAGAGCCCTCCTAACATCGAGGGTGTGCAGTGTACGTTCAATGTCTGAAGAGGGGTCAGAAAAGAACGCTGGCAGCACAATGGACTGGTGCAAATGGAAGTCCGATGCTACTTTGGGAAGGAAGGAGATATCTGGGTAAAGAGTCACCTTGTGATGGTGGAACTGCAAAAAGGGAGGATTGGCTCTAAGAGCAGCGAGCTCCGAGGTACGTTTCGCTGAAGTTATGGCAACCAGGAACACAGTTTTAACAGACAACATGTGTAAACTAACCGAAGCCAATGGTTCAAAAGGGGGCTTCGTTAACTTGTTAAGAACAAGAGGAAGAGACCACTGCGGCGGCGGTGGTCTCACAGAAGGGCGAACATTTTTCAGGCCTTTGAGGAACTGTTTGACGTCAGGGTGACGGAAGAGTTCAGAGGCTGGTGAATTGTGGGGTTGAAAGGCCACAACCAGAGTCGAAAGAGAGAGGCCTCTGTTGGAGAGAACGAGTAAAAAGTGAAGTACCGCCTCTACAGAAGTAGGTTGCGACAGCAGATTATGTTCGGTCGCAAAAGACCGAAAAGCGGCCCATTTGTAATTATAAAGGGTGTTGGTAGATTGACGACGGGCGTTGGCCATAACATGGGCTAGTGTGAGTGGACCAGCCATGCAGTGAGATGTAGAGACTGTAGGTCCGGGTGAAGGATCAAACCGTTGCACTGAGACAGGAGGTGAGGCAGTAACGGTAGTTTTCGGTAGCTGGAGGCGAGCCACAACAGGGTCGCGAACCATGGTTGACGGGGCCACCACGGGGCAATGAGTAGAAGGGTCGTGGGGTTCTCCTGAAGTTTGATGATTGTCCTTTGGATCAATGGGATCGGTGGAAAGGCGTATAGGAGATCCCGAGGCCACTTGAGGGAGAAGGCATCGCCCAGGGATCCGGGACCTCGGCCGGCTCGGGAGCAATACAGTGGGCATTTCTTGTTGTACTGGGTGGCAAAGAGATCTATGCTGGGGGTCCCCCAAACGTTGCAGAGGTCCGCAAAGGTTGAGTGTAGAAGGGACCATTTGTGGTTGTTGTAAGTCCGTCTGCTGAGGAGATCCGCCACGTGGTTGTCTGTGGATGCTATATGGATGGCCTGCGGGGTGATGTTCTTGGCGCAGCACCAGTCCCAAAGCTCTAGTGTGAGGTTCAGGAGACGCCTGGACCTCGTCCCGCCCTGTTTCTTCAGGTAATAAAGGGCAGTGGTGTTGTCTGTCACTATTTGGACGGTCTGATTGGTGATAAGGGGCTCGAAAGCTCTCAGAGCTTTGAAAATTGCAAGGAGTTCTAGGTAGTTGATGTGTAGCCGTTTCTCCATCTCGTTCCAGGTTCCGTGTATGTGAGCAGTTTCGCAGTGGGCACCCCATCCAGTAGTGCTTGCATCGGTGGTGACAACTCTGGATATTGGTGGATGTTTGAACAGCCGGCCGGAGTCGAGATGGAGAGGAGAGGTCCACCACTGAAGACGGAGGTAGGTGTCGTGAGGGATAAGGACCTGTTTGTGGAGACTGTCTCGCAGAGGGTTGTATTGGCGCAGCAGGCAGGCTTGTAGTGGTCGCAGACGGAGCCGGGCGTGAGGGAGGACAGAGGTCGTCGAGGCCATGAGGCCGAGGAGATGGAGGACAGACCGTACAGGTAAGTGGCAGTTTGGTTTGAAGGGAGACAAGGCCTTCAAGATTTTTTCCTTGCGGTCCTGTGGGAGAAATGCCTTGCCCTTCGTGGAGTCTAGCACAGCTCCGATGTAGCGAACCACCTGACATGGTAGGAGTGTGGATTTCGCGATGTTTATCTTGAAGCCCAGAGATGTTAAAAGGTGCAGCGTGTAACGAATGTCCTGCTTTGACTTGTGTTGCGTAGGTGACACTATCAACCAGTCGTCCAGGTACGGAAAGACATTCACGCCCTGGACGCGTAGGAAAGCTGCTACCGGGGCTAAGCACTTTGTGAACACCCGAGGAGCCGTGGAGAGACCGAAGGGCAGGGCTTTGAACTGGTAAGTTGTACCTGCGATATGAAACCTGAGGTATTTGCGGTGATCTTGCCTGATTGAGATGTGAAAGTACGCATCTTGTAAGTCGATGACTGCAAACCAGTCTCCCGTGCATAACAGAAGGAGAATGGCTTCTAGTGTGGTCATTCTGAATCTGGTGTACTCGATGAAGGAGTTGAGCTCTCTGAGGTCTAGAATGGGGCGTAGACCTCCATCCTTTTTTGGGACAGTAAAATATCTGGAGAAGAAACCCCTGGTGTCTTCTGGGGCCACGGGTTCTATCGCATGTTTGGATAAGAGGGATTGAACTTCCTCCTGTAGGGCCCGTGATGTCGGGGTCGGTATGATCTGTCCCAAGGGAGGTAGAGAGCTGAATTCCAGAGCGTAGCCTTGGGAGATGATCTCGAGAACCCACAGGTCTGATGTTATGCTGAACCAACGAGGGAAAAAGGGGTGCAGTCGTATGTCGGATGCGTGTGGAGGCGAAAGTGGAATGGAGTCAAAGATTCTGCTTTGACTTTCGGTCATAGTGCCTGGGTGGTTGAGAGCGGCGCTGCTGGCGTTGGTTGTTTTGCCGGTAAGAGTAGGGTTGGTAGCCTTGACGAAAGCGGCCGGAGTCCCTACGCTGGGGTGGTGGAGCTTGTCTTTGCCAGTTTTGTTGTTGATGTCGTCTGTACTGTCCCTGAGACGATGTAGTTGGATAAGATATAGACTTTGCCGTCTTCCTCATCTTGACGAGGGTATCCAAGGACTCATCAGTAGTGGTGGCGAATAAGCCTTCACCATCAAATGGGGAATCCTCTATTCTATTTCTGGCATCGTCCGGGATGTTGGTCGTGCGGAGCCATGCATGTCTCCTGAGGTAAATGGCAGTAGATAGCTGTTTGGCAGCGGCAGCGGCCATATTCCGAGCTGCGAGAGTCTCATAGTCGATGAGAGAAAGCAATTCTTCATGAAGAGCGGTCAGTTTAGCCTTCTGACCTTCAGGAACAGAGTCCAACACGGGGGCTGCCTCAAGCAATATATGGCGGGAGTAAGCCTCCATGGCGCATAAATAGTTTGCCAAGTGGAGGGAAAAGGATGCCAAAGAGTAATGGCGGCGGCCAATGATATCGAGTTTCCGGCCCTCCTTGTTGCTTGGGGTGAGGACAGAGCGACCTTTGGACCTATTCTGGGTGGCGTCCACCACCAAGGAATTGGGCAGAGGGTGCTTGTCTAGAAAGGTGGTACCCTTGCCATGGGTTCGGTACATATTGTCTACTCGGCGTGACATTAGTGGTGCCGAGGAAGGTTTGTTCCATGCTTCCTTGATGTGATCAAGGAGGGACGGGATGAAGGCGAGGCGAAGAGGAGCAGTCTGGTGCCTATTGAGATGGCCAAAGAATTTGCAGGAATCAGCGGTCTGGTCCTGCTGGACTTGAAGCTCCATAACTGAGGCAATCTTGTGGATGGTTTGGGAGTATAGCTTCATATCCTCCAAAGGTGAGGGAGGTTGGCTACCAAGCATGTCAGTCTTTGGAGCAGGTAGGTTGTGGGACGAGGAAGCCTCGGAACAATAGGAGTCAGCGTCGTCCTCATAGTCGCTGTCATCCGACAGCTCTGGGGGAAGTTCGTCCATGGAGGTCGGAGACTCCTGATGTTGATGAAAAGGCTGAGATGTGGACGGTTGCAATAAGATGGGGGCTGGTCTACGAGAGCGGGCAGCCCCTTGAGATGTAGAGGCAGCCGATAGCCCCATGGCAGTCTGATCGGCCGACGCCGAAGGGTGCGAAGAGTCTCGGGCACGATGCCTGGAAGCAGCGCGTTGTTTACGGCGTGTATGAGAAGAGGAGGTGTCTTCGGAAGAGTCCGACGATGTCGAAGAGCGTCGGCGGCGCTTTCGACGTCGAGAAGCGGGTTTAGCCTCCCTTCGGGGAGCCTCGGCATTGGTCTGGGTTCGGCGTGGAGGGTGGTCGACGCCAATGGTGCGGTCGGCGTCGATGGTGTAGTCGACATTGATGGCACGGTCGACAGCGGTAGGAAGGTCGACAGCAGTAGGGCGGTCAACATCAGTAGGACGCTCGACATCAGTGGGGCGTTCGACAGTGGTGGTAAGGGTGGCGCTGACATCGACCGAAGTAGTCTGACGTCGACGAGGCGACGTGTCCACTGAACGGTCTGAGAGTGAGGTGGAATAGCGGCGGCGCCGATGGGACGGAGATCGATGTCGACAGCGGTGACGGCGTCGGCTGCGGCGATAGCTGGAGGAAGAGTCAGAGTCAGAGTCATAATAACGGCGGTGCTTCCTTCGACGTCGACGTGGTGGAGAAGTCGACGGGGAAGAGCAACAAGAGTGGCGAGAACGGTCCTCCCGCTCCCAAGGGCGGTCATTGCGTTCCGGAGTCTGGGAGCGTCTGGCGTCCGCGCTTTGCCTGCGCTTTCGTGCGAGGTGGCTCTTGCACGATGGTGGAAGCAGGAGCGGCGTCAGCGCGTGGCATCGAAGCCGACATCGGTGGTCGGTGAGCCTGAGTGTCTTGCGGCATCCGAATAGGAAGGTCTGAGGCCAAGTCCTGTATGTTGGAAGGACTTAGAGGGACCTCAACCACAGTTGAGAGGTCGTGGGAATCCTCTCCCCATGTCGAGGAGCGCGCTGACGTCGGTGATAGAGTCGACGGCTGCCGGGAGGGAATTTGGTCATCCTCCAAATGCTCCTGTGGCATGGAAGCCGCTGTGGAGGCTGAGTGCGCCGGACTCGGAGTGTTTTGCCGAGGTTTGGGGCGCTGCTTCTTCCGCTTCTCGGTGGCCATAGCTGACGCCGATGGCGACGGCGGCGGAAGAGACTTGGCCTTGGAAGCGGGTTTTTGCTTAGAAGTAGAAGCCCCCGGTGAGGCACGGCCTGATGTCAATGCACGCTGTTCCATGGGAGTAAGGGACTGCTCCCAGAGGTGCAAACGAAGGCGACCCAAGCGTTGTTTAATGGCCGCTTTCGTTAACTTTTTACAGTGCTGGCACTGTGAGGGTTGGTGTGCCTCGCCAAGGCAGTAAATGCACTGCGAGTGGCCGTCTTTCAGTGGAATTTTGTTGGAGCAGGCGACACACCGCTTGAAGAGGCCTGTGGAGGCCATAAAAAAAGAAACGGGCAGGCCGGCGGGGGGGGGGGGGGCTCACCGATGTCCGGAGGAGGAGGTCAGAAGAGAAGAAATTCCGACGAGAAAAAAGTAAAATTGAGAGAATTTGTTTCCCTTTTCTCTTACAGAGCTCAAAGGGTGACTGAACTCGGTGGCGGAAAGAAAGGAACTGAGGAGAAAGGGCGGGAAAGCCGGAGCATGCGCAGGAGGAGGGGGAGGTCCTAACCGTCAAGAGCTTTGTATCAATCCGGTGGCTGCAGGCTGGCTGCAGGTTAACCCTTTAGTGTGGATTCACAGACGGCTCGAAGAAGAACTAATAATTCAGAACAGTTATGGTTTTCAAAGAACAACAGGAAAAAATAAGAGCCAATGGCCTCCTCACATTTTGCATATCTATTTCAGCTACTATTTGAAGCAAAAAAGGCATTCAGACAGAGAAAGGGACAAAGGTGTAATCCAGGCCTGTCCAACAGGTAGACCGGGGGCTACCAGTAGCCCGCGAAGGGTTCAAAAGTAGCCCGGCAGCTATCAATAAAAAAGTGAGGGGATAAGTTATCCACCTCCTCCCTCCCCCATCCCAAGGACTGCCACTGCCTCAGCAAAGTTCTGGGTCAGCCAGCCCACTATCTCAGCTGAGTGGGGCAGTTGAAGGCCATGGCGCAGTCCCCTGTTCCCCCCACTGGCCAGATGATCAGTGTGCCACTGTCTTGTGACCAGCTGAGTCGCTGGTGCAGAGTGGAGGGAGGAAAGGGGCGAGAGGTGGGGTTTCGGGTATGCCCATCTCCTTTGTGCAGTGACATCTCCCTTCTTCTTCCCCCCGGACAATTCCCTCCATAATGGATTAATTCATCTTCAATGTATTCCTATGGGAAAACCGCTGCTCTACTTACACAGTTTTTACTTATGACCATGTGCATAAGTAAGGAATGGATAAAATTCGTAAGTAGAGGTTTTAGTGTAGTAGCCCTCAGGCACTTTGGGACGGAAAAAGTAGACCTCGGCCTGCTCAAAGTTGGACAGCCCTGGACTGTAATCTAACAATGGGCTCTCCACATTTATGGACCGACCACATCAAGAAGCCTGCTGGGGTTGTTCCAGCCTAAAGTGCCCCCTCAACACCCCTCTGGTCTCTGACAGAACCGCACCCCTAGGTGCAGCCCTGGCATGGCTTGCCTTTGGGTCAGCCACCTTCCCATTTTAAGTGCAAGAAAGGTGCAGGCAGCATGCAAGGGGAGAGGCTCGAAAAATAAAAATCCCAAGGGATTTGGGGAACAGGGGGAGTTGGAAGTGATGACCATAGAGGCTCCTTCCAACCTCACTCTTCTAAGATTCTATGATGTGGCTACACTTCCCATCTTCCCCAGCCTATTTATTTATTTATTATTATTATTATTTATTAGGCGCATTTATATACCGTGACCTTTTTCCGTATCGGAACTCAGGGTGGTTCACAATAAAATAGATAAAACCAGCACAAGCGCAGTAAAAGAACAATACAATATAAAAAGGTACAAAAGGAAAAAAAAAAAGGATAAAAATGGCGAGGGAAACCCTCGGCGGTGAGCAGCAGATGAAAGCCTAGAGAGGATGATGGGGGTTCCAGTCCAACATCTCATGGAGGCAAGCTGGAGAAGGCGGGATTCCGAGACCCGGCACGGCTGGCCAATGCCTGGGGGGCCCTTGTGTGTTTGTGGAGGGAGCACACGATCCCAAGGGGAGCACAGGATCCCAAGGGCTCGTCATGTAAAACGAAGACCAACGTAATGGAGAATCATGGGGTCTGTAAAAAAGGTTGCTCTCGCCGGTTGAGAGGGTTTAAACCCCAGACACCACAACGCGGGAACCGACATGGGAGGAGCAGCTTATGGGGCTTGGGTATCGGTCAGGCGTGGCTCCTCCCGAGGCTCCTCCACCCTATAAGAGATAAAGACAAGGACTCCCCCTTTCCCCCGCAGATGAAAACCATCCCCACATCCATCATCTGACACATTTTAAATAAATGAGGCCAAAAGCCTCAGCCAAACAGGGCCCTTTACCTGTGTTTTTTCCGCAAGCCTGCCAGCTAAGAGTTCCCGTTCCGCCCGGGACTTCTTGAGCTCTTCTTCTGACCTCTTCACTTGGAGCTCCAGCTCGGCCACCTGCTGCAAAGGGACCCCAGGAGAGTGAGAGCAGTTGAGGATGGAAAGTGAGCCAATTCTCACACCAGCAACGAAGGTTAGCAGGCAAGGAACACAAGCAGAGCTCCTCGGGAGTGAGGGTGCCATGAGTAAAGTGGATAGAGGGACGCTCTTCTCCCTCTCACAAAATACCAGAACTAGGGGACATCCACTCAAACTGAGGGCTGGGAGAGTGAGAACAGACAAAAGAAAATATTTTTTCACCCAGCGCATTGTTAGTCTGTGGAACTCCCTGCCACAGGATGTGGTGATGGCATCTGGCCTGGATGCCTTCAAAAGGGGATTAGAGATTCCTGGAGGAAAAGTCCATCACAGGTTACAAGCCATGATGGAGAAACCAGGGTACTTCAAGGGCCAGATGCAGGGGAGTGGTATCAGGAGACAGATATCTAGTCTCATGCGCTCCCAAACGCATCTGGTGGGACCGCTGTGAGATACAGGAAGCTGGACTAGATGGGCCTTTGGCCTGATCCAGCAGGGCTCTTGTTATGTTTTTATGTTATGTTCTTATGAAGCCCTAGCCATCTACAGTCACAGCGTACGCATGTAATTTGGAACAGGATTCTGTAAAATATGTTTCTCAGGACAATTGGTTTCTGTTAAGGTCCAATTTCTGTGTCAACGGTTTTGGAATTCCTCTGCCTCCTTTTCCGGGCCTCCCTCAGGAGGCAGGCAGCTGGTTTTGGCAGCCAGGTCTTGGTTCTTGAGCTCCTGGTTGGATCTGGTGGCCTAAAGGCCCTTCGGCAAATGGGCCAGACAATGAAAAAGCCACAGGTCCTCGTCGCCTTTGATCCCTCCTTGCCACAGCTCGTGAGTAGCGACGGGATCATACCCCAAGCAGAGCCACTGAGAAACAACAACAACAAGGAGGGGGCCAGGTATGCAGACCCTTCAGAAAGAAGTCTAAAAACTAACCGGAGCCAGATGGGGCAGCAATGAGGTCCAAGCATAACGTGCAAACATGAAAAAGAATCAAAGGACAGCAGCCACCGCGGTGGTGGTGAAGTGGAACGTTCCAAGAGAAGGCGTTGCTGACCTGCAGTGACACCAGGCCAATTGCGGGCCCCGTTGGTATGAAAATTAAACACGACAAGGCTCAATGGCTAAATCTCTCTCTCCTATGGAATGGAGGCACAGGCTAACAACAGGGCGGGATGACGTGGTGGCGAACTCACATTCTTACATGGGTTTACTTCTCTGGCTCTGAGTTCACGCTTCGTTTCCTCTTTAATTCTAGAACACTGCAATAAACAGCAACGAAGGAAAATGCGATCAGGGACAACAGGTGTCCGACGGGTTCACGCTGGTGCTGGTGGAAACTATAATAATGCCCCCTAATAATTAGGTCTGGGGAATCTGATTACAAGGTGCACATGACACAATAATACAGTAGTAGGGATTTTAGAACCAGCTGGGCTGGAGGAGCCCGGGTTGGGGTGGGGGTGGGGGGGCAGAACTGCAAGGAGGTCAGGAGTCCTAGGCTGGGGGGCTGGGCGATCCAGAGTGATCTTCCCACTGAGCCATACAATTCCCTGGGTGACCCTGGGCTGGTCAATCGTTCCCTCCCGAGCGATCTACTCCATGGTATCAAGGATACTGAAAAGGGCAAGGGGGAGGAGGGACAGGCAGAAAGGCAGGGTACTGATGTGACCAGTATAAAACCTAACAGAACAGAGCAGCCTTGAGAGCAGAGGCCGGTGCCTTCTCCCCTTGACAAAAGGAGGGTCCAGAGGCAGGAAGACGAGCAGAGAGTCACCCGGGAAGCTCAACGGCAACACTAGACGTGGCTGGCCCTCATGAAGCATGAGGTTATCAGGCAAGTTCCCCAGAGCCATGCTGGTAGCACAGCCACGGTGCCTGCTGTTGACCGCTCCTTTCCTGGGTGGCACAGGCGGCGGGCGCAGGGCCGGTCTGCAGGCCGCTTGCTGCACAAGCTGGAGGCAACTTCTCACAAAAGCCCAGGGGACGGGCAAGACGTCAGCATGAGGGTCCTGATCGGAGGGCTCCCCACAAGCCCCAGAGGGACCCACGGGCCCCCGGTCTCCCCCACAGCTCAGCTGCCCAAAAGGGAACCACGCAAAGGAAAGGCGGGCAGAAGGCAAGATCCAAAGTGGGCCAGAACAACGGGACTCTTCACCTGGGCCGACACCTGGGCCAGCTGGGTCTCCTTCTCCCGGCTCTCCCGCCTGAACCTCTCCGCCTCTGCTTTCAGCTGCTGCACCTTCTGCTCCTTGGACGTGACTTCCTTCTGCAAGCTGGTGACGAGCCCTGCGGGACAGAAGGACCGACATTCAGAGCTGCAACAGAAACACTGGACAACGGGGCAGCGTGAGCAGGCAAGATCTAAAAATCACTGTTTGGGAAGAAAGCTGAATGAGATTATCACAAGAGGATCATAAGAACCTAAGAAGATCCCTGCTGGGTCAGGCCATGAAGGGCCCATCTAGTCCAGCTTCCTGTATCTCCCAGTGGCCCCTCCAGATGCCTCTGGGAGGGCACGGGACTAGATCTCTGTTCTCCTGATACCACTCCCCTGCCTCTGGCCCTTGAAGGACCCTGGTTTTAAGCCTGGAGATGACACACATCTCCATCATGGGTTTCAGTTTGGTCTGTTGACACATTTTAGGAGGACTGTTAGAGGTTAGAAGGCTGAGGCTACTTGGAGGACCTCGTCTCCCCACGTGAGACTTTCAGGAACCACTTTCTTGCCATTCCCAGGGGACACCATGGCACATGTGATAAGGACCTGAGAGTGGAACTTGTCAGTGGACTCCCATTGAAACATATAAGCCAGTCCTGCAGAGGCATTGCACAGGCTGAGAAGATCTAGAGGCCAGTTTTCAAATATCTGGGCTCCTTGGAACAACTGCCCAATGGGTCGCTGCTCCTCCAGAAAGAGCCATAAAATTTTTATGCTGAGATGTCCGTGAGACCTCACCTGGCAGGCTATAATAATAATAATGTGCGAAGGTGGAAGGGACCCTCATGTCCACCCCCTCCCAAGGAGGCACCAGTAGGGAATTTGAACCCCAACGTCTGGTGTGCCAGCCAGACACCTCAGCCACAGGGCAAGCGTGCAGGCGCAGATGCCTCTTGCTCGCTGAGACCTTTAACCAAGGAGTAATTAGATGTCAAATACAGTAAAACCCCACCTACCACGGGGTTATGGACCCGACCCGACCCACAATAATTGAAAATCTGCAATCTCCGGATGCTGGGTCAGGTCGGGCTCTCTGGGGGCTCCTGTACTTACCCCAGGCCTGGTGCTGCCCCAAACGGGCCTGCACGGAGATTTCCGCCCCCCCCCCAAGGCCCCAAAAGTGCGTCCTAGTGATCTGGAGGTCACTTCTGGTTTACCAGAAGTCACTTCCGGTTTGCGGGAAAGCACTTTTTGGGCCTCCGATGGGCCTGGGAAGGCCTTTCCTCCCTACCCCAGGGGGCCTTTTTTTCATATACTGCAGACCTGCGATATATCGGGACCGCAGTATATGAACCGTGAAATGGTGGGGGACAACGGTAAAATATGAACCGGACATTCTGGAAGGCAAGGCTCTCTTAACAATAATGTTCTTGACCCACATCCGATTCATACCCCAGTTTCTGAGAAGCACGAGTGCCAGAGGAGGCTAGTGTCAAGTCTTGAAATCTGTGGAAGGAGGAATTCGTGTGTTAATGAAGGAAAGACGAAAGAAGGGGATGCTAGATCAAATGAAGCCTGGACTCTCACTGGAGAGCGTGTGGCTCTCACAAAGAGAAAGCAAACCCATTCGAAAAGACAATAATGCTGGGAAAACGCGAAACGAGAAGAGGACTGAACACAGGATGGATGGATGGATTCAAGAGGCTTCCAAGGGCTGAGCTGGGTAGTCAATGGCAGAACTTTTTTTTTGGGGGGGGGGAATTCATTGTGTTTTTTTTAGGGGTGACTGGGCCAATTCCACATGGCGGTGGTGGCCCCGAGGGAGTGTTGAGGTTTGCAAGATGTCCAAGGAGTTTTCTGTTATCATCCCCTTCTCCACCCGGGGGTGTTTGCATGGCCCAGGGCTCCAGAGTCCAAGATCCTAAATCTGGTACAGCAGACAGAGTGATGGATGAGAAGACCAGGTATGGATGAGTCTTCGGCCATGGAAACTTCTTTTGCAGAGGGACAGAAGAGTGGAGCCCTGTAAGCTAACTTTTCCTCTGGAGTCACAGCAAGACTCTGCCCACTGCACGGGGCTGCCTCTTCATTAAGGAGGTTGGTATTTTTAACAACCCCCCTGGTGGGGACCTGAACACACCTCCCCTGCTTCTACGCACAGATGACCTGACAAGGAGTTCAAGGCTTCCTCTCATCACTCTCAAAGGGATGTGAGTCGGCAGCCTGTAACTGCAACAAGGATGGAGCGAGAGGCAAGGAGATTGAGGGCCCGAAATTTTAAGTGTTGCAATGCTCTGATATGCATAAAGTAAGAAAGAACTGCAAAAACTGCCGAAAAAATATATGCAGAGGGCTTTTGCATTTGTTTACTGAAAAAAAAGGTACCTATCGTAAGAGAATAATTCTTCTTCAGGGCCTCGTTTTCTTGCTTCCAGTGTGCAATCTGTAGATCCCGTTCGGAAACGGAATGGTACAACACCTCACTTGTGTTTTTCTTCAAGTTGCCAATCTGTTTCGAAATCAAGGACAGAAGCAAAGGAGAAAAGCATCTGGTTGGAAATGACTCAAATCAAGGGGCACATTTCTATTGCCCAGCACCACCACCCCAAACAGAATGAACCACATTTATTATTATTATTTTATTTATTACATTTATACCCCACCCATCTTCCCGTAGGAACTCTGGGTGGCTTACAATGATAAGCAGTAACAACACAATGAAATAAGACAACAAAATAAAATAAAAACAACTATTCTAACCGGCTTAGCGCCCTGACAATGCGTGCAGTTCCCAACAGCGAAACTTCTCTAGGATGCAAGATATGAACGGCGGGGGGGGGGGGGCTACAAAAAGTCGCCAAAGGCCTCCCGAAAGAGCAGAGGCTTTAACACTTTACGGAAGGCCTGCAGGGACTCTGCAGAGCGCACTTCGCTTAGGAGGGTGTTCCGGAGGGAGGGGGCCGCCACTGAGAAGGCCCGGTTACGCGTAGATGTCCTACGGGCTTCTCGAGGAGTGGCAACCCGAAGCGAGTGCGCTCGCGACTGCTGAACTGGTCGGGCCGAGGGTGATCGCTGGGTGATCCGCTCTGACAGGTAGTCCGGGCCCAAGCCATGGAGGGTTTTATAAGTTAAAACCAGGACCTTGAATCTAATCCGGGATGCAACGGGTAACCAATGCAGGCGAACCAGAACCGGGGTGATGTGGTCATAACGACGCACACCCGCCACCAGCCTGGCTGCCGCATTTTGCACCCGCTGCAATCGCCGGAGGAGAGTCAAGGGCAACCCCATGTAGAAGGCGTTGCAGTAGTCCAACCGCGAGATCACCAGCGCTTGGACCACTGTTCTCAGAGAGTCACCATCCAGGTATGGGCGAATCTGGGCGATTCTTACAGGCAAAAAGATCCCCCCCAAAAAACCCCAATTCAGACATAACAGTCAGAGGCAAAGAGCCTTTCCCGAGTTCACATGTATCAGGTCTTTCCTTGAATTCCCGATACACGAGAAGATGGTGCCTGGTGTTAAAACTGCAAACGGGAGAAGCCAGGCGAGCCTTCCAGGAGGTCCAAAGGAGAAGGGGGTAGAAGAGAGGGAGGGAGCGATCCCAAGAGCAGGAGGTCTAAATCCGAAAGGCCCTCCGCTCTCTGGTCCACCTCCTGCTTCCCACGTCTTGGTCTCCATCTCCAACATCTCCGCTTGGCCAGACGGACCACCCTCCGTACAGGGCAGCTTGCGGCGTTGTTCTTGGGCAGGATGGGCAGCTGACTGGTGTGGCTGGTATGGAGCCCGGGTTTGGCAGTTCAATTCCCTTCTGGGCCTTTTAGGGAAAGAGACCCCCCCCCCCGCAGCCTTGGGCAGCTAGAGAGTGCCCTCCCAAGGACGGAGGGGGGGGAGGGCAGCAAGGTGCTTGGAGTCGTTCATAACCCGAAAGCCACTTGGCAGAATGGAACTGAGACCCCCCCCCCGCCCCCAGGCTGCCCTACCTCCTCTTTCAAGGCTTGGATCTCTTTGGCCTTGGCAGCCACGTCTTGGTCAAGACCGGCCAGCTGGTGACGAATGGCCGATTCGCGCGGCGCAAGGGCAGCCGCCAGCTTCTCGGTCAGGGCGGCAATTTCCCTCTGGAGGCTGGCGATCAGGGCGTCTTTGCGGTGGCACTCCTGCTCAAAGCCCGAGAGGCGGCCGATTTCGTTCCCCAGCTTCAAAACCATGTCATCCTGCACAGAAAGAGGCGGTGGCTTGGGGGGGGGCGTAACCGGAAGGCTGTGGGCCTTTTGCTGTTTCTCCCCTCAAGAAAACAAACGGCATTGCCAACCAACGTTCTCATTTTAACTGTTAATTCTTGCACATATGTGACTAAATGGCATCTTTGTGTGGCATATGTGGTGGTGGTGGGGGGGGAGGTTTACGTGCTTTAAACCAGCCAAGAACGCTGGGTAAGGTGGGGAGGTATCAGGAGAAGAGGAAGACCCAAATACGAAATGGACCAACTCCCTAAAGGAAACCACAGGCATGAGTTTGCAAGAGCTGAGCAGGGCAGTGGAGGACAGGACAGTTTGGTGACTGGCCATCCGCAGGGTCACCATAAGCCAGAGGAGAAGGAGGGGACATGACAACCCAGGACAGTAAAAAAGGCCTTTTGATTCACTCAGGCCCAGGTTTTTAGCTGTGTTGTTTGTTTGTCACTGGCTTGACGGTGGTGATGCAGGAAGCCATTCCTACGAGGCGCCAAAGGTACTGCAAGCAGCCCTTCATCTCCCTGCTACGCCTTGATGGCAACCCAGGAAGGTATGTCTGGAGGAAAAAAGAGTGAGAGTCGCCCAAGGTCACCCCAGGAACTTCCCGGCCAAGTGGGGATGTGGAGCTGGGTCTCCCAAGACCCCCCAAGCTCAACACACCGGTCGCAGTACAGTCGGAGTCACAACCTGGACTTTTTTTTTAACAGAATGAGACAGCGTGCCCCTCACCCTCTCCTTGAGAAGTGCCTCCTCCTGGGGAACGTGGGTCAGAGGACCGGTAGCAGCTCCGTTTCCTGCAGGAAAAACAAGGTTTCTCGGAAAGTGACATGGCAAAACCACGCGTACGCTCAGCAGCAGGACCGTACCTTCTCATCACTAGCTCACGGGTGTGCGGGTTCATGCCACTCATGCATCCCCCTGCCTGCGCACCCACTATTTGCCTTCAGCCATCCCATTAAAGAAGCACGCGGTCTGGCTAAAAGAACCAGGCGAACAAGCATCTGCCATGATCATTCATTATCATTTTTGTTTGCAGGAGGGCTCAACAGACAACTTGCGCAAGTGATTTGCACCAAGGCCAAATGGAGAAGTGGGGGTGGGGGTGGGGGTGGGGTAAGCATGCAGCCTCTGCTTCTTTCTTTCTTTGGAGAACAGGCTCCCTCTCTCGCCTTCCGTCCCTGCCTGCATTGTAACCAGGCTCCGGACTGCCATCCGGCAAACCTGCCTGGCAAAACCCATCCTGCCAAGAACGGCCGGATTCAACCTCTGGGAGGAAACTGCCTGGCAAAACCCACCTTGCCACAAATGTTTGGACTCGGAGGAAGTGGCGTTTCATCCACGAAAGCTCGTTTATGATGATGTTTTAGAGGTCTGTCAAGATATCGCCTATTTTTGGCATTCACATTTTATTTTATTTGCTCCACACGGTTACACTTTACTCCACCCTTCAGTGCGTAAAGCTAAAATACAGCAACAGCGGTCACTGGTGCCCTCAGATGAGAAAGGCGGGGTGGGTGATCAAAGCACCATGGCCTCGCAGAGCTGGCAGGGGCCGCTCGTCAAGTCCAACCTCCTGCTCAAGGCAGGGACCCCAATCAAAGCAGGTCTCTCGGTCGCGTTGGCTCTCACTGGAGCGCTCCCCACCTCCCCCACCCTGAGGTCATGGGCTCCGTTGCCCTGCTGCTCTAACAGTCTGAACATCTTTTCCCCTGAGATTCAACCCATATCTGGCTCCCTGCAACTTGAGCCCATTACCACGGGTCCTACACTGGGGGCGGGGGGGGGGGGTTGATGGAGAATACATCCTGTCCCTCCTCTGTGTGCCCACATGTCATGTCTTTGAAAAGAGCTCTCCTCTCTCCCCTCAGTCTCTGAACAAGCCCGGTTCGTTCCGTGGGTCTCCAGCCCCCTGATCATGCTGGCCGCCCTCCTCTGAACTGGCTCCAGTTTGTCCGCATCCTTCTCAAAGGGCCAGGGCCAGAACTGGACGCAGCCCTCCAGGCAAGGACCAACCGGGGCTGCCTTCATGATTTTTCTTCTCCTTTTTCTTCCTCTTGGACCTGAGGTCAGGCATCACCCTTGCTGTTTTCATGCACCATCCCTATACAATGGTGTTGGTTTGGATGCAAACATCCACCTCCCTGCTTTTTCTGCTGACAGATTAATTATACTCCTTCTTGCGCTTTTCCCCATATTCATTTTGCCTTGAATATTCTGCTGTCACAATCCCTACTCGCCCTAATGACGTGCCCAAGTCTTTGGCATTTTGTTTTCCGACTTCTGGCCCTGCATTTCTGTGGTAATTCTTCATCGATCAATCCTCTCAGGAAATCCTCAGCACTGTGAAACGCATCCATATTCCAAAGGCTTCTGTCTTTTTTTTTTAAATGTAGCTCTCGGTGAATGTCATCCTGGAGAACCGGGATCAATACACGCCTCAATAAGAGCCCATCGACAGACCTATTAATTTCCCCATCTCTGCTTTTTCAGGCTTGGGTGAGTTATTCGTTTTGACAATCTCACATAAATGCACCATGGGGGAAAATGGGAGAAGGGAGGCCTTCTGCTGGTGGTGATGACCCCTGCTGTAAAAGGCTGAAAGGAGGCCCACGGGCACGCACTGAAAAGGCTGCCCCCAGCCCCCCTCCTTTCAAATCTGTCCACAGACTGCAATGTTTTGGAACCAACGACTACTGGATTATCTGCTTCTTCCCCTGCCTCCAAATCTCATGCCATCTTGGGCCGATGAAGGGTTCTGGAGGACCTGAAAGCTTTCCTTTTCAATGGCTCTGCAGCTCCACAGGTCCTCACGGGTGGCCCCCTGAGAAGCATTTTAACGGGACACAGGGAGAATGGCTGCTCCCAGAAGCACGCCCTAAAACAGTGGTTCTCAACCTGTGGGGGGTCCCCAGAGGTTCCTGGACTGCAACTCCCAAAAATCCTGGCCAGCTCAGCTAGTGATAAAGACTTCTGGGGGTTGCAGTCCAGGAACATCTGGGGACCCCCCCTCCACAGGTGGAGAACTACAGCCCTAAAAGAACAAAATTGCTCCTCCTTCTCTGCTATAGTTTAAATCGAGAGGGGCAGCATCTGTTCATGATCATCCCATTTCACTGCAGAACTTGTCTCAATGGGCCCAAAGTATAAGAAGCCTGATTTAAGCTGAATTTCAAGGGGGTGGGGGTGGGCGGAAACGTCTTCATGGTAAGAGCAGTACGAAAACAGAACCCCTGACCGTGGGAGGAGGTGAGATGCTCCAGTGTTGGAGGCAATCGGGAGAAAGATCGGCTTTGACCTGGGTCCCCCCGCCTTGAGCAGGAGGTTGGACCGGATGGCCTCCCGAGGCCCCCTTCCAACTCCAAGGCTCGAGGATGCTATGAAAAGACACTCTCCAACACGTGAAGTGTCTTCTTTCAGACCCTTCCCGCTTACGCTTTCCCGGTTTCCCCGACATCTGAGCAGGGGGTCTTGGGAGTGTGAGCCCGTCCCTTCTCCAGTGGCTGTGGAGCGGTCCACCCACCCACCCACCCCTTGGCCAGCGCCAGGAGCAGAGCCCACGGTACCTGCCGCGACGGCCAGAGTCCGGCTAACCAGGTCCGGAGAGAAAGCCAGGGAAGGGACGGGCCTGCCCCAAGCGCCCATGGGCTTCTTTCGGTGCGGCGGGCGCGGCGAAGTCCCACTGGTCCCGTACGTCCAGCTGCCAACGGTGGGCGGAGACTGCGGAGACTGGAGGGAGGGGAACTGAGGGGCAGCGCCTGCAGCGGCAGTGGCAGATGGAGAAGGCTTCAGCTCCGGCCAGGCTGGGCGGCGACTCGTCGGAGGGCCGGGCACCTGCACCAAAAGCAAAGCAAAGTGTTCTGCTTATATACTGCCCCATGCCAAGGATCAAGCTGCCTAGATGCCCTAAAAGCCCATCCAATCTCGCCTGATTTCGGAAGCTAAGCAGGGTCAGCCCTGGTTAGTACTTGGATGGGAGACCACCAGGGAATACCAGGTGCTGTAGGCGCCTGGAGTAGGAACTGGCAAACCACTCCAGTACTCCTGCCAAGAAAACTCCATGGACATGGGGTCACGAAGAGTTGGTATTGATTGTAATGACGCAACACACACACACTACTTCAAGTAGTCTCTGGGCGGTTTACAGATATTAATTACAGTATGCAGGCTACACATTGCGTACACACACACACGCACACACACGTACACGCGCGCGCGCGCACACACACCCCAGCAAGCTGGGTCCTCATTTTACTGACCTCGGAAGGATGGAAGGCTGAGTCAACCTTGAGCCGGCTACCTGGGATTGAACCCCAGCAGGTCATGAGCACAGTTTTACCTGCAGGGCAGGCATTTAACCACTGCGCCACGAGGCTCCTCCAGGAAAAGGCTGGACGCCCCCCCCAAAGCAAAATGTTGTGCTTAAATATCACCCCTTAGTGCTTCAAGCACTCTCTAGGAGGTTTGCAATTTAATTCTGCAGGCTACACGGTGCCCCTCCCACCCACTGCCACCCCCCCAAGGGAGCTGGGTACGCATTTTAACAACCTTGGAAGGATAGAAGGCTGAGCGGTTTCAAGACGTGGCAAAGTGTAAACAGTCAGAAAGTAGGCGTGCTGGGAGTGGTGAGAGGACGGGGAGAGAAAAAGGTTCTCCGCGGACTAGCCCAGGACTGCCAGACCCAAATCCATGCGCTCCTCAATGGAGCAGATCCCCAGCTCTGCGAACTTCCCTGCCTCGGTTTTCTAGGCTTCTGGGAGTTACACGCTTGGACCATCTTGCACGAAGACACCATGCAAAAGTGAAAACCCGCCCGTCAGGTTGGCAACCACTGTTCCAGATGGCAAGCAGCCACCCCTAGACCCTGGCCAAGTTCCAGGTTGTCCTCAGGGACCCAACGGCACCAGAATAGAGGCCCCTCTTTCTGTCCCCTTGCTGCCCTCTCGGGTGGCACGACACCTGCTTCTGGGTGGGTGGTGGGTTAGGGTTTCAGGGGGCCGGAGGAGGGGGGAGTGGGAATCTGCAGCAGAAGCCCACCACAGGATTCAGGCCACACTTTGCTCCCAAGAAAACCTCCCGTATCCTGGGATTAGGGTTTGAACAGAGGGGCCTGTTGGGCATAGATGCGCTCCTCCTTAAGATCCACTCCTGAAAAACCTTCCATCCCACTGGCCTGGAAACCTCAAGAGCTCAGGATCCCCTGACAGGGCAGCTGTGACGCAAACGGCGTCCCAAAGGCTGAAGGCAAGTAAATAAAGGAAGCTCCTCCGCAGGTCCTCCATTTCAGCAGCTGCCTGTCCCGGCACAAAGGGAGGGCCTTCCTTTTCTGAAAAGTTTATGGCCCCTCGACTCAGACAGTTCGCATCCCTTGTTATAGTAACGCGGTGGTGGTCGTCGTTTCATTAGCATGATATTGACTAAAACCCCAGCAGCCCACAAAGGAAGTGGCCAGGTCGTGGCTTCTGGCTTCCTCCTCTGTCCTCCAAGAGGAACCGGGCTGCCCTTGTGATGGATTGCTTCGCCAATAATGACCATCCAGCACCCCAGGCGTTTGGTGCAATCCAAGAGACGTGAGCCCTCAAATCTCCACTGGGCTTGGTGGCAACCCCCCAGCGCCTGAATCAACGCCCACTTGGTCTCAATTCAGGAGAAGACTAGGCTTAGCGTGCCTAGGAGGGCTGGGGGCCTATTTTCAGCCCCCGGGGACCTCATGAGGTCCATGCCAGCTTTTCCTCTTCCTACTCAACACACAAAACTCACATCAGAGAGAAAGCGAGAAAGTAGTAGAAGAATTCCCCTAGAAAATCAGCTCTTGACCTGGACCACCCAGGAGGTCTTCTTGGGACAACAAATCCCAGAAACCATGGCCAGCCCAGCGGGCGGTGAAGGCTTCTGGGAGTTGCAATCCAAAAACATCTGGGGACCACAAATCTAGAGAATGGAGGACGTCTACAACCAATTTTATAATGTTTTTTGTTGTTGTTGATAAGGAGGAAGGGGGGGAGGTTCTGCTCCATGTTTCAAGGCCAAATTGCTGCTCTTGGAAGAGTTCTTTTTTCTCCAAGAATGGAGATGGTGGTGGGAGGTTTTAGAAATGGGTGGGGAAACTTACATGGACTCCTACTCTTGCTGTAAGCACCTCAGATGGTCCCACCTGCTGGTCCCACATCTAGAACCTGAACTCAAACATTTTCTACATGAAGCTCATGACATGATTTGCTTTCTGGGCCCTGAAAGCATCCTTGCGAGATAAATGCTGGATGTTTTCAAACAGGAGTGCCTGAATAGAAGAGGGGGGGGGGAGGACAAGAAGAAGGGAAGGAAGCAGGGAACCCTGATCTTAGAGAAGTGAGCCGCTGGCCAGTTACCTGGGAGGCATTTTCCAGCACCAGCTCAAAGGCCGTCCCGCCGAAGCCAAACCGCAGCTGGTCTCCGGGACTCACTTTCACTGCTGCGTTCTGGATGTGGCAATCATTGACAAACGTCCCATGGGCTGAGTTGAAATCCCGGAGAACGAAGCCATTCTCGAGAGGGCTAAATTCAATGGCGGCATGGCGGTCGTCAGCCCCTGCAGACTGAAAGGGACGTCTTGTCATTGGGAAGCACACGAACTGCCCAAAGGGAACAAAAGTTTGGCCAGGCTCTTGTTGGCATTGCTTATGGCGTCCTTTGCTGTTTCTTTGGACTACGGCTACTATTATGCCTCTGTACTCCCATCCTTGTAAAATGCATGGAAACAGGCAAAGACCTTTCTCTTCAGGCAAGCTTTCCCTGAATGATGGACTACCTATTATGTATCTTTTTATATGGATCTCATCGCTTATAACCTTGTATGTTTGCATTGACACTATGTTTTCAATGTTACTTTCCATCACTCATTACTTTTTTTACTTTTTAAACTGTTTGCATTCTCTTTTAGGTTTAATGTTGTCTTTTAATGCTGTAAAATGTTCCTCAATTCCCTATTCTCAATATTTAAACATGTCTTATCATAGAATCATAGAATCCTAGAGTTGGAAGAGACCTCAAGGGCCATCCAGTCCAACCCCCTGCCATGCAGGAACCACCAGCACAGTATTTCTGACAGATAGCCATCCAGCCGCTGCTTAAAAACCTCCAAAGAAGGAGACTCCACCACCCTTTGGGGCAGCATCTTCCACTGCCAAACAGCTCTGTCATGAAGTTCTTCCAAATGTTCAAATGGAATCTCTTTTCCTGTAGTTTGAAACCATTGCCCCGGGTCCTAGTCTCTGAAGCCATGGAAAACAAACCAGCCCCCTCTTCAATGTGACATCCTTTCAAATATTTAAACATAGCTATCATATCCCCCCTCAGCCTTCTTTTTGAAAGGCTAAACATTCCCAGTTCCCTAAGCCGTTCCTCATAAGACATTTGCTCCAGACACTCAACCATCCTGGTAGCCCTCCTTTGCACCTGCTCAAGGTTGTCAACATCCTTTTTAAATTGAGGCGCACAGAACTGGACACAGGACTCCAGGTGGGGTCTGACCAGAGCAGAATAGAGTGGTACTTAATTGTACTGAACTGTATATTATCCCTCATTACTGTAAGCCGCCTTGAGTCCTTTGCCAAGGAGAAAGGCCGGGTAAAAATACTCTAAAATAAATAAGCAAATAATGGAAAAGCATTCTCTCTCTCTCTCTCTCTCTCTCTCTCTCTCTCTCTCTCTGTGTGTGTGTGTGTGTGTGTGTGTGTGTGTGTGTGTGTAAAAGCGAAATGTCTTACTCTGCTTGCCTTCCCCATCATCCCAAAGAGACGAGAGGTGAGGAAGGAGCCAACGGGAGGCCCTGCTTCTCCCCGGTGGAGATCATGGAAGAAATGGCCGGGGAGGTGCCTCTGGTGTTCTTCTCCTTACCGAATGCTGTCCTATGTGAAAGATTTTTGGAATTTCATTTCCATCTTCATTTGCCAAATAACAATTCTACCGGCCATCCTTGGTTTCTGCCTGCCAACCCCATGGCCTTGTGGCCCCCTGAGATTGCTCGTGGGAGATCACCCACACAACCAGCAAACAAAAGTGACCTGTTGCTAGACTACGAAAAGAAACAGAAACTGAAAAAAATACTGCGGATGGCATGAACTCCATGTTGGAGAGCATGGCCTCTACATCATCTTCCCACACGGTAGTTCTGCTAGAGAGCCATGGAAGAGTAGCTGCCCAAGAAAAAGAGCTTTTGACATTTGTCACACTGGCAATGAGAACCGCATTTAAGAGTCATTTAAACCAAGTTACCTGTATTTTTCTGTCTATAAGACGCCCCCATGTATAAGACGACCCCCACTTCCCCAACCCAAAATTACAGTTTTGCAACCTCACCGTTCTCTCCCCGGCTTACTTCCATGTATAAGATGACCCTCAATTTTAGTCTTATAATTTTAGACAAAACTACAGTTTTATACCTAGAAAAATACAGTAATCATTCACACAGCACAAGGGTAAAATAAATTCCTACAGGCTGCAGAGTGGATTTGTTCTCAGTTGGCCAGCAGGAGCTTTTAACAACATTTCACATCTAAAATCAATGCGGTTTTCTGAAAAAGGAGCCAATTTCAATCGTGTAGATGTCGAAACTGGCTTAAATTACCAGAAACAAATCGATTTCTATCCAGTGTGTGTGACCTGAACCTGATTTTGAAAAAAGTCTTAACAGAAACCAAATCAAATTGCCAGCACAACCACAACCAGTTGTGATTCCCACAAATCTCTCCTGGCTTCTATCCTGGAAGGATCTGTATCCTTCAGTTTCGAAGAGAAACAATGACAAGAAATAAATCCATAAGTTTAAAAAAAAAATACACAACTACTCACCAACTGCGTGGATAATTTTATGCAGCGTTTTCTGATTCTAGAAAACTACTTTTGTGGTCCAAGAAGGACGGGGTGGCCCAAGGCTGGGGACCACTAGCCTAGAGAACGGTAGAAGCCCTCAACCATCTTTTAAATAATGGCTTTTTGTTGGTAGGGAGAAAAGGGGGAGGCAAGGAGACTCTGCATCTTATTTTAAAGCAAAACATCTGCTCTTGGAATAGCCATTTTTTTTCCTGCAGGGGGAAAAACCCAGCTGGAGGGAGGTTTTAGAAATGGGTAGGAAAGCTCGCATGGATTCTGTTGTGTATTGATCTGTAATTGCTGGTTGAAGTAACTGCCTCCCTGTTCCAAAGGGAACAGGCCTATTGGTTGATTCTAGTTGCTGCATTTGGATCTTCAATCCTATTGGTTCCCGCCAAAAGGCAGCCTTGTGATTGGTTGTAATTGTTCCCTCCAAAATGTATCTTTTCCTAGCCAGTCCTGGCTCCTATAAATGTAACTCCCTCTCCCCAGTCCCCAGTCTTATCTCTCCCTGATTAAAGAGATGTTCACTAGAAGCTGTTTCCAGCCTGCTTGTCTTTGAGCTGAAATCACTGCTGAATCACTAACCCCACGCTACAGTAGGTTCCTTCCTACTCTTGCTTGTAAGCACATCAGATGGTGCTGGACCCCCATCGATCACATGAAGTCTTTGCTTCGTCAAACATCTTCTGCATCAAGTCCGTGACATTGTTTGCTTGCTGGGCCCTGAAAGGATCCTTGTGGGAGAAATATGGGACGTGTGGGAAAGAAGGGACTGAAGAAGGGAACCATCTCACCAAAGGGAGTGTCCTGTTGGTTACCGGAGGTGGGGGGGCACTTTCCAGCAGTGGCTCAAAGGCATTTTCACCCAAGCAGGTCTCCTTTTTATGAGCAATGGGTCTAGCGAGCCAGGATGAGTTGGTTTCAAGCTATTGCCCGGCTCTTATAGGTACACATAGGCAGCACACATTTACACTGTGCAACACTCTGCAACAAATCAAGAAAGAAAGGAAAGACCTCGGGAGGAACACACACACAAACATAGGAAGCATTGTCCAGTCCTTCCTGGGTTTTTCCCTGGGGAGCCCCCCGGGGCAAGCTCCCAAGGAAGCAGGCTGGCCTTCCTTTCCCTGGCCCTACTCAGAGGCCCCCGGGGGGGGGGGGCAGTGCCAAGCCCAAGGGGAAACAGCCGGTTAAGCCTGGCAGGAAGTTGCCAAAGCTGTCGAAGGAGGGCAGGCAGAGATCAGAGAGGGAGGCCAAAGGCAGCTGGCAAGCACGGGTGGCAAAGCATGCCCCCTCCCCCAAAAAGGAAGCTAGACAAATTCAGTGTTTGTCACGGTACAAGACCATGAGGTAACACTTGTCAAGAGGCAAGTTATCACGACCACAGGAACACTGAAACAGGGACAAAACCACGTGATTGCGACCAACACTGTCTCGGTACAAAACTAGTCACAGAACAAAGAAGGACGAGAAGTAACCACCGTTGTTGCTCCAGAGAGTGCTCTGAGATGCGGATCTTAAAATTGTTCCCCCACGGCCATCGCGCTTTAAGCAAAATAAAGTGCGACACACACACACACACACACACACACCGAAGCGCGACTCAGAGCATCTTCCTTGTATCTGGCCTCGCGTTTCCATTGCGGTTTTTAAACTGGTACATGTGCCCATGAGGTAACTTATATTCCGCAACATAGCTGTTTTTTCTGTCTTTTGCCACAGGAAAACAAAAAACAAATGCACTTTGATGCGGAACCCAGAAGTTTTGTAACAATAACGTGCATCCTTGAAGATGCACAAACAGCAACAAAACCATGTGATCGCAACAAGATATATTATACATTTTAATTTGTTGTGGAACAAAGTGGACATGAGGTGACACCGTTGGACTCCATGACGGCTCCCAGTCCAGCCCCACAGCTAGTGAACCTGAGGCTTCAAGGAAGAAGAAGTTGCTCAACAAACCAAATGCCTTCCGTATCAACACAAGGTTGGACGCCAAGGGATCTGTGCACGCAACAGGTCCCGCTGAATGAGACTGACTTGTCACTGAGTCAACTTTGCCCTCCTCCACCCTAAACCTCAGCACAGCTCTTTCAAATCTTTTCCTGCTCATTTCAAGCTGAGTCACTCGGCAGGCCAGGGCATCCTGGGGAACTGCTATAGAGGCCGTCAACTCCTTAAAAGATCAAAGAGCTTTTGGGTCTTTTAAAAAAGTTACTCCCCATATGTGGTGCCAGGAGACCCAGTCAAATAACATCCACGCCCAATGTTTATATTTGTTCAGAAAGTAGGAAAATACCACCCAGACATTCATTATTCAACTGCTTGTAGCAACCGGGCATCCATTCCAAGAGAAGCTGAGTGGCACCTGCTCATTTTCCTTCCCATCAGCAGGTGGGCTTTCAAATAATTCTATTCTGCTCTGCTCAGACCCCACCTGGAGTACTGTGTCCAGTTCTGCGCATCCCAATTTTAAAAGGATGTTGACAACCTTAAACGGGTCCAGAGGAGGGCAACCAGGATGGTTAAAAGTCTGGAACATATGTCTTATGAGGAGCGGCTTAGGGATCTGGGAATGTTTAGCCTTACAAAGAGAGGGCTGAGAGGGGATATGATAGCCACATTTAAATCTTTAAAAGGATGTCATATTGAAGAGGGGACAGGTTTGTTTTCCATGGCTTCAGAGACTAGGACTCAGGGCAATGGTTTCAAACTACAGGAAAAGAGATTCCATTTGAACATTAGGAAGAACTTCATGACAGTTAGCGGTGCCCGGCAGTGGAATAATCTGCTGCCCCAAAGGAGGGTGGTGGAGTATCCTTCTTTGGAGGTTTTGAAGCAGAGGCTGGATGGCCACCTGTCGGGTGTCCTGTGATGGGGGTTCCTGCATGGCAGGGGGTTGGACTGGATGGCCCTCGAGGTCCCTTTCAACTCTATGGTTCTATGACTCTATGGAAGCAGATCTCAACCCCAGGAGGACCCTCCCAACTGGAAGCTCACTTTAATGGTGCTGCAGAAGGTGTCCTCAAAGAGGGCTGGGCCTCCGTGGGAGGACCGGAGCAGAGGTTTCATTGCCATCTCTCAGGGAGGCTGTACATACCTATTTGTTAAGGCATTTTCATAACAATGCACAAATGTTGTACTTCACAGCCATGGACAATGTCCATCAAGCAGTGGGTGGAACCATGAGAAGGGATCCAGGTCCCTTCTAATGTGATAATTCTATCCCCTCTTCTATATCTTCCCACAAAATCACTGGAGACACAATATTTGTCCCTCCCTCAACCTATTCTCATTGCTTTTTGCAAATGGCTTCGATTTTCCCGACTAAACACGTGCAATCTCACCCTCTGATCCTCAGTTACCCTGGGGTGTACCAAAGCATCACCACTTATAGGCCAGCTGTCAGGAGAGCTGAGACAGCTGCAGCTCCTGCTGCAGGGCCAGTGGTTCAGAGGGTGAATCTGTGCCTCCCAAGAGAGGGGCCACTCCAAATTGCCCAGAGGAAGCCCACGTGGCTGATGGGTTATGTGAACCACCACCACCTGTACAGCCTTGGGACAGCTTCACAGTTTGAATCATGGCATGAGATGAGAGGATATTCGTTGTTGTTAGTACAAGCCACATTTTTGATTTTAAAAATATTAGCATTAATGTTGACCAACACCCAGCAGACTGCACAGTAGAACAAGGATTTTGAAATGCATCACTGCTGTCCAGGCTTGACACCGGTAACTGCTACCACAGTTCAGTGAATCCCAAGAAATAACTGTTATCATGTCAAAGACAAGAGAGAAAATACTCAAATAATCACCTTGAGAACAATGTCTGAATCTTCGTGTCTTCCTATGGTGGTTATCTTTGGCTGCAGGGCCAAGAGGCCATCAGAGCTTTTTAGATAAGCCTTCATTATATCTGCCCAAAAATATAATCAAGAAGGAAAGTCGATCATTGGAAAGGTCAATGGGTGTTGCTATTCATTTGGGTTGCACAATCATAGAATAATCCAGCTGGAAATGGTCTGTGAAGCCATTCAGTCCAACCTCCTGCACCAGTCAGGAATACAAATCAAAGGAGATTGTCGCTTCTGGACTTGGCTCCAGTTTGCAGGCATCCTTCTTCAAGTGCCTCCATTAGAACCTAAGAAGAGCCCTGCTGGATCAAGCCAAAGGCCCATCTAGTCCAGCTTCCTGTATCTCAAGGTGGCCCCACCAGATGCGCCTGGGAGAGCACGAGATTAGATACCTGTCTCCTGCTACTATTCTTCTGCATCTGGCCCTTGAAGAACCCCAGTTTTAAGCCTGGAAATGACACATCTCCATCATGGTTTGTAACCTGTGATGGACTTTTCCTCCAGGAATCTGTCCAATCCCCTTTTGAAGGCATCCAAGGCTAGAGATGCCATCACCACATCTTGTGGCAGGGAGTTCCAAAGACTAACAACACGCATTGTTGGGGAGCTCGCCACGTTTTGTCATGGGATCCATTGTTGTACTGCTCTAACAATAAGGAAGCTTTAGAATGGCAGCCTTCGTGGTTTTTGTCAGGTGACTGGGATCCTATGGGGGTGGGAGTTCAACAGCTTTTTGTCATATCCATGGTTTGCACACATGGAGAGCCTTAGGAGGGCAGAAAATACTGCCTGTTTCACAAGCTGTTCAAGTTCACCTTGATCCTTCCTGAGAATGCTTATTTTGTTACTCTTCCTTTATGCTTTTTTATGCTCACTTATACAGTATGCACTTACATTCAGGGCCAAGTACATATTCCAGAAGGGTTCCACCTACACCCTTGTGTAGAGCCCGACCGGCTACAAAGCAATGACGTGGATACACCGTGGATCCCAAACAGGGCCAAGGTGGGCTCTTGGCAGGCTGGCAGCCACATCCGCCCTCCCTCTCGGGAGGAGACCCTCTTAAACAGGGATGTGCAGGGCCTGGAAAAAGGAACCACCACCTGCACCACCACCCCATCTCAAGGATTCAGAAAGCGAGTCACAAGAAGCATCAGAGGCACAAACTAGGGGGGGGAGGTTGTTTGCATGAAAAATGGAAGACCCTTCCTTTCCTAAAACTCCTTGCATGGGTCCTTCTTAGGGCTTGGTGATAGATAGATAGATAGATAGATAGATAGATAGATAGATAGATAGATAGATAGATAGATAGATAGATAGATAGATAGACAGAGAGACCAGGAAGGAAGGAAGAGATAGATAGATAGATAGATAGATAGATAGATAGATAGATAGATAGATAGATAGATAGATAGATAGATAGATAGATAGATAGACAGAGAGACCAGGAAGGAAGGAAGAGATAGATAGATAGATAGATAGATAGATAGATAGATAGATAGATAGATAGATAGATAGATAGATAGATAGGAAGGAAGGAAGGAAGGAAGGAAGGAAGGAAGGAAGGGACAGTCAGATAGATAGATAGATAGATAGATAGATAGATAGATAGATAGATAGATAGATAGATAGATAGATAGATAGGGAAAGAAGGAATAGATCAATAGAGAAATAGAGAGATAGAGAGAGAGAAGGGATAAGTAGAGAGAGAGAAAGAAAGGAAGGAAGGAAGGAATAGATAGATAGATAGATAGATAGATAGATAGATAGATAGATAGATAGATAGATAGATAGATAGATAGATAGATAGGGAAAGAAGGAATAGATCAATAGAGAAATAGAGAGAGAGAGAGAGAGAAGGAAGGGATAAGTAGAGAGAGAGAAAGAAAGGAAGGAAGGAAGGAATAGATAGATAGATAGATAGATAGATAGATAGATAGATAGATAGATAGATAGATAGATAGATAGGGAAAGAAGGAATAGATCAATAGAGAAATAGAGAGATAGAGAGAGAGAAGGAAGGGATAAGTAGAGAGAGAGAAAGAAAGGAAGGAAGGAAGGAATAGATAGATAGCTAGATAGATAGATAGATAGATAGATAGATAGATAGATAGATAGATAGATAGATAGATAGATAGGGAAAGAAGGAATAGATCAATAGAGAAATAGAGAGAGAGAGAGAGAGAAGGAAGGGATAAGTAGAGAGAGAGAAAGAAAGGAAGGAAGGAAGGAATAGATAGATAGATAGATAGATAGATAGATAGATAGATAGATAGATAGATAGATAGATAGATAGATAGATAGATAGATAGATATGCGAGAGAGAGAGAGAGAGGGTCTGCGGCCATACCATAAGGGCTGATCAATTAACTTGGAAAATCAATGACATGAAACGACAGGTGGAGATCGAAAGGGGGTGGAGGTGCTGAGGGTCGCCACGCCTTCTGCACATGCTCAGAGGGCGCGGGGAGGCTGCCTTTGCTTGCTCGGCTGCGGGGGTGTGTGTGACTGGGGAGCAATTAAGCTTTCAGAGGGGGGGGGGCGCCCACCTTTCCTGGGTTGGTATATGGGGGGGGGGCGGGCGGGGGAAGAGGCTACAGGAGGGGGAGCCCTGCTTTTGTGGGGGGGGACACTTGCTTCCCCCCCACACACACACACACACCGCCCCGGCCACCCACCTCTCTTTTCTTCCTCCGCGCGGCGTCCGCTCAGCCGCCTGATGAGGCCTGCGCGTGTCTCTCCGGCGGCAGCGGCGGCGTCTCCATGGCGACGCGACTAGGCCGCCGCCATGGAGGCTTGGCCCCAGGGGCATGCCGGGAGATGTAGTCACAGGAGGAGAGCCTCGGCCGCACCCAGCAGTTCATGGGGCAGGCAGCCCCTCCCCCTCCCCACCCCCACGGGGCTCCTGCAAAGGGGCTTCTTCTGCCCCGACAACCCTTCTTGACCCCCCCACCCACCCCAGTTAAAAGGCTTTCCCGGAGAGTCACGTTCCTCCAGAGACCCTGGATTTCATTTATTTTTGCCTTTTTACAACCATATTATCCAGTCCATGCCAATGAGGAGCGGGCGCTTGCTGGGGCCAGGCATGGAAAGATGCCTCCCTTCCTCTCTGGTCTCCTTATAACTCGCGAGGAAGCATTTTCCGCACGTGGGAAGGGGGGAAAAACTCAGTTTTATTCGTGGGACACTCGGATCCTGCGGGGGTTGCAAAGCTCACCGCCTTTTTCCCTTTAGCTCTCAGGAGGAATTTTTTTGGTACCACCCTTGAAACCGTCCCTTCCTCATTCCAGTTAAAACCAAACACACGACACACATTTATTTCATTTTTGTCCTTTTAAAAAAATGTTTTTGTAGCAACATTTTGACTTTTAAAATGTCAAATACTCTTGAAAACATTCTGTGTTTATATTACAGTTGCTGCAAATTTCAAAAAGACTGCAGCATATTAGGAGATAAACCTTTTCAGTCCATTTGGTGTCCCAACCCCACAAAAAGTTGAGTTTTCCTTGAATCGGACAAAATAGCTTCAACGGATTGACAAAACAGAGCCCTTTCCCTGTGGGAATGTAAGTGTTCTTCATTCTCAGCTTCTGCAGGGTTGTGTCCCCCCCCTCCCCCTTTATGGATTGGCACCTTTAAGGCACTTGTATGTGTGTTTTCTACCATTGTGAGTAAAAGTCACACCCTGTGAAACAAACAGAGGCACTCCAATCTTCTCTGCTCCTGGGAAACAGAAACCACAAAAAATGTAAAGAGGCTTTTTTGTTGACCAAACTTGATTTTCTATAGTGCTTGTTTGGGTGTATATGTGTGTGCTGCAAAGATGCATAAAAATGTGTCATAAATTAGAAAAATATATCTGTCCATAAACGTGGGATGCAGAGCGTTAGGAGTCCACCTAAATGCAACCCTAGTGTTTTATCTACACTGCATTACAACTCAGCAGCATCATTGACACTACATTCAGGACGAAGAGAAACCTATGACTGATTGACTTACATCAAGGACCCTAAAAAGTGAAAGGAAAATAATCCTTCATGTAAAAAAAAACCCCAGCAGTTCAAAGAGGATCTCTCTCACACAGGCTGATATTTTTTGTGGGCAAAGTTTTTTTTTTAAAAGGTAGAACCGTTAAGTGTAAGGCCCAAGATGGACTTAAGAGCCACCTTCCAAGCCCAGATGAACACACAATGAGGTTTTGGGCCCTTAAGAGAAAAAAATTGCTCAAAAGACGGTGTGTGTGTGTGTGTCTGTGCTACACCCTAGCAGCCCTTGTCTGAAAATGGACGGCACCCCCAGAAATGGAGTCTTTGAATGGTGTGGTTTTTCTACCGGCAGCCCTCCAGCCACGAGGACTTCACGGCTCTTCGTGTCTCTCTGGGACCTTGCTGGGGACCTCGTCATACTGCGGAGGCGGCGTCAGGGGTTCGATCGTGATGTGGCCCCCCGAGCTGTTCCCACCAGGGAGATTCAGGTGGAGATGCTTCAGGTGCAGCTTCTCCGACTTGATCCTTCGGATTTTCAAGGGCCGGAGTCTTTTGCTCAGGCGGGAACTGTGCCGGCTCGGAGGGCGCGCCGCGCTTTCCGTCCCTTCGGCAGCCGGAGGGGCAGCCGGGCGCGTTGGGGTGGATTCGTCCAGCCCGGTGAGCGATTCGTAGGAGGGGAGGGACATGCTGATGGGGCCACTCGGGTCCCCGTCTCGGCGCTGGGGGTGGCCTGCATTCACCACCTCTTCGTAACTGGGCACGTAATAGCGGGAGAGCGACTCCTCGTCTTCTTCTTGGCTGTGGGGAGAGAATGATGGCTCTTAGTCCATCGGCCTTCTTAGCCGTCAGGGTCAGGGTGGCCTCCCAGTTGCAGTGAGACTCTAGCACCCATCGTCCCCGATCCTCTCTCACGGAGGATGGGAGCTGGAAGGCATCAACTACTGGAAGGTTACCGGTTCCCCCCGGCATTACATTATCATTGAGCCAACCGGAGACCAGGATCGGTCTGGGGACCACTTATCTTCTTGGTTTATTTACCCCACCCCTTATAAAAAAAATAGAGGAAAACAAAAAATCTCATGGCAAACTATACACTCTGGTTTAGGGACGGACCCCTGTATCTACAGGGGGTTGGTTTCAAGACCCCCGCAGAGGCTGGCAACCAGGGATAATAGCAAACTCTGTACATAGATTTCAGCTGAACATCAGGAAAAATTCCTCACTGTTAGAGCAATACAGCAATAGAACCTCTGACCTCAAAGTGAGCGGTTGAGGCCTCTGTCGCTGGAGGCCTTCAAGAGAAATTTGGGCAACCACCTGGCTGAGATCATGTGATATGTATTCCTGTATGGGACAGGGGGTGGACTTGATAGCCTTACAGGCCCCTTCAGAGTTCACTATTCTACGATTCTGTAGAACAGGCTCCATAGACTTACCAGTTCTGGTAATTGCATCTTGGAAATATGCATGTGGGAGTTTTTTCTTCTAATATCCCTAATATTTTTCAATTGCTGGATGCCAATGCTGGAGATACAGGGGTTCTACTGCATTCTACATATTTTATAAATATACATTTTACCTTGATTGATTGATTGATTTAGAAAATGCTGCTAATTATCAACTTCCAGTGAACAGCAGATCATGGGGGTGCAATTTTCATCAGGATCCCAATGCAAGGAATAAATCAGCAATTTCCATTTAGGACTAGGGTGGGTAACATAAGGCCCAAGAGTAGCTGCCTAACCACCACCCACCCCCACACCAACCAAAGCAGATGTTTTTCCTTAATTAGTTCCGGTATGCCTTCAAGGACTTTGCAGGCAATTTGGGGAGGGGGGGGCAGGCAGCGTATCAGGGGCCATCTCTGAATGTTACCTTTTCTAAAAAGGAAAAATAAAATGGGATGCAGAGGACAGTGATGGCCCTCCCCAGGCGCAAGAGTCTTATCAGACGAAGGCTTGCCCCTCTCTCCTTGAATTGATTCCTAGCTTGTTCTCAACCAGGAATGACAGCTCAAAACAGATCCCTCTTAGATGCTAAACCATCATTTGAAGATGGCTTGTTCAGATAACCAGAGCTTATGTTAAGTCGCAATTCCTGGTTCATACACACACACGCACACACGCACACACACACACACAGAGAGAGAAGGCAAGAATCAGCTTCAAGATGCATTTAGGCCAAAGGCAGCCTTCCCAAGGTTGGTGGGGGCTGCAGCTCCCAGGATAGCCGGCGCTGGCTCAAGGCCGATGGGATCTGCAATTCTGCATATTCTGCAAGGATGGACTTGCCTCCCTCTGGGCTGACGCAAACCCATGGACGTCCACTGTGCTTTTGCTGCAGAGCAAACAACAAGGGCAGGGGTGGGCAGCCTCCACTGGCCTTTCTCCTTGACACCAACCCTGAAAGGTGGAGACTTTTCTCTCTAAAGCAGGGTTGGGGGACCTTTCACCCCTCCTGAGGTTTTGGACTACAGCTCCCAGAATTCCGAGCCTTGACTGCCAATGATAAAGGATGGTGGGAGTTGTGGTCTTAAAAACATCAGGAGGGCTGAAGTTTCTCATCCCTTGCTCTAAATATAGGCTTACTTCAGGGGTTAGAAACCTCTCAGAGGCCGGGGGCCATTTTTGGTCCTCTTCTGGACTTTCAAGGGTCACCCTGTGCCCCCACCCACCCACCGACCTGCCAACAACATCATGGAATTAACACTTTAAAAATAAATCCTTCCCCCAGTAGTCAATGAAGAGGATGTGATTTATATCAGTCCAGTCAATATCACCCCTTTAGGGGCTTCCTTAGGCCTTAAAAGGCCTTTTTAGAAAGAGAGAGTAGCCGACAGGTCCCTTCCGGTTTCTAAAAAATGGACTTTTCACCCCTCTGTGGTTAAAAAAAGTGCAAACTGCATACTCTGAAGGCCTCAGAGGGGTTGATCTGTATGATTTCCTATTTTTAAAGAGTATTATGGGGATACTGAGGAGGGTTGGAAGCCACACACTGGGCCCCTGAGGTCTGCATGTGCCCCCACCTATGGCTCAGTTACTGACAGGAAGGGTTAGGGTTAGGGTTAGGGTTACTTCACACAGGCAGATGATTCTGGCCACACCAATCACAGGAACCTCTCTGAATCTGAATTTAGGCCTCGGGCTGACAAGAGATTCCCCACCCGAGGAACAGATCCAAAGGTTTTTCAGAGAAGGAGCGTTCTGAGGAGGGACACTGCGGGGCTTGGACCCAAGTTTTCTTGGGAGGGGAGGCGGAAGGGACTGTGAGAAAAAGCAGAAAAGTTGGGGATAACTGGAGGTGGTGAGGCTCAGGCGCCTTGTCCTCAAGGCTGAAAATCTCAGCAGTAAGAACCTAAGAAGAGCCCTGCTGGATCAGGCCAACGGCCCATCTAGTCCAGCTTCCTGTTATCTCAGTGGCCCCAGCAGATGCGTATCAGAGCGCATGAGACCAGATCTCTGTTCTCCTGATACCACTCCCCTGCATTTGGTCCTTGGAGTACCCTGGTTTAAAGCCTGGAGATGACACACATCTCCATCATGGTTTGTAACCTGGGATGGACTTTTCCTCCAGGAATCTCTTTTCAGTCCCCTTTGGGAGGCATCCAGGCCAGATGCCATCACCACATCCTGTGGCAGGAAGTTCCACAGACTAACAACGCGCTGGGTGAAAAAAATATATTTTCTTTTGTCTGTTCTTAATCTCCCAGCCCTCAATTCGAGTGTATGTCCCCTAGTTCTGGTATTTTGTGAGAGGGAGAAGAGCGTCCCTCTGTGCACTTTACTCATGCCCTGCATTATTTTGTACATCTCAATCATATCCCCCCTCAGGCACCTTTTTTCCAGACTAAAGAGCCTTTCCTCATAAGGGAGGTCTTCCACCCTCTTAGTCACACCTGAAGAACCTGCGAGGTCAAGGAGGGCCTTCTCTCTCTCTCTCTCTCTCTCTCTCACCTGTCTTCTTGCTGCGGACGTTCCCCCGATGCTTGCTGCTGTATCCTGGATAAGTCCTCGTTCACCCTCTGCTTCTTCCTGTCCCGGATGCTCAGGCAGACGGAGAAGAGCAGCAGGAGGAGGCCAGCACCCACCAGCACGTAGGCCACGGAAAACGTCTTGCTCTTATGCTCCGTTCCTCCACCCGACTCTGTTTTGTTGCTGTTCCCAACATAATGGGGCTTCCCACTCAGCCCGAACCCCGGGACCGTGTTCCAGACCACCATAATAATCCCAAGAACAAGCATCCCCAACCCAATGGCCGTCAAGGCATAGTGTGAACCGTTCGTCCTGGAATGGGCCATCGCGGGCGACACGACGCCGCTCCCTCTTGGCAGGCGCAGAACAAATCAGAGCACGCCTTTCATAAGTCAAGGGTGGCTTTCAAGCTGGGACCCAGGTAGATGTCCTCCCACCCAAGAGGGGGGGTAAAATGAGATCTGGAAAAAAGAAAGGACGAAGAATTGCATCAACAAATTAAGTCCGGAATGCTGTGGTGCTGCAACAGCAGCTGAAGACGAAACAACAGTAAAACACAAACAGTTTTCTGCCCAGTCACCCCAAGCTGCAGGGCTGGTCGTGCCACAGGCATCATCTTCCAACAGTATTTTGGTGGGGTAATGATTTCAAAATACCTCAACATGGGCAAGTATCGCCGCATGGGAAAAGAAGAGGCCAAGGAAGAGAAAGCAAGCTCAGTCAGGAAAGAAGGTAGATGGATGAGGGAGCAGAATGGCATACATGGCGACCGGCTGCATGGGCTGGCTGGCTGGCTGGCTGGCAGCTGATAACGCTGGCATGTATGCAGAGGCAGAGATCCATATGTAACAGGGAATCAATATTAAATACACCTCCTCTTTAAAGAGCAATAAAGGGAGACATCTGGTAGAAATATTATAGATAATCTACTAGGCCACCGGTATTCAGGTTAAATTGCTAGACAGTACTGGCACTTTGTGAAAAATTAGTGGGTTTTCAATCGCAGTTTTGGCACTCGGTCTCTAAAAGGTTCCCCGTCATTGCTCTAGGAGATGACGTTTGTGTTCACCGCCAACTCTCTATGCGGGGCTGCCTTTGAAGACAACACACGGAAGCTCCAGCAGATACTAAAGGCAGAAGCTGGTTCAGTATTAGGGGCATCTATGTACAATTGCAACTCCCTGATCCTAGCATGCCGGCATTCATAGAATCATAGAATTGTGACACTGGAAGGGGCCATCAAGTCCAAGCTGCTGCTGAAGGCAGGAATCCAAATCAGGTGGTTGTCCAAATTCCTCTTGGATGCCTCCAGCATTCCAGGGCTCACCACCACTTGAGGTCATTGGCTCCCCTGTCACAGTGGATTCCCGTTGGCTTCCATGCCACATTCAAAGAGAGAGTACTAACATAAGAACATAAGAAGAGCCATGGTGGATCAGGTCAAAGGCCCATCTAGTCCAGCTTCCTGTATCTCACAGCGGCCCCACCAGATGCGTTTGGGAGTGCATGAGACTAGATATCTGTCTCCTGATACCACTCCCCTGCATCTGGCCCTTGAAGTACCCTGGTTTTAAGCCTGGAGGGGACACATCTCCATCCTGGTTTGTAACCTGTGATGGAGTTTTCCACCAGGAATCTGTTCAATCCCCTTTTGAAGGCATCTAGGCCAGATGCCATCACCACATCCTGTGGCAGGGAGTTCCATAGACTAACAACGCGCTGGGTGAAAAAAATATTTTCTTTTGTCATTCCTTATTCTCCCAGCCCTCAATTTGAATGTATGTCCCCTAGTTCTGGTATTTTGGAGAGGGAGAAGAGCTTCCCTCTATCCACTTTACTCATGCCCTGCATTATTTTGTATGTCTCAATCATATCCCCCCTCAGGCGCCTTTTTTCCAGACTAGAGAGCCCCAAATGTTTTAGCCTTTCCTCATAAGGGAGGTCCCCCAGCCCAGTAATCATCATTTAGTCGCTCTCTTCTGCACCATTTCCAGTTCCACTATGTCTTTCTTGAGATGCGGTGACCAGAATTGTACACAATACTCCAGGTGCGGCCTTACTATTGTTTTGTATAATGGCATTATAATGTTGGCTGTTTTATTTTCAATCCCCTTTTTGATAATCCCTAGCATGGAATTGGCCTTCTTCACTGCTGCCACACATTGGGTAGACACCTGTCACGGATAACTCAGAGCCCATGAGTTGATAGATAAAGTTTTGATTTTTCGCCCCAATATGCATTACTTTACATTTGGCTACATTAAAACGCATTTGCCATTTCGTAGCCCATTCCCCCAGTTTGGAGAGATCCTTCTGGAGCTCTTCACAATCTTCTCTGGTTTTTACCACACGGAAAAGTTTTGTGTCATCTGCAAACTTGGCCACCTCACTGTTTATCCCTGTCTCCAGGTCATTTATGAACAGATTCAAAAGCACCGGTCCCAGGACAGAGCCCTGGGGCACACCGCTTTTCACCTCTCTCCATTGAGAAAATTTCCCATTGACACCTACTCTTTGTTTCCTGGATCTCAACCAGTTCTCAATCCATAAGAGGACCTGCCCTTTTATCCCCTGACTGTGCAATTTTCTCAGCAGCCTTTGGTGAGAGACTGTGTCAAAAGCCTTTTGAAAATCCAGATAGACTATATCCACCGGTTCACCCAAATCTACATGCCTGCTGACCTTTTCAAAAAATTCTACAAGATTTGTCAGACAAGACTTACCCTTGCAGAAGCCATGCTGATTTTCTCTCAGCAAAGTTTGTTCTTCTATGTGTTTTAAGATTTTCTCTTGGATGAGGCTTTCCACCATCTTCCCTGGGACAGATGTAACGCTAACTGGCCTGTAGTTTCCCAGGTCCCCCCTCCTTCCTTTTTAAAAAATTGGTGTGACATCTGCTATCCTCCAGTCCCCCGGCACTGTGGCCGTTTTAAGAGACAAGTTGCATATAACCGTTAAGAGATCTGCAATTTCATTTCTCAGTTCCCTAATAACCCTTGGGTGGATACCATCTGGGCCTGGGGACTTGTTAATCTTCAATTTATCAATTAGTCCTAAAACATCTTCTCTTTTAACCTGTATTTAATTTAATTCTTTAGTCAAGAATTGATAGATAAAGTTTTGATTTTTCGCCCCAATATTCATTACTTTACATTCAGGCAGCAGAATCTGCTCAAGGTCTTCTGTCGTGAAGACAGAAGCAAAGAACTCATTTAATTTCTCTGCAATTTCCAAGTCCTCCTTAATCTCCCCTTTTCCTCCCTCACCATCCAGAGGGCCAACTGGTTCTCTGGCAGGTTTTCTACTTCTAACATATTTAAAGAAGCTTTTATTATTACCCTTTATATTGCTAGCCATGCGTTCCTCAAAATCTTTCTTTGCCTCTCTTATCATCTTCTTACATTTCTTTTGCCAGAGTTTGTGTTCCTTTTTATTTTCCTCATTTTGGGGAGGATTTCCATTTACAGAAAGACCTCTCCTTGCGCTTTAGAGCCTCTCTAACTCCACTCGTTAACCATGCTGGTGCCCTCTTGGACCTAAATGAGCTCTTCTTTCTTTGTAGTATGCACTTGTGCTGGGCCTCTGTTACCATTGTTTTAAACAGGTTCCATGCACTCTAAAGAGATTGGATTCTTCCAACCTTCCCCTTCAATTTCTTTTTAACTAGTTTCCTCATCTGAGAGAAGTTTGCCCTTCAAAAATCAAGGGTTTTTATGTCTGATTTGGTTGACACTCTTCCTCCAACATGCATGGCAAAGGAAATTGCAGCATGGTCACTGTTTCCCAGAGGCTCAGTGACATTCACATCTCTGACCAGGTCCTGAGTATCACACAGTATTAGATCCAGAGTTGCCTGTTCTCGGGTGGGCTCCATGACAAGTTGCTCTAAGGCACAATCATTCAGCAAGTCGAGAAACCCAGTTTCTCTCTCTTTCCCAGAGCTCGCATTGGCCCAGTCAATGTGGGGATAATTGAAGTCCCCCATGATTACTATCCTATCCCTCTTAGCCACCTCCATGATTTCTCTCCTCATTTCAAGGCCCCCCTCAAGTTTTTGATATGGTGGACGATAGAATACCCCAACTATCACTCACTCCTTGGACCTGGTAGTTTAACCCACAGTGATTCTATGGTGGAGTCAGACCCTCTGTCATTCTCCATTCTGCTGGATTTTACCCCTTCTTTGACATAGATGGCCACTCCTCCTCCCACCCGCCCCTCTCTATCCCTTCTATAGAGTTTATAGCCTGGGATTGCTGTATCCCACTGGTTCTCCACATTCCACCAGGTTTCTGTTATGGCTATTATATCTATGTTATCCCTAGCTGCCAAATGTTCAAGTTCTCCCATCTTTGCTCGGAGGCTTCGAGCATTGGCGTAGAAGCACCTGTATGAGGTTCTTAATAGAAAGGCCTGGGAAATTGCCCCCATAGGAACTGAGCTTCCTCCGTGCTCAGGGATGGTGCTGGCTTGATCTCTGTCAGGCTGCCTTCCTTCCGGCCTTCAGGAAACGTGTGAAATCTTGAGCTTTTTCAGCAGAGGCCTTCCGGGACATCCTCACTGCCTTTGATACTCTAGTGGATGCATGAGTTTGAATCTGAATTTCATTTGTTGTTGCCTCTCGGGTTCTTTGTGTTGGTTCTTGTTATTTGCGCATGGCGAGCCATGGTGGTTTCCTCGCTGATAGCTGTGCCGAGAGTTGCGCTTGGTCAATTAGAAAGAATTAAATACCCGCCCACATACCTCTTCCAGTCTACCAAGTCAGGACCAACTCCTGGCCACCCTGAGAGCTTTTATCGAAGCCAGCCAAGTAGTAAAAGGAAGCACCTCAGCCATCTGGGGCTTGGAAGCTGATGACCTAGCCAGTGCTCATCAGATTTAGAGAAAGATGCCAAGCCCCTGGTGCTTCTGCCTTGTGCCAGAACCTAAAACCACACCTTGTTGATCAACAGCTGCGAGGGTTGCAAGAGAGGCAGCCGTTACTCCAGGCCAGTTACAAAAGCAAGTCGCTGTAGAAATGACTCAAGATTACGGAAGACCATGGGGCTGAGCTTGACTTACTTAGGCCTGGAACGCAACATTTTCAACTCCTGTACATTTTAGGCGCCGGGCAAGTCAAAGCAGGACAGAGTGTACCTACATTTCTATAGCAGGCTGATCCTGTTTTAACTGCCATGAAAACCATATTAAGGAATGCTGGCCTTTGTAATCTGGTGAGGGACTTTGAACTTTTCAGGGAACTCTGTTTCACCTTCCAGCAGTGGACAGTTCTAAATCGGGAAATTAAAGGGTTATGCGCTAAGCATATTTGATCTCGCCTGATCTGGGAAGCTAGGCAGGGTTGACCCTGGTTAGTCCTTGGATGGGAGACCACCAGGGAATACCGGGTGCTGTAGGCGCCTGGAGTAGGAAATGGCAAGCCACTCCAGCATTCCTGCCAAGAAATACTGCCTTTGGCCTGATCTAGCATGGCTCTTCTTATGTTCTTATGTTCTTAACTCCATGGACATGGAGTCACGGACAGTTGGTCATGACTGTAACAACACAACACGCACACACACACACACACACACACACACACACACACACACTTCTGTGAACCTGTACTGGAGGACACAAGTCTGGATGGGGTTTGTAGACCTAGGCTATGCTTAGGTCTCAAAGTGTGGTGGGTTTTTTTATGATGATAAACCAGGCACAAACAAAAAATCTTATAAAACCAGAACTCCTGTTCAAATAACTTGCAAAACAAATATATCACACCTCATCATTCAAGTACCAAATGGCTGACTTATTTAAAAATATGTTTTTAAAAAGCTGTTTATCCTGCCTGTTCATAGCTTATGCAGCATTCTTCATAAGAATACTGCTAAAAGTGATTAAAAAACATTCAGAAATTCTTAAAATCAGCCCGGTAGCTGTCAAACGTGTTCATGGTAAAGCCCCGGGCACATAGATAGTGCTAGATAATTATTGTTATTCAAGTGGAGCCAGGTGGGAAGAGGATTTTGGCATTATGGAACTAACCCCGGAAAGGAGAGCGAGAGGCTGCAACAACACGCTGTCCTTCCCATTCGACGTGGAGTCTGTGAAGGCAACGGCCACGCCCGGTGCCTCACATGCGAGCGGCATCCCTTGTCACGGCCATGTGGCGAGAAGGACGGCCATCCAGCCGCGTCTGCTCAGACAAAAATTACCAAGGACGGAGGGACACGCCTTGTGGGACTTGTGGACAAGTCCAACTTAAGCCACACTGGTTACCTGGCTCAAGATTCAACTTCGTTTTTTACCCCAATGACTGGGACTCAACTCGCAGCTTGGAAGTTACCCACTCCTCCTTTTATTTTTTTATTTTTTCGGGCTGGGGGGAGGCTTCTTTTCAAGAGGGACTCTGACTTGAAGCTTGGGAATCAGCACTTAGTTCAAAGACCTGGACTCAGAATCAGACCAAAGATTTGTCCCCTTTTGAGGAAAGGCTAAAACATTTGGGCCTCTTTAGTCTGGAAAAAAGGCGATTGAGGGGGGATATGATTGAGACGTACAAAATAATGCAGGGCATGAGTAAAGTGGAGAAAGGGAAGCTCTTCTCCCTCTCACAAAATACCAGAACTAGGGGACATCCACTCAAATTGTGGGCTGGGAGAGTCAGAATGGGCAAAATATTTTTTTACCCAACATGTTGTTAGTCTGTGGAACTCCCTGCCACAGGAGGTGGTGATGGCATCTGGCCTTCAAAAGGGGATTGGACAGATCCCTGGAGTAGAAGTCCATCACAGGTTAAAACCCATGATGGGGATGTGTCATCTCCAGGCTTAAAACCGGGGTCCTTCAAGGGCCAGATGCAGGGGAGTGCTATCAGGAGAGAGATATCTAGTCTTATGCGCTCCCAGAGGCATCTGGTGGGGCCACTGGGAGATACAGGAAGCTGGACTAGATGGGCCTTTGGCCTGATCCAGCAGGGCTCTTCTTAGGTTCTTATGTTCTTATGACATCCCTGGTAATGACTCCCTTTCTCTTGTCTAAAGGATCTTTTCAACACCACCAATGTGTCCCGTCACCCAGTGCAAACCTTCCCCGGGAGGTGGCGGTGCTTTTTTGGCTGCAGCAAAAACGGCAAGGGCTCCTGCAGCACCACAAGAGCTCAGCAAGTCTCTGCAGCTGAAACCTAAAACCCTCCCCCTGCATTCAAGAACCCAAGCCAACTACATTCAGAACAGCTCTCCCCCCCCCCCCCTTTGGAGCAAGCTTCCATTTATGAGCCCTCCCAGCAGCTTCAGTGGTCTTGGATGCTCACCTCATCTAGAACTGCCAGGAACAAGTTTCCTAACTCACTTGATTGGCTTTGGCCACCTGCCTCTGCTCGTTAATGATTTACCCCACCAATGTCCATGCAGTGGATGAGCCCCACCAAGCTCGCCTTTCACACTGGGCCGCATTCATGCGGCAAGGGCCTAATGACAAAGCAAGTGCTCACTATCAGCATAAAAGCAAAGGGTTCTGCTTAGAGATGGGCACGAAAAGAACTTTTTTCGTTTCTCTGTTATTCGTTATTCGTTCTGTTACATAATGAAACGACTAACAAAAATTGTGATGAAAATGGAACAAAATGAACAGAACCACGAAAATTGGGTTCGTTACGTTTTGTTTTCGTTAATGGCAACGCACAATGAAATGAGCTGTTTTAAATGTTAAAAAACGCCCTGGACATCCATAAAAATGCAGCGATAATTATTTATACTGTCTGATAATACCTACCAGGGGGAGCTGGGGTCCTTAAAACCTGCATTTATGTCTTTTCTCACATCGCTGTATTTTTTCCTTTAAGGGGGGAGTTAGGGGACATCGACCCAAAATGGCTCCCAGATGCCTAATATTGATATCTTGGATATTAAAACGCCCTGGACATCCGTAAAAATGCAGCGATAATGCGATAATTATTTGAAAAATTATTACCTACCAGGGGGTTGGGGTCCTTAAAATGTTTGTTTTTTGTCTTCTCCCATCACGATGTATTTTTCTTTTCCCTTTAAGGATGACAAAATGGATGTCTCCAGCCACAAAATGGAGGCAAGCCATGTGATGGGATCATGTTCAACCAATAGCATGCCTAGGTTGCAGACTGGGCAGCTCTGGCAGCCACAGAAGGGATAAAAAGCTCTGGCAGCCCCCGTTCTCCTTGCAGTCTCCGGTGGGAGTTAGGGTGGGATTGCTGTCTCTGCGACTCTAGCTTCAGTCCTGCAGCCTCCCTGTGTGCGTGCGTGCTGCGTACCTCTCGGTAAGTACCCTCCCCTGCCCCGCAGTGCAGTCACTCTACAGCTGCCTTGCACCCTGGGCAACGCCCGCCGCTGCCTTTGCAGCCTCCCTGCGTACCTAGTCTATACTGTGTCTCTGCCAGCATCAATTTTTTTAGTGTTTTCCCTCTGGTCTGGGGTGTTAGGGGATGCCCGTGCACGGAAATGCTTAAAAAACCGTGCAAAAGCGGGTAGAAACAAAAAACGGGAAAACAATTTTTTTCCAAAAATTCACGAAAAACGGAAATGAACCGAAATGGACCTCTCAACGAAAAACGAAAAACCAAAATGCCATTTTTTTTATTCGTGCCCATCTCTAGTTCTGCTTATATGCCACCCCATAGTGCTTAGAGAGCAATGCCCACCTCTCCTCCTCACCCAGGGGCTAAAAGACACGCCGGCGTTGGTTCAGAACTGAAGCTCACAGCGCTCCTGGTCGGCATAAGCGATGAGTAATCCTGCCGAATGGCAGACAAGAATGGCACAGGCTGGTCAGCAGTCATGATAGCAGGTCCATATGCTCCGCTCCCTGGCTCGTTACCTCTTTGCTGTGGCTCATTAAGCTGCCGTTCATGCAGACCTAAGCATACCGCATGGTATCCGGAGTGCCAAGCAGCAGAAGGCACCCCCAAAGGTGTGAGATGGCCCAAGCGGACAGTTTTTTCGTTGATGCAAACAGGGAACAGCTTGGAATTGTCACAGAAAGTGACAAGGGAAGCTGATGGGCGCTGAAGGAGTGAGTGGGGAACCAAGATAACTCATCTTGAGGTTCTTAGATACATGCCTTCTCAAAAATAGACCCTGTTCGTTGAGGGGACCTTGCTCAACACCAAACAATTGGGGTGGTTCAAGAGGACTTCCTTTGCTGCAGTCCAGGGTGGTCATTGTCTAAGTTCCTACTTTCCCCAAGCCCATAACATGCTTTTCTCATGCTGTTCAGGAGCCTCGTGATGCAGTGGTTCAACTGCAGGACTGCAGACAAAACTCTGCTCACCACTTGGGGTCCAATCCCAGGTAGCTGGGTTAGCCTTCCATCCCTTTTTGCAGTTGCCGGGCCTCTCCAGTCATTTCTTTTTCTGGAAGAACAATGCCCAGGTGGTCCTACAAGCGCCCCAGGAGGGGTAATTCACCTTAAAACAGGTGGCGGCTCTGCAATTCTTATCCCCAAACCACCCATTTGTCAAAACTGCAACTGGGCTTGTATCTCCCCAGTGACCCACATGCTGGCATTCTATGAGGTCCCGGGATCAGGACACCTCCAAGTTGACTTGTACAGGTTAAGTAATCCTACACATCAAACAGAAAGCACAAAAAGGAGGGTCCTTTGCCTGTACCAAGAGCACAATGCCAAAGCCTCCTCGGGGCACCCAAAATGGCAAAACTCAATTCCACGGAAGCCTCGGATCTGGGCTCATATCCTGGGAGGGCCCCGTAAGAGCAACAGCTCCAGAAAATGGGCTTTCGGAGAATTCCCTCTGAACCACCCTTCTCACAAGAGACCGAAAGAAGGGGACTGCCAAGTTTCAGGACAGATGTGTGGATCCTGAGCACACCTGTGCTATCCAACATCTTGGCAGCCTCAAATACCGCTGGGTGGGTGAGTGGATCAAAGCGGCTGTGTGATCCATGTGCCGAAAACAAAAACTGTGCACTTGAACAAATGTTTTGGGCAGTACCTGGTGCTCTGCATCCTGTACACAGAGGCAATGCTTTGCCAGAACATGGGTATCACCATGGGGCTACCAAGGACCCTCCTGGTTCCAGCCACGCCATGGCGAGACAACCTGATAAGTTCTGTGGCTTATCAGGTTGAATTTCCCCAGATCGGGCCTCTTAGAAAAAGAGGCAAGTCTCCTTGGAAGGGAGACAAAGAGAGGCACTACCTGTTTGACCATGGAGAAATAATATAATTCTTAGAAGAATATGCCTTGTTAAGGATTTATTAAGTTAGTTAAAAGTTTTTTTAAGGTCGCTTAGTTAATTGAAGAATTAAAATATTAGAATTGAGTACACCGTTAAGATCAAATAGGTTATTGCAATATAGTATTGATATGAGTAAAGATAGATAGAATAAAAAGAGAACTAAGCATGAAATATGAGATACGAAGGAGATATGAACTACAATGGTCTGAAATACTGTGAAAATAATTGTAACTGACCAGTACATGAAGATTCTCAGTCATCCAGGTGAGTTTATCTGGAAGTTGAGTCATGGGACCTGGACTTCTTTTCTTTTGAGACTGAAACATTTTGAGTCCTCCATCCTTCTGTTTAATGGCTGTTTAGTTTCTCCAATGTAGAGTTCTGCACACTCCTCACTGCATTGGACCGCAAATACTATATTTTCCGGGATGCCATCTCAACAGAGGTGGGGGCCTCTGGCACAGTCTATCTCAGGGATGGCGAACCTATGGCACGGGTGCCAAAGGTGGCACTTGGAGCCCTTTCTGTGGGCACCTGACATAGCCCCTTTATAGCCACCTGTATACAGGTTAAATTACTGTATTGGCACTTTGCAAAAAAAATAGTTTTGAACTGCAGTTTGGGCACTCGGTCTCTAAAAGGTTTGCCATCACTGGTCTATCTGCTACTTATCAGGCAGTGATTTCAACAATACCCAGACAAATCAAAAAGCCTCCACCACCAAGCTAATACTTATGGCTTTCAGCACCCATACTTATGGCTTTCAGCACCTTAGGCCATTGTTCATCTTATCAGCCTATTTCAGACCAGGGTGACAAGAGGTCAAAGCGGACTATAAGATGGAGGACTCACAACTTGCTTTCTTCAGTCTGGTGAAGCTGCTTGGATGAGCAGCAAAACGTTTGTATCTCTCAAGAAAAAGAAGTCCAGTTGCCATGACTCAACTTCCAGATTGTGACGGACCTATGTAACACAACAGGCGATGAGCAATATATGTGCTTTGTTGTTGTTGTGTCATTGCAGTCATGACCAACTCTTTGTGACCCCATATCCATGGAGCTTTCTTGGCAGAAATACTGGAACAGCTTGCCAGTTCCTACTCCAGGCACCTACAGCACCTGGTATTCCCAAGTGGTCGCCCATCCAAGTACTAGACAGGCCCGACCCTGCTTAGCTCCCAAGATCAGGTGAGATCAGATGTGCTCGGGTCATCCAGGCGTAGAAAATAAATAAAAATATAATTTAAAAAAGGGCCCCTCCTGGTGCAAGCATGCACCCCATGGGAAACTGCCATCTCCAGTTTATGCGAGAGGCCCTCTCCAGTTGGGGCAAATAAGACCTTAGGACGAACAGGCTATACCAGCCTTGGCTCCCACCTGGGGGAACACAGCGAGATGGGAGAAGTCACGGCTGACACGCTGCAACGAGGCTACACTTGTTTCATGTGTGATTTCCAAAGGACGGGGAAAAGGTATCACTTCATAATCTCCTCGAGGACTCAGGACGGAAGCCTGGAAATGCAAACCACCAACCTCCTTTGTTTCAAGGGGAAACAAACTGGAAGGGAGACAGGGTGGCCGTCTTCCAATACCTGAAGGGTGGCCACAGGGAAGAGGGCACAGATTTATTCTCTGTGTGGCACGTGAGGTGCAGTGACAAGAGCCAATGGGTGGAAACTCCTCTGAGGGAGAGCCAACCTGGGAAGAAGGAGGAACCTCCTGATGGTGAGAGGCATTCCACAGGGGAACAGCTTGCCTCCCAGTGTTGTGGGGGCCCCATTGCTGGAGGTTTAATAGAAAAGACTGGACATCCATCTGTCCAGGATGGTATGAGGTCTTCCTTGGGCAAGGGGTTGGACTAGAGGACCTCCAAGGTCCCGTCCAACCCTACAATGATTCTCTGATTCAATAAGATAGAAGAGAGAATTGGGCAGAAGACAGATGGGGCACATGGGGGGGGACATGTGCTAAGGACATTTCAGCATGCCTCCTGAAAGCAACAAAGGCAGGGAAAACAGAGGAAGGAAACAGTACAGGATGTGGACAGAAAAGGGCAAAAGCAATTCCACATGTGCATGACAATCTTTTGCGTTCCTCTGCAAGCTGGCCACCCTCCTTAAGGCTATGGATACTGTTTGTCTCCCTAACGAGCCTATTCAGGCCACTGTTCATCTTATGAGCCTATTTCAAACCAGACAAGAGGTCAAAGTGGACTATAAGATGGAGGACTAGCAAATACCTTTATTCAGACTGATGAAGCTGTTTAGATGAGCAGTGAAACGTTTCTATCTCTCAAGAAAAAGAAGTCCAGTGGTGACAGGAAATTACCTGGCAATTATAGACCAATTAACAGAACGTGGTGGCTCAATGGACTAAGGCTTCCGAAAACTGTCGGTTGCAAATTCGGCAGCTCGGCGGTTCAAATCCCGGGTTCCACGCAGCGGAGCAAGCTCCCACTGATCACCCCAGCTCCTGCCAACCCAGCAGTTCGAAAGCATGTCAATGCAAGTAGATAAATAGGTACCGCCGTAAAAAGCGGAAAGGTAGGACAGTGTTTCCTTGCAGCCACACCAGCCACGTGGCCATGGACTTGCACAACACTGGCTGTTCAGCTTGAATACGGAGATGAGCACCGCCCCTAGAGTCAGACATGACTAGCACACATGTGCGGGGAAAACCTTTACCTTTTAATAGACCAATTAGCCTCCTCTCAGTTGTGGGCAAAGTCTACACTCACACCTTTTAAATCGACTTAACTCTTGGATTAATGATAACAATGTATTAGGGCCTGAGCAAGCAGGTTTTCAGGAGGGTAAGTCCACGACAATCGCTGCCTGGTATTAGCACATCTTATAGCTAAGCAGATGGCGCACACTAAGACACACCTATATGCTGCTTTTTTAGACCTAAAAGCTGCCTTTGATTCGGTGGATTGGGAGCCGCTGTGGGCAAAGTTAAGTGGGGCTGGCCTAGGTAAGAGACTTCTTCATCTAATACAAAAACTACATACATACAATACTTGTCGTATTCGTCTATCCGGCCATGGCAACTTGACCAGTGAGGTTCCCATCAACAGAGGGGTTAAACAGGGTTGTGTCCTTGCCCCTACCTTATTTAACCTGTATATTAATGATCTTGCTCCCACACTGCTAGAAACAAATAGCCATAGTCCTAGATTAGGCCATTTGACAGTTCCCATCCTTCTCTATGCAGATAATATGGTGCTACTCTCACGCACTAAGATAGGTCTGAGACGAGTCATTGAAAAATGTGTCAATTATCTAACCATCAATAAAATGACCCTTAATTAGAGTAAATTAAAATAGTGGTATTTAGCCGGACCTGGAAACCCCAATCTTGGATATTCAACGGGAAAGCAATCCAACAGGTTAAAGAATTTAGGTATTTATGTCTAAATTTTCATTACCGAAACTCGTGGACTAGGCATCGCCATATTATTACCAGCTTGGTAAAATTGACCATGCAAGCCATTCTTCGCTTTTTTCATGTATGGGGCAACGCACACATTCCCACCGCCCTACAGGTTTTTAAAGCCCAAGCCACCTCCCAGTTAATGTACGGGATGCCAATTTGACTGGAAGCCTTGAATTCAATGGAAACACTCCAGGCTTCCTTCCTTTATAAAATATTTGCTGTTCCACATTGTGTGCCATATGCAGCGTTGTGCTTGGAGGCTGGTGTAATCAGACTGAGTGCGCAAGCGCATCTGAGGCAATTTAAATACTGGTTGAGAATCTGTTTTGTGTCTTATAAAGACCCTTTAATACCAGGAATCCTCTCTAACTCCTTTCTTTCTTCTGGTCGTAAATTATTCCTTCAAAAGATCCAAACCATGGGTATTTCACCCGATTATCTGGGGGCCCTACCACATAAACAGGCATATAATCTGCTGAAACGGAGATTACTTGATATTGAAAAGCAAGATCTCTTAGCAATAGTCCACAAAGCTTGCTCACCTCTGAATTTACAACTTCCGTTGTATACTGATAAACCAGCCAGCTACATGCATTTTCTAGATAATCTCCAAGAACGGCATGCTTTTACCTTGGCAAGATGTAATGTACTCCCATCGAATATTCTGTATGGCAGATATAGCTTCCAGCCATCAGAAGCACAGCTCTGCCCTTGTAATTCTGGGGCCTTAGAGTCCTTGTCACATATGCTGCTCCACTGTGTTATCTACAGGGATATCCATATCTCTCATTTGGAGACATTACTCGTAAGATTCTCAGACCGATCAGAAGAGGCAACCTTGCATTTCTTATTGCTAGGCAAGAACAAAGTTTATACCAGGCAAATTGCTATATACATTAATTTATTGATACAGAGGCGCAGGTCACAGTTCCCAACTGGGTTCTTTGTTGTGCACCCTAAGGATGAGGGCGTTTACCCCTAGGTGGTTAGACTCTATGGAGGATGATCAAATACCATGTAAAGCTCCTTGTTTTGTCATTTTGTGATTCGTCATAACACCTTTTATTATACCACCTGCGGTTTTAGCTTTAATTTAATTGGGCACATATATTTCATGGTATTCTTGCTAAGAAGTTAGTAGAAAGTGGGATAGATAGTGCTGCTGTCAGATGGATTTGTAATTGGTTGACTGATCGCACCCAAAGGGTGATCATAAATGGCCTCTCTTCAGCTTGGAGAGACGTGACCAGTGGGGCGCCCCAGGGTTCTGTTCTGGGTCCAGTGCTGTTCAATATCTTTATTAATGACTTGGAGGAAGGAATACAGAGTATGCTAATTAAATTTGCAGATGATACCAAATTGGGAGGGGCTGCAAATTCCCTAGAGGATAGGATGAAAATCCAAAAGGACCTTGACAGATTAGAGTGCTGGGCCAAAGCTAACGAAATGGATTTCAACAGAGGGAAATGTAGGGTACTACATTTAGGTAAATAAAATGAAGTGCACAAATATAGGATGGGGGATACTTGGCTTGAGGATAGTACCTGTGAAAGAGATTTGGGAGTCTTGGTGGACCACAAATTGAACATGAGTCAGCAGTGTGATGCATCAGCCAGGAAAGCCAATGCAATTCTTGGTTGCATCAACAGAACCATAGTGTCTAGATCAGGCCTGCCCAAAGTCCGGCCCGGGGGCCAAATCCGGCCCGTCAGACCATTTTGAGTGGCCCGTGGCTGGCTGGCCCCTCCCTCCCTCCCCCTCCTTCGCCCCATTATTTTTTTTTAAATTTTCCGCCAACACTGACACCGCCACGAAGCTTCAGGGGCTGGGCGGGCCGGTGGGCCGGTGAGCAGAAGCTTGTGGGGCTGGGTGGGTGGGCGAGGGGGTGGGCCACCACCACCAGCACTGCTGGGAAGCTTGTGGGGCTGGGCGGGCTGCTGCCACCGGCACCGCTGGCAGCCGTGTGAGGCTGGGTGCGCGCAAGGGGTCAGTGGGTGGGGCTTATGGGTCAGTGGGTGGGGCTTGCAGTGGGGTGGCAGGGTCAGGGAGCAACCGGCCCCTGACACATTCTCAGCCACCAAATCTGGCCCTCCTTACAAAAAGTTTGGGCACCCCTGGTCTAGATCAAGGGAAGTGATAGTACCACTCTATTCTGCTCTGGTCAGATCCCACCTGGAGTCCTGTGTCCAGTTCTGTGCAGCTCAAATTAAAAAGGATGTTGCCAACCTCGAGTGGGTGCAGAGGAGGGCGACCAGGATGGTTGAGGGTCTGGAGGAAAGGTCTTATGAGGAACGGCTTAGGGAACTGGGAATGTTTAGCCTCTCTAAAAGAAGACTGAGAGGGGATATGACAGCTATGTTTAAATATTTGAAAGGATGTCATATTGAAGAAGGAACAGGTTTGTTTTCCAGGCCTTCAAAGACTAGGACTCGGGGCAATGGTTTCAAACTACAGGAAAAGAGATTCCATTTGAACATTAGGAAGAACTTCATGACAGTTAGAGCTATTCGGCAGTGGAATATGCTGCCACAAAGGGTGGTTGAGTCTCCTTCCTTGGAGGTTTTTAAGCAGAGGCTGGATGGCCATCTGTCGGGTGTCCTGTGATGGGGGTTCCTGCATGGCAGGGGATTGGACTAGATGGCCCTTGAGGTCTCTTCCAACAATATGATTCTATGATTCTATATGTTTTAATCATATTAACTGCTTATTTATATTAATGTTTGTTTGTCTGATGCCAATAAAAGTTTTTTCGATTCGATTCAAAGTCCAGTTGCCATGACTCAACTTCCAGATAAGCACCTGGATGACTGAGAATCTTCACAAACAATAAGAATGAAATTGTCAGTAATCACATATTCAGGAAAAAGCAGTCCATAATGGGGTGTTGTTACAAGACCTAACAGGAGAAAAACAGATCCTCGGCCTCAGACTCTGCGACTGTTTGGTTTATACCTGCTAATAACGAATCGAAATCGGAGATGTACAATTTCTGGAGCTTTGGAGGAAAACAGGGTAGGAAAAAAAGTTCTAGGGAGCCAAGGTTGGGAACAGCTGCACTTGTAGTCCTGAAGAGGAAACGCACCAAGGCCTTTCAAAAAGTGAGCACTACAGGCCGGAGCAGCTGGATTAAGTACCCAAACCCACACATTGCATGACTATCTCGCAGCAGCAGAAGCAGCGGAAGCAGATGGATGACCTTAACCCTCGGCAAGACAGCACAACCCCCTGTTGCTTCCCTTGGTGTAAAACTAACACACAAGCAAGCAAAGAACAATGTTACTGGTCTTCGGTGCCACCTGTACCGCTGACAGTCAAAGTGGGGTGGAAGGAAAAATAAGGCCACGGTATTTCAAGTTCTTAACCTGCTCCATGTAATCTCTGTTGCTTATCCACTCCTTTACCTGAGCGCATCTAGAAGAAACTGTGGTCTCCATTTTCCTAAGACTGGTTCTGAGCAAATGAACTTTACATGAGCCGACAAAAAAAAAAAAACACATCAAGGACATTTAAGACACTTTCTAGACGGTGGCACAAGTCCACCTGCCTCGGTAAAACTGTGCTCACGACAACCTGGGGTTCAATCCCAGGTAGCAGCCGGCTCATGATTGACTCAACCTTCCATCCTTCAGAGGTAGGTAAAATGAGTACCCAGCTTGCTGGGGGGGGGGGGCAATGTGTAGCCTGCATACTGTAATTAAAACTCTAAACCGCCCAGAGACTAATTGAAGTGGGAAGGGGCAGCATATAAGCAGAACATTTTGCTTTACAGTAACGAAGGGACCTTCACCTCTTCCAGCCTGGGTGCCTGATAATGCTAGGCACGTCTTGATCAAATCACAGAGGTCGAGATGAAATAATGCGGGGGACAACATGCAGCCCTGGTGGGCATCCACACACCTACGCCTACCCAACTACCCCCCCCCCCCCCACACACACACACATATACACACACACATTGGTAACCATCATTGGCGTTGGCAAATCACCCTTCAGGCCACACCGGCCCTGATTTCTCATGAGTTGAGAAAAGCATCTGTGATGATAATGTCCTTTTCAAAACGTCCATCTCTGTCCTCTCCTTGATTGGGAGGTTGGGCCAAGATTCCGACTGCCATGCTCCCTTTGTTTTTTGCACCAATAACATGGATCCAGAGGCTCTCGATGGGGCAACAGCCCATCTCCACATCCTGTCTTCTTGAACAGGAACGTGCATTTTTCACAAACACTGCAAATCCTTCCCCTTTTCTCTTCCAATTGTTTTTCAACGATTGATATCCCCCAATTTCTGTATTTCTGTATTCCAGTCACGGGGGTCATTGTCCCCCCATGTTGCACCCAAACTGGCCCTAGAAATATTTATCCTGTGGTTCTCTTTTCCCCTTCAATAAAAGCCCTCTCCTTCTGGTCGCTGACGTCTTCAGGCACTTCCAGACAAGATGTCTCTCCTCTCTCTATAAAACTGAGAAACACATTCAGATCTCATTCATGTTAGTCCTTGCCGTTGGGTTGTCCTGAATGGTTCTCAAAGGATCCAATTCTTGACAACCAAATGGAATGGAAAAGGAGTGATCTTGAAGGGATCCTGATTAAGTGCAATTCAAGAGGATGCAGACTGGATTTGATTCATAAAGCAAGAGAATGCTATGAGAAACACATAAGCTTTTTTGAAGAAAGACCCGGAGACAAAGAAAGAAGAAATTAGAAAACAAAGAGAAATAACATCAGGAGAGGCGACTGAACAAAAGGAAGGGAAAATCAGGAAAAGGATACAAAACAAGAAGTGGCCAAAGAATAAACAGAAAAGAGAAATACCAGGACAAGAAACCCCATATACTGCATAAGTAAAGAAGATGGAGAAGGAAATTTGGATTTTTCTCATAGATATTTCCAAAATCACTAGATCAGAAATCCACTGCTTATGGTATGGGAAAAATAAAGAACGAAAAGGTACCGTATATAAAAATGCCAAGATAGGTTTCACCTATGGAAACCTTTGTTCACCCTAATGTTTTGAATGATGAGAAAATTTAGGCTTATATGCATATTTTAGATATAGAAGGGAGATTAAAATGAGATCTTATAGACCAAGGCTTAGGTTTATCTTGGTGGCCTTCAATGCAAATCTAATCCAGATATGAAGGGTATTTTGCAATGCATGAGATATAGAAAGAACATACAATGTTTGATCAAATGTTGACATCGGATGATTAATTAAGAAAATATATACTTCAAGTTTTTTTCCAGCTGGAAAATGGAAGATGAGCAAGTGAAAGAAATAACTGTTCAATGGGTGAAAAATGGTGAGCATAACACTGAATTAAGAGAGATGGCAAAAGCTGTGGAACAGAAACTGTAAAATGACAATGGTGACATCTTATAAAGAGAATTTATACAAAATGTTTTATAGATAGCATTTAGTATCTGTTCATTTAGCCAAAAAGTTTCCTAATATGTCTAGTAAATGTTGGAAATGCCATCAAAAAGCAGGTACTGTACTTATTATCAAGTATGGTGGATATTTGAGAAAGTTTAAAAAGTTGGATTAAAATACATACATGGCTTGTTAAAATGTTTAAAAAATATCAATTTTAAACCAAGAACTATTTTTATTAGGTATAATACCAAAATTTTGTTTTGTAAACAATATTCATATATATTTAACATTACATTTTTTGACAACAGCTAGGATTGTACTGGCACAACACTGGAAAATGAAAGAATACCTCCGTATGAAGAAATAGTTAAGAAGATTTTGGACTGTGCAGAAATGGACAAACTTACTTTGAAGATTAAAGAGAAGGAAGATTCAGAATATTTTAAACATGGAATCTGTTCTATCATTGGTTAGAAAAGAGAAGGAGAGACTAAGGCCATAATTTGTATTAACAAATAAATATAAACGGAACCCATGTAAAACAATGTTTAAGAAGCATGGAATTACATATTAACTGAAAACTAATAAAATGTTTAATAATAATAATTGTCAAGAATTGCAAACCCACCAGAGTTCCAAGGACCCTGGCTTTCAGTTGAGGTGAAGGTCTCACTAGTTTCAGGTGGACGACAGGATGTTGTTATGGATCCTGTTCGTTCTCCTGGCTTCGCTTAGCATCCTCTGGGTGTTCCTGAAGCAGTAACATGTTCCAAGGGTCAGGAATCGAACCAGACATCACTGGATGAGACCAGGAATCCCCGTGATCCTTCGGTTCATCTTTTTTCTCCTTTGTCTTGGATGGCCTCCCGCTTGGTCCGAGAAGGCAGCGCAGATGGATGGGGTTAAAGCCCCATGACAGGTGATCCTCTTTTCTTCCACCCCTTCTCCTCGTCCAGAATGACAGCGAGCCCATCTCAGCCCCTGGCGTTGGCTTAAAAAGGAGCCTCCTGGCCCAGCGTTGGTTCAGCTGCAGGGCTGCAGCCCAAACCCTGCTCCTGACCTGGATTCTGTCCCAGGGAGCTGGTTCCAGGTTCACTTGTCTCTTTCCAAGGTCGATGAATGCAGTAAATCCAGATTGGTGGGTGGGTAAATGTATAGCCTGAAGAACTTACCTGTAAACCGCCCCGAGAGGGGCCACAAGTGACCACTGCCAGTGTAGCCAAAACTGTACGGGTCAAGAGCAGCCAGAGAGCACAAACATTGGTAGAGGTCTTTATGGACAAACTGTTGCTTTGGCCTAAAGGGTGAGGATTGTGCACCTTCGCAAGGATCAGAGCCCGTTTGGAAGAGGAATGGGACAGAGCAAAAGTTGGGAAAAGGGATGATCCCTCTGAATGGTCCCAGCAGAGAGTTTATTCTTGGAGTTTTCTTTTTTATAAGGCCAGTTTTAAATTCTTTTTTCAAGGGAGGAAAACCCACCTCCTGAGGCAGCATGGATTCTGACCTCCCTCAGAAGAGGAGGCTAAGCGCAGGGCGGCAGAGCCCGGAGGCCGTGTGGGGGGGTGCTTCAGAGGGACAGCAGAGGGTCCCTGGAAAGAGCTCTTCAGAGGGGTTGTTAATGGGATTCCCCCCCCCCCAAAAAAAGGGGACCTGAACCATCCCTGGTTCCCATTCTGCTTCTAACCCTTTCTCTTCCCCATAGGGTGACCTCCTTGGCCTCAGTGGAGGCTTCTCTGAATGCCCTGCACCATTTGGCTCTCTCTGCCAAAGGGGCTACAAAATCAGCGCCCCCAAACCCTCTGGCCTTGAAAAACCGAAAGGCCCATTTGTGGGCAGGAAAGGAGCAAGAGCGATCTAGGTGGCCCCTCACCAAAAAAGATCTGGAGAAGCCATGGACACCTGTTCTGCCTCAAGCCCCCAGGAAGGCCATCTGGGTGCCACCAAAATCTGCAAACCACACCAGTTCACACTTGCCAGACAGAGGCCCCTCTCCACCCTTCCATGCCCCACACGTGAACAGCGCAAGGGCCACCATGTCACCTTCACGCCTCTTCCACCCAAGCTGAGAGCATCACAGAACAACCCCTTGGCACCATCTTTTAAGCCAAGAGCCCTGGAAGGGAAAGGCAGAGGGAGGCCAGACAAAGCCAGCCCACCAGACCACAAGGCCACAGCCATGAATCCTCCCCTGACTGCCACGCATTCTGGGACAAATGCAGGAAAGAGCAGCATGCCACCAAAGACATCCAGGGCCACCAGTTCAAAATAAAATGCACTGGGTGAACATTCAGGGCCCAAGATATGCAACAACATGTCCAAGATTGTGGCTTCCAAAGAACAAGCTCAAGGTCCAAAAAACATGCCACACCACAACGGCCACGAGGGCAGGACAGGAAGTGATCAACACAACGGGCCACTACACGACAACCACTGGGAAATTACAAGGATCCTAGATCCCCCAATTGTAGGAAAGAGGCACCGTGCATGTCCCTCTTTCCAGTTTGCCCATCCAAAGGCCAAAGGAACATTTGGAAAGCGGCCTGGGGCAAGACAGGCAGCCGAGAGCACACCGTCTTCCAACGGAGTTGGACAATAGCCACACTGCCCACGGGCCTCTGCTTATGCAAAGGGTCCTGAAGCACACACACACACGCACCGCCTCCGCTCCATGTTGTTTAAAGCAAAACATTTTTGGAAATCTATGTATGTTTTGTTTAGGACATTAAGTCATTGTTAGAATTCACATCCTGTTTTCCTGAGTGGAGTGTGTGTGTTGTTTTTCTTATGTGGAAGGGGAAATCTGATTTTAAAGGAGGAGGAGTGGTTACAGCTGATCCTTCCGGACCACGTGCAAAGGATGGGCCATGGGAGGTGCAAGAAGCGGAAGAGGGTTTTCTCTGAAGGATCTTGGAAGTAAATAAGAGAGAACGGCCCCATCCAGAGTCAAGCCAGAGCTCAGGAGGTGCTGCCTCAGAAAGAACCAACAGGAGCTGCTTGAGAGCTCCCCCTTCAGCCACTGGGTGCGGCCATGGGGAGGATGCTGCCTGAGGAAGCCACCCCTGGGGCTGCCCCTTCCCCCCCCCCCTGCCCCAATTAGGGGGAGGGTCTCAGCTGCCTCTTCTGGGCCAACACAGCTGGCTGGGCAGGGCCAGTCCTTGAGGGGTTGAAAGGCCTCCACTGCAGTGAGATTTCAGCCCATCCCTGGTTGGCTTCGGAAGGAGGGAAGGTGAAGGAACACGGGTTGAGGCAGCAGGCATCACTGGAATGGGTGGGGGGGGGGCGAGGAGAAGACAACCAAGGGCGTTTATACACGACCCCTAAGCTCCACCGCAAATGGCTGCAAGGTCCGGACCTTAAAAATGTTTACCCACCAGCTACGGACTTTGCAGACAATTAAGTGCGACCCCGCCCACTTTAGCAAGACCAAACAGCAGTTTTCTTGTACCTGCTTTTTGGATGTGACAAATATTTGATCCGGTGTAAGGATAGTGAGTGCGGGGCTCTCCTGGCCTCTGTTTCTTCTTTTTTTGCGCCCCGCCCCTTTAAGAGATCTGAATGCTGCCCGGGAACAAAAGGGAGGTAAACCGGGGCATTCTTTTCTTTCTTTTTTTCTCCCTCCCTCAGGCAGCCAGAAACCAGGAAGTGCAGAGGGGGGTGGGGACAGAGAAGACAGAGGAAGAGCGAGGAACCCCTAAGATCTCTGGTCCGAATTTAACTGGCCAGCGGATCTTAGGGGTCGTGTAAAAAGGCCCCAAGGTGCTGCCCATATTCCCTGCAGAGGCACCAGGAAATAAAGGGATGGATGGATGGATGGAAAGCATTTTTATCCCAACAAAGTTGGAGACAATGAGTGTACAACAGCTATCAAGGAACATGAAACCCAACATTGGAGGCCAAAAACACTGAATGCAAAGAGGCGTCGAAGTCTTAAAATGAATGCCAAGCCCCTGGCCAAGCACCCACAATCCCAGGTTCCCACGGGGGACAGCGGCGCACGTATTTATCACTTTAATTTGCATCCCATCTAGTCCAGCTTCCTGTATCTCACAGTGGCCCCACCAGATGCGTTTGGGAGTGCATGAGACTAGATATCTGTCTCCTGATACCACTCCCCTGCATCTGGCCCTTGAAGTACCCTGGTTTTAAGCCTGGAGGGACACATCTCCATCCTGGTTTGTAACCTGTGATGGACTTTTCCTCCAGGAATCTGTCCAATCCCCTTTTGAAGGCATCCAGGCCAGATGCCATCACCACATCCTGTGGCAGGGAGTTCCATAGACTTACAATGCGCTGGGTGAAAAAATATTTTCTTTTGTCTGTTCTTACTCTCCCAGCCCTCAATTTGAGTGGATGTCCCCTAGTTCTGGTATTTTGTGAGAGGGAAAAGAGCTTCCCTCTATCCACTTGACTCATGTCCTGCATTATTTTGTATGTCTCAATCATATCCCCCCTCAGGCGCCTTTTTTCCAGACTAAAGAGCCCCAAATGTTTTAGCCTTTCCTCATAAGGGAGGTGCCCCAGCCCAGTAATCATTTTAGTCGCTCTCTTTTGAACCTTTACCAGTTCCACTATGTCTTTCTTGAGATGCGGTGACCAGAATTGTACACAATACTCCAGGTGCGGCCTTACTGTCGTTTTGTATAATGGCATTATAATGTTGGCTGTTTTATTTTCAATCCCCTTTTTGATAATCCCTAGCATGGAATTGGCCTTCTTCACCGCTGCCACACATTGGGGAGACACCTTCATGGAGCTGTCCACCAACACACCAAGATCTCTTTCTTGATCCGTCACGGATAGCTCAGAGCCCATGAGTTGATAGATAATTCCTCCCAGGTGAGTCTTGGCCAGGCTCTCTAATCTGCCGGGAGATCTTCAGAAAGCAGACTTCCCAGTATTCCAAAGGCTCCATCTGAGAGTCCACGCTCAGCCAAGGAAAGGTGTGGAGAGGATACGCTTTGCTTCATTCTTACGATCTCCTTCCTCCTCCTCCTCCTCCTCCTCCTCCTCCTCTTCCTCCTCCTCCTCCTAGATCGAGCCATTTCTTATGCATTCCACAAATGAGGTACAGAATCCATCTGCCTCTTGGGAAGAAAGTTATCTGGCTGCTCCATCAAACTTCTCTTGCCACCCACTGGCTGTTTTCCAACGAAGGAACAGGGTAGCACACAAGGCTGCTTGAAGGCGAGAACAGTTGGCAAGGAAGGGGCGCAGAGGAAACAGAGCCTTCTCTGCCCAAATAGGGAAGGAAGGTGCCGGGCAAAAAAACAGCAGCTCTGGGAGGCCTTCCTTTCCATGATAGAACCAGAGTACATTCTGCCCTTCCAAGACCTTCTTCGTGTCCAGCCTTCTGGGGGGTTTGAAGACCTGCAACGTTCACGTTTCCAAGGATATTTTAGCAGTCTTGCAAATGCCGTCACAGCTTAAATTTGACCTATGCACCAGAGGGCTCCCTTCTTTGTACCTTTCCCACGTTCGGGCCCTCCAGGTGGGACCCTAAAGGGGCTTTCTTGCCAACTGAGCCACTGAAGGGGAAAACTAAAGAAGAATAAAAGGTCCAAAAGACCAAAAACATGGCAGTACCTTCAAGGCAAACTTTTATACATCTTTTAGCATGGGGTTTTGCAGACAGGCTTTCACCTGAGACACTTGCACAGACTAACAGGGCCACCCTTTCTACAATGACAGCTGGGATGTTGAAGGAGTGGGTTTATCAGTTCTAACCCAACAACCGCATTTGTGTCTCTGAGAGGGGATTCAACCCGGGTCCCCGTCCATCACTCCATCCACCACAGCACTCTAGTCAAGGGTCATCGTCCAATTCGTCTTAATCTGGCCTTGACTGTGAATGTTGGGTCTTGACAAACAGACACTAAAATGGGTCCCATGGTTTTCTCAACCACTCCCTGCTGTTGGAACCCTGTATTTTGCATCCAACACCAGAGTCAGGAATCCCTGAAGCCTGGCTGCTGCCGACCCCCTTCTCCACGCCTGGGCTTCTGGCTGTCCTTTCAATGACAATCAGCCCTTCTTTCCCTTGGCCTCCCTTCGCCCTCTGGCTGGGGGTGGACCTGCAGGGGGACCCCCCCCCGGTCCCCACTTTCCTTGGCACGACTGCATCCTGCCCAGCCCTGGGACTTGCCAGTCGGGGAGGAAGCCAAGCCAAGGGTGCTACTTATACAGACCGCTCCCACGGCGCTCCACGCACTCTCTGGCTGGCTTGCAAGTAAAGAGGCAGGCTGCACACTGCCTCCCCAGCAAGCTGGGTGCTCTTTTGAACGATCTCGGAGGGATGGGAGGCCGAGCGGACCTTCAGCTGGCTCCCCGGGATGGAAGTCCAGGTTGCAAGCGGAGTCTGGGCGGCAGTCCTGCAGTGGAGCTGCTGCGCCCCGAGAAACACAGAGCCCTCCTTCTTGTCGGAGCACCCCAAGCCTCGAATTACAGCCGAAGCTGCCGAGGGCCTCCGGAAGCTGCCCATGCCAGGGCCTTTCAGGAGGGAGCCACGCCAGGGCCAGCGGGGCCCATCGGCTAGGGGTCTGCGAGACCCCTTTGTCAGCCCCTTGCCGTCCGACCGGGGAGGCTCCTCATAAGGCCCAAATTCAGGAGATGGGTTTGGCTCCCTGTCTCTGCCAAACCCCATGGCCTGGCCCAAGGACAGATCCTGCACTCTGCCAAGCAGTCCCTTTGGCTCTCCACAGAACCAACCGCTGAGTTCCCAGGCCTGAGTCACGGGCACCACCAGGCCCTTCCCGTTCTTCTCGCGTTCCCCGCCTTCCTATTATCTCCCTTGCAAAAATGAGAGGATACCAGGCAGGTTAGCTCTGTCTGCTTTCCCGTTTGCCCCCGAACTGCAAAAGGGAGAAGAGAAGACAGTGAGTGCTCCGTTGCTTTGGGCGTTGCGGGCCATCCAGCTTATGACAGCCCCCATGTAGCCTCCGTCTCCCCAAAGGCCCCCGCCCCGCCCTGCTCAGCTCTTGCACACTCACGCCCGTGGCTTCCTTTAGGGAGTCAGTCCCTCTCCTATTGGGTTTCCCTCTCTTCCCGCTGTCCCGGCATTTAATTCCTCAGTTCAAATCCTTGGCTGTTAGGAGAAACCCATCGACTGAATTTTGCACCCATAACAATCATCTGAGAACGGCAGAGCTGGAAGGAGACCCTCTGGACCACAGAGCCCAGGGACCCTGCCAAGGAGGCCCGGCCGGGGGGGGGGTGCAGGGTTGAACTACCAACCTCCGGCTCCACCACCAGAGACACCTCCACCCCTGAGGCCTCCGTGAGGGACAAAGATCCAGTCAAACGGCGAGGGAAGGGTCAACACAGGCCTCTCCGTTTGCTCCCACCTGAAGCCCAGCTCCCTTTGGGATGAAAAGAACTGCAGGTGACCAGGTGAGAAGGAGGGTCCAGGAATCAAGAGGGAACTCTGAAAAGGCATCCAGAAATGAAGCCGGGAAACTGGTCTCTCCAGGAGGAAAGAATCAAACCGGTTTTTCTACTTGGAATGGGGGGGCATCTTTTTAAGAAAGGAAAGGGAGGGGGGACCTGAGGCACTGAAGCCTTTTTTCCTTTTAATTAGTAACCGGAGGAGGGCCATTCAGCCAGCCTCACTGAGCTTCCTAAGGGGCCTTTCCAGAAGCCCCAATGATTCCCATCCACCCCCACTTCCGGCAGCTTCCGCCCTTGGCCTCCCCCCCTACCCCCCCCCCAGTTGACCATATCAAGGCAGGGGGCCACCTCCACGCCTACCTTTCACGCAGGCTGGCCCCCAGAGAGGACAACACCCAAGAGGCCCTTGGATTCCTGGGGAGCGACCTCGGGTGCAGCGGAAGGAGGGCAGCGAGACATTGGAGGAGGGGGGGTTCAGGGCCGGCTGGTGTACGGCACCCCTGCCCTGCCTCTCCACCCCCTGCGGCTGCTGCTTCTCGCCAGCCCTTCTCTTGACCCCTGAGGCTGCTGCTGCCTCCCTGGGCCTGGCGCTCAGTCCCACAACACCTTCTGTTGGAAACAACCGGGCCAAAAGCGAGCTAGAACTCGTGCTAAAACACCATCTGACCGTCTGTCGGGAGTCACTCCCGAGACACCCACCACCACCACACACCCCTCTCTCTCTCTCTCTCTCTCTCTCTCTCTCTCTCTCTCTCTCTCTCTCTCTCTCTCTCTCTCACACACACACACACACACACACACACACACACACACACACACACACGGGTGCTGAAAAACACGCTAGTGAAAGGTTGTGGTAAATATCCTCTGGAAATAAAGATACACATTTTCAGATGGATAGATGGGTGGGTGGGTGGATGGATGGATGGAATGAACAAATGGATGGACCAATTGATCGATGGATTTTGCAAACCTTTCCTGTTAGTGCTGAAGAACTAGCCTAGAAGGCTTACAATAAAACACATAAAATCAGGTTAGAGTAATAAAAACAATGCAACAAAATAACCCCACAGATGATAGGACGCTGCTACTGTTTCCAGCCAAGAAATCAGCCGATAGTGATCCTGCGGACAGGGAGCGCTCTGCCATAATTTTGTCAGTCTCAGAAGTGCCCTAAATTAATTCCTTTCGTTTGGGTGGGCATCGAAACAGACTAACATGGCTACTTTTTTGAAGACCTGGAGAGTTGCAAGCAGTATCCTTGGGCTCAGCCACTGGCCATGTGCCGCCTGTTGTGGTTCTAGGGATTTTTAGCACTTTCTATATATAGTATTTTTAGCAGCAGAAAAATACCCCACCTCTCACTCAATACATGTTGTTCTTATTATGGTACATTTTAATGCAAGAGGCATTGCTGGTAAAAAAAAATCATTTAAAAATACCCTCTCTCCCCCCAAAAAAAAATCCTTTTTAAAAATTTTATTCACATTTAAAGAAAAACAAAATCAGATTAAATTCATTTTAAAGGAAAATCTATCCAAAGATATATCTGAAATATTTTTTCATCAGGAAAAAGGAAGTATGTTTTTATTTAAATAGAGCCCATTGAGTCATGCAATGATGTGTAAATGACTTCCTGTATTTGGGGTACATTTTCTCTCTAAAAAATGCTATAACAGATTTTGGCCTTGCAGTTCTCAAAACTGTGAATTTGTGTCTGCAGAAATAGCACAATTCTTCTAAACTACAAAATGTTTTTAAATAAACATTCTTGGAAAAGATACTGCACTTCAGTCCTTTTATTCCTCTTCAAATGCATGTTTTTAAACAAACACATGTTATAAAATGTTGCTCTTTTAGTTAAACAAGATAATTTAAATAGTCACTGTTAACATATTTTATTTTGCTCAGTTAGTGATAGAATAGTTGCCCAAAGAAGGATTACATTTCAGACAGTTCCCCTCTGAATGACTTCATAACCGCCCACTTCAGTCCATCACAGTCCATCACAGGTTGCAAACCATGAGGGAGATGTGTAATCTCCAGGCTTAAAACCAAGGTACTTCAAGGGCCGGATGCAGGGGAGAGGTATCAGGAGACAGATATCTAGTCTCATGCACTCCCAAAGGCATCTGGTGGAGCTGCTGTGAGATACAGGAAGCTGGACTAGATGGGCCTTTGGCCTGATCCAGCATGGCTCTTCTTATGTTCTTATGTTCAAACGCCAAAGAGTCAAACAATCGTACATTTTCTGATGGAACTGTAACACTAACTAACCGGAAAAGTGGCCCATTCTAAAAAAGGAAAGCCTCACCTGGGTTGCAGCAGGTATTACGACTACAGCCATGATCGCAAAAGAGTCTTGACACAGATTATTGACACAGAATACCAGGTCTTACATTGGGTCTTAAATCAAACCCATTGGGCGGTATAAGACAGCCCTTTTGAATGACTTGAAAGGTCGTCATGCAATGGAGGAGATGCAGGATCTGTTCTCGGTCCTCCCAGAGGGGAGGAGACGTCATAAGGGACTCAAGATACAGGAGCCCAGATTTCGGCTGAATATATCAGGAGAAACTCCCCAACTCCTGGAGGCAATTAAACAGAGGAAGCAATTGCCCTGAGCGGTGGTGAGCGCCCTAACGCTGGAGGCATCCAAAAGGCCTTGAGCAGTGGCTTGGACCCGATGGCCTTGGAGGCCCCTTCCAACCCAAGTGGCTTCGCCAACGGTGGCGCCCAGAAGTGGGCAAGCTTTGCCACATGAGGCCTGGCCAAACCAGAAGGGAGGGAGGGTGAACAGAACAGCCTGTGACCCGGATGCTGGACTTTTGATCCTGCATCCCAGGATTTGCATCTGCCTTTTCAGCCATGACCTGTCTTGCTGCTTGAGCCCTCAATCCTTGACACGTGTGGTCAAGCCAGCTGTCCCTCCACGTTATGCCTGGGCCTGTTCCACTCTGCCCTAAATGCAGAACTCGGTGTTTTCCCACGCTGGGATGGATTCCCTCTGTATTGGACCCACTCTCCCAGTCGTCGGAAGCCAAAGGATGGACAAGGAGCATCTCCGTTGCCCCACAGCCATTCGCCAAGAGGCCGAGGACCACTGAGACCATCACATCTCTCTGGGGTGCAAGGATCCACACACGTCAGAACCACCCCCACCCTGCGCATGTCCCCAACTGTCAGGAGAAGCCCAACCCCAGGACCCTCATCTGCCAGGAACAGAGGAAGGGGTCTCCAGCTGCAGAGCCAGAGGGTGGGCGGTTCAATTCCCACACTGGGACTCCACGATAGCAGCTAGACTCCCCAACTCTGCAATTCTCAGATGATGATGATGATGATGATGATGGACTGTGCTTTTGAGTAACTCCTCTACTAGGGCCTAAGAGTCACCACTACAGATTCTTGTCCTAAGCATTCAAAATGACCTGTTTATTTCAGCCTTTCCTGGTATTGATGTCAAGCCCACCCGGTGGCCATTTAAAGGATTTTTTTAATTCCGCTTTTTAATCCCACCCAAGGCGTCTCACCTCCTTCCAAGAGAATATGAAAGCCAAGCACAGCAAATGTGCAAGTACTTTTTAAAAATCTGAAACCAATTAGGCCCAAAACCAAAAAACGCATCCAAGGCCAGTGAGGCAGAAGGCTCTGCCTAGTGAGGACTAGATCAGCTCAGCCAGGCAGCCCCTGGTCTCCAGGCAAGATTCCCATCCAGGTCCTCCCCCCCCCCCTGCCTGCTCCAGTCTCTCTCTCTCTCTCCCCCCCCCTTTGGAAGGTGTGTGTGGGGGGGGGGAGGCACCTCTCCCACTTGTTCCCCCCCCCCACCACCACCACAGTGCCTTCAGCTTCCCCTCCCAGAGGCGTTTTACCACTGGATCCAAGTTCTTTTTAAAAAAATATGCAGCACTGCTTATTCCCGCGCCCCAAAAAGACGTTTTTCTGCCTGACTTTACTCCTTCTAGGTCGGAGGGGTTGCTCGGTGAAGCCCCCACATCCCAGTCCCGTTTGGGGCGGGGAGCGTTGCTTCCTATATGGGTCCTCCGTCCCGCTTGTCCCAGGCGTGCATGCCCCGGCCGGGGAGGGCCAGCCCCACGGGTGTCTCTGGAGGGAGGGGGCTGCTTGGACCAGCCCGCGGCACTATAACCCCCCACCCCCCGCCGCCTTTGGTTCCCCTTTTTCAGCTCCTCGTCTGCGGCTTCCTCCTACAGGGACGCTCCTTCCAGCATATTATTTAGGGTTCTTGATTTGGTTTATTTAGCGGGGAGGATCCCTCCTTGCTGCTGCTGCTGCTGCTGCCTTTTCTCAAGAGGAAGCCACGCTGCTGTCGCCCTTTTGCAGGGGGGGGGAGAGTAAGGGGAGTTCGCGGCGCCCGCAGCCCCGACCCCCGACGCCTCCTACCGAGCCTTCCCCAACTCCCCGGGGCCACCGGCGGGACCCGATCCCTGCCCTCGAGGCCACCCAGCCGCCTGCCTTCCTTCCTCCCCTCCCCTCCCCTCCCCTCCCCTTCCCTTCTGCACCGGCCGGGCCCGCTTCCCTTGGCCAGGAGCCTTCCTCCTCCTCCTCCTCCTCCTCCTCCTCCTCTTTGCTCCCGGCCGGCGCCCACCCAGCAGGCGGATCGGGGCCCGGACGCTCCGCGCAACGAGGGACGCGCGCCGTCGGAGCAACCGTGGTGGGACCAGGGACCCCCCTTCCCCCTCCCTCCTTCCAGCAACGGGGGGTGGGTGGGTAGGGCGCCCGGGGTCGGTGGTGTGGGGGGGGAAAGACTCACCGGAGCGCTCCTCTTCCCTCCCTCCCTTCCGTCCATGGTCCATCCTCCTCCTCTTCCTCCTCCTGCTCCTCTTCCTCCTCCCTGCCCGGCGGCGGTGGCGGCCCAACCCTTTCCCGGCGGAGGCGGAGGCGGAACAGGGCGGGACGGGACGTGGGGTGGGGGGTTGGGAGTTGGGGGTGACGGCGTGGGAGAGCCGCGACGGGAAGCCCCAAGAGCAGCCCGGGGGCACGGCGGGGATCGAACCCGCGAGGAAGACACCCCCCCCACGGCCCCACGCCTTGCTGGGCCCGTAGGGGGAGTGGATGGAAAGAGAGAGAGAGAGAGAGACCCTGTGCCACCCCCGAGTCCCTTGCTTGCCCCCCCCCCGCCCGCCCGCCTGCCGCCGGGCAGGTGCGCGAGGGGCTCGGGGACAGCGGGACTGGCGGGACTCGAACTGGCGGAGATGGGGGGGGAGGAGAAAGGGGCCTCGCCTCGCCTGCCCTGGGCGCCGTCCTCCAGGCTGCCGGGGGGGGGGCTGCTCTACCTGCCCGGCCTCCGTGACGTCACAAAAAGGCCCGGACCCGAACCTTTGGCGGGTGACCAGGGACCCCCACGCAGCCCTTGGCCCCCCGAAAGCCCCGGCCGCTGCTGGCCCAGGGGGTCGCAGATCGCTCCGTGTGCGGGTGGGGGTGGGAAGGCTGCCTACTCCCGGGTGACACCTGGGGTCGACCCCGTCCTCCTACAGCCGGAATCTGGCCGCGATGACACCCTCCGCACCACCAGCAGCAGCAAGGGGGTTCTAAAGGAGTTTCATAAGAGCATAAGCAGAGCCCTGGTGGAGGCGTTTTTCATCTTCCTGAATCTCCCTTTGGCCCCGCCAGAGGCCCCTGGGAGCACCGGTGCCACCTGCCTGGCATTTTGGGGCACCCTCCTCCTCTTAACCCCCAGAGAGACCACAGATCGCCATCGGTGGCTTGTCACCTCCGATGGACTTTTCCTCCAGGAATCTTGCAAAGCCCCCCTTTGAAAGGCACCCAGGCCAGAGGCCATGGCCACATCCTGCAGCAAGGAGTTCCGCAGAGTGACAGCAGGCTGGGTCTGCAAAATGTGTCCTTTGGCCTCTTCTCCCTCTCCCAGCCCTCCCTTGGTGTGGATGATGCCCCCTGCCTCTGGCATGGCCAGAGAAGGACAGGCACTTCCCTCTCTCCCCTTGACTCCCTCCCTCCCTCCCTTCCGTGTTTCCCTGAAAATAAGACAGTGTCTTATATTTATTTTTTTCTCAAGAAGACACACTAGGGCTTATTTTCAGGGGATGTCTTACTTTTATTAAGTATACTATGCTTGACCGTCAGCCCCGCGCACAACCAAAGCCTTTGCTCTCCTGTCAGCACTCCATTCACAGATTATGTTTTCCAGCTCAGGAAATAAAGGTTCCCGACCTGAACCACACTTGCACTTCTTAGCATTTCCTCTGTCCACATGTAGACTGAGGTTATCGTATTCTGCCCAACATTTTCGGACCATTCGGATAGCCAACTTCTCTTTGCAGAATGCCATAAGGTTCTTGCCCTGGGAGTCCTTGACAATTCCTTTTTTGTACTCAACAGAATAGATCTTTCTTTTTGCACTCACCTCGTCTGGGGCTACAGGTACTCAGGAAAAGCAAGCCCACAGACTGTTGCTGATCGGTGGGGCTGTCGCTAGTGATGCGCGAACTCCGTTCCCCTAGCTGTTCACATGTGCGTAATAGGTTGCCTGCAACCGCACTTACCACACGTGCACCCACACATGCGAGAATGGCCAGGAGAATGGGTCCTTAGTTATGCGTTTGCCACCTGCACACCCGCGCAAGTGTGAATGGCTCGGAGAAAGGAGCTGTGGCAGATAAAAGGTATTCCAGTCTTCCTTACCACTCTGCGCTGAAATGCATGGCGTGGCTATGCAGCGTATCTGCATAGCCATGCCCATCACTAGGATTTATTATCAGGGAAGGGCTTATATTTAACAAATGCATAGAAATCCTGCTAGGGCTTATCTTTTTTTGGGGGGGTCTTATTTTTGGGGAAACGGTATTTTTGGGGCTTCCTTCCTTCCTTCCTTCCTTCCTTCCGCGCTATCTTCCAGGCTTCCACAGCATGGGAGGGGGCCCTGGGCATCCCCCTATCCCTGGCCCAGGGGGAAGCAGCAGGGGAAACAGGAAGCTTATCATTTCACTGACGCTCCCCCAACCAAGAGGCTCTCCTCTCGCTGAGCCTGGGCACTATTAAGGCACGAAGACCAGAGGCTGTGCATCTGCCAACCCTATGAGTTCCCTGGTGGGAAGGAGGCCCTTTGCAGGGCCTGCAAACCTACGTGCCTGCTCAGGAATTGCCATTAATTGCTGTGAGTTATTACAAGTGTATTCCAGCCTTTGCTAGGAAATATCTCACTTTAATCACAAGGCTAACTTCTGGGTTCTTTTAACTTACCAAAAATGAATCCTTCGAAGGCAAATCAAATCAAAATGAAGTATTATTTCTAAATAGAATGACAAATTAAAATAGATTAAAAATGCAACCATATTTTCCCTACAAACAAAATAATACTATTCTAAGTCATCTGTCCTAACTCTTTTTTGAAATCCATGGCTATTCCAGATAATTCTAAACTCTAGCTTAACAAGGAATCCTCTTGAAGCAAAGCAATGCCAGCCAGGTAATGAAGAATAATAGTGGTGTTTCTGCTCTCTGTGTCTTGATAAGGATTTCTTGCTGTCCCAGCCACGTGATCACGAAATGTCCAATTAGCGTCAGAGTCCATGCTTCCAGAAAACTCTATTTTGACTAGCTAACACCTTCCATAGATAAAGTCTACTGCAGAGTGAAATCTGTGCTGCTAATAATATAAGACTAAGATAATGGCTCCATATGTCCTTCCAGTGCCAGCTTATCCGTAGTTAACAAACTCCACCGTTGAGACAGCTGTCACCTCCTGCTCTCGCCAGCCAGGCTGAGAATGTGCGAGTGTGAAAGTCCCCCCCCCCCGCGCACAAAACCCACCAGGAAACAGCGTTGTTGTGACCCTGGAACAGTGGCTGCCAGCCCTTTTAGACCTGTGGCCCCCTTCTCTCAAGGGCAAGTAACCTCTGGCACCCCCCACCCCCACCCCCCCGCCCTGTTGGCATCGAAAGGCCTTTTGAACGGCGTCAGTTCCTCCTCTTCCGGAATGCAGGGAACTTCGTTTCTTTCTGCCACAAAGGACCTGTTTCTCTGATATACACAAGCACACTCACTTGGCCAAGGAAGGAACGATTGGACAAGGGCTGCAACAGGAGGCTAGAAGGCAGGGCTCAGACTCTAGGTAACAGGGTTCGAATCCCCGCTTAACGTCATCAGCTTACGGGTGGAGTGAACCTTGGCCAAACCATTCCTGAAATAACATAAGAAGAGCCCTGCTGGATCAGGCCAAAGGCCCATCCAGTCCAGCTTCCTATATCTCACAGTGGCCCCACCAGATGCCTATGGGAACGCACAAGACTAGATCTCCTGATAGCACTCCCCTGCATCTGGCTCTTGAAGTCACCTGGTTTTAAGCCTGGAGGGGACACATCTCCATCATGGTTTGTAACCTGGGATGGACTCATTCAAGCTGGTCTTTGATCCAGGGATTTCATTCCCACCACTGAAATCTCAGAGTAAAAAAGCAAAATCCACTGCATGCTCATCGTGGACTCTAACTTCCTAACAGTTACATAAGAACATAAGAGCAGAAGAAGAGCCCTGCTGGATCAGACCAAAGGCCCATCTAGTCCAGCTTCCTGTTTCTCACAGTGGCCCCACCAGATGCATCTGGGAGCGCATGAGACTAGACATCTGTCTCCTGATACCACTCCCCTGCATCTGGCCCTTGAAGGACCCCGTTTTTAAGCCTGGAGGGGACACATCTCCATCATGGTTTGTAACCTGTGATGGACTTTTCCTCCAGGAATCTGTCCAATCCCCTTTTGAAGGCATCCAGGCCAGATGCCATCACCTCCTCCTGTGGCAGGGAGTTCCACAGACTAACAACATGCTGGTTTTAAAAATATTTTGTCTGTTCTCACTCTCCCAGCCCTCAATTTGAGGGGATGCCCCCTAGTTCTGGTATTTTGGGAGAGGGAGAATAGCTTCCCTCTATCCACTTTACTCATGCCCTGCATTATTTTATACGTCTCAATCATATCCCCCCTCAGGTCCCTTTTTTCCAGACTAAAGAGCCCCAAATGTTGTAGGTAGCCTTTCCTCATAAGGGAGGTGCCCCCAGCCCAGTAATCATTTTAGTGATATCTCACTTGCCCAGAAAGCCCTCTCAGGGTCTCTATAAGTGGGTTGCAAGTCGATAGCATAGAATGCACAACACCTTTAAGGCAACTCAAGACAACTCCTCCCCCCCCCCAAAAAAAAAAACCTCCCCGGGGTCAGGACACCCAAGTAGGGAAGCATGGCTCTCGTAGGACCACCGGCAAGGGGCCTGCTTTTCCAAAAAGGACCACCAGCCAATTTGTGGTACCAGGAAACACAGGCATCAAATATCTCGACCGTCACTCAGAGTTGACGTTGAGTTCTCCCCAGTCTGCTTAAGGTTTTTTGTCACCCCTCTGCCAAACCAAACGTGCAAGGGCGTTTTTGTCTTGGGGCACTCAAAAGAAGAGTTTAAAAAGCCAGGCGTTCTGTAGCGGTATCATCCAAATGGAGGTGTAGGTCATACACTTATTGGACCATTGCAAATCAAACATTTGTTTAAATCCTCCCCCTTAACACCTTTACTTTGACAACCTTTTATGTTACAAACCAAAGGGAAAGGGGGGGAGGAGGAAACCTGACCTCTATCACATGAATGTCCCTTCAAAATTGCTTTTTATTTCTTTGAAAACCGCATCCCAAAATCTTGTCCCCACCAGGAGCCGGTTCAAAAAAATAAAAGCCTCAACCATGCCCCCCCCCAAAGCGCGACCCACCGCGTTTTCCTGTTCCCGGCTAGGGGGTGGGGGTAGAAGTACTTCTTTGAACCACATCTTATGGGGAACTTGATACGAAGCAAACGAAAATGGGGAGAAGAAGAATCGCACCTTCATCTTTCTGTTTCCCCTTCTGTGCCATCAGGCTGGGTGGGTTGGGAACAGGGACCACCCCGTGGCCTGCCACGGCTCAGCAGGCTCCCATGACCTCTCCGGCTCCATCCCCCCCCCCACTTCCGGCGAACAGCGCAACTCAGCTGCTCACTCCTTCCCCGAAGGAGCAGCGCAACTCGGTGAGGCTTGCCCTGCTCGTGGTAGATGCGGGGGGTGCACGCAATGCCCAGCAGCCAGCTGTGGCCTATAATGTCCCTCCCCCCTGCATAGCCACCACCTTCTGGATTGACGGTTTCTGGCTGATATCAAGGGTGCACGTGGCGTTATATATAAACATATAAAATGACTGTCTTGGGCCATTTCTGGGGCCCATGCATCCCATCATGCACTACAGCACGGCCCCTGCACACCAATTGAGAAGTCCGAGGAGTTGGCCCAAGGCCTGAAGATACGAGCCAAGTGCCCGCCCTGCCCCAACGGCAGCTTGACCCCTGGCAGCAAAGGTCCCCTCTCTGCCTCCATGGAGGCACTCACAGGGTTTTTATAAATTTGTACAGTGGGAGGAGGCAGCAGCACAAAGAAGATACAGGAAAAACTGGCAAAGTTTTGATATACAAAACAAAGGATCCAATGTGCAAAAAAGATCAGCAATGGCTTACATTGTTTACAGTATTGCCATACAAATAGACTACTGCTGAACATACAGTATATGCCAGTGGTTCTCAACCTGTGGGTCCCCAGATGTTCCTGGAGTGCAACTCCCAGAAGCCTCCAGCACTCGCTGTACTGTATTTCTATGGAACAGCCTCCCTAGCGAAGTGCGCTCTGCAGAGTCCCTGCTGGCCTTTCGTAAAGCGGTGAAGACCATCCTATTCCGCGAGGCCTTTGGTGACCTAGCTTAGCTTACCTCACTCTTCCCCCTTTCTTCTCCCCCATCCGCCATCGATAATTGATACTTAGGTCATACTTGACAAAGCAGCGGTGAGGTTTGTATTGAGGGTGCGCCCCTGCTGCAGTTTTCTCAATATGTTTTTATTAATTCATGTTGTTTATGTGTCCATGTTCCCATTGAGATTTACTGTACCCGATTGTTGTATTCCCTGATCTGTTTTGTTATGTTCGCCGCCCAGAGTTTCCGCTGGGAAGATGGGCGGGATATAAATTCAATAATAAATAAATAAATAAATAAATACTGGAAGGGGTTTCTGGGAATTGTAGTCCAGGAACATCTGGAGACCCACAGGTTGAGAACCACTGGTATAAACAATGACATCATCCTGGGATGATGGGCTTAGACAGAGGACAAAGAAGGGGAGATGGTTTATTCTGGGGTAAGGAAGTGGTCAGCGGAGCCCAGGTGTGCCAAAAACAATGGGTGTCCCATCTTGGGCAAGGGGCTTAAGATGGAGGAGACTGAGTGTCAGGAAGTGGCTTGCGGGGTTGTGTGCAAAGGATTTTCCTAAACCATTTGTAACACAGATGAATGATATTTGAAGGGGGGGAACAAAGGGTTTTACAAGCAGGAGGTATTATCTAGAATTCTAGATGCTCTTAGCGCACGGCTGATGCGAACAGGACAATTCCCTCCCCCTGCTTGAAACGTGTCTGAGATACGGCTTCTAATGGTGGATTCTCCAGGCAGCAGGAAAGCTATTTTGGGCGCTTTTACACGACCCCTAAAATCCGAGGCAAAGGGCTCCCAGATCCGGAGCTTAAAAATGTTTTCCCACCAGCTCCAGACTTTAAAAAAAATGAAGTATGACCACGCCACCTAAGCGCATCCCAGCACACTTTTCAAGTACCTGGCCTCCAGGAGGTAAAAAAATCTTCCGATGCGGATTGTAGCCGGGCTCCCTCACCTTCTGTTTGTTTTTTTGTCCCCACCGCCCCTTTAAGAGACCGGAATCACAACGGGGCAGCTCGGGGCTGCTTCTACCAGGCAGACGGAGGTGAGCCTGCAGTTTTTTCTCCCTTTTTTCTCCCTCCCCTCATGCAGACAGGAACAATGGAGTGCAGAGGGGTGGGAACACAGGAAGAGTAACAAACCTCCACGATCTCTGGTCTGGATTTAAGTTGCTACTGGATTTTAGAGGTTGTGTAAAAGCGCCTTTTTTGTGTGAATTTTTGGGCTGACTTCTAACTGCCTGCCCGCCCTTCATTTCGCTATATCGTTTTCACGTGGATTACATGCAGCTGGACCCCTCAATATGGTCTGACCTCCTATAAAGGACGCCCTGGAAAGAGGCCACATCACCCAGGGGGGTGGAAAGGTCCTGGAAGAAGGTCACCACAACCATTGGGAGCCTAGTCTCGCAATGAGGAAAGCTAGTGATACCCCCACCCCCCCAGCTATTTCCTTCACGAACAAAGAGCAGTTCTGGGCAGACGGCTGGGGGCGCGTCAAGGCCGCAATTACCAGGTGGTTGGAGTTGCAGTATTCTGGCAGGAGGTGAGATTAATTCGCCTCTGGTGGCGGTTTGGTGCCATTGGGAACGGATCCAGGCGGTGGTACAGCAGGGTGGAGCCTGTGCAACCCGGAGGATCAGGTGGTAACGGCGGACCCCGGAGGGAGTGCTTGCTGCCATCGGACAACCCCCCCCCCCAGCGGCTTGGTCCATTTCCCAACACCCTTGCCAGAATCGCCTTCCATGAAAGAAAAGGAACAGCACACACTCTGCTCAAGCAAACAGGTACTGTATTCTAAAGGTCTAAAAATAAATGTGTCTAAAGGTCTAAATAAACATGCATCTATTTCAAGAAATAATTTTGTTTGAAATACATGGAGGGGAGGTCGGAGATGGGTGGGTGGGAGGGGGCACTTCAATTAAAACCTTCCAAACAGATTCTATCTTTTAGGCTTCAGAGACATGAATCTCCCACAGAAGGCAAGGGCCACGAGCAGAGTGGCTACTGCGGCCTGTGTCCAAATCCACAGGAGGATGGGGTGCTCCTGGCCGCCTCTCCTGTCCCCGTCTCCTTTCCTTTGGGTCCTTGGATATTGGACGGGAGCCCCTCGACCGGCAAAGGCAACGGGTGCTGATGTTCCGCAAGGGGGCTCGGAGCTTCTTAAAAACGGGACTGGTGGCGGCAGAGCTTGTTTTCGGGGGGGGGGCAGTGGTTTCCAAGGTGGGGCTAATATGGATGGGAATCCGAGGCCTCTTGTTTGCATCACAGGCCTTTTGGGTTGTCTGTGGGGGGCGCTAAGTTTGGCAGGAGAAGAAAGGGATTTTGAACCCGGGGCCTGTTGCTTTGCGGTCTGGTTCCTTTGGCTGGTGTAAGGTAGCCCAGACTTTCTGGGAGGGGGCATGGACTTTGGACCCGGGGGCCTCTTCCCGAGAACTGAGGTCTCTGGCGTTCTTGTGAAAGGCCTTGGGTGGTCCTGGCGTAGCCCCTCACTTTTTTGCAATACTGGGCTGATAGTGGTGTTCTCTTGCCCTCATATTCGTTGGGATGTGGCCCCTCGCTTTGCTCGGTGAGCCCGCTGGCTGGAATGCTGGGCTATGTAGTGTTGCTCTATTGCCCCTCACATGGGTCACTGTGTCCATTGACAGAAATAGAAGGCTGCATTATTGTTGTATTGCCTTCTGAGTCACCGAGTTCTGGCCCCTGGCATGGGTCGCTGACCTCGCTTTCAGAAATAGGGGGCTGCGCTGTTGTTGTATTGCCCTCATAGTTGTCAAGTTGTGGCTCCTCGCTTTGTTCGCTGAGCCCATTTTCTGGAATATCGGGCTCTTCGCTTCTTGTGTTAATCTCATGGCCATGGTGTTGTGGGCCGTCACCAGGTTCGGGGCTTCCTCTACTGCCTGGTCCGTGGTCGTTGTGCTGTGGCACGTTTCTGTGGACCCTGGGCCCGTGGTTTGGCAGCCATGGCGTCGGGTATGTGTATCTTGGTCTTTCCGATTGAGGGAAGATTAAGGGCCATCGATTTGTGGGATGGTCTCCTGGCTTCAGCCATCCCTCTTCTGCACATAGCCAGAGCCTCAGGAAATGGTCCCACGGGGTCAGGTGGGAGAGCTCCGAAGGGCAGGCCGTGGCCCCGGATCTATCCACGGGTCGCACACGTTCAGGTGAAACCTTTAAGCAAGAAGTGGTGTGTCTTGGACACGTTGGTGGCACCCAGATGGCCTTCCTGGGGGCTTGAGAAAGAAGAGGCTTCCACGGCTTCTCCAGGTCTTTTTTGGTGAGGGGCCACCCGGGACGTTCCTGCTCCTTCCCTGCCAGGAAGCAGCCCTTTTGGCTTCCCAAGGCCAGAGGATTTGGAGGCCCTGGTTTGGGGCTCCTCGCTATTCTCGTTGGGCCCACGGGGTGGAGCACTGAGCTGTAGTGGTGTTGTCTTTCCCTGATTTGGGGCTTCTCGTGTGAAGTGCTGTGCTTTGCAGGTTTTGGTGGCACCCAGGTGGCTTTTCTGGGGGCTTGAGAAGGACCAGGCATGCACAGCATCTCCAGATCTTTTTTGGTGAGGGGCCACCCGGGACATTCCTGCTCCTTCCCTGCCAGGAAACAGTCCTTTATGCTTCCCAAGGCCAGAGGATTTGGAGGCACTGATTTGGGGCTCCTCGCTATCCTTGCTGAGCCCGCTGGGTGGAACACTGGGCTGTAGTGGTGTTGTCTTTCCCTTATAGATGTTGAGTTGTGGCCCCCCGTGTTAGTCACTGCGCCTGATCTCAGCAGGTCTCCCTCCATGCATGGCCTGCGGTGCCCGAGCCGGAAGAGACGGCCCGATGGGTTTAGGTGGGAGAGCTCCGAAGAACTGTTCGTGGCCCTGAGTCTTTTTTCCCTGGTCGCACGGGATCAGGTGGAGCCAGAAAGTGTGAAGTGGTGTGCTTTGCAGGATGTGGTGGCACCCAGGTGGCCTTCTTGGGGGGTTGAGAAAGGAACAGGCGTCCACGGCTTCTCCAGATCTTTCTTGGTGAGTGGCCGGCCGGGACGCTCCTGCTCCTTCCCTGCCCAGAAAAGGGTCTTTCGGTTTTTCAAGGCCAGAGGATTTTGGGGTGATGATTTTGAACCCTCTTTGGCAGAGAGAGCCAAATGCCGCAGAACATTCAGAGAGGCCTCCACTGAAGCTGAAGAGGTGACCCTGTGGGGAACAGAAAGATATTAGAAGCAGAATGGAAACCAGTGGTGGTCCAGGGTCCTCTGGAGGGGGTACCACCAACAGCCCCCCAAAAGCACTCTTTCTGGGAACCTTCGCTGACCCCCACACACGGCCTCCAGGCTCTGCCACCCTGCACTTAGCCTCCTCTGCTGAGGGAGGTCAGAATCCATGCTGCCTGAGGAGGAGGGATTTCTGCCTTGAAATATGAAAAAAAAATTAAAACTGACCTTTAAGGAAAGAAAAAGTTATAATGTAGAACCACTAGATAGAAAAGGGCTCCTCTCCACTGGGGTCATTTTCCAGATGTTTACACCAGAGGTTCCCAAACGTTTTCGCCCCATAGAGCACTTGCCATTTTTTCCCTGCAGACCCCCTACCTGCCTAATATAGAATTATCCTAAATTTATTAACTTCAATTGTGTTTTTGACAGCCGACACAGTGCTACTCACCCTGATAGGGGCTTTTGTACCATGGACAATTGTAAAAAGGAAAAGCATGTACAGTGGTACCCCGACTTAAGAGCAGCTCGACTTAAGAGCATGCATTTGAAACTGATTAAATTTGTAAGTTGAGGTATCACTGTACAATTTTTATTCTTTTTTCCACTAGTTTTTATTTATTTTAAGAGAAAACAATATGTAGTACATACACAATGATACATAATTAATTCACTTATTTTTACACCCCCCCCAACACCTCCCCAACCCCTGGAACCGAAGAACAAATTATTTTCCATACTTTCATACAGGCTCTTTAGTACATCCCACCAATATCTTTGGCTTCCTCTTAAACCTCCTTACTTTGTTCATATCTTAATCCAATCCTTGTTTTTTACATTTCTCCCATACAGTAACCTCCCCCACGGTGCGTGGGGGTTAGGGACCCACCCCACCCGCGATGCAAGAAAATCCGCGATATGCGGAAGCAGGGGGTCAGGGGACGTCTTACCTCCCACCGCCAGCCCGCCCGCGCGGCCCGAGGCTTCTCGGGGGAGCCTGGTTGAGCGGCGCGGAGTGACCTGATCAATCCCCGTCGCCCCTGCGTGCCACTCTGAGGCTTCTCGGGGGTGGGGGGCAGCACGGAGCAACCCAGCCACCCCCCACCCCCCACGGTGCAGGTACTGCGATCCCACAATGTAGCGTGGCCGCAGTACCTGCACCGCGAAATGGCAGGGGGTCAGTGTATTTCTTTGTATACTTTTTCTTCCTTAATCCATCTAAAGTAACTATACCATTTTTCTTTTTCGTAATTTCCCAATCTTCCCTTTTTTAATCTTGCCAGTATGTCTGATTGTATTGTTTCCAGAAGATATAAATTCCAATTATCCTCATTCCATTTAGTAGAATCTTTCCATCCCCATGGGATCACTGCATGTGCTGCTACCAATAGGTTGCTTTCAATAGATATTGGTCTGCAACCCTTAATTTTTCACAGCCCAGTATACCCATAAATAATAAACTTCCATTAATTTATAACTTAATTTTAAACCAGTTTTCTATTTTTCTGAGGATTATATTCCACAATGATTTAACTTTAATGCATTCCCACCAAAGGTGGGAATACCAACCTGGTTCATTGTTACAATGCCAACAATTAGAAAGCCTAAGAAAGGAGGGAGACTTATATGAGGAAGGTTTATGGAAAAAGTTAGCATGTAAAGGGCATTACTGTATTAAGAATTTGTACAAGAATGGCAGACTAATTCCACTTCAGGAATTAGTTAATGATGTGGGGGGGGAAATGTTGGTTGAATCTGTTAGGGCTTTATAATAGGGTTAAGTTATACTTAGGGCGTTTATACACGACCCCTAAACTCCGGGGCAAATGGCTCCCAGCTCCGGAGCTTAAAAATGTTTACCCACCAGCTCCGGAGTTAACAGGAAATTAAGTGCGACCCCGCCCACTTTAGCGCGTCCCAGCGTACCTTTCAGGTACCTGCTCTTTGGAGGTGAAAATTATTTGATCCAGTGTAACGATAGTGAGTGCGGGGCTCTCCTTGCTTCTGTTTGTTGTTCTTTGGCTCCCGCCCCTTTAAGATCTACTTTTACAGAGACGAGAGGCAGAACGGAGGTGAGCGGCATGCTTTTCTTTCTCTTTTTCTCCCTCCCCTCAAGCAGCCAGCAGCCAGGAAGTGCGGAGGGGGTGGGAACGCAGGAAGAGCGACGAACCCCTATGATCTCTGGTCCTAATTTAAGTGGCCAGCGGATCTTAGGGGTCGTGTAAAAAGGCCCTTAGAAGCCGAAGGTTCCACACAAGAGGACAAGAGGTTTGGGAAAATTCATAAAATTTTAGAGTTAAAGGGAAGAGGACTGACAGGTGAAATATATAAACTTATGGTTATAGATAAAGATTTTTTGTTTAAAGCATTGCAAACTAAATGGAGAAATGAGATGATATTAACGGAGGACGATATAAGGAAAACGATGAAAGAAATTAGAGAAATAAAATTAGTGAAATTTAGAGAATAAGAACGGAAAGTTATATTCAAATGGTATAGAACACTGACACAACTTGCATACATGATAAAAGGATTCAAACCAAATTGTACAATTTTTATTCATACCTTTACTGAAAAGACACAAAATGCAAGTAACTAGTTGGTTTTGGAATGAAACAAAAAAGAACTTAGTAAAATACTTACATAAAATTAATACACAAATAATGCTGTTAATGGAAGGGATGTGTGTGATGCTCTGATAGCAATTGTTCAATATTCAAATTAGTGAGGTATAGTCTTAAATCTCCATGTTCAGTGATTTGAAATCGATTCCTTTTTATAACAAGATTGGCAACCACGCTAAATATCCTTTCCACAAGGTCTGAAGATGGAAAAGCTATCAAAAACTTTATTGTGATAGTCCGTAATGCAGGATAAGTTATTAGTTAGTGCTTATTCCAATCAGTTCTTCTTGTAATGTGACATCCGATTCTTCAATGTCACCATACGGATTGATAATCCATTGTGGTATTTCCATAGTAAAAACATCCTCAAACCTGATTTTAAAGTCTGTGTGAAGGACACTTAAATGTTGAATGTAGACCAAAACATAGCACTGCCTAGATGCCCTAAGCACATCCAATCTCGCCTGATTTTGGAAGCTAAGCAGGGTCGGCCCTGGTTAGTACTTGGATGGGCGACCACCAGGGAATACCAGGTGCTGTAGGCGCCTGGAGTAGGAACTGGCAAACCACTCCAGTATTCCTGCCAAGAAAACTCCATGGATGTGGGGTCACAAAGAGTCGGTCACGACTGTAATGACACAACACACACAGAGACCAAAACATCATCATCCTAGACATTTCTCTATGCCATGTTGGGGAACTGGGAAAATTCATGCTGTCCAATGTTTTGCTTCATTAGATTAATTCTGACAAGAAAAGCTGCAATGATGGACTTTGTTTTGATTAAATTCAGACTGTCACCTTGTAACTGCAAGTTAACCTCATTAAATTTAATAAACAAATCTGTTAAATAAGCAATGTCTGGTTTCCATTTGATCAATTTTTCTTTCAAATTGGGATCTTTAGCATCCAAAAACTCCAAAACCGTCTCAAAAAGTGAAAAATATCTTGTCAAACATAAGCCTTTCAAGAGCCAGTGTACTTCAGTGTGAAGGAGTAATCGATGAAAGTCCTCATCATTTTCTTCACACAGCTATGTAAATAACCTAGAATTCAATACGTTGGAACATATTTTGTTTACTGCATTTATGACAAGTTGAAGAGATTGATGCAATCTGGCACTCAGACTACCACAGCCTATTCCTGCCCAAGGTGCAATGGGGGGAAATGCAAACACACAAACATAAGCAGCAAGAGAAATCCAGCCAGTTCTTGCCTGCAGAGCAATGAAAAAAATTGTAAACATGGACAGAAAAAGCAGCATAACTACCCCAGCCTTTTCCCACCAAAAATTCAAAGAAAAGCAGTGCAAACATCAATAAAAGCCAGCTCCCTACCTTTCCAAGTATGAAAGGTCCAAATCCCCCAGCAAAACACGTCCAGAATGGCTCAAAAAACATGAAAAAAAACCTCCCAACCCTCCACAAACTACAGGGGTTGCAATTAGAGATGGGCACGACTTGAAAAAAAAAATTTCGAGTTGTCGTTAGTCGGGCCAGTCCCATTTCGGGTCGTTTCCGGTTTTCGCGAAAATTCGCTGTGGGGTGGGTGCCTCCTCTGGCCCGCTATAAAGGGAAAGTGGGCTCCTGGAGGCACCCGTGGGTGCCTCCTGCCACTAGGAAGGGGAAGCAGGCTCCAAGAGAGACCCCTCTACATGGGGGTCTCCCTTCCTCACCTGCTGCTGCTGCAAAATGCTATGCAATAGCCATATGGATATTGCATAACATAATGTGCAGACGTGAGACCAGTGTGAGAGTGATAGGGTCATACCTTCCCTTCACAAGGCTCCCGCACCACCATGTCTCACACAGAAGGGAATTGTACTTGCTGCGTGTAGTGCAATGCAAGCAAGTAGATCTGGCTTTAAGGTGGCTTAGTGCAAGAGCTAGGGTTAGGCTAGTGACGGGTAAGGTTACGGTGGACTAGTGGGTTGCACCTCTGGGTGCCTCTCTGACCCACTAAGAAGACAGTCTGTGACGTATGGGTACGGAGTCAAGGGTTAGGGTTAGGGCTAGGGCAGGTTTTAGGGGGCTTTTTGGCACATCCCAGAAGTCTCCATGGCCAAGTGGCCATGCGACTGGTGGGATGGCTCCAAAAATTTGCATGGTTGTCCACTCCCACATGGCTGGCCACTTGGCCAGCCCATCATTGCGCAGGTGTAAATAAAATAAAATAAAATAAAATCAATGGAGGACAGAGGAGGAGAGGAGAGACATTTTGTTGCAAGAAAAAACCCACTGCTACTGTGAAAAATCTGGCAGTTTCTGTTGTGCTTGTGTGTTTTTGGACCACGATTTCAAAAACAATATTGCGTTTGCCGCCCCATTTTGGATCCCCCGCCCGCACCGCATGGCATGGCGATGGCGACTCACGAGTCCGGCTGCCCAGGACGGGGGGGAGGCGGGACCCCCCCCTCCAGAAACCACCCCTCCGGTAGGTGCCCTGCGCCCTTAGTCAAGCAGGCATTTTTCCGCCTGCTTTTTTGGCCCGGGAATGGGTGGGGGGAGAGTTTAAAAGTTTTTTCCTGTGCCGTCCGTGCCGCTTGCTTGCACTTTAATTGCGGCGGCCGGCGGCGAGACTGGGCTTTTTGCTGGCTGCGAGCCTGCGGCGAGTCCCACCAGAGCAGCCCAGGACGGGGGATGAGGGGGGAGGCCGGGGACCTCCAGAAACAACCCCTCTGGTAGGTGCCCTGAGGCACGGCAGGCATTTTCCCGCCTGCTTTTTGGCCGGGAACCGGGTTTTTTTAACTTTTAAAAACTTTTTTTCTGTGCCGCGTGTGGCATCGCGCGATCTCGCGATGCAAGGAACGAGCACGACAAATCAGACCAAAATTGTTCGTTCGTCGGTTCGAGCTCGAAGTCTGGGGGAGTAATTCCCGTTACCGTTTCCGTAGAGTAACGGAACCGAGTAACGGAAACGGAAACGGAAATACCGCTAAGTCGTGCCCATCTCTAGTTGCAATACATCCTGGATACACTTTTTTTGCAAGGAGTTATGAAACATTTGTTATTCGAGTCAGCCCTATACCCAGAAATTTCCATTTGTTATCTGAAAAATCTGTAATCAGAGACATTACTGTCCTAAATAAAATACAAAATACAGGACAGAACAAAACCAAAATACAGTGCAGTACAAAGAACAATAACCTGCATGTGAAAACCTTTGTGGCAGGTGCAGAGGAGGGGGGGAAGCCTCCATGGAGGGGGCAGTTTTAAAAACTGAGCAATGAGAGGAATCCCAGCTAGAGCAGAGGAGGGGGGAAGCCTCCATGGAGGGGGCTGTTTTAGAAATGGGCTGATGGAGGGTGGGTGTGTCCTGGTTGCAGTGGTGGTGGCAGGGATGGTGCGGAGAGGCCCCAGGGAGGTGGCCTCTTTAATGGGGTGGCAACTGAATGCCTAAATGTTGATGATGATCTGCCTAAATGGGGTCCGTACACGTGGACCCCAATTTACATTTCGTGGACCCCTAATTTTTTTCCTCACTGTCATAGACCCCTGCAAGTTGAACTAGACATCTGGGGTCTATATAGACCACTTTAGAAACCACTGGTTTATATCATCCCATTCCTCTTCCAAAAGGTTTCCGATCCTTGTGAAGGTGCACAATCATTTCCCTCTATTAAGGCAAAGCAATAGATTGGCCACAAAGACCTCTGCAAATATTCGTGTTTCTCCAGTGGTTCTTGGCACTTCAATCCTTGGCTACCCTGGTCACTTGTGGCCTCTCTCAGGGCGGTTGACTGGTGAACTCTGCAGGCTATTCATTCCCCTGTGCTCTGACCCTGCAATCTGGATTTACTCCACTCATCGGCCTTGGAAAGAGACAAGTGAACCTGGAACTGGCTACCTGGGAGCAGACTTTGGGCTGCAGCCCTGCCGTTGAACCACCGCTGGGCCAGGAGGCTCCTTTGAAAGCCAGCGCCAGGGGCTGAGATGGGCTCGGAGAAGGGGTGGAAGAAAAGAGGATCACCTGAGATGGGGCTTTAGTCTCATCCGTGGGCATTGCCTTCTCAGACGTTGCGCCTTGAACCAAATGGAAGGCAGTCCCCGAAGAAAGAAAGAAAAGACGGCATGAAGGATCACGGGGATCCCCTGTCTCGACCGGTCATTTCTGCCATGGTTCCTGACCCTTAGGACACGTTCCTTCCTCAGGAACACCCCGAGGGTCCCAAGAAGAAACAGGAGAACGAACAGGATCCAGAGCATCATCATCCTGCCGTCCACCTGAGGCTTCTGAGACCTTCAGCTCAACGGAAAGCCAGGGTCCTTGGAACTCGGGTGGGTTGGCAGTTGCTGGCAGTTGGGCAACCCTTGTCTGAGTGTTCTGCAGGGACCCGTCCCATCCCACTTGGATTAGGAATAATAATAATAATAATAATAATAATAATAATAATAATAATAATAATAATAATAATAATAATAATAATAATAATAATAACAACTCATGATTACACTGATTGACTTCATCAATACACCTCCATCCCTCATAATGGAAATCCGTGCCGTCTTCCTTGGATAACTGAATCAACAGAAAACCGAATCAGCAGATACGATGGTCCTACTCTATTAAAACAACACATGATTACACTGATTGACTTCATAAATACACCTCCATCCCTCATAATTGACTTTTTACTCATTTCTTTAAGTGCTCGCGTTCTCTTGTCACTTTAATGTTGTCTCTTAACACTGTAAGGGGCCCCTCAATCCCCTGTTCTCCAACTTGAATATGCTTTAAAGGTACTGGGCCGTATATTGTCCCTCATGACTGTAAGCCGCCTTGGGGCCTTTTCCAAGGAGAAAGGTGGGGTAAAGATAATCTAAAATAAATAGAAAAATTAAAAAAATTCTTTGGGGTCTGTTTTTTCATTCAGTATCGGTTTTTTCAAATGCCTTCTTTTGTTTTTCTGTTCATTTTATCTTGCTGTGTTTTCCCAAGTATCTCTCCTGATTCTCTCATGGCACTTCCTTCCCTTCCTGCGTTAATACGGTGATAAAAGTCTTGAACAATGTTTCTCATCTCCCTAGGATCACATTTTTCTTTTCCATCCTTCTCCTTTATGTTTTGTATCCATGATTTCTCTTTTTCTTTTTTGTATGATGGCCTATTCTCCACTGACCCTGCTCTGAAGCACTCCACACGCAGCAGCCCCCCCCGGTCTCTTCCACCTGGTGTTTAGGCTCCTCTTCTGGGGAGATCAAAATCCGTGCCGTCTTCCTTGGATAGCTGAATCAGTGGATAACTGAATCAGCAGATATGGTGGTCCTACTGTATTACTTTCTTTCTACTTGTCTGTCTCCCCGAGAGGGCCTCTGCTAGCTCCACAGCCCCAGGGAGCTTCACTGTCCAAATGGGAGTTCGAATCTTGATCTAGTTGTCTGGTTGTTGTTGTTGTTGTTGTTGTTGTTTTTGGTCTATTCCTCTTCCCGGCCTCTGGAACTCCCTGCTACTGGAGGCCAGGTTGCCCCCATCTTGGCTGTCCTTCCACAAACAGGGGAAGGCCAGGCAGACGTTCCCTTCGTGACGGGCTGCCTCTCCGGGGTTTTCCAAGGAAGGGTTGTGCCTTCCTGCTGTGAAGGTGTTCGTACTGGTGCTTTGTTTACTGTCTTTTGTTAATGTGGCATTTACTTAGAGATAGGCACGGACCTTGGCTCCCCTCCCCCTCCATTTTGCGTTCATGTTTGCAAAATTCCCTAGGACACGGCATAGTGGGTTGTGGGTTGTGGCTCATCAAGGTTGCTTCTATCTAATTTTTAGTCCTGCTAAAGTTTAGGTGACTTTTTCATTATATCCTGAGGAGAAGTCAAAGATGGTGTGTGCCTTGTTTCTCTCATGACTGTAGATGCTGTTTATCATGCCTCCTTCCGGAAAGGGCAGCAGTTCCACAAGAAACAGCCGGGAATTGAACGACAGGGCAGGTGCATTGCCCAAGAAAACCTTGGCAACGCCTGACCCAGGCTTTTTGGCTGCCTGAGGCTTCAGCCTCTCCTGTGTCCCATCAGGCCAAGAAGACAAGGCCGGCATGAGGACTGGCACCCTTCAGAAACCACCATAGGCTTCAGCTTAGAGGTTCCCGGTGAAACTAGAGCCGTGGGACTGGTCATGAGATGTGTTTCTCAATCCCGTCTGCCCTCCACAAGGATCTGTGGAATCAACAGCCAGCATATCGACCAGAAGAGATTCCCAGGATCCCCTGGGCTTTTGCTCTGTCCTTTTTCCTGCAAGGTGGAAAATCAGGTGTGGGACAGCGCTTGGATGACCTCTTTCCATCCCTCGTGTTTCAGACTGAGTGTGCTTAGTGACCGAGCACAGGGAGGATCCGTCCGCCAGACTGGGGCTGGAGTGAAGGACCCCGTAATCCCCTCTTTCAGCAGCCCCACTGGCTGACAATCCTTTTTGCAAGCACAATTCAAACTGTTGTTCTGCATTTATGAAACCCTAAAGGACTAGGGTGGCAACTTCTCTAAATAGAACCCCCCTCCCTTTATAAGGTTGCCCCCAAACTTGGGACACCTTTGTCTGCATCCCCCCACCCTGAGAGGTGCTCTTGGTGGGAACAAGGGAGGAGGGCCTCCTCTGTGGTTGCTCCTAGTCTTTGGAACTCCCTCCCACTGGAGGCCTGGGTGGCCCCCTCGTTCCTGCCCTTCTGCAAGCAGGCAAAAGCCTTTCTCTTCCATCAAGCTTTCTGTGAGTCTATCATGATATGACTTTTAGATGGATTGTTATGCTGTAGTGCTAGGACTGCATTTGTAATACTTCCGGTGTATTTCCATTATGGTTTTTCCTTCTCTGGGAAGGGCATTTTGTTCTATTTATTTGTTTGCTTATTGTTCTTTGCCCCCATATAATCTTTAAGTATGTAAGATGCCTCTCCACACTCCATGTGTTTACTGTTTCTTGATAATTAATGTACACTCATAAGAACATAAGAAGAGCCTTGCTGCTGGAACACAGCCGCAGGCCATCCCGTCCAGCATTCTGTCTCACACAGTGGCTCACCGGTGGCTTCAAGGTATTCCCAAGCAGATGTCTTCACCTGCTGACAGTTCCCTGCAAATGGCATTGAGAGATATCCTGCCTCTCTCCCCAACCAGGAGGTTGTCCTTAGGCATCCATCGTGATAGCCATGGATACCCTTGTTCTCCATGAACTTGTCCAATCCTTTCTGAAAGCTGTCAGGACTAAAAACTGTCACCACTTCTTCCGGCAGGGAGTTCCACAGTCCAGTGCTCTTCTGGGTGAAAAAGGACTTTCTGTTATTTGAGATCTAGCACCCAAAAGTTTCATGGGATGCCCCCTAGTTCTAGAGTTGTACAATAGGGAAAACCTTTGTCCATACCAGGTATGATTTTATAAACTTCAATCAGGTCACATAAGAACATAAGTATAAGTATAATAACAAAAGATAAATAAGTATAAGAACCTAAGTATAAGAACACTGGTATAAACAATGATGGGCTTAGACAGAGGACAAAGAAGGGGAGATGGTTTATTTATTTATTTATTTATTTATTTATTATATTTATCCCGCTTATTTACAGGGTACTCTAAGCGGCTTACAACAGAAAAGGCTACAAAGCCAATAAAATACAATAAATAATCACAGACAAACCTATAAACTCCCTAAACACTGTTAAAACCACATGACACCTCGACTAAAATGCAAGTTACGATGGCGGGAAAGAAAAGAAAAAAAATCAACTGTCGCCAAAGGCCTCACGAAAAAGGTAGGTTTTCAGCGCCTTTCGGAAGGCCAGCAGGGACTCTGCAGAGCGCACTTCACTGGGGATGGAATTCCAGAGGCTGGGGGCCGCCACAGAGAAAGCCCGGGTCCGAGTGCTCGTCCTCCGGGCTTCCCGAGGGGTGGCGACCCGAAGCAAGTGCGCTCGCGCCTGCCGAACGGGACGGGCCGAAGTTGACCGCTGAGCGATACGCTCTGCCAGGTAGTCCGGTCCCAAGCCATGGAGGGTTTTATAAACTAAAACCAGGACCTTGAATCTGATCCGGGCCGCAACGGGCAACCAGTGCAAGCGGGCCAGGACTGGGGTGATGTGGTCGTAACGACGCACACCAACCACCAGCCTGGCCGCCGCGTTCTGGACCCGCTGCAAGCGCCGGAGAAGATTCAAGGGCAACCCCATGTAGAGCGCGTTACAGTAGTCCAGCCTCGAGATCACCAGGGCTTGGACCACTGCTCTCAAGGAGCTCGCGTCGAGGTATGGGCGGATCTGGGCGATCCGACGGAGATGGAAATAGGCGGACCTGGTCACCGACGCCACCTGGTGCTCCATGGCAAGCGCCGGGTCCAGGAACACACCCAGATTCCGCACCCTCTCCGCGAGCTGGAGGGAGACTCCCCCCAGACAGGGAAGAGGGCCACCGTACCCCGACGGCGAGCTCCCGAAGAACATAACCTCCGTCTTCTCGGGGTTGAGCTTAAGCCTGTTTCGCCCCGGTCCAAGCCAGTACGGCCTCCAGGCACCCGTCGAGAACTTCCACAGCTTCCACAGCAGAGGTGTTAAAGGAGAGATAGAGCTGCGTGTCATCAGCGTACTGATGACAGCAGACTCCAAAACTCCTGATGACCCCCGCCAACGGCCTTACGTAGATGTTAAACAGCATGGGGGACAGAGACGACCCTGTGGAACCCCACACGGGAGGATCCAAGGGGCCGATAACTCCCCCCCATGCTGCACGTACTGTGGCCGGCCCTCCAGGAAGGAATGGAGCCAGCTGCAAGCAGTGCCTCCGATTCCGACCTCAGAGAGCCGGTCCAACAGGATACCGTGGTCGACGGTATCAAAGGCCGCTGACAGATCCAGGAGGACCAACAGGGAAGAGCAACCCCTGTCGGCCGCCCTGAGAAGGTCATCTTGCAGGGCGACCAAAGCTGTTTCGGTACCCCGGCGGGGCCTGAACCCGGACTGGCAAGGATCGAGGCACTGCCGATCCTCCAAGTATGACTGCAGCCGGACCGCCGCCACCCTCTCGATCACCTTGCCCATAAACGGGACATTGGCGATAGGACGATAGTTTGTCAGATCATCCACCGCCAGGCCAGGTTTTTTCAAGATGGGCTTTACCACCGTCTCCTTCAGGCGAGAGGGAAAAAACCCCTCGCTGAACGAGGCGGTGGCGATGGCAGAAGCCCATTCGGCCATAGTCCCTCTGGCAGCTCTAATTAGCCAGGCAGGGCAAGGGTCGAAAGGAGTGGAGGCAGGCCGGCAATGCACCATAGCCTTGGAGATCTCGACAGCAGAAACAGGCCCAAGCGCATCCAACCGAGGCGACGAAGGCGGACCAGCAACTGGAGATGGCGGGGCAGGACCACTGCAACCGGAGTCAAAACCAGCACGGATGGCCTCAATCTTAGTTCGAAAAAAGGCTGCGAATTGCTCACTACTGAACTCAGTAGGAGGAGGCCTGGCCAGACTAGGATTGCTGAGGTCCCGAACCACCCGGAAGAGCTCCGCCTGGCGGTTCGAGGCCTCAGCAATTCTCAGGGAGGTGAAAGATGTTCTAGCCTCCCTTATCGCGATGATATAGCGACTAGACTGGGCATCAACGGCAGCCTTACTCAACGCCGTGCGGGATTTCCTCCAGCTGCGTTCCAGCCTCCTCCTAACCTGCTTCATTGCCCTAAGCTCCCCCGTGAACCATGGGGAGGGCCGGGCTCGGCAGCGGAGGAGGCGCTTGGGGGCGATCCGGTCAATGGTGTGGACAGCTGTTTCATGCCAAAGATTCGCCACACCCTCGGCCGGAACGTCAGCCAAACCACCAGGTAGTCCCCCAAAGAGCTCACCGAACCGCTGAGGGTCCTGGAGCCTCCGGGGGCGGGCCAAGATAGTGGGCCGGTGGTCCCCGCGGGGAGGAGCCGAAATCGCCAGGGAAAATGAAAGCAGGTGATGGTCTGTCCATGACACAGGGAGGGAGACAAGGTCCCCCACCTCCAGACGCGAATCCCCCGACATGGAGGTAAACACCAGATCCAGGGTGTGACCAGATCTGTGGGTGGGGCATAAAACATGCTGGGACAGACCCATGGAAGCCATGGATTCCATGAACTCCAGAGCTACACCAACAAGCCCACCATCCGCATGCACGTTGAGGTCTCCCGCAACCAATAGGCGCGGGGATCTCAACAATGCAGCGGAGATGAACTCTGTGAGCTCTGGAAGGGATTGTGCAGGGTTGCGGGGAGCTCGGTAGCCCAGCACAATGCCAAATCTGTCCCGCTGTCCCACCAACAGATGAAGTACCTCCAACCCCTGGCTAACCAATGTCGAGGCCCTGCTGACGTGTAAAGAATCCCTGTAGACGATTGCGGCCCCTCCCCCCTTTTGACCCCCCAACCTTCCCACTCCCTCTACCAGATACCCGGGCGGGCAAAGGAGAGAGAGAGAAGCCCCCCCCCTCCGTGCCCACCCAGGTCTCGGTGATGAATGCCAGGTCGGGCCTCCCATCCGCAATAGTATCATAGATGAGAGGGATCTTGTTATGAACCGACCTGGCATTCATCAGGATACAGGTAAGGTTGGGGGCGCTGGTGGAGTGACTCCCGGGCACGTGACAGAGAGCCGAGGGGTCAGAACGAGGGACAGACACGAGTTGTCTGACCCGAGTTCTTCTTGCCTGACAAACCCTACGGCTACAAGCGTACCGCCCACGGCCCATCACCGTTGGTATGTGAGCCCCTGCATTCATGGCGAGGGAAAAAAGAAAAGAAAAAGGAAAAGGAAAAATATATATATATATGTATATAGGTAGTTACAACAACAACACTGTAAAAATATAAAAATTACAATAACAATGAAACTAACAAGACAATGATGCACTAAAATTACAAATTACAAACTACAAACAACAAATTAAAGGGCAACCACCAGGGCAAATGGAGAGGGACAGGGAGGGACGCAAAGATGGTTCACAGGCAGTGAATGAGCAGCAATGACTGGTATGGCAGCTGATGTCATAGGTGGGTAAAAACAAGCACGAAATGGGGTCAGGCCATCAACTGTCGGCGGGCCGGCAGCGGCCTCTAGGCCTGGGAGGGCCTAGAGGTCTGGGGTAAGGAAGTGGCCAGCGGAGCCCAGGTGTGCCAAAAACAATGGGTGTCCCATCTTGGGCAAGGGGCTTAAGATGGAGGAGACTGAGTGTCAGGAAGTGGCTTGCGGGGTTGTGTGCAAAGGATTTTCCTAAACCATTTGTAACACAGATGAATGATATTTGAAGGGGGGGAACAAAGGGTTTTACAAGCAGGAGGTATTATCTAGAATTCTAGATGCTCTTAGCGCACGGCTGATGCGAACAGGACAATTCCCTCCCCCTGCTTGAAACGTGTCTGAGATACGGCTTCTAATGGTGGATTCTCCAGGCAGCAGGAAAGCTATTTTGGGCGCTTTTACACGACCCCTAAAATCCGAGGCAAAGGGCTCCCAGATCCGGAGCTTAAAAATGTTTTCCCACCGGCTCCAGACTTTAAAAAAATGAAGTATGACCACGCCACCTAAGCGCATCCCAGCACACTTTTCAAGTACCTGGCCTCCAGGAGGTAAAAAAATCTTCCGATGCGGATTGTAGCCGGGCTCCCTCACCTTCTGTTTGTTTTTTTGTCCCCACCGCCCCTTTAAGAGACCGGAATCACAACGGGGCAGCTCGGGGCTGCTTCTACCAGGCAGACGGAGGTGAGCCTGCAGTTTTTTCTCCCTTTTTTCTCCCTCCCCTCATGCAGACAGGAACAATGGAGTGCAGAGGGGTGGGAACACAGGAAGAGTAACAAACCTCCACGATCTCTGGTCTGGATTTAAGTTGCTACTGGATTTTAGAGGTTGTGTAAAAGCGCCTTTTTTGTGTGAATTTTTGGGCTGACTTCTAACTGCCTGCCCGCCCTTCATTTCGCTATATCGTTTTCACGTGGATTACATGCAGCTGGACCCCTCAATATGGTCTGACCTCCTATAAAGGACGCCCTGGAAAGAGGCCACATCACCCAGGGGGGTGGAAAGGTCCTGGAAGAAGGTCACCACAACCATTGGGAGCCTAGTCTCGCAATGAGGAAAGCTAGTGATACCCCCCACCCCCCCAGCTATTTCCTTCACGAACAAAGAGCAGTTCTGGGCAGATGGCTGGGGGCGCGTCAAGGCCGCAATTACCAGGTGGTTGGAGTTGCAGTATTCTGGCAGGAGGTGAGATTAATTCGCCTCTGGTGGCGGTTTGGTGCCATTGGGAACGGATCCAGGCGGTGGTACAGCAGGGTGGAGCCTGCGCAACCCGGAGGGTCAGGTGGTAACGGCGGACCCCGGAGGGAGTGCTTGCTGCCATCGGACAACCCCCCCCCCCAGCGGCTTGGTCCATTTCCCACCACCCTTCCCAGAATCGCCTTCCATGAAAGAAAAGGAACAGCACACACTCTGCTCAAGCAAACAGGTACTGTATTCTAAAGGTCTAAAAATAAATGTGTCTAAAGGTCTAAATAAACATGCATCTATTTCAAGAAATAATTTTGTTTGAAATACATGGAGGGGAGGTCGGAGATGGGTGGGTGGGAGGGGGCACTTCAATTAAAACCTTCCAAACAGATTCTATCTTTTAGGCTTCAGAGACATGAATCTCCCACAGAAGGCAAGGGCCACGAGCAGAGTGGCTACTGCGCCCTGTGTCCAAATCCACAGGAGGATGGGGTGCTCCTGGCCGCCTCTCCTGTCCCCGTCTCCTTTCCTTTGGGTCCTTGGATATTGGACGGGAGCCCCTCGACCGGCAAAGGCAACGGGTGCTGATGTTCCGCAAGGGGGCTCGGAGCTTCTTAAAAACGGGAGTGGTGGTGGCAGAGCTTGTTTTCGGGGGGGGGCAGTGGTTTCCAAGGTGGGGCTAATATGGATGGGAATCCGAGGCCTCTTGTTTGCATCACAGGCCTTTTGGGTTGTCTGTGGGGGGCGCTAAGTTTGCCAGGAGAAGAAAGGGATGTTGAACCCGGGGCCTGTTGCTTTGCGGTCTGGTTCCTTTGGCTGGTGTAAGGTAGCCCAGACTTTCTGGGAGGGGGCATGGACTTTGGACCCGGGGGCCTCTTCCCGAGAACTGAGGTCTCTGGCGTTCTTGTGAAAGGCCTTGGGTGGTCCTGGCGTAGCCCCTCACTTTTTTGCAATACTGGGCTGATAGTGGTGTTCTCTTGCCCTCATATTCGTTGGGATGTGGCCCCTCGCTTTGCTCGGTGAGCCCGCTGGCTGGAATGCTGGGCTATGTAGTGTTGCTCTATTGCCCCTCACATGGGTCACTGTGTCCATTGACAGAAATAGAAGGCTGCATTATTGTTGTATTGCCTTCTGAGTCACCGAGTTCTGGCCCCTGGCATGGGTCGCTGACCTCGCTTTCAGAAATAGGGGGCTGCGCTGTTGTTGTATTGCCCTCATAGTTGTCAAGTTGTGGCTCCTCGCTTTGTTCGCTGAGCCCATTTTCTGGAATATCGGGCTCTTCGCTTCTTGTGTTAATCTCATGGCCATGGTGTTGTGGGCCGTCACCAGGTTCGGGGCTTCCTCTACTGCCTGGTCCGTGGTCGTTGTGCTGTGGCACGTTTCTGTGGACCCTGGGCCCGTGGTTTGGCAGCCATGGCGTCGGGTATGTGTATCTTGGTCTTTCCGATTGAGGGAAGATTAAGGGCCGTCGATTTGTGGGATGGTCTCCTGGCTTCAGCCATCCCTCTTCTGCACATAGCCAGAGCCTCAGGAAATGGTCCCACGGGGTCAGGTGGGAGAGCTCCGAAGGGCAGGCCGTGGCCCCGGATCTATCCACGGGTCGCACACGTTCAGGTGAAACCTTTAAGCAAGAAGTGGTGTGTCTTGGACACGTTGGTGGCACCCAGATGGCCTTCCTGGGGGCTTGAGAAAGAAGAGGCTTCCACGGCTTCTCCAGGTCTTTTTTGGTGAGGGGCCACCCGGGACGTTCCTGCTCCTTCCCTGCCAGGAAGCAGCCCTTTTGGCTTCCCAAGGCCAGAGGATTTGGAGGCCCTGGTTTGGGGCTCCTCGCTATTCTCGTTGGGCCCACGGGGTGGAGCACTGAGCTGTAGTGGTGTTGTCTTTCCCTGATTTGGGGCTTCTCGTGTGAAGTGCTGTGCTTTGCAGGTTTTGGTGGCACCCAGGTGGCTTTTCTGGGGGCTTGAGAAGGATCAGGCATGCACAGCATCTCCAGATCTTTTTTGGTGAGGGGCCACCCGGGACATTCCTGCTCCTTCCCTGCCTGGAAACAGTCCTTTATGCTTCCCAAGGCCAGAGGATTTGGAGGCACTGATTTGGGGCTCCTCGCTATCCTTGCTGAGTCCGCTGGGTGGAACACTGGGCTGTAGTGGTGTTGTCTTTCCCTTATAGATGTTGAGTTGTGGCCCCCCGTGTTAGTCACTGCGCCTGATCTCAGCAGGTCTCCCTCCATGCATGGCCTGCGGTGCCCGAGCCGGAAGAGACGGCCCGATGGGTTTAGGTGGGAGAGCTCCGAAGAACTGTTCGTGGCCCTGAGTCTTTTCCCTGGTCGCACACGGGATCAGGTGGAGCCAGAAAGTGTGAAGTGGTGTGCTTTGCAGGATGTGGTGGCACCCAGGTGGCCTTCTTGGGGGGTTGAGAAGGAACAGGCGTCCACGGCTTCTCCAGATCTTTCTTGGTGAGTGGCCGGCCGGGACGCTCCTGCTCCTTCCCTGCCCAGAAACGGGTCTTTCGGTTTTTCAAGGCCAGAGGATTTTGGGGTGATGATTTTGAACCCTCTTTGGCAGAGAGAGCCAAATGCCGCAGAACATTCAGAGAGGCCTCCACTGAAGCTGAAGAGGTGACCCTGTGGGGAACAGAAAGATATTAGAAGCAGAATGGAAACCAGTGGTGGTCCAGGGTCCTCTGGAGGGGGTACCACCAACAGCCCCCCAAAAGCACTCTTTCTGGGAACCTTCGCTGACCCCCACACACGGCCTCCAGGCTCTGCCACCCTGCACTTAGCCTCCTCTGCTGAGGGAGGTCAGAATCCATGCTGCCTGAGGAGGAGGGATTTCTGCCTTGAAATATGAAAAAAAAAAATAAAACTGACCTTTAAGGAAAGAAAAAGTTATAATGTAGAACCACTAGATAGAAAAGGGCTCCTCTCCACTGGGGTCATTTTCCAGATGTTTACACCAGAGGTTCCCAAACGTTTTCGCCCCATAGAGCACTTGCCATTTTTTCCCTGCAGACCCCCTACCTGCCTAATATAGAATTATCCTAAATTTATTAACTTCAATTGTGTTTTTGACAGCGGACACAGTGCTACTCACCCTGATAGGGGCTTTTGTACCATGGACAATTGTAAAAAGGAAAAGCATGTACAGTGGTACCCCGATATGTAGTACATACACAATGATACATAATTAATTCACTTATTTTTACACACACCCCCAACACCTCCCCAACCCCTGGAACCGAAGAACAAATTATTTTCCATACTTTCATACAGGCTCTTTAGTACATCCCACCAATATCTTTGGCTTCCTCTTAAACCTCCTTACTTTGTTCATATCTTAATCCAATCCTTGTTTTTTACATTTCTCCCATACAGTAACCCCCCCACGGTGCGTGGGGGTTAGGGACCCACCCCACCCGCGATGCAAGAAAATCCGCGATATGCGGAAGCGGGGGGTCAGGGGACGTCTTACCTCCCACCGCCAGCCCGCCCGCGCAGCCCGAGGCTTCTCGGGGGAGCCTGGTTGAGCGGCGCGGAGTGACCTGATCAATCCCCGTCGCCCCCGCGCGCCACTCTGAGGCTTCTCGGGGGTGGGGGGCAGCACGGAGCGACCCAGCCACCCCCCACCCCCCACGGTGCAGGTACTGCGATCCCACAATGTAGCGTGGTCGCAGTACCTGCACCGCGAAATGGCGGGGGGTCAGTGTATTTCTTTGTATACTTTTTCTTCCTTAATCCATCTAAAGTAACTATACCATTTTTCTTTTTCGTAATTTCCCAATCTTCCCTTTTTTAATCTTGCCAGTATGTCTGATTGTATTGTTTCCAGAAGATATAAATTCCAATTATCCTCATTCCATTTAGTAGAATCTTTCCATCCCCATGGGATCACTGCATGTGCTGCTACCAATAGGTTGCTTTCAATAGATATTGGTCTGCAACCCTTAATTTTTCACAGCCCAGTATACCCATAAATAATAAACTTCCATTAATTTATAACTTAATTTTAAACGAGTTTTCTATTTTTCTGAGGATTATATTCCACAATGATTTAACTTGAGGAAGGTTTATGGAAAAAGTTAGCATGTAAAGGGCATTACTGTATTAAGAATTTGTACAAGAATGGCAGACTAATTCCACTTCAGGAATTAGTTAATGATGTGGGGGGGCGGAAATGTTGGTTGAATCTGTTAGGGCTTTATAATAGGGTTAAGTTATACTTAGGGCGTTTATACACGACCCCTAAACTCCGGGGCAAATGGCTCCCAGCTCCGGAGCTTAAAAATGTTTACCCACCAGCTCCGGAGTTAACAGGAAATTAAGTGCGACCCCGCCCACTTTAGCGCGTCCCAGCGCACCTTTCAGGTACCTGCTCTTTGGAGGTGAAAATTATTTGATCCGGTGTAACGATAGTGAGTGCGGGGCTCTCCTTGCTTCTGTTTGTTGTTCTTTGGCTCCCGCCCCTTTAAGAGCTACTTTTACAGAGACGAGAGGCAGAACGGAGGTGAGCGGCATGCTTTTCTTTCTCTTTTTCTCCCTCCCCTCAAGCAGCCAGCAGCCAGGAAGTGCGGAGGGGGTGGGAACGCAGGAAGAGCGACGAACCCCTATGATCTCTGGTCCTAATTTAAGTGGCCAGCGGATCTTAGGGGTCGTGTAAAAAGGCCCTTAGAAGCCGAAGGTTCCACACAAGAGGACAAGAGGTTTGGGAAAATTCATAAAATTTTAGAGTTAAAGGGAAGAGGACTGACAGGTGAAATATATAAACTTATGGTTATAGATAAAGATTTTTTGTTTAAAGCATTGCAAAATAAATGGAGAAATGAGATGATATTAACGGAGGACGATATAAGGAAAACGATGAAAGAAATTAGAGAAATAAAATTGGTGAAATTTAGAGAATTAGAAAGGAAAGTTATATTCAAATGGTATAGAACACTGACACAACTTGCATACATGATAAAAGGATTCAAACCAAATTGTACAATTTTTATTCATACCTTTACTGAAAAGACACAAAATGCAAGTAACTAGTTGGTTTTGGAATGAAACAAAAAAGAACTTAGTAAAATACTTACATAAAATTAATACACAAATAATGCTGTTAATGGAAGGGATGTGTGTGATGCTCTGATAGCAATTGTTCAATATTCAAATTAGTGAGGTATAGTCTTAAATCTCCATGTTCAGTGATTTGAAATCGATTCCTTTTTTATAACAAGATTGGCAACCACGCTAAATATCCTTTCCACAAGGTCTGAAGATGGAAAAGCTATCAAAAACTTTATTGTGATAGTCCGTAATGCAGGATAAGTTATTAGTTAGTGCTTATTCCAATCAGTTCTTCTTGTAATGTGACATCCGATTCTTCAATGTCACCATACGGATTGATAATCCATTGTGGTATTTCCATAGTAAAAAACATCCTCAAACCTGATTTTAAAGTCTGTGTGAAGGACACTTAAATGTTGAATGTAGACCAAAACATAGCACTGTCTAGATGCCCTAAGCACATCCAATCTCGCCTGATTTTGGAAGCTAAGCAGGGGTCGGCCCTGGTTAGTACTTGGATGGGCGACCACCAGGGAATACCAGGTGCTGTAGGCGCCTGGAGTAGGAACTGGCAAACCACTCCAGTATTCCTGCCAAGAAAACTCCATGGATGTGGGGTCACAAAGAGTCGGTCACGACTGTAATGACACAACACACACACAGACCAAAACATCATCATCCTAGACATTTCTCTATGCCATGTTGGGGAACTGGGAAAATTCATGCTGTCCAATGTTTTGCTTCATTAGATTAATTCTGACAAGAAAAGCTGCAATGATGGACTTTGTTTTGATTAAATTCAGACTGTCACCTTGTAACTGCAAGTTAACCTCATTAAATTTAATAAACAAATCTGTTAAATAAGCAATGTCTGGTTTCCATTTGATCAATTTTTCTTTCAAATTGGGATCTTTAGCATCCAAAAACTCCAAAACCGTCTCAAAAAGTGAAAAATATCTTGTCAAACATAAGCCTTTCAAGAGCCAGTGTACTTCAGTGTGAAGGAGTAATCGATGAAAGTCCTCATCATTTTCTTCACACAGCTATGTAAATAACCTAGAATTCAATACGTTGGAACATATCTTGTTTACTGCATTTATGACAAGTTGAAGAGATTGATGCAATCTGGCACTCAGACTACCACAGCCTATTCCTGCCCAAGGTGCAATGGGGGAAAATGCAAACACACAAACATAAGCAGCAAGAGAAATCCAGCCAGTTCTTGCCTGCAGAGCAATGAAAAAAAATTGTAAACATGGACAGAAAAAGCAGCATAACTACCCCAGCCTTTTCCCACCAAAAATTCAAAGAAAAGCAGTGCAAACATCAATAAAAGCCAGCTCCCTACCTTTCCAAGTATGAAAGGTCCAAATCCCTCAGCAAAACACGTCCAGAATGGCTCAAAAAACATGAAAAAAAACCTCCCAACCCTCCACAAACTACAGGGGTTGCAATTAGAGATGGGCACGACTTGAAAAAAAAAATTTTCGAGTTGTCGTTAGTCGGGCCAGTCCCATTTCGGGTCGTTTCCGGTTTTCGCGAAAATTCGCAAAAATTAGTCGGTTCGTTTTTTCGTTTTTTCGTTGTCGTTAGTACTGGTTTTTTTGGGGGGGAGCGGGCTCCTGGAGGCACCTCTGTGGGGTGGGTGCCTCCTCTGGCCCGCTATAAAGGGAAAGTGGGCTCCTGCAGGCACCCATGGGTGCCTCCTGCCACTAGGAAGGGGAAGCAGGCTCCAAGAGAGACCCCTCTACATGGGGGTCTCCCTTCCTCACCTGCTGCTGCTGCAAAATGCTATGCAATAGCCATATGGATATTGCATAACATAATGTGCAGACGTGAGACCAGTGTGAGAGTGATAGGGTCATACCTTCCCTTCACAAGGCTCCCGCACCACCATGTCTCACACAGAAGGGAATTGTACTTGCTGCGTGTAGTGCAATGCAAGCAAGTAGATCTGGCTTTAAGGTGGCATAGTGCAAGAGCTAGGGTTAGGCTAGTGATGGGTAAGGTTACGGTGGGCTAGTGGGTTGCACCTCTGGGTGCCTCTCTGACCCACTAAGAAGACAGTCTGTGACGTATGGGTACGGAGTCAAGGGTTAGGGTTAGGGCTAGGGCAGGTTTTAGGGGGCTTTTTGGCACATCCCAGAAGTCTCCATGGCCAAGTGGCCATGCGACTAGTGGGATGGCTCCAAAAATTTGCATGGTTGTCCACTCCCACATGGCTGGCCACTTGGCCAGCCCATCATTGCGCAGGTGTAAATAAAATAAAATAAAATAAAATCAATGGAGGACAGAGGAGGAGAGGAGAGACATTTTGTTGCAAGAAAAAACCCACTGCTACTGTGAAAAATCTGGCAGTTTATAATTTTTCGCGTGTTTCTGTTGTGCTTGTGTGTTTTTGGACCACGATTTCAAAAACAATATTGCGTTTGCCGCCCCATTTTGGATCCCCCGCCCGCACCGCATGGCATGGCGATGGCGACTCGCGAGTCTGGCTGCCCAGGACGGGGGGGGGAGGCGGGACCCCCCCTTCCAGAAACCACCCCTCCGGTAGGTGCCCTGCGCCCTTAGTCAAGCAGGCATTTTTCCGCCTGCTTTTTTGGCCCGGGAATGGGTGGGGGGAGAGTTTAAAAGTTTTTTCCTGTGCCGTCCGTGCCGCTTGCTTGCGCTTTAATTGCGGTGGCCGGCGGCGAGACTGGGCTTTTTGCTGGCTGCGAGCCTGCGGCGAGTCCCACCAGAGCAGCCCAGGACGGGGGATGAGGGGGGAGGCCGGGGACCTCCAGAAACAACCCCTCTGGTAGGTGCCCTGAGGCACGGCAGGCATTTTCCCGCCTGCTTTTTGGCCGGGAACCGGGTTTTTTTAACTTTTAAAAACTTTTTTTCTGTGCCGCGTGTGGCATCGCGCGATCTCGCAATGCAAGGAACGAGCACGACAAATCAGACCAAAATTGTTCGTTCGTCGGTTCGAGCTCGAAGTCTGGGGGAGTAATTCCCGTTACCGTTTCCGTAGAGTAAGGGAACCGAGTAACGGAAACGGAAACGGAAATACCGCTAAGTCGTGCCCATCTCTAGTTGCAATACATCCTGGATACACTTTTTTTGCAAGGAGTTATGAAACATTTGTTATTCGAGTCAGCCCTATACCCAGAAATTTCCATTTGTTATCTGAAAAATCTGTAATCAGAGACATTACTGTCCTAAATAAAATACAAAATACAGGACAGGACAAAGTACAAAATACAGTGCAGTACAAAGAACAATAACCTGCATGTGAAAACCTTTGTGGCAGGTGCAGAGGAGGGGGGGAAGCCTCCATGGAGGGGGCAGTTTTAAAAACTGAGCAATGAGAGGAATCCCAGCTAGAGCAGAGGAGGGGGGAAGCCTCCATGGAGGGGGCTGTTTTAGAAATGGGCTGATGGAGGGTGGGTGTGTCCTGGTTGCAGTGGTGGTGGCAGGGATGGTGCGGAGAGGCCCCAGGGAGGTGGCCTCTTTGATGGGGTGGCAACTGTTGTACCTTTACTGAGCCGGTCCTTCAACTCTGTTGCCTGAAATAGAAACTGAAACAGACAATCACCCACTTCCAGCAGGAGGGGGGAGAGGGGAAGAGATGCCATTGGTGCAGAACACTTTTGATTATGTGACACACATGAGAGTGCTGCTATATCAAGACACTGCTAGTTAATTAGGCAAAAATGTTCAGAAATTTTTGCTCATTAATCAAAATGCCCGTAAACCAAGTTACTTGTTAACCAAGGTACGACTGTAATTATAGTTGAGTTGAGTTTCAAACAATCATGATATCTGTCATGTGGCTGCAAAACACGAGTCCCTAACCTTTGAAAAACAGACTTTAAAAACATGAACATGGCGAGGCTCAAGTTCCAAAAAATGTTACCCCCCCCCCGGCACACACAATGCCAAATGGACTTTAAAGATATGCATGCATACCACAAGGGTCAGGCCCCTACCTTTGCCCCACTGAGAAATGCACCAAAAAGTTTTAAAATTTGTAAAAGTTGCTGCATAGACTTTCAAAAATGGCGCCAAAATGATTTGTGTTAAGTGTAAATCATTTACTGAATGCCTAAATGTTGATGATGATCTGCCTAAATGGGGTCCGTACACGTGGACCCCAATTTACATTTCGTGGACCCCTAATTTTTTTCCTCACTGTCATAGACCCCTGCAAGTTGAACTAGACATCTGGGGTCTATATAGACCACTTTGGAAACCACTGGTTTACATCATCCCATTCCTCTTCCAAAAGGTTTCCGATCCTTGTGAAGGTGCACAATCATTTCCCTCTATTAAGGCAAAGCAATAGATTGGCCACAAAGACCTCTGCAAATATTCGTGTTTCTCCAGTGGTTCTTGGCACTTCAATCCTTGGCTACCCTGGTCACTTGTGGCCTCTCTCAGGGCGGTTGACTGGTGAACTCTGCAGGCTATTCATTCCCCTGTGCTCTGACCCCGCAATCTGGATTTACTCCACTCGTCGGCCTTGGAAAGAGACAAGTGAACCTGGAACTGGCTACCTGGGAGCAGAGTTTGGGCTGCAGCCCTGCCGTTGAACCACCGCTGGGCCAGGAGGCTCCTTTGAAAGCCAGCGCCAGGGGCTGAGATGGGCTCGGAGAAGGGGTGGAAGAAAAGAGGATCACCTGAGATGGGGCTTTAGTCTCATCCGTGGGCATTGCCTTCTCAGACGTTGCGCCTTGAACCAAATGGAAGGCAGTCCCCGAAGAAAGAAAGAAAAGACGGCATGAAGGATCACGGGGATCCCCTGTCTCGACCGGTCATTTCTGCCATGGTTCCTGACCCTTAGGACACGTTCCTTCCTCAGGAACACCCCGAGGGTCCCAAGAAGAAACAGGACAACGAACAGGATCCAGAGCATCATCATCCTGCCGTCCACCTGAGGCTTCTGAGACCTTCAGCTCAACGGAAAGCCAGGGTCCTTGGAACTCGGGTGGGTTGGCAGTTGCTGGCAGTTGGGCATCCCTTGTCTGAGTGTTCTGCAGGGACCCGTCCCATCCCACCTGGATTAGGAATAATAATAATAAGAATAAGAATAAGAATAAGAATAACAACTCATGATTACACTGATTGACTTCATCAATACACCTCCATCCCTCATAATGGAAATCCGTGCCATCTTCCTTGGATAACTGAATCAACAGAAAACCGAATCAGCAGATACGATGGTCCTACTGTATTAAAACAACACATGATTACACTGATTGACTTCATAAATACACCTCCATCCCTCCTAATGGACTTTTTACTCATTTCTTTAAGTGCTCGCGTTCTCTTGTCGCTTTAATGTTGTCTCTTAACACTGTAAGGGGCCCCTCAATCCCCTGTTCTCCAACATGAATATGCTTTAAAGGTACTGGGCCGTATATTGTCCCTCATGACTGTAAGCCGCCTTGGGGCCTTTTCCAAGGAGAAAGGTGGGGTAAAGATAATCTAAAATAAATAGAAAATTTAAAAAAATTCTTTGGGGGGGTTTGTTTTTTTCGTTTAGTATCGTTTTTTTTTTCAAATGCCTTCTTTTGTTTTTCTGTTCATTTTATCTTGCTGTGTTTTCCCAAGTATCTCTCCTGATTCTCTCATGGCACTTCCTTCCCTTCCTGCATTAATACGGTGATAAAAGTCTTGAACAATGTTTCTCATCTCCCTAGGATCACATTTTTCTTTTCCATCCTTCTCCTTTATGTTTTGTATCCATGATTTCTCTTTTTCTTTTTTGTATGATGGCCTATCCTCCACTGACCCTGCTCTGAAGCACTCCACACGCAGCAGCCCCCCCCCGGTCTCTGCCACCTGGTGTTTAGGCTCCTCTTCTGGGGAGATCAAAATCCGTGCCGTCTTCCTTGGATAGCTGAATCAGTGGATAACTGAATCAGCAGATATGGTGGTCCTACTGTATTACTTTCTTTCTACTTGTCTGTCTCCCCGAGAGGGCCTCTGCTAGCTCCACAGCCCCAGGGAGCTTCACTGTCCAAATGGGAGTTCGAATCTTGATCTAGTTGTCTGGTTGTTGTTGTTGTTGTTGTTGTTGTTGTTGTTGTTGTTTTTGGTCTATTCCTCTTCCCGGCCTCTGGAACTCCCTGCTACTGGAGGCCAGGTTGCCCCCATCTTGGCTGTCCTTCCACAAACAGGGGAAGGCCAGGCAGACGTTCCCTTCGTGACGGGCTGCCTCTCCGGGGTTTTCCAAGGAAGGGTTGTGCCTTCCTGCTGTGAAGGTGTTCGTACTGGTGCTTTGTTTACTGTCTTTTGTTAATGTGGCATTTACTTAGAGATAGGCACGGACCTTGGCTCCCCTCCCCCTCCATTTTGCGTTCATGTTTGCAAAATTCCCTAGGACACGGCATAGTGGGTTGTGGGTTGTGGCTCATCAAGGTTGCTTCTATCTAATTTTTAGTCCTGCTAAAGCTTAGGTGACTTTTTCATTATATCCTGAGGAGAAGTCAAAGATGGTGTGTGCCTTGTTTCTCCCATGACTGTAGATGCTGTTTATCATGCCTCCTTCCGGAAAGGGCAGCAGTTCCACAAGAAACAGCCGGGAATTGAACGACAGGGCAGGTGCATTGCCCAAGAAAACCTTGGCAACGCCTGACCCAGGCTTTTTGGCTGCCTGAGGCTTCAGCCTCTCCTGTGTCCCATCAGGCCAAGAAGACAAGGCCGGCATGAGGACTGGCACCCTTCAGAAACCACCATAGGCTTCAGCTTAGAGGTTCCCGGTGAAACTAGAGCCGTGGGACTGGTCATGAGATGTGTTTCTCAATCCCGTCTGCCCTCCACAAGGATCTGTGGAATCAACAGCCAGCATATCGACCAGAACAGATTCCCAGGATCCCCTGGGCTTTTGCTCTGTCCTTTTTCCTGCAAGGTGGAAAATCAGGTGTGGGACAGCGCTTGGATGACCTCCTTCCATCCCTCGTGTTTCAGACTGAGTGTGCTTAGTGACCGAGCACAGGGAGGATCCGTCCGCCAGACTGGGGCTGGAGTGAAGGACCCCGTAATCCCCTCTTTCAGCAGCCCCACTGGCTGACAATCCTTTTTGCAAGCACAATTCAAACTGTTGTTCTGCATTTATGAAACCCTAAAGGACTAGGGTGGCAACTTCTCTAAATAGAACCCCCCTCCCTTTATAAGGTTGCCCCCAAACTTGGGACACCTTTGTCTGCATCCCCCCACCCTGAGAGGTGCTCTTGGTGGGAACAAGGGAGGAGGGCCTCCTCTGTGGTTGCTCCTAGTCTTTGGAACTCCCTCCCACTTGGAGGCCTGGGTGGCCCCCTCGTTCCTGCCCTTCTGCAAGCAGGCAAAAGCCTTTCTCTTCCATCAAGCTTTCTGTGAGTCTATCATGATATGACTTTTAGATGGATTGTTATGCTGTAGTGCTAGGACTGCATTTGTAATACTTCCGGTGTATTTCCATTATGGTTTTTCCTTCTCTGGGAAGGGCATTTTGTTCTATTTATTTGTTTGCTTATTGTTCTTTGCCCCCATATAATCTTTAAGTACTGTATGTAAGATGCCTCTTCACACTCCACGTGTTTACTGTTTCTTGATAATTAATGTACACTCATAAGAACATAAGAAGAGCCTTGCTGCTGGAACAGAGCCGCAGGCCATCCAGTCCAGCATTCTGTCTCACACAGTGGCTCATCGGTTGCCTCAAGGTATTCCCAAGCAGATGTATTCACCTGCTTACAGTTCCCTGCAAATGGCATTGAGAGATATCCTGCCTCTCTCCTCAACCAGGAGGTTGTCCTTAGGCATCCATCGTGATAGCCATGGATACCCTTGTTCTCCATGAACTTGTCCAATCCTTTCTGAAAGCTGTCAGGACTAAAAACTGTCACCACTTCTTCCGGCAGGGAGTTCCACAGTCCAGTGCTCTTCTGGGTGAAAAAGGACTTTCTGTTATTTGAGATTAGCACCCAAAAGTTTCATGGGATGCCCCTTAGTTCTAGAGTTGCACAATAGGGAAAACCTTTGTCCGCACCAGGTATGATCTTATAAACTTCAATCAGGTCACCTCTTAGGCGCCGTCATTCAAGAGTGAAGAGGCCCACCAGTTGCTGCCTCAGATGGTAAAGAAGGTGTTCCAGTCCCCTAATCATTCTGGTTGCCCTCCTTTGCACTTTTTTCCATTTCCATAATATCCTTCTGGATGTATCGTGACCAGAACTGGATACAATATTCCAGATGTGGCCTCACCATAGATTTATAAAGAGGCAAAATGACTCTTGCTGACTTATTTTCTAGACCCTTCCTAATGATCCCTAGTAGACATGGGCACGACTCGGTGAAATCCTCGTTTCCGTTTTGGTTCCTCGTTTCCGTTACGTAACGAAACGAAGAACGACAATTACTCCGCCAGAACTCGAACTCGAACCGACTAAAGAAAAATTGGGTCTGATTTGCCGTGGTCATTCCTGGCGGCATCGCAGTGATCGCGCGATGCCAAGTGGCACAGGAAAAAAGTTTTAAAAATAAATAAAAAACCCCGATTCCCGGCCAAAAAAAGCAGGCGAAAATATGCCTGCCTGAGTGAGGGCACCTACCAGAAGGGTGGTTTCTGGGGGGGGGGGTCCCCGGCCTCCCCCCTCTCCTCTCCTGGGCTGCTCTGGTGGGGGGCATCCTCGTCGTCTCGCCAACTCACCATGCCATGCGGTGCGGGCGGGGGATCCAAAACGGGGCGACCGCAAGCAATATTTATTTATTTTGAAATCATGGTGGTCCAAAAACACACCAAAGCACCATAGAAACATGCGAAAATAGCTATTTTAAAACTGCCTGAATTTTTACAGTAGCAGCAGTGGGTTTTTCTTGCAACAAAACGTCTCCATTTATTTTATTTTATTTTATTTTATTTTATTTTATTTTTATTTTTTTACACCTGCGCAATGATGGCCTGGCCATGGGAGTGGACCATGCAAATTTTTGGAGCCATTCCACCAATTGCATGGCCACTTGACCAGGTTTTGACCGAGACTTCTGGGATGTGCCTGTCGGGCATAAAAAGCCCACTAACCGTAGCCCAAACCCGAATCCGAACCCTAACCCTAACCCATACGCCAGTACACTGTCCTTCTTAGTGGATCAGAGAGGCACCCAGAGGTGCACCCCACTAACTCACCCTAACCTTACCCGTAACAACCCTAAGCCTAGTCCTTGCGCTAACCCCCCTAACCCTAAGCCAAATCTGTACTCGCATTGCACTACACACGCAAGTACAGTTCCCTTCTTAGTGGACCACAGAGCGCCCAAACTGAGGAGGAGCCTTCCCCCAGTGTGCGCACTGTGACACTGCAGTTAGCAGTGGGCCTGTGGTCAACAGAGAGAGGCACCCAAAAAAGAGGTGCCTCTCTGCTCAACTTAGTATGCATATCCAATTGGCTATGCATGCCATTTTGTAGTGGGCCAGAGGAGGCACCCACCCCAGAGAGGTGCCTCCAGGAGCCCGCTTTCCCTTCATAGCGGGCCAGAGGAGGCACCCACCCCAGAGAGGTGCCTCCAGGAGCCCACTCCCCCCCCCAAACCACTACTAACGACAGACAAAAAACGACAAATGAAACGACAAATTTTTGGAAAATTTCACGAAAAACGGAAACGAGCCAAAACGGGCCGGCTCCGACACATGACAACTCGAAAACGTCATTTTCCCTGGTCGTGCCCATCTCTAATCCCTAGCATTGAGTTTGCTTTTTTCACTGCTGCAGCTCACTGGGTTTACACTTTCATTGAGCTGTCCACCAGGACACCAAAGTCTCTTTCCTGGTTTGTTGCAGAGAGTTCAGACCCCATCAGTTTGTAAATGTAATTGGGATTTTTGTCCCAATGTGCATCACTCTGCACTTTCTAATGTTGAAACTCCTTTGACACTGGTTTGCCCACTGCCCCAGTGTCAAGAGATCCCTCTGGAGCTCCTAACAGTCTCTCTCAGTTTTGACTACCCTGTATAATTTATAATTTGGCTACCTTGCTATTTACTCCTACTTCTAGATCATTTATGAAGAGTTTGAAAAGCAGGGGTCCCATCCTGAATCTTGTGGGACCCCACTCTTTACCTCCCTCCACTTGGAGAAGTGTCCATTTAGTGCTACCCTCTGTTTCCTGTTCCTTAGACAGTTGTTGATCCAGGACAAGCCCTGTCCCTTGAATCCATGACTGGCAAGTTTATTCAAGAGCCTTTGGTGGGGGAATTTGTCAAAAGCCTTTTGAAAGTCCAGATAAACAATGTCAACTGGATGACCCTTATCCACCTGCTTGTTGACACTCTCAAAAAATTTCAAAAGATTAGTGAGGCATGATTTGCCTTTGCAGAAGCCATGCTGGCTCTCTTTCAGCAGTGCCTTCTATGTGCCTATTAATTTCATCTTTTAGGATGGTTTCCATCACTTTACCAGGGACACATGTCAAACTGACCGGTCGGTAATTTCCTGGATTGCCTCTGGATCCCTTTTTTGAAGGTGTGAAGTCACGATGGAAAAATAAAATTTGTAAATAATTGGAGCAGTTCCAAGACCCGTCGGAACCGCCCAAATGGCCCTCACACCGTCACAAGCACTACACTTTTTCCCGCGTCCAAAAACTCCAAACCGTTCCCAAGATATCGAGAGAAACACAAGCCTCTTCTCGCTGCCGGCTGAGAAGCCTTGCGAGCCGAGAATTCGGCAGCGGAAGCTTTAAATTCGCACCCACTTTAACAGTTTACATTGTATCAAGTCTCTTGCAGCAGTCAATTACTGCAGAGACTCCATAAAACAGCAGGGGAGCGAAGATAAGCTCTCCTGCGCTTTAACCAATCAGCGCCCCCGTCTAATCAATCACTGTCTAATTAATTACGGCCAGACGGGGGCGCAGCGGGGAACCCTTATTCCACTAAATTGGCTTAATAGACCACCCCCCTCCAAAATAAACCAAAACGCTTTCCCCGGGCAAATTTGAAAATTCTGGCCGCTTTGGGAACCAGAGAGGCGGCCAAGCCTAAAAGCAGCTTAGCAGTAGAAATCCACTCACCCTACATGGTTCACAGTAACCCAAACCTGGGAAGGCACAGCCGGAGCGACCGGCTCCTCTCAACACTCTCTACCTGGGGCTGAGTTCCATAGAATTCATGCCTTCCCTCGGCCATATACTCTTATGGAGGTAGACCAACCCCCAACCCCCTTTTCCTTCCTGTTTCAATGTCTTTCTATGGGAGCCTCTCTGTCTCAATGCTTTCCTATGGAGGTAGACTGGTACCCTTTTCCTATGGAAGTAGACCGGTACCTCTTTTCCCGAGATTCATCAAACAGGCAAGCCCCTAGCTGAGATTCCATTTAACCCTTTCTTGCCTTTATTAACCCCTTCCTGCCTCTCTTCTCTAACCCGTCTTCTGCTCCTTTCCCCCAATTCCCCAACCTTGTCATTTAACCTTTTCCTGCCTTTTCTTAACCCTTTCCTGCCTTTCCCTTTTAACCCTTCCTCTGCTCCTTTTTCTCCATTCTCCCAACTTTAAAAGCTTCAGCCAGAGACACAATTCAGGCAGAATAAATCCTGAATTGAGGGATTATCTACTCCCTACTCTGGCTGGCAAAGAGAATGATTGTCAGCCATCATTCTCAAGGATCAAGGACTTCCTTAACATCCAAGACCTGGCTCCTGGCCCAAAGGGTGTCCCCTCTCCTTCACCCCCATCCTCTCTCTCTCTCTCTCTCTTTCTTTCCCTTTCCTCCACTTTTTCTTCCTCTATCCTTCTTTCTCTTCTCACCCCATCTCCCCTGGATGTGCTTAGAACGTGTGCCTGTCCTGCTCTCTGATTTCTATACCCTACCATCTGGGGCATGGGGGATGATGGCACAAGGAAGGAAAATCATCATGGCGGCTGGCAGTATCATCTAGAAGACTCCATCGTTTCCAGAGTTCTCAGCACGTACACCCACAACTGCTTCCTGGAGTATCAGCATCCTTGTCACGTAGACCCAGATGTTATCATCGCCTGGGGAAACATTCCATTGCCACATTTCTGCACCCACAAAAGACTGCCCAGACACCTTTGGATAATCCCACCGGCTTTTTCCTGTCTCACATTGACTCTGACAATAATCCTCTCCAACCCTCCATTGAATTCAGTTTACCCAGACCCAAAGGACAATACATTGCTTCCCCTTCCCATTGTGTTATCTGGATGGCCCAATCAAAGAACACTTGAACTCATTAACACCTGCATGGGCATCCGACTCCAGCCTGCCAGGGGCTGCCCAGGTCCACCTCCGGCCAACCCCTGGATCATCCTAATTGGACTATTTGAAATCATCCTCAGCCAATCCCTGGACCGGCGCCAACCGGGGAGGGGAGGGGGGGTGAAATCAATAAAAGTTGGGGTTTCCATGTGCTCGGGGTCGGACATCTTTACCCGGTTCTTTGGCTTGTGTCCGCCTACTGTCTTTATTGGGCCTAATAAACACAGTATTTTCTTGGATTTCTCTCGCGTTGGATGCTTCATTGGGCTTTTGGGATCCAGCGAACCTCAGCAGGGCTAGCCTGTCTGAAATAGAATTTTAATCTTATTTTAAACTCAACAAAGGTTGGTGTTACATTCGCTACCTTCCAGTCATCAGGCACATCACCTGATTTGAGGGAAAGATTATATATTTTGGCTAGGACCTCAGCAATTTCATCTTTAAGTTCCTTGAGAACTCGTGGATGGATGCCATCTGGTCCTGGTGATTTGTTAGCATTTAGTTTAACAAGACATGCAAGGACCTCCTCCCTGGTTATTTCTATCTGGCTTAATTCTTTGGATTCCCTCCCTATGAAGATAGGCTCTGTCTCCAACTTTGTATATTGTCTGTCAGTGTTGTAAGCTGCCTTGGATCTGTCTGTCTGTCTCTCAGTCTGTCTGTCTATCTCTTGGCTACATACTTCGCAGTGTTGAGGTAGATTGAGTATTCTGAAACAAGTTTTTGTCTATTGCCATTCCTGCTGTTGGATTTATGTCCATTAGTACTTTGCACAGAGGTTGTCCCGTTTGTCCTATGTTGGAAGACAGCGGACACTAGAGCAACACCAACCCCCAGTTGCCTCCTCCTCCTCCTCCTCCTCCTCCCTTCTTTACTTTCTATTTTACTCTTAATTTTGTCCCTTTTTTACTTTTTACCTCTTTAATATGCTTTCTATCGGGGTAGCTGGTAGTCCTGTAGCTAATTAGCTCTGTGATCTAGCTTTCCTCGTGGACTGGGAGTTGGTTTTGTCACAAGGCTGCAGGGAGTCCAGCCCGTCTCTGTTAGATTCCTGGCACTGGAGTCATGAGGCTGCTGGAGGAATGGGCACTCGGGGTGCAAAGATGTGGAGAACCGTGGTGAAGGCTGGCGCTGGCTGGTGTTGGAGGTCTTGGAGTCTGTTGGGAGCTCGTCAGCTGAGGGTGGTCGTGGCCAAAGCTGCTTGCTGGCAGGGGTGCACCGCACTGGTGACGCGGTCTCTGTGGTTTGGACAAAGGCTTCGTTCTGCGATCGGTGGCTGCTTATTGTCGGATGAGGGGGGTGGGGGACCCTGGGCTGGCTGTTTCCTCTTGGAGGATCTGCGGGAGGCCCGGGTTGTCCTCCCCCCCCACCCCCGAAGAGGGTCTGCCTTGTTGCGGTCACTGTGCTGGGACACCCTCTGCCTGGCTCTCTGACCCCATCTGGCTTTCTATTGATGCTACCCTGCTGGGCTAAATCTGATTATTTCCTGATCTCTCCTGTCCAGCCTAAACGTTCCAGCTGAAATAGGACTATAAGATGACTATCTGGGATATAGGTCGGAACAATCACAACACGTGTGCACTAGGTGGTGAAGGAGAACAACATTGAGGGACATTCCAAACTCCCTACAGATGAGCTCGAAAGTGAAGGAGGACACTGGAAGGATCTCCTCTCCTATGGGCACCTGTAGGAGGTTTCTTCTTCATTAATAAAGTAAAGAAGGATACTGGAATGAACTACTGTAGTATTAACATGTGGGACTGCGTTTGTAACTTTTGCCACTTAGAACCCGACACATTCTCCCACATCTTGTGTCATTGTGCAGCACACAATAAGCCATGCAAACTCCTCTTGGAGCAAACCCTCCTGGGTCTCCCAGGCCCTCCTGAAGGATAGATATGGGCTTTCTCCTTTAGGACAATTCTGAACAAGTCACTGCTCGGGTGGCTGAGTATCTAACTGCTGTATTAAAAATAAAAATAAAGAGCAACCCTCTGTGGACTTCAGTTAGACCATTGTGGGGATTCCATATCCCAATAGGATCTGAACCCCAGAATAACCTGGCAGCACTGAGGCAGCCTAAGCCCTGGACAAACATGTCCAGAGAGCAGCAGGGAACCCAGTGTGGTTAAGCCCACCTGCAGCTGGCAGAGCTCAGGAGGCCAGGAGAAACAATGGCAATCCCAGATATCAGGCTATCGGGCACATCTGGTCTATGACCAGCCCAAAGCTCCTTCCTCTCTCCCTTATCCATGAGTCCTCACTAGCCAGCATTTCCTCCTAGATAAGGGTGCATATGTGAGGACCCTCACTCCCCCCAACCAATGGAATTCATACATGACCAAAGACCATCCTTCCTCTGGCTTCCTCTGTCCTATTGTCAATGCTTCTCTCCACCCCTTGTGTACTTGTTTACTGTTACCAAAAAAGAGCCTTGGGTCCCAGGCGTGGCACAGAGACACTCTAACACACTTGGTCTCTCTCTCTCACACACACACAAAGAGACACCCACGCACAGAGAGACACAGCCTGGGACCAGGAGATGATTGTACCCCAAATTCTGTGTACGTGTAATTAATAATGCTATAGACCATTAATGAGATTTATTTTATAATGTTCTGTGTAACCGTTTGGGTCTTTATTTGTGTACTTCCTTTGTTTTAATGCCATTAAAGGTTTATGGAATGGAATGGAACATATGTAAGCAAGTTTCTTTATTATTACAACTAATAGCACTTTTTGGCTTGCAAGTGAAGGAGGTTACTGGAATGAACTACTGTATGGTTCATATCTGTAGGCAGGATCCTCTCCATTATGATAACTAGACTGTTGGTGATACCTTCATAGGCTGCAAGAAGAAAAATAAAAAAAGTTGCTGAGCTTTCGAGAGCAAGCCCTCTTTTTCAAAGCAGGCATAAAAGTCCAAACATGGCAAGGGATGTAATTTGCCAGGAGAGAGTTCTTAAAAGTTCACTTGGCAAGATGGACGCCAGGCTTCTTCATGGAAGGCACATATAACTAATAGCCTATCTGTGTAACTGATGTTTTTATATCTTTGGCTTGTAATTTAGGCTAACATCTGAACCATATCCCGCTTCTGGTCTCATGGGGGGTGTCCCTGTCTCCCCCTCCCCCTTTCCCAGTGTTGTTTAGCCTGTTTTACCTGGAAAGAGCTCATGGAAAAGATACATGTTATCACAGGATATGGTGGTTATGGTGTTAGTTCCATGACCATTAGATCTGTAAGAACTGGGGTTAGATGTTTGAAAGCTGTTCCCTGTTCTGGCCTGAATGCTGGCTGTTTGGTGCAAGGTAGTCAGCTCAGCCAGTCTGCCACTTTCTCCCTGATGGTACTTAATGCCAGATCTGTATTGAACAAAAGTGAAACAAATCATCAATAATCCCCCAAAGATAAAGAGGCCCTCCTATGCTATGAATATTTACAGGACCCATGAGATCAACATGTATAAGTTCAAATGGTTTGTTTGTTTTCCTGTTAGTAAGCTTGTTCACTACAGGTGTTTTAGACGTTACCATTTTGCATATTGCACAATCTAAGAACTTATTGCTGTTCTTCAAATCCATACCTTGTACCAAACAATTCATGTTCTGTATGTACTGAAAATTTACAGTACATGCCCCCAACTTCCTGTGCATCAGAAGTAAACAGTTATTATGTGCTGGTACATTTCCATGAGCATAGTTTGTGTTGTTTTCTTTAGACACACTCTTCAAGTGGTAAAGCTTATCAACTTTTGGAATACAAGCACACAGCTTCTTTTCCTTTTTCTTATTTCACAACAAGTACTCTTGAATTCCACACTGAACCCTTGCTCAGTTAACTTCCCCACACTCAGTAAATTGATTTCAAGTGAAGGTACACACAACACATTTGCAAACTTACCTGGCAAAAACACACCACCTTCTCTGGTTGCAGAAACTATTTCTCCATTTGTCAGCTTAACAAAACTACTGGCAGGTCATAAATTACCAGCAAACTCTTTCCCAGTTGTAATGGGATCTGAAGCACCGCCATCCACGACCCAAGAACTTCATTTTGGTTTCCCTAACTAACTGTCCCTTCTCATTATTTCTTTTCCTGTTGCTCTCCAAAAACCTCTGTGGGCAAGAATTTCTGAGATGAGATTTGGAGATGCAAATACAGCATCTTTTGGCCAAGAACGACAATGTAGACCTCTGTCCATCTGTCTCTTGGCTGCTGCTTCTGGCTCCATCACTGTGGCCATCCTCTGCCTCTGGTTTGCCCTCAGCTGTAAATCACCTGGACTCGGGCAACTTTCTGCTCCAAACATCTTTGTTCTTCTTCAAGCAAACATTGATTCAAATGCCCATAACTTAAATATTCTTCTCTTACTGTTTAGAAACTTAAAGTGAATTGTCCCATTTTCATTTAAATGTCCCATTTTAATGCCCCATTTTCATTTCAGTGGACTAGAGCGCTGAAGACTGCCAGCTGCAAAGTCAGCAGCTCGGTGGTTTGAATCCCGGGTGCCACTCAGCGGAGTGAGCTCCTGCTGTTAACCCCAGCTCCTGCCAACCTAGCAGTTCAAAAGCATGTAAATGCAAGGAAATAAATAGGTACTGCCGTAAAAAGTGGGAAGGTAAAGGAGTATTCTGTGCAGCCATGCTGGCCACATGGGCACAGGCTTGCACAACACTGGCTCTTTGGCTTGAAAACAGAGATGAGCACCGGCCCTAGAGTCAGACACGACTAGAATGCATGTGCGGGGGGAACCTTTCCCTACTTAGAAGTAGTGTATATACACTTTTTGTGCCTCAGAAAAATCCACTCCAGCTTCCTGTAGCTCAGCAAATGTTTGCCTTAAACCAGTGATGTCCAAACTTCAGCCCTCCAGATGTTTTGGACCATAACTTCCACAGGCTTGGAATTCTGGGAGTTGTGGTCCAAAACATCTGGAGGGCTGAAGTTTGGACTCCCCTGCCTTAAACACTCTGCCACACTCTCATTTTCCTTGAGTACTTGATGATCTGTACCACTTCTGTGTTAAGAGCATCTTACTGCAGGGTGATGCTTTTCTATGCAAACCTCTCAAAATGACCCAAACTTCTTTCACTGAGTCCCTGCCCCAAACCCAATGCAGTTGGGAACCCTCTAAGGACAATGCTTTCCACAGCCTTCTGTATCAGTTGATTATCATCCAGAGCTCTGGGTTTTTCAACACATTTATTTATTTATTTATTTATTTATTTATTTATTTATTTATTTATTTTAGAGTATTTTTACCCCTCCTTTCTCCTTGGAAAAGGACCCAAGGTGGCTTACTGTAATGACGGATAACATACAGTCCAGTACAATTACAGTAAGACATGCTCAGGGATTTGAGACGAGGAACTGAGTGACATCTTGCAGCATTAATAGACAACATTACATTAAAGCAAAACAGTTATAAGTAGTCATAAACACAAAGTCTATGTGAACCCATAGATTCATATAAAATACACATGGTTGTTCATCATTCAGGGAAAGCTTGCCTGAAGAGAAAGGTCTTTGCCTGTTTCCAGAAGGACAACAGAGATGAGGCAGTCCTGGCCTCTAGTGGGAGGGAGTTCCACAGTCTGGGTGCAGCAGTCGAGAAGGCCCTTTCATGGGTTCCTACGAGACGTACCTATGAGGGAGGCAGGATGGAGAGAAGGGCCTCTCCTGATGACCTTAGCACCTGAGCTGGTTCATACTGTGAGATTTGATCTTTGAAGTAGATAGGACCCGGGTCGTCCAGTGCTTTGTAGGTCAAGGTCAGCACCTTGGATTGTGCTCAATAGCTGATTGGCAGCCAGTGGAGCTGTTTTAATAAGGGTGTAATGTACCCTGCCCCAGTCAGCAGTCTGGCTGCTACATTTTGAACCTGTTGAATTTTCCTGAGACTTTTCATCAATAGCCCCTCACATAGCGCATTACAGTAGTCCAGCTGGGACTTCACTAGGGCATGTGTCACCATGGCCAGAGCTGGCTTCATGTTTTATCTTCATCTCAATGCACTGACTCCATGCAAGGCAACTAAAGCCATGAAGCTTTGGCACAGACAGCATCCCACCAGCTGGAATCAACGGCGTTTTCACTTTCTCTTCATACTGACTCAGGCTCCCTGGCTCCCCTTCCCTCTTGGAACTCTCAGAACTCACCGGTTACTCAGACTTCACGGGAAACCCTCCTGGTGGCTGTGAAGGTTTGTTGTCAATACTCCGGGGTTCCGAGGAAAAATAAAGATTGTCCATTCCTTCGTTTATATTTTCCAATAAACTTTTATTAACACAAGTAAACTCTGCTTCTTTCGCATCGGTTTCTTTTACATGCTCTTCATCCACAACAATAACGTCAGACATCAACGGGTTGCCAACCGGGCTTAAACTGGGCGGGTTTATTCTCCCTTCAGAAACGGTGTTCAACGAGGCGTTCCCCGCCCGAGACATTGGCTCCCACAGCATGGGTGGCGAGCCCACTGTGCCACCGGATTCTCCCTCTCTCTCGGAGCCGGTCTGCCTCTTCCTCTCCACGCCAGAACATTTGCTGGCCATCCTAAGGGCTTTACGTCAATCAGCCATGTCCAGTCTTTATCCACCTCAACTTCAAACGTCCCTCTTCTCTCATCCCTCTTGAACGTCTGAGTTCCAATGTCCTTCAGTGACCATTTTTCCTTCTCCTCCTCACGTGCTTCTTTCCAACCCTCATCCTCACGCTCCCCTCTCATGCTCCTGCTATCTCCTGTCAATCTCAGATCCTTAAACCCAGCCAATCCATCCCCTACCCCGGGGGTCTGCAACCCGCGGCTCCGGAGCCGCATGCGGCTCTTTGGAACCTTTGCCGCGGCTCCGGGAGGTTCCCCTCTTGGAAGGGGTCCCACGGCATTTAAACTAGGACCGCGGGGGAAACTCCAGCTCGCCGCCGCCGCCCTCCTCATCTTCATCTTCCTCCTCCTCCTCCTCCTCCTCCTGGTGCTGCTGCAGCCGCTGCTGCCGCCGCCGGTGCACCGCCGCCTCCTCGGCCGTGGCGAAGGCTCCTGGGCCGGCCAGGGCCAGGATGGCGGCGGCGGCGTTGCAGGGGTGGTGGGGGTGGAATCGGTGGCCGCCGGGGTGTCCTCCCGCCACGGGGGTCAGGGGCCGCTCAGCAGCAGCAGCAGCAGGAAGCCATGCGTGTTGGTAATCCTCCTCCTCCTCCTCCTCCCCCTCCTCCCGCCACCGCCGGCAGTGGAGGAGGCGGAGGCGGCGGCGGCAAGGGGGAAGCGGGCACAATGGCTGCGCCCGGCCGGGAAAAGGGCGAGGGGAGGCGGCGGCGGCCAGGCCCAAGCAGCCAGTCGGTTCGTGGTGGTGGTGGTGGCGGCGGCGGCGGCCTGGATGGACAAAAAGGGGGTCCGAAAGCAGAATGGAGGAGCGGACCGGGGAGATCCACGGTGGCCCAGCGCGCCACTCGCCCTCCCGCTTCTTTCAGCCTCACCCACCCCTTCCCTCCGTCTCCTTCACAAGCCAAACTTTGCCCACACGCACACACACACCACGGCTGCAAGACGTGTGTGTGTGTGTGTGTGTGTGTGTCGCATCACCCGCCCCTTCCCTCCGTCTCCTTCACAAGCCAAACTTTGCCCACACACGCACACACACCACGGCTGCATGAAGGGTGTGTGTGTGTGTGTGTGTGTGTGTGTGTGTGTGTGTGTGTGTGTGTGTGTGTGTGTGTGTGTGTGTCGCATCACCCGCCCCTTCCCTCCGTCTCCTTCACAAGCCAAACTTTGCCCACACACGCACACACACCACGGCTGCAAGAAGTGTGTGTGTGTGTGTGTGTGTGTGTGTGTGTGTGTGTGTGTGTGTGTGTGTGTAGAGGTCGCTGCTCGCCCGCTTCCAAAAAAAGGGACCAGCCGCGGGGTCGCAGGCCCGTCCTTTCAACCGCTGAGGTGGGCGCCGCTCCCTCGCCTCCGGCTGCGGGACCGTGGCGGCGGCGGCGGCGGCGCTGGTAGGCCCGGAGTGCGGGTCATCGCCTCACGGAGCCTTGAACGGCGGCTGGCCCAGCGCCCGGTTGCTGAGGCGGAACAGCGAGAACGGCGGCGGCGGTTGTATATATTTGTTTTAAATGTCGCAATGGTTTTGCGGCTCCCAGTTGTTTTTTTCCCGTTGGAAACGGGTCCAAGTGGCTCTTTATGTCTTAAAGGTTGCAGACCCCTGCCCTACCCAAATAACTTCCTTTGCTGTCACTACACTTTGCTCTGGGTCTACTCCGCCTTCTGCTCCTTTTACTAAGTTATTATCTTCAGTCTCTTCCTGTTGTCCTCGCTTTCTGTCTCTGTCAGACGGCGCACACTCTGTTCTCTCTTCCTTTAGCACTTCTTCCTCACAGTGGCCTTCCTGGAGCCCCTTGTCTGGCTCCAAACTTTTCCCCTGTCTTCACTTTACGTTGCTTTAACTGCTAGGGCTGCTGGCTTGGCTGGGCCCATAACCTGTCTGGTGTGTTGGTGGACCATGGACTCTGTAGTCCACCCCAAGTAGCAGAGTCGCAGCTGTCTTAAGTTAAAGCACAACTTCTTTAGTGAAGACAAACAAGACTTCTTTGGTTCAGCAATCTATTAGCATATACAGTATACAGATTATACAGCTGGATAACTTTAAATCCAAGTTCAGCAACCAGCAGAGTAAATATCCAACCTTCAAGTTGTAGTACATCCAACAGAGAACTTCTAGCTTCTAAAACAGCAATATAGCTGGCTCCCTGCCCTGTGCCCTTTTAGAGTTTCCCCGATGCGGTCCTTGTCTCTGTGGATCCCAGGATTTGCTCACTTCTAGCCCTTCATGAAGAACACTTCATCCACTCATGGGGGAGCCCCGGTGGCTGCACCAAGCAAGCAGGATAACCTACTGCTCTCAGGACTTTTCCAGGCATATTTTTTTCTTTCCTCTCCAACTCATAGAGCATGGGAAAAGAAAAGCATGACAGAGCTAGGAGGAGGAGGAGGAGGAGGAGGAGGAAATCTCAGCCCCAGTGAGAAAAGACAGAAGTTGGTGGGTGGGAGAGATAAAGTGGGACCTTTACATCCGCAAGCAAAATTCTAACGCAAGCACACAAATGCAGGCATTTACCAGCCGACATTTGGTCCTAGCAGCATAACCTTTTTAAGGAAAAGGAAAAAATGAAAAGCCAAGGCAATATGCCCCACAAACTCAAGTCCCTCATGGCTCATGGTAGCTTTTAAAACAGAGGGACAGACCCACATTGAACAGACCTCATCCCACATCAAAGGACTCAGGACACTTCATGGAAAATCTCAAATCCAGGGAGAGACTGATCAGCTTTGATGTAGTACCCCTCTTCACCAAAGTCCCAATCAAAGACACTTTAGCATTCATCCAACAGATCTTCCCAGAAGACATTAATTCCAACATTGCCTAATGACCAGCTACTTCCAGTGGGAGAATGACTTCTATGAACAGACAGATGGGGTTGCCACGGGGAGCCCTCTCAGACCGGTAATAGCAAAATTTTACATGGAACATTTTGAAAAACAAGCTCTGGATGCGCCATAGTCTGGTTCCAATACATGGATAACACATTTGTAATTTGGAACCACAGTGAAGATAAACTGGAAGAATTTCTAAACTACCTCAACAATATCCACCCAAATATATAATTCACCATGAAAAGAAACAGAGAGGAAACTCCCATTCTTAGATGCCATGGTCATATGCAAATCGGACCTCCAATTAGGACACAAGGTCTACAGAAAACACACACAGAGAGATCAGTACCTACATAAAAATTCTACCCACCACCCACGAAAAAAGGGGTATAATCAAAACTCTTGTAGATCGTGCAAACCGAAATTGTAAAGCTGAATTCCTCAACACTGAACTCAGCCACGTGAATTGGGCCCTACAGGCAAATGGCTATTCCAAGAATGAAATCAAAAGAGCCATCAAACTGAAAAAACAACCCCAAACTGAAGAAGAAAAACAGCTTCCAACAAACAAAGTATTTCTGCCATATATAAAAGGAGTGTGGACTGCATGGACAAAGTGTTGAAAAAAACACAGCCTATGAACAGTAGTTAGACCCACCACAAGAATACAGCAGATGCTACGATCAGCAAAGGACAAAAGGAATCCACTCACCACTGCAGGAATATACCAGATACCTTGTAGTTGTGGCCAGGTATATATTGGGACCACAAATTGCAGCATCCAGACCAGAATCAAAGAGCATGAAAGACACTGCAGACTAAAACAACCAGAAAAATCAGCAGTAGCAGAACACACCCTGAAACAAACTGGACATGAAATCCTCTTCCAGGACACAGAGGTACTGAACAATCACTATGCCAGACTGCACAGGGAAGCGATTGAAATCCACAAACACAAGCACAGTTTCAACAAAGAAGAAGAAAGTCTAAAAATCAACAAAACCTGGCTTCTGATACTGAAAACTACAACCTGCAAAGGGTCCAAGTTCCCAGCCAGCCAGAAGCAACAGTGATCAGTTTACACAACAGAACAGCTAATAACACCCATCAAGGAGTGTTGCTATCCCTGATTGCATTGAAACTTCTTAATCCCTTCATCATAATACAATGACTAACACCTATATTCCCGCATACCACGTTTCCTCAACTTTAGAAACCCCAGTCTCATACACTGTATAACCCAGAGCACAGAGAGAACTCCTAGCTCCCCTGAGCTCCTTGCCTTCTGAAGAGGCCGGCCACAGAGTCTGGCGAAACGTCAGGAAGAAAAACTTCCAGAACACGAACAAACAGCCCGAAAAACTCACAGCAACTATCAGACCCTGGCCATGAAAGCCTTCGAGAATACATTTAGAAAATCTGTTAAAACACATCTTTCCAGGGAAGCTTTTAAAAATATTCTACCTACACAATAGTTTCTGGCCGGCATGTTGTTTTATTTTAATTCGCTTTCTGACTGCTGTCACCTCCGGAGGGGGGAATATTTTTGGTCATTTTATTCTTTCTTTGATGAAGGTTGGGGGTCAGATGTTTTTCTATGCATTTTTCCTGTATGGAAGCCACCAGGAGTCGTGGCATGCCACTAGATGGGTGGGGGAAAGTCTAATAAAGCATTACTAATAAATAGGTAAAAAGCTAGGAGTGAAAAATTCCCTTGCAGCCAAGGCAGGGGAGCGAGCACAGAATCAAACCAAGGCCCCGATCATTCCAGGGACATATTCCTAGTTCTTCGCTGTGGAGCCCGCTTCGTTGCTCGTGCACACAATAATGCCTTCCCCTGCCCCCTAATGCCAGCCACCAGGCGAGGAAGGGCCACACTGCCCATCGGGCACCTCCTTCCTCTTGGCAAGCCACAGCCAAGTTGACTTCCCAAGCTCGGTTGTGGGGGCAGAGCCAGGGGTGGAGGACACATTCCCCAGCAGGGTGGTCAGCTCTGCAAACAGCAGATCCCCACCTCTGCTTCCGCCGGCCCGGTGTGGCTGCACCGACACACGGCTCATCAGCATGGCAAGGTGGGGAGAAAGAAACCCAGCCTGAACCCCTCATTGAAGCAAGTAGATGGTGGGTGAATGGGCAGGAGGATGGATGGATGGATGGATGGATGGAGAACATCCAGGGTGATGCAGGAGGAGGAGGCAGAGGAGAAGAGACAAGAGGGCAGAAAGAACCGATGGAGTTGTCCACACCAAGAATGCCCCCCCCCCGATTTTATAGAATCATAGAGTTGGAAGAGACCTCACGGGCCATCCAGTCCATCCCCCTAACTTTCAACCTTGCTCTGTGGTGCTCTCTCTTCTGAGCACGCGCACACCACCCACACCCACAGCCCATTACGCCCATTCTGACGTGTAGGGAAGGAAAAGCCATGCATGGGGGGGGGTTTGAGGGTTTAGGGGCAAGCACATGGACCCATTAAAGGGAAACTCGAATATCGGTAAGGAAAGTTTCGATACATCACCGGTACAAAATAACCCAGCCCTCCCAGTGAGGGAGAAACGTGACACCCCTGGCTGAGAAAATGATCCAGTAATGGCCATGGTGGTCCTCCTGTGGTCAGGCATTTATGCAACCATCTCACTGGGAAACGTTTGCCTAGTGTGACCAGGGCCTTTAAAGAAAAGGGGTAATATGATGTCCTCCTTCCTCCGTTCAGAGGCCCCGGCTGCTCTCTCTCTCTCTCTCTCTCTCTCTCTCTCTCTCTCCCTCTCTCTCTCTTTCTGTGTGTGTGTGTGTGTGTGCGCACGCGCGCGGTTTGTGTCACTTCTCCCAGGTGTTAAGTCAGCCAGATTATGGCCATGTGAAGCCATGAGCAGCTGGGTAGTCATTAGCTGTTGAAGCACCCTCATTCCTTGATGCAGCTCACTGCTGTACTGCTATGTGATACCATCAATACTTCATTGAGGAGTTTTATGCAAATGAACATTACACTGAGTAATGGACATGTGTTTGTGTGTGTGTGTGTGTGTGTGTGTGTGTGTGTGTGTGTGTGTACTCAGATACAAAGAAGCTCACTTATTATCAAGTGTGTTTAGAGTTTCTTCACCATTAATGTACAATTCCAGTAGTGTGTCTCTCAGGCCATTTTCATTTTGCCCAGATAAAATGTTGTTGTTTTTCCTTTCTACTAGCAAACAATCCCTCCCTCCCCTTTGTACACAACATCATCCAAAAACAGCTCCAGATTTTCCAGATGTGGCTTTCCAAAGCAGAGCCCTCAGGGTGAAACAGGTCCCTCCATTCTACTACTAAAAGAAGCAGAGTTGGTGGCAACAGAAGACATGGGGGGGGGGATTGGGGAGGGGGTTGGGGGTTGGGAACATCTTTGCAGGTTTTGGACTTTCTCCCAAATCCAAAGTAAGCCACGTACGCAGCCCCTCTGCTCTCACTCTGTATGTGTATTTGGTGAGTTTTGCTATTCCTTTCATACTTGAGCCACTAATTACAATCAATTTGATGTTTTTTGTTGATTGGTTTATTGCTTAACAGCATTTGCATTAAAATTCAGATAATGGCCAGTAACTAATGGTTGTGCAACCAAGAAGCACCCTGGTACCTCATCAGTTGGATGCAATCAGCTGGAGCTAGTTACAGAAATAGTTGTTGTGAGTTTTCCCGGGCTGTTTGACTGTGTTCCGGAACACGGCCAAACAGCCCGAAAAACTCACAGCAACTACCAGATCCCAAGCCTTTGAGAACACAAGTTACAGAGATCGTATTTGGATAAAATAGGAATCTGACCAGCCTTTTTAGTGATCCAGCACTCAAAATCCTACCGCCAGCCTGAAGTAAACAGGGAATCATTCAGATCTACCTCCAGAACCAGAAGCCCTCCAAAAAAGTCCCAGCCGGAGCGCCTTCTCTCAGGCTTCACGTGGTTGTCAGGAAATCCAAGACACGGGGTTGCTTCCCAAGCTGTCCACATTGTGACCTCTTTCCCTACTAAATGATTGCAACTTGAGTTTGAGTGTTGCGATTATAACTCAGCTGTAATTATTGGCTGTTACCTGGATGCATAGCTTAGTGCCATCTCAGACAACAGGCATTATTAATACGACAAAACTGATAACACTTAACTGTGAGGCAATTCTATCAAGGAGCAGAAAGGGGGACTCAACGCACAGGACTCACGGTCAAGTTGGACTTAAGTCGCAGGCATGACTCAACTTGGACTTGACTCAGTTTTTCCCCCAATGACTTGGGCTTGACTTGCAACTCAGAACCCACCCACCCCTCCCTTTTTCTGGGGGGGGAAGCTTGTTTTTAATAGAGTCTCAGACCTGGAACCAAATACTTGGACTTGAACTCAGGACTCAGACCCCAAAACCTGCCAACATCCCTGTGTTGTACGCACAGAAATAAAATCAAAGGGAGAAGGGGGCCAAATGATGGTCTAGACTAGCGGATTAAAACAGCATACAGTAGCTGTCCTGTTGGATACACATGGGTGTCCTCTTTCTTTGGGATTCTGGTCTATTTTTGCATTGCATTGCCCTCCAGGGATGGTTTGAAAAGAAGTGGAGAGACGCCTTTTTACAGTTAATGTTCTTGAGAAGAAAGTTCTAACTTCCTGGTCCCAAGTCGATGACTGAGGTGCTTCTCCTCTGACGTCCTCCCACATGCCTACCTTGCTCCTCCACGCTGCTGTTCATCACCCCGTGGCTGTGATAATTATGGGAGGAGTTCTTAATTGTCTGTTTTTTTTATCAGCCTTATATACCTCTATGCCTCCCGAGGCTTGGCAGCCGTGCCTAGATGGTCTTTCAAAGAGAGCCCATCAGGAGAGGAACAGAGCCCAGGCGCACCGGATTCATCCAACCCTTGGCCGTGTTTCGATCCGGGCTAAGAGGGATGCTGTCTGTTTGCAAGCTCGCAGCAGGCGCGTTCGTCACCTTGGCCCTATACCCAGCCTTGGTGCTCGCTGCCTTTATCATCCACTGCGCCACATCTGTTGTGCCTCCTGGGATTGACCAGCCATTAAAGCTCCGGATCTACCATATTTTGTTCATCTCAGTATTCCTTTGGGTAAGTTCTCGTGACATTACGCCGGAAGGGAACAAGGACTGGAAAGGGACACTAAACAGTCCTAGGGCATGGAACCGGCAGCATCCCATAACTTGGATGAAAAAACCTAAAGTGTTTCTCCCCATCTTGCCTGTGTTCGTAGCCTGCCTCGCTGCAGAATAGGTTGTATTCCCACAGATACAGCCATGCCAGTCAAGAACGTCAACTTGGAAGGTGACAACATGGGCATTTAGCCTGGCATTTGATCTGCGGAGGTAATGGGCAGCTAAAGCCAGGAGCATCTCCTTTTTGATGCCGGTAGGATCCCCTCTCTGTTTTGGCCCATTGCCACCGAGGGCCTTCACGAGAAATGGCTCACGAGAGAGCCTCCCGTTGTCAGTTTCCCACATCCTGGCGTGTCTTAAGGAGCCTGGACTGGTTTCGGCACTTCTATCGCCCTTAATACCCAGGGGTACCTTTGCATCGAGAGACTCGTACTTCTTTGGGGCAGCTCAGAAGGAACTGTTGGCTCAGTTTGGGCAAGAGGGCTGAGAAGGACCTTAATCTGATTTACTACAAACCTCTTTAGGTTCTCTTCGATGGTCTTTCCACTGGTAAGGAAAGACATTTCTGTTCTGTCTGGTATTGATGGATTGTCACTTTTTACCCTTCCCTCTGGCCTCTCCACTAATTTGGGAAAAAATCTATATTCAGCAAGGGCAGGTTAGCTTCTTCTGCCTGGGTAGTTTCCCACTGGTAGCCAGAGCCCTTTAATGCCAGCAAGTGCTTGGGAGACAAGGGGTCAGGGGGCGTGCGTTACGAAATGGTTTATAATGCTGGTGCCTGCTGCTCTGTTTTCTCTTCTTGATGGTCTCAATTGCTTTTATGTGGTCTTACCTATAAATTAATCTATATTATTATTATTCTAAATGTACGTGGCCTACACTTCAAACATCACAAATCATTGTCACCAAACATGGGCTAGCTCTTGGTCTGCCTCTCCTCTCTACCCACTCCAGATGTTGTAAAAATTGGATTTGGGGCCTCTGAGTGATAGCCATCCGAATCAACCCCCACTTTCCCGAGAAAGTGCTCTTTAGCCATGGGAGAGGGCCTTCTCTAGTATGGCTGCTCCCAGCCTCCGGGATTCCCTCCCACTGGAGGCCCGGCTGGCCTCATCTCTGCTGCCCTTCCTCATACAGGCAAAGACCTTTCTCTTCAGGCAAGCTGTTCCTTAATGGCTGGTGGCCTGAGAGGGTTTTTTTTAATGGATTGTTGTCCCTGACTGTTTTGAATGTGTTTTGATGTTGCTTCTGTTCATTGTGGCATTTGTTTGGTCCTTTTTGGTATTTGCATACTTAGTTTTTTTAGCTTTCAATAATGTCCTTTAATTATGTAAACATCTTTGGTCATTCTTAAGGCAGAGGTTTTTGTGTGTGTGTGTTTGTGTGTGTGTGTATGTGTGTGTTGTGACGTTACAGTCATGACCAACTCTTCGTGACTTCATGTCCCTGGAGTTTCCTTGGCAGGAATACAGGAGTGGCTTGCCAGTTCCTACTCCAGGCACCTACAGCACCTGGTATTCTCTGGTGGTCTCCCATCCAAGTACTAGTAGCCAGGCCTGACCCTGCTTAGCTCCCAAAATCAGGCAAGATCGGATATGCTTTGGGCATCTAGGCAGCATATAGAGAGTTGTAGGATATAGCAATTAATGACAAACTCACTTGTGAACTGAAAGTAAAAAGAGATTTAACAAAAAGCAATGATTTTAGAAAAGTATGCAATTTATTTTAGGAACATGTGTTTCGGAATGAGAAGGGAGATATACCAGGGGAAGAATCAATGTGGCTCTGGAGAGAAAGTGGGCAGGATGAAATGTAAAATATATTAAAATTAGAACCTAGCCCCAAAAGTGAGGGCAGCACATGTTGAGCAATAGGTGTAAGAGACATTTATTAATGTAACACCGTGCAGAAATGTCGTTGACGTGGTATATGTTGTTTATTTGAAAACATTCTAATTTTTAAAAAAGAAGAAAGATGGGGTAGAAAGACTGACATAGCTGCTTATATGGTTAGTGAAACATTTCGGTCTAACGAGAAAAGAAGTCCGTCCAGTTGCCATGACTCAACTTTCGAATAACCTCACCTGGAGGACTGAAAGTCTTCACAGATGCGGGGTTGAAATATTAGGTAGGTAGGTAGGTAGGTAGGAAGGAAGGAAGGAAGGAAGGAAGGAAGGAAGAAAGAAAGAAAGAAAGAAAGAAAGACCAGTAGTTAAAATAAACGAAGAGGCACCCAATAAAACACTGAATAATGCAGCAAGTTAAATTTTATCCATTGGCACAGTGCCAATGACATTTCAAAAGTGATCCTCAGTAACTCCTGTCCAAGCTGTGCTCTGGTCATGCAAACTGTGTGTCCTGTGAACTCCATCCTCATCCTGCCTGTGTCTGGGAGCTCCTCTGCGTTTTGTTATTTCTGGAGAGGGCAAAAGTGAGGGTCATCTACAGAGTGCCCTCTCTTGGCGGATGGTTGGCCTCGGGGCTCCCTACCCCCCCACACACATACCACCACCACCGCCACCACCACCTGGATGAACCTCTCGTGCCTGACTTTCTCTCCTTCTCTCTGTCTTTGATGATCAGGGGACCGTTTTAGAAAAACTGAGGCTGGGCAGATTCTTAAGCATCCTGCGAGTCGTGACCAGCGGACTGCCGTCCTTCCGGGATTCCTCGCTTCTCATCGAGGACAAGAAATTTGACGATGTGCCAGTGAGAGTTTATCAGCCCAAAACCCCCGCCACTGCCAAACGGAAAGCCTTCGTTTTCTTTCATGGAGGAGCTGGCATTTTTGGATGTGTCGGTAAGAAGAAAGCCCGTGCTTGGAATTAGGATGGGATCGACAAGGATGCAGAATCTTTTATTCTTTTCCATTTGCAAGGGAGAACAAACATTTCTCCCTTGTGAAAAGTTTCCTCCTTTCCTCTGAGAGGCGCAAGAGCTTTTGACTATTTATTTATTGCACTCCAGTGCTTTTTTGTATTTGCACAAAATACTTGAATTCTGCCCTAATGCTGCTGCTATAAATAAATAAATAAATAAATAAATAAATAAATAAATAAATAAATAAATAAATAATAATAATAATAATAATAATAATAATAATAATAATAATAATAATAATAATAATAATAATAATAATAAAGCACTGATCTTGCATGAAATCTAGTGGTGGAGTATCTCACTGTCTCATAGTGGGGTGTCTCACTTTGTTATGATGGCCAACAAAATGTTCACACATGTTCAGAATAGTCATACTGAAGTATAAGTCAGAAATTCATGTTGTACCAGAACAATAGGTGGGCATTATCGGTGTCATAACTATTGTACTCTCCTGAATACACCCATCTCATCTGATTTAGGAAGCTAAGCAAGGTTGGGTATGGCTGGCGCTTAGGAGGGAACCATCAGACAGCCCTAGCTAAAATTCAGTTGCTTAGTATAATGTGTTGCATTACATGTTAGTTCCGCTGAATCAGTAGATTCAATTTAAAAAGGATGTTGGCAACCTTGAGCTGGTACAGAGGAGGGTGACCAGGATGATTGAGGGTCTGAAAGAAATGTCTTATAAGGAACGGCTTAGGGAACTGGGAATGTTTAACCTTTCAAAAAGAAGACTGAGAGGGGATATGGTAGCTATATTTAAATATTTGAAAGGGTGTCATATCGAAGAGGGGGCTGGCTTCATTTCCATGGCTTCAGAGACTAGGACTCGGGGCAATGGTTTCAAATTACAGGAAAAGAGATTCCATTTGAACATTAGGAAGAACTTCATGATGGTTAGAGCTGTCCGGCAGTCGAATAATAATGCTGCCCCAAAGGAGTGAGGTGGAGTCTCTTTCTTTGGAGGTTTTTAAGCAGAGGCTGGATGGCCACCTGTTGGAAATATTGTGATGGGGGTTCCTGCATGGCAGGGGGTTGGACTAGATGGCTCTTAAGGTCTCTTCCAACTCTAGGATTCTATGATTCTATGACTCACCAAATCGCCTCTGACCCAACAGGCCTGCTGTACCTGAGACATATTACACTAAGCAATGCGATTCCCCCAGCCACTGGGTGCTTTAATGGAGAGAGATTTTAGCTTAGCGACATAACGCTGACTCAGGTTTGGTCTCCAGATCCAAGAGACAGGGCTGGCAAAGAAGCCGGTTTAGTAGAAATCCACTTCCTGCGACTCCTGCCAATTTTTGAATTTCGGGTTGGGAAAAAATCCATTACAAGATGTGAAAAGTGTTCCCTTCATCTGATATTTCTCCTCTTTGGGTATTTAGTTGACTTCAGAGAGATGATTGTTATTGTGCTGCTGGGGAAGAATAATTGAGATGTTGTACATTTCACTGTTTGACAAGAACTGGTTGACAAGGATCTCCAGAAGTTGAGTGATGGCAACTGGTGTTCTTTTCTTGTGAGATCAAAATGCTTCGCTACTCAACCAAGTAGCATGAGTAGTGAAACATTTCGATCTTACAAGAAAAGAAGTCCAGTTGCCAGGACTCAACGTCCAGATAGCCTCATCTGGATGACTGAGAATCTTCACATACGAGTTGATGAGGACTAATTTCCCAATCAATAAAAGAAGCCCCATCCTTAGTGCCTGCTTGCAAAGAAGGGCTCCTTGGAAGTATTATTATTAGTTTCTGGAAGTTGAGTCATGGCAACTGGACTTCTTTTTCTTGAGAGATTGGAATGTTTCACTGCTCATCCAAACAGCTTCATCATTTGGATAAGCAGCACATTTCTATCTCTCAAGAAAAAGAAATCCATTTGCCATGGCTCAAAGTCCGGATAACATCATCTGGATGACTGAGAATTTTCACAGACAAGTTGATGAGGACTAATTTCCCAGGATCACTGAGAAGGCCCACTTTTTCTATTGTTCCTTTTAGCCTTGTTTCAGAGTGAGGCTCATCTTTATTGAAATCTTATTTCCTACAATTCATGTCTAACCGAAGGCCCCCTTCCCTTTTTGTCCATTCTCAACCGGCACTCATATATACTGGCAAGAGAAAGAATTAGGTTCCATGTATTCTCAGTTCTTAATGGATCTAAATAAACAGATTCTGTAGAAAAATAATGATGGGTTATATGAACAGAATTTAACTGATTAACCAGCATCATGACTGACTCAATACATGGCTGCCACACCACTGACTCTAACTACATGGAGTTCCCGTGGGAAAATTGTTGCAGTATATAAACCTATAAATAAATAAATAAATAAATAAATAAATAAATAAATAAATATGCATAACTTCGAGCTCAGGCTGTTTGATTAAACAAGGGCAGGAAATGGGCCTCGTCAAGCTCTAAGACAGAGAGAGAAAACTAGGAGTTCTCTCTGTGCTCTGGGGTATAGAGTTTCTACACCTTGAGGGACATCTATTTTTAATAGCTGGCATATGCTTTTTATTTCAGAATCCTATGAGAGAATATTGAGGCACATCACCAAAGAAGCTGATTCTGTGGTTGTAGCTGTTGAGTAAGTATCATATGACCTTGCTGTGAAATACCTATGAATCACCAAGGAGAACTTTCTTTATTAATCTGCATGTGGGTTTTTTGTTTGTTTTTTGAAGCAGTTGCATTTTACTTGAAGTTTGAGAGTGTAATACTTCTAGGAAAATGACAAATTCTTGAATAAAGCCGCAGTAGATGTAGCTGTGCAAGCATAATAGGTAAAAACAAAATCAAAATGAAAGAACAAATGAAAAGTTGCGTACCAGATAAAGTCAGGCCACACACTGTAAGCCAAACTAGCTTGACCTGGATTGATGTGTATGAGGTTGGGATCAAAGCAGAATGAATAGATTGGGTTCCAGGGTGAAGCAAGAAAAAATTATACTTCTGTTTCAGTGTCCCGTCCAATTGCACCAAGCAAACAGGATAAGGCACTGATCACATTGATCCATTTGTAAAGGGAACATAAAGGGTGCCTGGTACTGGACCTCCTTGTTTGACATTGGCAGACTTCCTTTCTTGTCATGTCTCATGTTGGCTCCAAATTTAATGACCATCAGTGCATACAAAAAGAAGAATTGTTTAGTTTTTAAAGTGTTAAATTGACAACTTTGCCAACTGATTCGCATCCAAGGCATAGCCTCCAAATCTGGAGAGGGCACAGAACTTTGAGAGACATCCAGAAGCCCCGAATGGCCTACAGACTGAACCAAGAGACCCCAAGTGTCTCAACAATGCTGGTGCTGTGAACACACTCAGAAAGGATGGCTTAACTCTGCACCTCCTTCATCGGTGCCTTCTTTCTGCTTTCAGAGCACCCTATGAAAAGGTGGAGGCTCTACACGTGAGGAAGCACCCAGATTTCTTTTGGACTGTAGCTTGCCTCTCTAGTCTAGCCCAGTGTTGGCGAACCGATGGCACGGGTGTCAAAGGTGGCACTCGGAGCCTGTTCTGTGGGCACCAAACATCACCCCTTCCCAGCCACCTGTATTCAGGTTAAATTGCTGTATTGGCACTTTGTGAAAAATTAGTGGGTTTTGAATTGTATTTTGGGCATTCGGTCTCTAAAAGGTTCGCCATCACTGGGCTAGACTAGAGAGGCAAGCTACAGTCCTAGAGAAATCTGAGTGCTTATAAATCTAGCCTATAAAGGAAGATTTGTTCCTCCGACTGAACCTGGAGGGTATCAAAATGGAATAGGTATGGGATGGGGCTGCTTGTGGTTACGCCTGGTCAAGTCAACTCTTACTTTGGGTGACCCTATGAATGAGTGGTCTTCAAAATGTCTGCTCCCCTCTTAATGTGCTTACGATGTAGTACGGCCCAAACAGTCGTGATGCCATGTCTCTTTGGGTGATTTTACACGACCTCTAAAATCCAGTGTCAACTTAAATTCGGACCAGAGATCATGGGGGTTTGTCGCTCTTCCTGTGTTCCCACCCCTCCGCACTCCATTGTTCCTCTCTGCGTGAGGGGAGGGAGAAAAAAGGGGAGAAAAAATGCAGGCTCACCTCCGTCTGCGGTGGAAGCAGCCCCGAGCAGCCCCGTCGTCATGATTCCTGTCTCTTAAAAGGGTGGCGGGGACAAAAAAAACCAAACAGATGGTGAGGGAGCCCTGCATTCACAGCCTTACAATGCACATCAGAAGATTTTTTACCTCCTGGAGGCCAGGTACTTGAAAAGTGCGCTCAGAGGCGCTTAGGTGGGCATGGTTGTACTTCATTTTTTTTAAAATCCAGATCTGGTGGGAAACCTTTTTAAAGCTCCGGATCTGGGAGCCCTTTGCCTCGGATTTTAGGGGTCGTGTAAAAGCGCCCTATGTCTCCCATTAGCACACATGGCTCATTCCTTGTTTGCATCAGATTAGAAGGTTTTGGTTTTTTCCTTCCTGCACAAAAAGATTCACACTTTCCTTTCCACAGTGCATCCATTTTCATTCCTCTCCTTGAGGAAACCACACATGTATATATTAGTCTGTTGGGTGCGTTTTTAGCTATTTGAATCCTGAAGTGCAAGCGTGATTTCCTGAATGTTTCATATCCCCGGAACACAACACAGGCCTTACGAATACACCAGTTTCTCAGGCAAGGTGTGGTTTGCCTTGCAATCCAATACTGTACTTGAAAGTTCATAGAATCCTAGAGTTGGAAGAGACCTCAAGGGCCATCCAGTGCAACCTCCTGCCATGCAGGAACTCCCATCACAGTATTGCCAACAGACGGCCATCCAGCCTCTGCTTAAAAACTCCAAGGAAGGAAATTCCACCACCCTCCTTTGTAGCAGCATCATCCACTGCCGGACAGCTCTAACCATCAGGAAGTTCTTACGAATGTTCAAATGGAATCTCCTTTTGACTCAGATAATGAGCTACGAGCCCTGGCAGGCTCAGCTTTCACAGAAAGTAGTCCACTTTGTAGCATTCTAGGCTACGAACACGGCCAATCTCATTTTAAAGACCGCTAAAGGCATAGTCCTCCAAAGCACCAATGTATACAAAGAGACAACTTTATCTTCCTACACTAACTCTACACTGCTGTGTAGGTCCTATGGAAGAAACACAACTTCCATTGCTGTGTCTGAGACCTCTTGCATCACAGTCACAGTCATTTGGCCATCATGCCTACTGGACAAAGCCACACAAGCTGATCCAGCTCACTCAAAAACACCTATTGAACAGAGTCATTCAGTTGACTCCTCTTGTTATTCATCCTGTGGTGATGAATTAGCTTCTGGGCATTTTTTTACCCTTCAGCATGACTTCTCCTGTGAAGAAGATGCTAATGAGAAGAAGCCCAACCAGGAGAGTCCCACCGCAGAGGCGCCCTGATGCTTAACAGACACCTGTCATTGCTTAGCATCTTAGCCCTTACATGATGTGACGTTTCCCCAAAGATTCACTACAGGGTCATGCTTTCATCAGGAATAGGGCCCTCATGAAAGAGATTTTGGAACCGTGGGACTTTTGGTGCGACATGGAGGATGGCCGACCGCCAAATGATGGGTGGCACTTCACGAGGACTGGGAAGAATGTGTGTCACCACAGCACAATGAACTTCCGGAAGCTCAGAAGAAAAGATAGGTGAAAGCTGATGGACAATCAAAGGAATCAACCAAGCAACATTAGCATGGCTCAATAACAATTGTCATAAAATCGAATGGAGGAAAGGTAGCTACAAATCACACACTATCCAGAACCTCTATGTAAACGCGAGGAGTATAGGAAAGAAACAAGACCTGAGCATTGTATGTGGTACCTCTTAAGACAAATGCCTCGTATGACAAAAAAACTCACAGGAAGAAAAAAAATTCCGGGAACAGGCATGCTTCGCATGACAAAAAATTCCCTATAGGATGCTTCACAAGAAAAAAAAAACATTCTGCATGTACCCAGGGGGAAACCCAGTTATTTTCGCCTTTATTCTAGCCTCCGGATTGGATTAATCTGTTCCCAATGCATTCCTATGGGAAACTGCATTTCGTAAGACAAAAATTTTGTAAAACAAAGCGACCCATAGCCTCTGGAACGGATTAATCCATTTTCAATGCATTCCTATGGGAAACTGTATTTTGTAAGAAAAAATAACTTAAAACAAATTGACCCCTAGAATGAAATAAATTCATTTTAAGAGGTATCATTGTAGTTCAGGAGGGCAAATATGACTTGACTGGGACAGCAGAAACAAATGAAGAAAATATCCCTAAATGACGCCTATGGGAAGCAGAAGGGAGGCCAGGCCACAAAGGAAGGCCATTCAGAGGGAGCAAATGATTGCAGAGAAAAGAAATAGTGGCCCAGCTATTCAAGAGGAACAGAACAATGGTAATGGACAACAGAGCCAAGGCAAAACTGCTCAATCACCTCCTTAACTTGATCTTCCTGCAAAGGGTTGCCTGTGACCCTCCAGGCAAAGATGAAGGAGATGTAGAAGGACCAGACTGAGTCTAGAGCTTTGGATGTACAAACAGACAAGGAAGACCCAAAAACAAAAATGTCTAGGACCCCATGAATGACAGCTATGAACATTTGAAGGAGCTGGCTGAAGAACGCTCAGAACCTCCGTCTGTTATTTTCTTGGAAGAAAATACAGTACCATGGAATTTTTCCATCATTCTCATGGAAACGGGAGAAGAGACAGATGACTGGAAGAGTGCTAACATTAATTGTCTCTATCTTTTTTTTAAAAAAGGCAAAAAAAGGAAGCAAAGAACTACCCATCTGTCAATCTGACATCAATGTCTGGGATATTTTTTTAAAACAGATTATAAAGCAATTCTCTGCAAGTACCTTGAAAACAATGTGATAGAAACTAGAAACCAATTTGGATTGGTCAAGAGCCAATCGAGCTAGATTAATCTTGTCTCATTTTTTGAGCAGGTAACCTCCGGGTTCAATGGTGGGAATGCTGCAGATGTTATATAATATAACTTCAGGGGAGCCTTGACAAAGTGCCTCATGATACATAATCTGATTAGCAAAATAAACAGCTGTGGACTGGATAGAATTGTCAGGTGGCTACTCAGTTAATTGCAGGATTGTACTCAAAGGGCTGAAGAGTGTATCCTTCTCAAAGTTGGAAGAGGTGACAAAATGACTTCAACCTGAATATAAGCCAAAAGTGTGATGTGTCTGAAAATAGGCAAATGATATTTTAGGCTGCCCTAAACCGCCCTAGTCTCCAAATCCCATGAAGTAGGTAATTCTCCTCTATGCTACACCCGTTAGAACTTCTCTTGAGTCCCGTGTCCAGTTCTGGGCACCACCCTTTAAGAAAAGTGTTGAGAAGCAGGAACAGCTTCTAGAGTTCAGAGAAGGGCAACAAAAGACAGTGAAGAGGCAGGATCTGTTCTCGGTCATCCCTGAGTGCGGATTATGCAACAACAGGCTCAAGTTAGATTTCAGTTCAATAGCCAGGAAAAAGCCTTCTTCGCTGTTAGAACAGAACCAATTGAGTCGGAAGGGAGGTGAGTGCTTCAACTCCGGAGGCATTCAGGAGGAAATTAGAGGTTAGATATGCTTTGATAATTTGGACTCGATGCCTTTCTTCTGTCTCCTTCTAATTCCACTGTTCTACGATCCCCGTGATCCCTATGATTTGTACTTGGTACTGCTCTTGGAACACTAGTGCTTAGCAACTCAGTATGGACGTCTGGACTTACTACATCCACATCCCTGAGTATCTGAGCTCCCAATTAAACAGACCCACCGAAACAACTTGCTGGTTGAGAGGTCCCCTTGATTTCAGCAGGGTCCACTTTTGTTTCTACTAACATTGGTTTTAGAGGCCGTTTCCAGCACCTCATTTCATTTCTGAACAATGGATCTGCTTGGAAATATGCGGTAAGAAAGACATATTCACCTTTAGTAGCAGTCTCCTAACGTAGTGGGCTCTATGTATATACAGTGGTACCTCTTAAGACAAATACCTCGTAAAACAAAAAACCTCATAGGAAGAAAAAAATTCCAGGAATAGACATGCTTTGCATGGGAAAAAATTCCCTGTAGGATGCTTCACAAGACAAAAAAAATTCTGCATGTACCCAGGAAAAAACCCAGTTATTTTTGTCTTTATTCTAGCCTCCAGAACAGATTAATCCATTCCCAATACATTCCTATGGAAAACTGTGTTTTGTAAGACAAATTTTTCATAAAACAAAGCAACCCATAGTCTCCGGAACAGATTAATCCATTTTCAATGCATTCCTATGGGAAATCGCATTTCGTAAGACAAAATTTTCTTAAAACAAATTGACCCGTAGAACGAATTAAATTTGTTTTAAGAGGCATCACTGTCTTACACTTGGATCTATTATAAAAATTACACTCTAAGGTTCAGGACACCTCATTTCTCCTTTCCATCTACAAAGAAGGCCACCCAGCTTCTTGAAAAAGAGTTATATATTGAGCCAAGTGAATTTATTTATATATTTATTTATTTATATAGCTTGTATGCTGCCCACTACCCAAAGGTCTTTGGGCGGCTCACAATCACAGTTAACAATTTAGACAATTAAAACATCAAATTGCAATAAAGTTAAAACAATAAAACATGTAAATACAATAAATACAATATATTAAAACACTGCACTAAAATCGCCATCAGGACCCACAATAATCAGTTTAAAAGACTTCTTGAACAGGAATGTTTTTACCTGGCGCCGGAATGACATCAATGTTGGTGCCAGGCGGGTCCCGCTTGGGAGGGCATTCCATAATCTAGGGGCAGCTGCCGAAAAGGCCCTGTTCCTACAAGCCATCCCTTTCACCTCCTTGAGGGATGGCTCTTTCAGGAGAGCCCTCTGGCTAGATCTTAATTGCCGGGTAGGTTCATATGGAAGGAGACGGTCCTTCAGGTATCTAGGTCCTAAGCTGTTCAGGGCTTTAAATGTCAAAACAAGCACTTTGAATTGGGCTCGGGCAGCAACTGGTAACCAATGAAGGTTATACAGAATCGGCGTGATGTGTTCCCTGGTGGCCCCGCCACTCACCAGCCACGCAGCGTGATTCTGAACCAGTTGCAATCGCCAGACCGTCTTCAAAGACAGCCCCACGTAAAGCGCATTGCAGTAATCAATACGGGATGTTACCAGTGCATGCCTAACTGTCATAAGGCTCCGTTCATCTAGGTAGGGGCGCAGCTGGAGAAAGGCACCCCTGGCCACCGAGTCCACCTGGGCTTCCAGAGTTAGACTGGGGTCCAGGAGCACCCCCAAGCTATGGACCCTGTCCCTTAGGTGGAGTGCAACCCCATCCAGGACAGGGAAGTGGCCCTCTAGCCTGTCTGACGAAGCACCCACTAACAGCACTTCCGTCTTGTCTGGATTGAGTTTCAATTTATTAACCCTCATCCAGTCCATTATCTGGTCCAGACACGAGTTCAGAACAGAAACCGCTTCACCTGGATTGGTGGAGAACGAGAGGTAGAGCTGAGTATCGTCAGCATATTGCTGACTCCTCAGCCCAAACCTCCTGATGACCTCTCCCAGCGGTACCATGTAGATGTTGAACAGCATGGGAGACAATATAGAGTCCTTCCATCCGCGGAAGCCCAGCCCAAGAGCCAAACCCAGACAAACATCTTGTCTTTTGACAGTATTCTTGATTCTTGGGGAAAGGAAGTAATGTTATGAATTTTAATTAATGTGTTGATCTGTAGACTTTGATTTGGATCCAAAATAGAAATCAAGAATGAAATCAATACCACTTAAAACGGTTGTGCTTTCAAGAGATCTGTTCTGTATATGACTACCTAAACCTGACTATATTCTTTTCTAAGTTATATCTATGTAAAAGGAAAATAATTCTAAAGTCAAATATATGAAAATAAGTGAACAATGGATAATAGAGTACAGGACCACCCCCATATCTGCTGATTCGCCATCCACCGATTCAGTTATCTATAGCTGGTGATCAGCGGGCGGTGGGGGGTGTTGGGTACAAAAGCTGTGCTGCCCTGCCTGGGTGGCGGACTGGGCAGCACTTTTGCCCCCAGGACCCCACCACTCCCGCTGGGCAGGTCAGCAGAGTAGGCAGGGGGAGAGAGAGAACCTTCCTGCCACCCGATTGGCCCGAAGGTACCGCAACGCAGCAGACCGGGGGAAGTGAAGGTGTGCTCTCCCACTGCCTAGTCCACCAACCTTCCCAGTGGGAGTGGGTTAGAGTGCTGGGGGCAAAAGCCGTGGGGTGAAGCACTCTTGCAGGGCAGATCAGTGGCCCTTCACGCTGCCCAGTATTTGGGGGCTGTTGAGAGCAAAAGCTTTCACACACACAGCCGGCACGCCACTACCCCTGTCATCACCGTCACCCCCAGATAAGAGTGTTTGCTCTTATCCGTGGATTTTGGTATCCATGTTGTGGTCCAGGACTGATCTCTGATGGATATGGGGGCCTTACGATAAAAGGTATATTGGCTTGGACCCAATTGTTAGTCCTATCAATTGAACTAAGGGAACATGCAGAAGTATTGATTTACTCTGGGCCAAACTATACAGTAGGACAAGCATGCATTGATCCACTGCGAATTCACACCTGGAAATCAAATCACTCGGGATGAATTCACTTTAGACCTCCAGACAAGGGTCAGGAGATGGGGGGGGATGGAATTGTCAACCAGCCCTTGTTTACAGCTTGTTATGGCATCTTCTGCTGTAGGTGTCCAAATTTATAGGCAGTAATGGCTACAACAGAAGCTATCTTAACAAGCTGCCAACAAAGGCTTATTGGAAATGTTCCCCCTCTCTCGTGCTTTCTGTTGTTGCCATTATTGCTGCTGCTGATTTCCTAGGTGCTGTAGCATAAACATAGTTCTAACATTAGCACAAAGCTTTGAAAGAAAGAAGAAATAAAAGGTTTGGAGACAAGCGGTGTTCAGAGAAAAGGAAATGAAACCCCCAAGGCTGCTTCGTGGCTTCTTCTTTTTACCATGCTGCAAACCACCCACACCCTTGCACACCCTTTTCTGAATCAGCAGAAGTGGTCCCTGGAACGACTGTGAAAGAATTTGCTTGAGGAAAGAGGAGAAACCCTAGCAGCAAAGGCAAACGGGGGGGGGGGCGCTCAGGACTGAGTTGTATTGATGTTATGCAGTCAATGGACTCATGCAGCCAATGGAAAACAAGTATGAATATGATGGTTCCAATCCTGGAGCATTTTCCAGGTTGCTTGTCCATCTAATTGCCTCCTCAGTTGAGAGCCTGTCAGTATAGTTCCCTGTCAACAGCAACTAGATTTAGGCCAAATTCTTCAACCAATTGTACATCTAACCGAGCAATGTTGTTCTTTTTAGATATGGCCTGGGACCAGAGAACCCTTACCCAAACCAATACGACCAATGTTTCAAGGCAACAGTGCACTTTATGAAACACGTTGGCCATTACCATGTAGATGCGTCTCGCATTTCTATTGGAGGCGACAGCTGTGGAGCAAATTTTGCCACACGGATTTGTCAGTTGCTGGTGGAAAGGCCCGATCTCCCCAAAGTCCAGGCCCAAGTTTTGATCTACCCAGGGCTGCAGGGCATGGACTTTTATTTGCCATCCTACCAACAGAACAGCAAAGTTCCTCTCATGTGGAGGGACACCGTCATCTATTTTTGCTGCCTGTTCCTGAATAAGTCGACCTCCGTCATCAAGGATGTGCTCGAAAGCTGCCACGTTCCAGAGGACATTCGGCTGAAGTATCGGAAATGGGTGAACGCAGACCTCGTCCCCAAAGAATTCCGAGCCAGAGGCTACAAGCCCCAGGCCCCTGGCTTATATCAATTTAAACCCGAAGTGTACCAGGAAATGAAAGAAATCTTGCAGGAAACATTTTCACCCCTTTTCGCCCAAGATGAAATCATCCGAAAACTCCCACAGACGTACATATTGACTTGTGAGTTTGACGTTCTCAGAGATGACGGACTGCTGTACAAGAGACGGCTGGAAGGCAACGGGGTGCCAGTCACGTGGACCCACATTGAGAACGGCATCCATGGCATCGCTGTCCTTTATGGCTATGGGTTCCTGTCATTTCCCTCCGTAGAACGGATGGTGAACGACTTTACAGCATTTATCAAAAGCTTGTGAGCCTTGTTGCGAGGGTGGCGGGCGGTGTATGTCGTATGTTTGTTTTTATATTGTTATTTATTCTCTCTTGGGTTGGGGTTTGGGGCAATTGTTTAGTTGGTATACTATTGTACACCGCCCAGAGTTCCTGAGGGAAAGTTGGGCGGTCAACAAATACAAAACTAAATAAATAAATAAAATAAATAAATAAAGACACCAGAAGAGCCAAACTGGGCCTGTGTAGAATTTTTTCCCTAGACTCGCCAACATTTTGTATTTGCAGCAGCTGCCGTTTCTGCCCAGAATATTCTAGAACACAGCTGGGTCTGGGAGGCGGGGGAGGAACGAAGAGGATGGCCAGACCACCCGCATCCTTGGCGTGTCCCTTCCTCTCCTGCAAGCTTTCATTGCTGCTGCTGCTGCTGCTGCTAGAAGCAGATGCAGAAGGAGAGGAAGGGACATTTTTCCCTTTCTTTTTCCCCATTGAGACACACTTGCCGCCGTCTTTGCTGCTTTTTATATCATTTTAATTTTTATTGTCATCTTTATTTGATGTTATTGTTTTATTTTATTGTTGTGAACCGCCCGGAGTTCCATTGGAAGACGAGTGGGACAGAAATACAAAAATAAATAAATAAATAAATAAATAAATAAATAAATAAATAAATAAATAAATAAATAAATAAATAAATAAATATAAATACATGCATCATCCACAAGGTTGTTTCCGGTCCCTATTCTATGATTTGTAAAACTCCCCAATTTGGTTCCAACCCGATGGTTTGGGTAGTAGGGGCTGGACTAGATGGCCTCCAAGGTCCAACCCTAAGACGATTCTAGGATTCAGATTCTAAGTGTTTCCATTTAGGTCCAGACACGGATCTGGATTTGGGAAACCAGGTTTTTGTGCATTGCCAGGAGCTCACCTCACAGGGGCAGCAAACCAGAGCCACCTGGTCTTATCAAAGCAGGTGCAGAAAGCATTGTGCATAAGCCACCTTATGTGTCAGTGATGTCACTAAGACAAGAAACAAGCAAGATGCTTACACATAATTTATGCCGGTTTTTTGGTGCAATGTTGTTATGAACATATGCCCGGATAAATGCCCTAGTTTGCAATCATTTTCCCCCCAGAACTGGTATGCCTTTTTGAGGAAGCATTAAAGGCTTGCATCTTTCTTTCCCTCAAATTAATTTGAGACGGCATGATTCCCCAAATAACGAGCTTGCAAAATTTATGGAGAACAGGTGTTGGCCTTTGAGAGCCAGTGGAGTGCAGGGGACAAAGTGTTGGATCTAGGAGGTCTGGGTTCAAATTCCTGTTCTACTCCTGAAACGCCTTGGAGGATGGCAACCGGGGGGGGGGGGGGGGCAAGGTGGCTGCACAAAACAAACAAGGAGGGCAAGAGCCAGGGAGTTGTGGCATCAAGGAACCAGAGCAGAGGGCTGAGTGGAAGTAGAAGAGACTCTCTTGATCCTATTAGAAAGCTTCCTTGATCTTATAAGAAAGCTACACAGTTGTTTTCATTACGATTATGGGCCTTTATATAGAAACAAACATTGTGCATGGAAAGGTGTAGAAATCACCCATGGAGAAACTCCCAAATGAAGACTTTGTTTTGGCTCGTTAGGGCCTCAGCCTCATCAGGTGGCTCTCTGCCTGGCTTTCCTTCTGGCATCAAAGAAAAAACTGCTGTGGAACCATGGACACGGAAGGGAAGGCCAAAATGTACACCTTCAGCAACATAATTAGAATCCTAGAATTGGAAGAGACCTCCAAGGGCCATCCAGTACAACCCCCTGACATGCAGGAACCCCCATCACAGTATTTCTGACAGACGGCCATCCAGCCTCTGCTTATTAACCTCCTCCACAGAAGGAGACTCCACCACCCTCCTTTGTGGCAGCATATTATTCCACTGCCGGACACCTCTAACTGTCATGAAGTTCTTCCTAATATTCAAACGGAATCTCTTTTCCTGTAGTTTGAAACCATTGCCCCGAGTCCTAGTCTCTGAAGCTATGGAAAACATACCTGTTCCCACTTCAATATGACATCCTTTCAAATATTTAAACATAGCTATCAGATCCCCGCTCAGCCTTCTTTTAGAGAGGCTAAACATTCCCAGTTCCCTAAGCTGTTCCTCATAAGATATTTCTTCCAGACCTTTAACCATCCTGGTCTCCCTCCTCTGTACCCGCTCAGGGTTGTCAACATCCTTTTTAAACTGAGGCGCACAGAACTGGACACAGTACTCCAGGTGGGGTCTGACCAGAGCAGAATAGAGTGGTACTATCACTTCCCTTGATCTAGACACTAAGGTTCTGTTGATGCAACCAAGAATCACATTGGCTTTCTTGGCCGTGACTGAAAGTTGAGAATGCATGTATTTTGCTTTTACATACAGTATATAAAAGTTGTGATTCCTTTATGAATCCGATTGAGTGTGAAAATGAGGAGGATTCACATTTAGGTATTTTATTTCTCTATTTATTTACAAAACTCTTGTAATCCCATATTTAAATAAACACAGCTGAAGTTTATTGTAATTATTTGTAAATGGTAGAGGCATCCATTTCAGGGCACCCCTCAGTCTTTATGTCCTCTTTTATCCTTCCTACATTTTCCCACTGTCTTTGTTCTGAGCTGTCAAGTCTATGACCTAAATACAGCTTACACTTCATCATCACACGTCACACCATGCTGGCTTTCTTACTCACCCAATACATGAGATGATACCTCTTGAGTTCACATGGTTGGTCACGCTTATTCTCCTACCTATCTAGCACAGCCAAATCCCACACATTCTCTCTGACGCCAAGAGACCTATTATTGCCTTCACAAGCTAACCTGAAGAAGCCTCATTTCTTGAGGCGAAAATTACTTGCGCACCTGTTTTATAAGTGGTTTTGAACGCCAGGTGGCACCAGGGAACCATGAAAGGTTGAGCCAGCCAGCTGGGACGGTCCGGCGTCGGAGAGATGTGAGGAGGCCTTGTGTGTTTGGGAAATGAGGTTTTGAAGGACTCCCGAGCTGGAGACCTCCAGACCAAAGAGCAATTCAAGGCAAATCCATTTGCAAATTCCGGGAGAGAACCTCCCACTGAGACATTCATAAACAAGCCGCATCTGTTTCGACAGTTTGCCCAATTTTCTCTTCACTTCATTTCATTTGCAATGAAGTTTTTTACCCCAAACCCTTCAGGAACTGGGCAGGATTGCTGTGTAAGTAAAAGGGTAAGGCCATCATCCCACCTTCCCTTGCCTCCGCTCTTCCAGGGGTCCCACCTATGGTCTCTTGAAAAGAAAGCTGCCACCTGCCGCTAAGTTCGCTTCTCTTTCCCTTCCCAAAGTATTTACAGTAATGTTTAAATATTGGAAAGGATGTCATATGGAAGAAGGGACTGGTTTGTTTTCCGTGGCTTCAGAGACTAGGACTTAGGACAATGGTTTCAAACCACAGGAAAAGAGATTTGATTTAAACATTAGAAAAAACTTCCTGACGGTTAGAGCTGTTCGGCAGTGGAATAATCTGCTGCCACAAAGGAGGGTGGTGGAGTCCTCTTCTTTGGAGGTTTTGAAGCAGAGACTGGATGGCCATCTGTCAGAAATACTGTGATGGGAGTTCCTGCATCGCGCGCGGGGGGAGGGTGTGTGGACTGGATGGCCCTTGAGGTCTCTTCCAACTCTATTATGAGTCTATGAGTCTAGTGGAAATGACCCTGCAGGTCCTGCTGCTCTTTTGCATTCCTCTCCTGAGCAAGGACCTTCTTTCTCCTCGGTCCCTTCCAGCTGTGCAGTTCAAAGGGCATCATCTCCTCCTGCTGTACCTGAACTGAGCTCTTATGGCCATCCTTGGCCTCTGCCACGGGACGGCCCCAGCCTCCTGCTGCCCAACGCCAGCATCATTTAAAGGGCCTCTTGGACCCAGTGGCATCAACCTTCCCGCGGGCGTGTGCTTTCTGCAGCAAGATGCCCAGGACTGTACTCGGGTGGGATAACACAGCTGACTTCTCATCGTGCAACCAGTCCTGCCAGTTATAAAACCACGGGAAGGCTTTGTGCCGAGCGGGCCATGCCCCCCAAATCGGTCAGAATCTGGCTCAGTGGCCTGAGTTGGAAGACGCTGGGCAGGATTCCGCTCACGGCTGATGCCTGTTGCTGCAGACTGGCTCTAAGAGACAGATGGAGACTTGAGATTGACACAAAAGCCAAGTGAAAGAGTTGGAGGGCAGTTTCTGGGAGGAGGCATTTACGTGGTTGACAATCAAGAGACAAGGCCCATGGCCGTCAAACCAGGGGCACCGAGGCCCATGGAGAAGTTATTATGGAGAAGTACTGTATATGCGCTGTAGTGGCATTCTCTGGCTGGGCCACTCTCGACAAACGCTGAATCCAAGTAATTTTTCCCAAGTCGGAGGCGTTATGGCACCAAGGCTGGGGGCAGGTGTCTAGCCTCAAGATGGCTGAGGTGAGAGTGACAAAAAAAAAAAGACACCAGAGACACTTCTTCCACCTGAGCAGGCAGAGCACTCTTGCAACACAAAGGTTATGAATGTTGTCAGGTTGTTGTCTAGAGGGGAAAGAAAAAAGCAGGCATTTATCCAGAAGGAGGCTGGCTTGGAGAAGGGCAGCGTCAGAGACACACAGAAGGATTCCCCACCACCAAGTGGCTTCCTCACCCTGCATCCTTCTTCTCTACGGGAAGAGGAGAGCAAGGAGGCTGGAGAAGACACCCCCCTCCTCCCTCAAGGGGGTTGCTGTGACTGCCCTGGCGCCGGCACAGAGGCCCTCAGCAACGTGCCCTCTGATTTTGCACCAGGACCAAGCCAAAAACCCTGCCCTGAACTGACAGAAGTCCAGCTGGGGCCGTAACCAAAAGGAACCGTGGGCGGGCAGTGCCAACACAGCATGGCACACACACACAGCTTAAAGTTAACGTTGGCCAACAGATCGTGCTTTTGTCTGCAACACCACCAAAAGGAAGGGGGTAAAGTAGAGGGAAGACAGGAAGGATAAATAAATAAATAAATAAATAAAATAAATAAATAAATAAATAAATAAATAAATAAAAGCATCTAGAGCCCTAATTCTGACCTTGGCTCTTGGGTCCTAATGAGGACTCTGCTCTCCTCCGCATGCCTCTTTCTCTCCTGGGCCATTTTCCCTCCCCATATCCCCCACACACCCCTTCCTTTCCCTCCCCCCCCCCTTTATTCCTTGTTGAACAGGGGCATCTCTCTCCTCCTCCCCAACTTCCCAAACTCTTTGTAGTGCAATCCACCTCACACTCAAAAGTAAGTGAGACAAGAACCAAGAAACATATAGAAGACACGAGTCCTCGCTCACACCCGCGATAAATAGCTCTTGCTTCACACGGCGGCCACACAACACCTGTGGGGGGGGTGCTGGCTGCCAGTGCCCTCCCTCTGCACCCCAGACCCGAGTCCCACCTCCAGCGCCACCTCTACACAAGAGCGTCCATATTGGCTTCAGGGGAAGGGGAAGGTGCTGCTGCCGTGCAGAGGTCCATGTCTGCAGGGGAAAGGGAGAGGGAGCCAAACAATTAAGTACAGTGGTACCTCTGATAACGGATTTAATTCATTCCCAGAGGCAATTTGTTATTCGAAACAATTTGTTATCTGAAACATAGTTTCCCATTGAAATGAAAGGGAAACCGATTAATCCATTCCAGAGGTCCAAAAAAAGGCTAAAAAGCTGTTTTCCCCCCAGACCCTTTTTATAAAGTGCACTTTAAAGGCATGCAGTGCTGGAACACAAACCCCCAGAACTAGCTCCCTACCTTTCCAAGTTTAAAAGATCCAAAACACCATTAAGAAACACTCTAACTCCTCACACCCCTCCACAAACTGTGTGTGTGTGTGGGGGGGGGGTGCAATGCATCCTGGGTACACTTTTTTGTAAGGCATTTTGAATCATTTGTTATCCGAGGCAGCCCATAGGGAACATTTGTTATCTGAGGCAACCCTATACCTGGAAATTTCCATTTGTTATCTGAAACATTTGTTATCCGAGGCATTTGTTAGCCGAGGTATGACTGTACAAATAAACGAATGCTTAAGGGGCGAGCCAGCTGAAACCGGAGAGGTGCCGCCCTTCAGGAGTTTGGGTCCCAAACCTTTCCAAAGCAAGTACCAACATCTTAGGACCATGAAAGTGGCGTGGAGCCGATACAACCATCCTTCTCCTGGCTTGCAGCTGCATTCAAAAGGAAGTGGTGGGATGCACATCAGGAGGGTTCCAGAGCACATCCTGCCACCAGTCAAATCCTGCTTAGGAAAGACTGCCTGGTTCATCCATCCCGTCCCCTTCCCCCATCACCCCCTATCTGTGCTGGATCTTTTCCACTATCAGTCTCACAATTCTCCATTCTGGGAGCAATCTGACTGACACCAGATAGAAGGGGGAGCTGCCTGTCTCCCGGTTAATGCCTGTCCCTCTGGGAAGGATGAAACCAGATACCACATGCGTCAGACAAGTATGCCAGGGCATTGAAAGTGCTTGGAAAATCATGTGACCCGATGCGTCAGAGAAACAGATGCCTTTGCCCCTGACCTCAAGTAACCACCAGGTGACACTAGAAAGCAAAGCAAAGAAAAGCAACGAGTATATTATCCAATCATCTGCTGTGCAGGTTGACTTAAACATACACTTTCCTCAAGTGTGTGTGCGTGTGTGTTGTGTTGGTGTATGTTGCACTAAATTCAGTGAGGTCTCCTCCCTGGAAATCATAGTGTTTCTGCAAAAAAATATTTATCCTGCCTTTACTTTACTTGTTCTCCCCTGTATTTTGATGCTGTTTTCGTTTTGCTTTTGGGCCACTTGCCGGGTTCTTTGTTTTTTTTAAAATTGTATTACAGTGGTCCCCCGCCCTTTCGCAGTTCATACACTGTGGTCCTGCTATATCGCGGGACCGCAGTACCCTGAAGGGCTTGAGGGAGGGGAGAAGGTTTTGGGGCTTTTAAAATCTTCCCCTACTTCCCCAAGCCCCGGGCTCCAGCTGATTGGCGATGGGGTGGGGAAACAAAAGGTTTTTCTCCCCCATTCCAGCACCAGTCAGCTGGAGCCCGAGGCTTGCCTCCCTGAGGTATTGCACACCACTTCTCCCCACCCCCTCGGGGTACTGGGAAGTGGCATGCGATGTTTAAAAGGCTTTCGGCCACGGAGCCAAGCGCATGGCTCCGCAGCCAAGAGCCCTTTTTAAAGATCGTGCATCACTCCCCCACACCCCCAAGGGTGCTGGCGAGTGGCGCACAATGTTTTAAGGGCTCTCGGCCACGGAGCCAAGTGCTTGGCTCCGCGGACAAAAGTCCTTTTTAAAGATCACGCACCGCTTCCCCACACCCCCAGGGGTGCTGGTGAGTGGCGCACAATGTTTAAAAGTGTTCTGCTTATATAAAGTGTTCTGCTTATATACCGCCCCATACTACTACAAGTAGTCTCTGGGCGGTTTACAATTTTAATTACAGTGTGCAGGCTACACATTCCCCCCCCCCAGCAAGCTGGGTACTCATTTTACCGACCTCGGAAGGATGGAAGGCTGAGTGAACCTTGAGCCTGCTACCGGGGATTGAACCCAGGTCGTGAGCAGAGTTTTACTTGCAGTACAGGCATTTAACCACTGTGCCCCCCCCACCTGACCTTGGATTTTCAATGATCGCGGGTTGGGGGGGTCCTTAACCCCCGCGATAGATGGGGGGGTTACTCTATTGTTTTGGATTTATTTTTTTCTTTATCAATTTCAATGTTTGTTTATGTGTTGAATTCTATGTAAACCGGCCAGAGTTCCTTTGGGAAAATCGGTGCGGTGTAGACATATAATGGAATGCGGAAATGAGCATTGACCGGATACCTCCTAAACATCCTTCCTCAAAATAGACTCAAATTAGCTCCTTGGTGTACAGGGGAGTTGGCAAAATTGAAATGGGTAGCCCATAAAGCCGCAAGGTGTTGGCGGAAAACCAAGATTGAAACAGACAAAGAAACAGTGAAAGGCTTTTGGAAGGCCTACTCCAAGGCAGTGGAGACAGCAAAGAAATCATTTTTCTCTACCACCATTGATTTGACACAAAATCGCCCAGGGCAGCCAATGGCATATAACACAAACCACTCTGTATCTTGCTGCAAAGAATTTGTACAACACTTTACAGGCAAAATTGAACAGATCCGGGCTACCTTGGATGCAGCTATTGATCCAGAGCCTTTAAATAAAACACCCTGCCCTCCTTGTCCTGTATTAATGGATGACTTTCAGCTCCTACAGCCGGATGATGTGGCCAGGACCCTTGGGAAGATGAGGGCCACCACATGTCTGCTGAATCCTTGCCCCTCATGGATCATAAAAGCTGCCATAGAAGGTATGGCAGACCTGTTAGGAAGAGTAGTGAATGCCTCCGTACAACAGGGCGGGATTCCAGCATGCTTAAAGGAGGCAATAGTAAAACTGCTGTTTAAGAAGCCCTCCTTAGGCCCAATGATACTGAACAATTACCGACCAATATTGAATATCCCATTCTTAGGGAAAATTCTAGAATGAGTTGTGGCCTCGCAGCTCCAGAGGTTTCTCGATGAGATAAACTACCTGGATCCATTTCAGTCTGGCTTCAGGTCTGGCTATGGGACTGAGACGGCACTGGTTGCATTAGTAGATGACTGACGCAGGGAAATGGATAGGGGATCTGTCTCCCTTTTGGTCTTACTGGACCTCTCAACTGCTTTTGACACTATAGACCATGGCATCCTCCTGACTTGTCTCTCTGAAATGGGAATTGGGGGTACTGCATTATGTGGCTCCAGTCCTTCCTACAGGATAGAATGCAGAAAGTGGTGTTAGGTGATTCATGTTTGACACCACAGCCGCTGACCTATGGAGTCCCCCAGGGTTCTGCTCTGTCTCCTATGTTATTTAACATCTATATGAAACCACTGGGGGAGATTATCAGGTCTTGTGGGGTTAAGTGCCACCAGTATGCCAATGATACCCAGCTCTACCTCTCGTCACCTCCGGATTCTAAGGGAGCTACTATCTCAACTTTACATGAGTGTTTAGCTGCAGTAATGAATTGGATGAGGGTGAACAAAATGAAACTAAACCCAGGCAATACAGAGGTGCTCCTGGTCAGTCGAAAGGGAGAACAAGGGATAGGGATGCAACCTGTACTGGATAGGGTCATCCTCCAATTGAAAAAAGAGGTGTTCTTTGACTCATCCTTGAGCTTGGATGCCCAGGTCTCGGCTGTGGCCAGGAACGCATTTGCACAATTAAAGCTACGACGCCAGTTACATCTGTTTCTTGAGAAACCAACTCTGGCCACGGTGACACATGCCCCTAGAGACATCCCGGCTAGACTACTGTAATGCACTCTATGTGGGGCTACCAATGAAAAGTCTCAGGAAACTTCAACGGGTCCAAAATGCAGCAGCCAGACTGCTGGCTAGGGCGGGGTACACTGGAGGCATTCAAGAGAAATGTGGAGAACCACCTAGCAGAGGTTATTTGATTTGCATTCCTGCATAGAGCAAAGGGGTGGACTTGATAGTCTCAGAAGCGCCTTCCAACTTCACTATTCTATGATTCTATGATAAATTGAAGCAGCCAGACGGATGGCTGGTATTCAGACATGCTTCCATGGATATCTGGTAGGTTTCTTGGCACAGTTCAGGGTGCTGGTGATTCCCTATCAAGAAGACCTCAATAGTTCAGGAGGACCTTGAGACATTGGGACAGCTCTTCCAGACAACAGCTTACCCTGCCACCTGCTCTTCACAGTTCACCCTGCTAAAAATAGCTGCATTGAAGAAGGCCAAAAGAGTAAACACAAGAAACCTTGCTTCCCACCCACCCACCCCGTGGCAGCTCCGTCTCTTTGGAATAAACTTCCACTCCGGGGGTTGACCGGCTCCTCCCTCCAAGTTTTTAAGAAACAGGTAAAAAACCCTAAATTCCGACGCGGCTTCTTATTAATGTTAACCTATGATTATAAAATGTTTAATAATCTCTCTCGATTGTTAGTGACATTGGGTTAATTGCACTTTATCAACTGTACATTTATAGTATATTGTGCTTTATTTGGCTGAATTCTCAGCTGTGCACTGCCCAGAAAGTGCTAGGCAGTATGCTGCGATATGCAAGCTAAATAAATAAATAAATATCACTAGAAACCTGCAACCTTTGCCCATTTGTGGAAAGTGGAAACCTCTCAGGCTGAGGCAGTGGGAGCCCCATCCTCTAATAGGGACTTGGAACTCTTACAATATGACCCTTTCCCCCAGAGAATCCAGAACATGAACGTTAGACATTAAGATGCTAAGAAATTTTAAATTGACTTTGAAACTGATTTTAAGAATGTCAAAACAATGTTAGACCAGGGCCAATGCCTCACAGTTCCAGCACCACAGAGTCGATAGTCCGTCACTTCTGGGGAACCCACAAACATGGTATGAAATGAGTTCAGAAATCTTTTACTTTGGGGGATTCCAGCACCCAGACCCAACCCCCTCCCCTAAACTGGCTTACATAATTGGGAAAATGTTTATGAGTATTTTTATGTACTTAACTCTATGCGGACTTCAGTCCAAAAGCCAAAGTGTATCTTGTCACCAACACTATGCAAGGTGAGTTGTATCCCTGACCCCGAAATGGACTTTAAAGTTCTGATACTTTTGCAACACGAAGGAAGGAAGGAAGGAAGGAATGGGCTTCAGCCAGACAGGCCAGCTGTGCAAAGCTCTGTTAAAATTAATGTGCACGGTTTACGCAGAGAGACTTGGGCTCAACGGCTACTGGGAATGTCTGGTTAAGTATAAAAAGTCATTACCACTCCCTATCTGTTTATGTTTCCTCTTTGCTGGGTTCCCACCACCTTCCCCCTCAATAGGTTCCTTTGGGGGGGTGTCTGCACATCAGACTCTACATATGCAGCTGTCCTTCATATGGGGAAGAAGTAAGGAGGTGGTGAAAGTAATGAGTGGCCCATATTTATAAGTACCTAATTTTAAGGATCAGTCTGGACTTCACTTTTTTATTTTTCAAAATAATCTTTCAGAATTTGCAGGTCTTTCCATTTCAGCATGAAAATACTGTAACTTGGCAGCTGGAAAGAAACAAGCAGGGCAGTGGAGAACCCCCCCCTTTTGGAAAGAAATTGTGAAAATTCACAAATCCCATTTATTCAGGAGAGAAAACACTTCAACTTTTCAATTTCTGAATCCTTAATAGAACAAGGTTGCCATGTTTATCTCTCCTTAAAATTTAAAGGTCTCCTCCCACCGCACATGCGTGCTAGTCATGTCTGACTCTAGGGGGCGGTGCTCATCTCTGTATTCAAGCCGAAGAGCCAGTGCTGTCCAAGTCCGTGGCCACGTGTCCGGCATGGCTGCAAGGAAACAATGTTTTACCTTCCCACTGGCCATCTGTCGGAAAATATTGTGATTGGGTTCCTGCATGACAGGGGGTTGGACTAGATGGCCCTTGAGGTCTCTTCCAACTCTATGATTCTATGATTCTGTTTATCTACTTGCATTGACATGCTTTTGAACCGCTAGGTTGGCAGGATCTGCGGTGAACAGCGGGAGCTCACTCTGCTGCATGGCACCCGCGATTCGAACTGCAGAGCTGCCAACTTTGCAGCTGACAGTTTTTGGAGCTTTAGTCTGCAGAACCACCATGTCCCTCCTTATCTCTCCTTACTTACCTAGGCCAATAATTATTTCTTTCAAGATTAGTCTTCAGGATCAAATGTGGAAGCACCTTTGTGCAGCTGCTCTTCTGCTGGCAGGTAGGACAGGAGGAGGAGGAGGAAGAAGAGGAGGAGGAGGAGAGGAAGAAACTGCTTTAAATTGCTGGGCCATTCACCAATCTGCCTCCCCTCCCCAGCTATTGTTCATCTGATCCCAACAGGGAGGAAGTGGAGGCATATGGCTGCTTTCACACGACCACTAAAATCCACTGCGAAGTGATCGCAGATGCAGAGCATTAAATCATTTTTCCCACGAGCAGCAGACTTTTAAAAATAAATAAAGTGCGGCCACGCCCACTTAAGCGCGACCTAGTGCATTTTACAAGTACCTGGTCTTTATTTATTTATTTATTTATTTATTTATTTATTATTGGACTTATATACCGCCCGTCTTCCCAAAGGAACTCCGGACGGTTTACAACATAACAAAACAGAACCAAAATAACACAATAAATAACACAATTAAATAAGCAATAAAACAACAAATTGCAAATTACAATTACGGTAAAATTACAATTACAGATTGTGGGAAAGAAAAAAAACTTTAATCGCCAAACGCCTCCCGAAAGAGAAGAGTTTTTAATGCCTTTCGGAAGGCGGGCAGGGACTCTGCTAGGTGCACTTCTGCTGGGAGGTGGTTCCACATAGTGGGGCCAGCCAAAGAGAAGGCTTGGGTACGGGTGGATGTTCTCCGAGCCTCCCTGGGCGTGGCCACACGCAGCATGTGCGTCCGCGACAACCTAGTCGGACGGGCCGATGTTGACCGCTGGTCGATATGCTCTGCCAGGTAGTCAGGTCCTAGGCCATGGAGGGTTTTGTAAATCAAAACCAGGACCTTGAATCTGATTCGGGCCGCAACGGGCAGCCAATGCAGGCGGGCCAGAATTGGGGTGATGTGGTCGAACCGACGCACACCAGCCACCAGTCTGGCCGCCGCATTTTGGACCCATTGCAGATGCCAAAGGAGAGTCAAGGGCAACCCCATGTAGAGCGCGTTACAACAGTCCAGTCTCGAGATCACCAGCGCTTGCACCACAGTTCTGAGGGAGTCCCCATCAAGGTATGGACGAATCTGGGCAATTCGATGGAGATGAAAAAAGGCAGTCCTGGCCACGGCCGTCACCTGGGCCTCCATGGTGAGTGCCGGGTCCAGGACTACTCCCAGATTCCGGACAGAGTCCGAAGGCCGGAGGGAAACACCCTCCAAGGTGGGATAAGGGCCTCCATAGCCAGATGGGGAAGCCCCCAAAGAACATAACCTCGGTCTTATCGGGGTTGAGTTTGAGCCTGTTAGCCCTGGTCCATTCCATGACCGCGCCCAGGCACTGATCGAGGGTCTGAACAGCCTCATCTGCAGCGGTGGAAAAGGAGACATAGAGCTGCGTGTCATCAGCGTACTGATGACAGCAGACTCCATGTCTCCTAATGACCTCAGCCAGCGGCCTAATGTAGATGCGTTTTTAACATTGTGAGCCGCCCAGAGTTCCCGCCAGGGAAGATGGGTGGGATATAAATCCATAAACAAACAAAACAAACAAACAAATGTTGAACAGCATGGGAGAGAGACGACCCTGTGGAACCCCACAAGGGAGTATCCAAGGGGCCGACAACTCACCCCTATGCTGAACCTACTGGGAACGGCCCCCGGAGGTGGTAAAATCCTTGTCGCTGTTCCGATGTGGATTTTAAGGAGTGAGGGCCTTTTCACACGACCCCTCAGATCCGCTGGTCCCTTAAATTCGGACCAGCGATCTTGAGGGTTCCTTGCTGTTCCTCCGTCCCCACCCCCTCCGCACTTCCTTGTTCTGTCTGCGGGAGGGGAGGGAGGGGGAAAAAGCCTTAGACACGGACAAACAAAAGAAGAAACCCTTACCTCCCGTGCGTGGAAGCTTGCTCCGAGCCCCGGTTTTACTTCCTGGTTGCTCTTAAAGGGGCGGAGGCGAAAGAAAAACAACAAAAAGAAGCAAGGAGAGCTCAGGCACTCTCCGCATCAAATATTTTTCACCTCCCAAAAGCAAGTACAAGAAAGTGCAGCTGGGCCGCGCTTAGGTGGGCGGGGTCGCACTTAATTGTCTGCAAACTCCGGACCTGGTGGGGAAACATTTTTTAAGGTCCGGAGCTTGCAGCCCTTTGCCGCGGAGCTTAGGGGTCGTGTATAAACGCCCTTACTTGAATCTGTGGGAATAGGGAAAATCCGCACCAAAACCTTTTCGCCCCTGTTATGGTGTCTTTGCTGCGGTTCTCAGTTGTGGGATCAGAACGGTTGCGGATTTTCAAAATGCAACCGTGGGAACATCTAGAGCAGGCCTGCCCAAAGTCCGGTCCGGGGGCCAAATCTGGCCCGTCAGGCCATTCTGAGTGGCCCGTGGCGGGCTGGCCCGCCCCTCCCTCCCCCTCCTTTGCCCCATGTGTTTGTTTTTTTAAAAAAAAATCTCCCGCCAACACTGACACCTCCGGGGAAGCTTGAGGGGATGGGCGGGCCGGCCGGCCGGTGAGCAGAAGCTTGTGGGGCTGGGTGGGCGGGCGAGGGGGTGGGCCACCACCACCAGCACCGCCGGGAAGCTTGTGGGGCTGGGTGGGCGGGCGAGGGGGTGGGCCACCACCACCAGCACCGCCGGGAAGCTTGTGGGGCTGGGTGGGCGGGCGAGGGGGTGGGCCACCACCACCAGCAGCACCGCCGGGAAGCTTGTGGGGCTGGGTGGGCGGGCGCGGGGGTGGGCCACCACCACCAGCACCGCCGGGAAGCTTGTGGGGCTGGGTGGGCGGGCGAGGGGGGGGGTGGGCCACCACCACCAGCACCGCCGGGAAGCTTGTGGGGCTGGGTGGGCGGGCGAGGGGGTGGGCCACCACCACCAGCACCGCCGGGAAGCTTGTGGGGCTGGGTGGGCGGGCGAGGGGGTGGGCCACCACCACCACCACCGCCGGGAAGCCGCTGGGTGGGCGGGCTTGGGGGGGGGCCACCACCACCGTACCGCCGGGAAGCTTGTGGGGTGGCACAGGTGTGGGGGTGGCACAGGTGGGCCGCCGCCACCGGCATAGCGGGGAACATTGTGAGGTTGGGCGCACCCACGGGGCAGTGATCGGGCGGGCTGCACCACCGGCACCGCTGGGAAGCTTGGGCGGACGGGCGGTCTGCCACCACCGGCACCGCAGGGGAATGGGGGGGTGGGCAGGCCAGCGGGCCTCTGCCACTGCCAAGGAGCTTTGGGGTGGGCTGGTGGGTGAGCCGTCGCCACCGCTGGGGAGCTTGGGGGGGTGCAAGGTCGCACAGATAGCCTCTTCCAAGGGGCTCCCTGTGGCCACGGCTCCCTGTGCTTCCTTTGGTCCCCACCTTCCTTCTTTCCTCCCTCCCTCCCTTGGTCCCCACCTTCCTTCCTGCGAGGGGGGGGGGTTTGCAAGGGGTCAGTGGGTGGGGCTTATGGCTCAGTGGGTGGGGCTTATGGCTCAGTGGGTGGGGCCTATGGGTCAGTGGGTGGGGCTTGCAGTGGGGGCGGCAGGGACGGGGGAGCAACCGGCCCCTGACACATTCTCAGCCACCCAATCTGGCCCTCCTTACAAAAAGTTTGGGCACCCCTGATATTATAGAGGGTGGCTGTGTCTGCTGTGTCCTCACCAGGCACACAAGGTGAGGGTGGTTGGACAAGAGAAGGTCCTCCCCTGATGGCTCTTGAAGGGAAACATGGCCTTTGAGACACAGTTCAGATCCAAGCCGCTAAGACCTTTGCCAATTAAAACCAGGACTTTGAATTGTGCTTGGGAAATGGGTGGGTAGCTGGTGGAGCTGCTGTATTCTTCACCGTCGCTAATGGGAAAAGTTTGAGCTTTCTTCAGAAGAAAACGCTGTGGCCGACCCATCACAAATCCCAGGATCCATCTCTGCACGGACGCTATGATCCTGCTGTGATGTGTGTGTCATATACACAGAGTCTTAACATTCTCACACCATCTGCACTAGGCCAAGAACTCTGATGGTTAAAAGGGATTTCGGAGACCCTTTGAAAGTCTCAAAGTTTCAGCTCTGAAAGTTTCAGCGGACTAAGGTGTTGAAACAGTTGGCTGCAAAATGGGCAGCTCGGCTGTTTGAATCCCGGGTGCCACGCAGCAGAGCGAGCTCCCGCTGTTCACCCCAGCTCCTGCCAACCTAGCAGTTCGAAAGCATGTAAATGCAAGTAGATAAATAGGTACACTGTAAAAACAGTGGGAAGGTGAAAACAGTGTTTCCTTGCAGCCATGCCAGCCACATGGGCATGGACTTGCACAACACTGGCTCTTTGGCTTGAATACGGAGATGAGCACCTCCCCTAGAGTCAGAAGACACAACTAGCATGCATATCCGGGGGGGAGCGGGGGAGCTTTACTTTTTAAAAAAACTACACCCTAGTGAGGCACTCAAGCAGCTGATGCCTGCTGAGAGGGACTGAGGTTGCCCACTCTATTTCTGAGATCGTTCCCAGCACCCCAAAACGTTCATGGGCTGGACGTGTGTATGTTTCTCTGTAATCTTTGGCTGACACGCTAAGAATGGGGTGCCCCATTGCAAGAAGCCACCTGAGCCAAGGTGAGTCAGGAGAACACTCATGGGAGCGCATTCCTTTTTGCCAGTGGTGATGATCTCAAATAATAACATCCGGATTTTTAACTTGAAGGACACCGTGGCTCATTGCATTCTCTCTTCTTTTTGCTTCTAGAATTTCATTAAATTAATTTTTAAAGGTCATTAGAATGTCACATCAAATATCACCCCATCCCATCAAAAATGAATGCCTGCACTTCTAGATGCAGAAAAAACCTGATGAATCAAAATAAATCTTGCTAACATGCAGCCCCAGGTAAGAAATGCAGATCACCATTTACATTTCACCAGAGTGAGGTTTCTCGTTACCAAACAATGAAGTGGTTGTGCACGGCACCCTAATGTTCACCCCTCCCCATACCTATGTGCATAGGTTGCTCTGACATGCTTTTGGAAAGAGCAACCCCGGGTGAAGCATGTTAGACCAGGTTTTCCTGAACGGCTGCTCTGCTCCTCTGCACCTTCTCAAAAGTAAACAACCACCTTACAAGGCACATGGGCAAACCTCAAGGGTCACATGTCGACGAGATTCCTTTGTTCCTGTTCTCCCAACAAGCATCTAATTGACAGCTAATTGACTACACCATCTTATGAAATGTTTTGCTCAACTAACATCCTTTTCCAAACACTTTCAGGCTTCCTGTGCCTCTGTTCAGTGGCCTTCACCGTTTCTGCTGCTGTTTCCAACTGTGTGCCGGAGGACAAACAGCGCTTACATCACTCCAAGACCACGACGGCAGACAGAGGAGATAACGGCAAACCTTTGGAACTTGCCAGCTCTCTGTCGCGCGCGTCTCCAGTGAGACCATGGAGCTGAATTATGGCTTCTTGGTGATCCTTTTAGAAACCCTCATCGTTCCTTTTGTCCTATTGCTAGCGTGGGCCATTTATTATGATCTTTCCAAGTCAGAAATCCCTCCTGGAATTGACCAGCCCATGAAGCTTCGCATCCTTCACTGGCTCTTGATCCTGGCATCCTCTCTGGTAAGTCGATTGAGGCAGCAAACACTTTCTTTATTCCACTGCATCCTTCACTGATCTAGTTTTTAGGGAAGCCTGCCTCTGTTTGGAAACCCCAGTTATTATGTGGGTTCTAAGGTGGTGGAGAAATGGTAGCAGAGTCATTGGTGGTCCTGGCTGTCACCTGACAGGGAGCCCTCCCCTCACTGAGGGTGCGGGCCTGATATGCGTTCCATAATTAATGGAAATTGTCCTGAGAAGTGGCAAGCACCCCAACACTGGAGGGCACTTAGGAGGAAATTGAACCAACACTTGTCCGATCTGCCTGTTGGATTTCTGCCTTAAGAAAGAAAAAGAGAGAGAGAGTCTGTCTGCCTGTCTGTATGTCTGTCTGTCTTTCTGTCTGTCTGTGTTAGACTTGATGGCCTTTGAGGTCCCTTCCAAATTCCCAATTCTATCACTGTATGAAAAATGCATGCCATTCTTTACATTAAAACTATTCCCGCCCCCCCCCCAAAAAAACACAAAAAACTGTGAGGAAATGCGAAATGGCCTGGGCTTCATTTTTGCTCCAAGAGAGCTTCGGCATAATATTCTAAAGCAGTGGTTCTCAATTTGTGGATCCCCAGATGTTCCTGGACTGCATCTCCCAGAAGTCTTTATCACTCGCTGAGCTGGCCAGGATTTCTGGGAGTTGCAGTCCAGGAACATCTGGGGACCCCCCACAGGTTGAGAACCACTGTTGTAGAGCAATTATTTCCATTTGCTGCAAGTGGATTTGGAAGAAGACCAGTTCAGAGAGCACTTCTGTGCAGAAAGTACATGCCTGATGCTGATGTAGCTGAGCGAGACATTTCTAGTTAGGCTGTGGCGACATGAGCCAGCCCCACAGAATTTTGTAGTGGCCAAACTGCGGATCGACTCAGAGCAATCACGTCAGGCAAAGGGCAATTCAAATTGGTCAGGATCTCCCCTCTGCCATTGGGGGCTTCTACTTTTTTCAAGCCAGGACACTTCAAAAAAACTTTTTCTTGTGTAAGTAGTTGATTTGTTCTTGAAAAGATGGGGGGGGGGCATATTTGTGGGTGGTGTTTCCATGATATAAGCAGTTGGGGCATTATAAGAACATAAGAAGAGCCATGCTGGATCAGGCCAAAAAGGGCCCATCTGGTCCAGCTTCCTGAACCAGATGCATCTGGGAGCGCACAGGACTAGATATCTGTCTCCTGATACCACTCCCCTACATCTGGCCCCATTTTAAGCCTGGGGACAACACGTATCCCCATCATGATTTGTAATCTGTGATGGAGTTTTCCTCCAGGAATCTGTCCAATCCCCTTTTGAAGGCATCCAGGTTAGATGCCATCACCACATCTTGTGGCGGGGAGTTCCACAAACTAAAAACACACTGGGTAATTTTTTTCTTTTGTCTCTTCTCCCAGCCCTCAATTTGAGTGGATGTCCCCTAGTTCTGGCATTTTGTGAGAGGCAGAAGAGCATCCCTCTGTCCACTTTACTCATGCCCTGCATTATTTTGTACGTCTCAATCATATCCCCCCCTCAGGCACCTTTTTTCCAGACTAAAGAGCCCCAAATGTTTTAGCCTTTCCTCATAAGGGAGCCCCCCCAACTCTGTAATCATTTTAGTCACTCTCTTCTGCACCTTTTCCAGTTCCACTATGTCTTTTCTTAGATGCGGTGACCAGAACTGCGAGCGATACTCCAGGCGCGGCCTTACTACCGTTTGAGGTTCAGGACTAAGGGAATATCACTTCCCATATAAATCTCTCTCTCCCCCCCCCCGTATCATCCTCTTTTTAAAAAAAAATGTAAATATGGGAAATTAGTGCTAGATCACCTTATTATCCTTTTACCAGTGTTGACAGCAGTAGATTTAGCACTAAATCACCAATGGATGAGAAAAAGATTAGAAAATTATGAACAAAATAGAAATAAATCAAATGAAATAAAAAAGACATTTCAGTGGTCAGTGGTATTTATGCAATGAACTTTGCAGTACTGCAGGACCACCTTTTCCAGAACATGGTACAACCCTCTCAACACCAATCAACTTGACTGCAAGCCATTGATGAATCATCAGAGGCAGGACCAGAGAGGGAGGGAGAGATGAAGGAAGGAAGGAAGGAAGGAAGGAAGAAGGGCTTCAATGCAAATTGCACCACATTGAGTGTGAACACTGAACTCCCAAATGAATCTGTATGATCAATGACTGCAAAAATCAACCGTAATGCCAGTGTAGTTAGGCTGCTATTCCACGACCACTAAGGGCGTTTATACACGACCCCTAAACTCTGGGGCAAATGGCTCCCAGCTCCGGAGCTTAAAAATGTTTACCCACCAGCTCCGGAGTTAACAGGAAATTAAGTGCGACCCCGCCCACTTTAGCGCGTCCCAGCGCACCTTTCAAGTACCTGCTCTTTGGAGGTGAAAATTATTTGATCCGGTGTAACGATAGTGAGTGCGGGGCTCTCCTTGCGTCTGTTTGTTGTTTTTTGGCTCCCGCCTCTTTAAGAGCTACTTTTACAGAGACGAGAGGCAGAACGAGGTGAGCGGCATGCTTTTCTTTCTCTTTTTCTCCCTCCCCTCACGCAGCCAGTAACCAGGAAGTGCGGAGGGGGTGGGAACGCCCGAAGAGCGACGAACCCCTAAGATCTCTGGTCCGAATTTAAGTGGCCAGCGGATCTTAGGGGTCGTGTAAAAAGTCCCTAAAAACCTCTTTAAACTGCTTGAAGATGTGGTTGATAAAATTGTGTCCCCATGAACAGCGGACTTTAAATGGGAAAAAATAGGACCACTCCCACTTAAGCGCGACCCAGCAAGTTTTGCAAGTACTTGGTCTCAAGGTGGTACAAAGCTTGTCTCAGTTCCGATGTGGATTTTAAATCGGCATTCGAGTCCATGGGGACTCAGAAAATCTGCATCAAAACCTTTTCGTTCTGCTGTGTTGTAGTTCCCGCTCATGGGGACACAAAACTGCACCCGTGGGGACACAGGAACCGCCTTAAGCACATGACCATTCTAGGGGGAAATCCGCATTTTACTTTGATCTAGATTTTCTAGCCGTGGGATAGCCGCCTTAGATTGTTTAAATAAAGATATATTTAAATGCATATCAGCTGCCTTTAGTTAGGAAGAGGAAAACTACATGATTTACATATTTAAACAATGGGTTGTGTCTTTCTCTCTCTTTGTCGCTCTGTCTCTGTTTGGCTAATACTGTATCACACAAAATTCCAGTGTGGTAGAATTTACCCCTTTGTTCTTTACTGCTTTTCTGACCCAGATTACTTCCCACCAATTGTTTGCACTGGAAAAAAAAAACATTCCATTGACATTTCCTTTAAGTGTAAATTGCAGGCACAGATGTTTCAATCTGGGTCTGGGATTGACCCCGGACTGTTTCTGTAGGAGTCCAATTAGAAACTCAGAAAACCATAAAAAAACTAGAACGAGGTCCACAATTGCTAATTGGATAAACAGTGCCACTCCAGTTGATTCTGAGATCTACAGTATTTTGCTGGGTTTTTATTTGCAAGTGTGGCCAACTAGGTTCCTCGGTCAACCTCAAAAACTGGTCAAAAGACCTCCACCTTTTGAAGGTAATTTGCCCCTGATGTTTACCACCTAATAACCTTGCTATAATATTCAGCTTGGAGGTATTTGGTTGACCTCAAGTTTTCTTAACCCAAATTGCTACTTTTCTAGGAAACCTCTGAACACATCCTTAGGAAAAAAACACATCCCACCCAATTTATTAAGGAGCTATATCTCTTCATTCTGACAGGTAAAATACCAGCCTTAACCCTTAATAGATAATATGAGGTGTTGTGTGAGGTTTTCAAGGTTGTAACTGGAAATTCCCGTTTTATAGCATGGCTAATCAAAACCCAAAAAGCAGCCGCCTTTTTCACCTGCTTCTCCCCCATAGCTCCCTAGACCGGAGCTCAGTCCCCCCCCCACACACACACACCTGTTTTCCAAATGCTGGAAAAACGGGGCCCACTTTACTCTCAATCAGAGCCCTGAAATCTACTGACTAGACCCCTGGGTTCGAAAGCAGTACAATTGGAGTGAGAACATTCAGAGCAAGGAATGTGCCTTTGAACACCAAAGATAAAGGAAGTCCACCTGGTCTTTCTAGACAACAAACAAATAAGCAAACAAACAAAACAGCAAGGACACCTGGCCACCCCAAGCATGCTCTCCCTCCATTTGCCCCTGGCCTGGTCAAGCACCAGAGAAGGAGCAACCGTTTCCCAAGCTGCAGACCACCCGGAGCGCGACCAAAAGCTACGCGGATGCTTCCCATCCCCACCCTTGGGAGGGCCCGCCTCGAGCTGCAAAGGGGTGGGAAGGACCAAACCCCGTCTCAAGATCAACAGCTGCAACACTCTTACCACAACAGCAGCCAGGCATCTGACAGGCATCGTTGCCCTGTAGCTTCCAAGTCAGAGCAGATCAACATGCCCATTATTTGCATCAAGCGAGATATATAATTTTCTTTGTCCAAGGGGAAGGCAGACCAATAATGCCACTTTTTTGATACTGTAGTGCCATGGAAGATATAAAGGCAGGGCAGTAACAAAAAGCCTTTTGTTTCAACACCACAAACAGGAGCGGATGGCACTGAATAGTCAACAGGTAATGAAGTCATTCGAATTAACGTGTTAAAATGCAAATTTGAGCCGACTCAGCAGAATCAGTGTTAGCTGATTTATGCCTCGACTGTGCCTTTGTATGTGGCAACCAAGGCTGATCAGATAAGGGCAGAATACTCATATTCATATTTGACTCACCCAGGTGCCAGGAAAAACCGGTGGCTTACACAGGAGGGAATGGATCCAAGTATGACAGAATCATCTGCAAGTAGGTCATTTCCAAATGCTTAGCCTCCACCTGTTGCAATAAATGAGATGAATGAGGCAGGTGTGCTACCCTTAAGAACAGAAGGACAGCCCATCACAGAAGGACAGGCCATCACAGCCCATCCAGTCCAGCATTCTGTCTCACACTGCAACTCACCGTTTGCTTCAGGGTATTCCCAAGCAGGTGTCTTCACCTGCTTACAATTCCCCACAGATGGCACTGAGAGATATCCTGCCTATCTCTCCAACCCTTATTACATGCGTTTCTACATTCATCAGGAATGGTTCTGAGGTTCTCCATTGAATCTGGAATGTTCAGATTCAGAATCCACATTTAAGGCGAGCAAATCCCTGCACAATTTTTAAAACTCTGACTTGTGCCCCATGGCGTCTGAATTTCACTTTAGCTATGACAGTTTTTAAAAACACCATGCCTGGGTTGGGTCCCTACTTGGTGGTGCTTAAACAAACTAGTTGAAATCAATCACACCTACACAAAATCTGATTGGACCCTGATTACTTGCAGTTCATCCTGGAGTTTCCACACAGCTGCAAAGCATGTTGGAGGTTATCCTGTTAAATTATCTGTTCAAGCAGGTTTTTTCAGTTCAGGCCGCAACAGCAGCATTTGACCGTTGCTGATGTACCCTTGTGGATATGTTGTGCCCATTTGTTACGCACCTAAATTAATTGAGTAAGAGTGAAGCAAAAGTATGATTATATCTGACTTTGTTTTTACCAGGTTTTATCACTGCTACATGGAAATACAACAATAGATATTGTGCAGCAAAACAAATCAGCATTCCATAAGGCAATTCTAACAATGAGGACAAAAAAGTAGAACATTGCTCTTACTGTGTGCCATTTTTTTGGGGGGGGGGGAATTGGACAAAGACCTTTCAAGTTAAGATCTTTTAAAATGTAAAAACTGTTCCTCCCATGCAGACACAAGCAAGCTTTTTAGTGTGTCGATTTAAAATGGAGCAAATAAGCTAAAAACTCATCTTGCTTATCTTGAAAGATAATTATTAGTCTGAGTCAATTTTTTTTTTAAAACTTGGAAAGAATCCAGGCTTCATGAGGTGAAATATTGATTCTGAAAAATGTCCTTACAAAGTGGGAAAAATGCTGGCTTTCTTATAATCTGGCTACCAGCACAAATGTTCTGAACAGTTAGAAATACTGTATGTTCTTGATAGCCAGGAAGACTCTGCCCATCAGAATAAAATTAATCAAATTAAATGGCTCTTAGGGGGAGAACTTTGCTTTGTGGTTAAATATGGGGTCACTTAATGTTAACAAAGCTTCAGCGACCAATGCACCCAGCCTGTCATTATGCAATGATTTGGTAATTAAGAAAAAATATTTCAAATATACTATGTGCCATCAAGTTACTCCTAATTTGGGGTGACTCTATGAGTTACTGACTTCAAAAATGTTGTATCATTCTCAAATCTTGCAAACTGACATCTCATATTAACACTATTCTTATTGGCATTCTCAAAAACTTCCACAGCTGTGATCTGATAGTTGTGAGTTTTTGGGGCTTTTTGGCCATGTTCTGGAAGTTTTTCTTCCTGATGTTTCACCAACTAAAAGCAGACTAATACAACCAGAAAAATCAGCAGTAGCTGAGCACTCCCTAAAACAAACTGGACATGAAATCCAGTTCCAGGACACAGAGGTACTGGACAACACTAACAATCACTATGTCAGACTGCACAGGGAAGCCATTGAAATCCACGAACAGAAAAGCACAGTTTCAACAAAAAAGATGAAAGCTTAAAAATCAACAAAGCCTGGCTTCCAGTACTGAGAACTACAGCCTTCCAAAGCCTGGCTTCCAGTACTGAGAACTACAGCCTGCAAAAGATCAAAGTTCAATGATTCCCACCCAGCCACAAGCATCAGTGATCAGTTCACACAACAGAATAGCTAACAACACTCTTCAACCTCAGAGAAGGATCGCTGACACCCCTGATTACAGTGAAACGTCTTAGTCCTTCCATATAACAATACAATGACTAACATCTATTTTCCTGCATTGGACAATGTTTCCCTTTCCCACAACTTTAAAACTCCACAGTCTCGCTCACTCTATACCCCACTGCACAGAGAATCATAGAATCATAGAGTAGGAAGAGACCTCAAGGGCCATCTAGTCCAACCCCCTGCCAACAGTCTAACCGTAACCCATCACAGTACCCCCGACAGATGGCCATCCAGCTTCTGCTTAAAAACCTCCAAAGAAGGAGACTCCACCACCCTCTGTGGCAGCATATTTCACTGCCGAACAGCTCTGTCACAAAGTTCTTCCTAATGTTTACATTGAATCTCTTTTCCTGTAGTTCGAGACCATTGCCCCGAATCCTAGTCTCTGAAGTCATGGAAAACAAACCAGTCCCCTCTTCAATATGACAGCCTTTCAAATATTTAAACATAGCTATCTTATCTCCCCTCAGCCTTCTTTTTGTAAGGCTAAGCATTCCCAGCTCCCTAAGCCACTCCTTGTAAGACATTTCTTCCAGCCCCTCAATCATCTTGTTTGCCCTCTCTGGACCCGTTCAATATTGTCAGCATCCTTTTAAAATTGAGGAGCGCAGAACTGGACACAGTACTCCAGGTGGGGTCTGACCAGAGCAGAATAGAGTGGTACCATTACTTCCCTTGATCTAGACATGATTCTTCTGTTGATGCAATCAAGAATCGTGTTGGCTTTCTTGGCTGCTGCATCACACTGCTGACTCATGTTCAATTAATTTGTGGTCCACCAAGACTCGCATATGCCTTTCACGTGTACTATTTTCCAGCCAGGTGTCTCCCATCCTATATCTGTGCAATTCATTCTTTTTACCTAGATGCACCACTCTACATTTCCATCTGTTGAACCCCATTCCGTTAGCTTTGGCCCAGCATCTAATCTGTCAACGTCCTTTTGGATTTTCATCCTATCCTCTAAGGAATTGGCAAGCCCTCCCAATTTGCTATCTCCTGCAAATTTGATCAACCTACTCTCTATTCCTTTATCCAAGTCATTAATAAAGATATTGAAAAGCACAGGACCCAGAACAGAACCCTGGGGCACCTCGCTGGTCACGTCTCTCCAAGCTGAAGAAAAGCTTGATCAACCTTTGGGTGCAATCAGTCAACCAATTACAAATCCATCTAACAGTAGCACTATCTATCCCACATTCTACAGTAACCCCCCGGCATTTCGCAGTTCAGGTACTGCGGTCCCACTATATCGTGGGATCGCAGTACCTGCCCTGGCTCCAGCTGATTAGCGCTGGGGTGGGGGAGAAAAACCTTTATTTCCCCACCCCAGTGCCAATGAGCTGCCCAGGCTTTTAAAACCTTTTCCCTCTCTTCCCAAAGCCCCAGATCCGAACCCCCCATCGCTGCTGGCCCACGCTCCTCCGAGAAGCACCGGGGGCCTGCGGGCGGGGGGGGGCAATCGCATCGCTCAATGCTAGAGATGGGCACGACTTAGCGGCGCTGCAATGCCAAGCGGCACAGAAAAAAAGTTTTTAAAAGTTAAAAAAAAAAAAAGTAGGCAAAAACTGTCTTTACCCCCACCCCCTCTCCTTTGCTATTGCAATGCTGAGCTGCTGGACCAGGCCGGGGTGCAGTGCGGGGGATCCAAAATGGGGCAGGGAAAGGTTTGCCCAAAAAAAGCACCACCATGGCTATTTTAAAAAACCTTTTACCAGCTCTCTTCAAAAAAGTCCCCATTTTATTTTATTTTATTTTATTTTATTTTTTTACACCTGCGCATTCGCAATGATGGGCTCCCCCATCGACCTGCAAAGTTTTGGAGCCATTCCCCATCGCATGGCAGGTTTTGCTGACTGTACCAGGCTGGGAGGGCGCATCCATTTGCCATGCGGTGGGGGGGGATCCAAAAAGGGCGACCGCAATATTTTTTTTGAAATTGTTGCCCAAAACCCCACCAAAGCACCACAGAAACATGCGAAAATTAGCTATTTTAAATGGGGGGTAGGGGGTTTTCTTGCAAAAAAAAGTCTCGCATCTGCACCAATGGGCCTCCCATGGGAGTAGACCATGCAAATTGTGCACCAATCGCGCCACTTGGCCAGGTTCCACAGAGACTTCTGGGGAGGAGCGCGTAGGGCCATACGCCAGTACAGTCCGTTAAGTGGGTCAGAGAGGCACCCAGATGCACCCCAATACCCACCGTAACCTCCCACGTAACTAGCCTAACCCATGCGCTGAAATGATCTACTTGCATTGCACTACATCAAATGACACATTTGCCAGTCCGTCACTTTGCTCTGGCTGACTCCTGCAGCTCCCTCCAGGAAATTTTAACGGAAACGAAAAAACGAAAAAACGAACCGACTAATTTTTGCGAATGCGAAAAACGGAAACGAGCCGAAATGCCCGACTAACGACAACTCGAAAAAAATTTTTTTCAAGTCGTGCCCATCTTACTCAATGCCACCCGCCTGTGCGGCCCCGATCTGAGCGCGGGCCACCAGCGTTGGGCGCTGCCCCACAATCTCCATTGAAATGTATTGAGCATTTCAATTGCATTTTTCCCCAAATGCATTGAGCCAATGTATTCCAATGGGGAAAAATTTCTCCATTGAAATGCATTGAGCCAATGCATTCCAAAGGGGAAGGAATTGAAATTTGAGCCAATGCATTCCAAATTGAAAAATGCATTGAAATGCCAATGCATTCCGATGGGGAAAAATTTCTCCATTGAAATGCATTGAGCCAATGCATTCCGATGGTGAAAATTTCTCCATTGAAATGCATTGAACCAATGCATTTCAATGGAGACGGTCCTGGATGCCACTCCCCCCCCCGGAAAGATCCCCCAACGCCGGCGGCGCGCGCTGCTCTGAAAAGTCTCAGAGCAGCAGCGGCGGGCGGCAGCGGGAGGTCAGATCCTCCAAGGCCACCAGTGCCCGCCAGTCTAAGAAGTCTTGGGGCAGCGCAGGCGGGCGGTAGCGGGAGGTCAGATCCCTCAATGCCGCCGGTGCACAACGGTCCGAGAAGTCTCGGGGCAGCTCAGGTAGTCAGCGGCAGGGGGATCTGATCGCCCCCCCCCCCAGGCCCCACCCGACCCACATCCGCATTTCGCGGATTTTCACTCATTGCGGGTCATAAGAACATAAGAACATAAGAAGAGCCATGCTGTATCAGGCCAAAGGCCCATCTAGTCCAGCTTCCTGTATCTCACAGTGGCCCCACCAGATGCATCTGGGAGTGCAAAAGACTAGATATCTGTCTCCTGATACCACTCCCCTGCATCTGGTCCTTGAGGTACCCTGGTTTTAAGCTTGGAGATGATATATCTCCATCATGGTTTGTAACCTGTGATGGACTTTTCCTCCAGGAATCTGTCCAATCCCCTTTTGAAGGCATCCAGGCCAGATGCCATCACCACATCCTGTGGCAGGGAGTTCCACAGACTAACAACGTGCTGGATGAAAAAATATTTTCTTTTGTCTGTTCTTACTCTCCCGGCCCTCAATTTGAGTGGATGTCCCCTAGTTCTGGTATTTTGTGAGAGGGAGAAGAGTGTCCCTCTATCCACTTTATACATGCCCTGCATTATTTTGTACGTTTCAATCATATCCCCCCTCAGGCGCCTTTTTTTCAGACTAAAGAGCCCCAAATGTTTTAGCCTTTCCTCATAAGGGAGGTGCCCGAGCCCAGTAATCATTTTAGTTGCTCTCTTTTGCACCTTTTTCAGTTCCACTATGTCTTTTTTGAGATGTCGGGTGGGTCCCTAATCCCCGCGATAGGCGGAGGGTTACTGTACTAACTTCTTTGCAAGTATACCATGGGGAACCTTTTCGAAGGCCTTTCTGAAATCTAGATAAGCAATATCCACAGTGTTTCCCTCATCCACCAGGCCTGTAATTCTATCAAAGAAAGAAATCAAATTGGTCTGCCATGACTTGTTTTTAAGATACCCATGTTGACGACTCATAATGACAGCATTGCTTGCTAAATAATTACAGTCTGTCTGCTTAATAATTTGCTCTAAAATCTTTCCAGGCATTGAAGTCAAGCTGGGTAGTAATTATTTGGGTCCTCTTTTTCTTCCTGGTTCCCTGATCTCCTTGCCCTCTGAAGATGCTGGCCACCGAGTCCGGTGAAACATTAGGAAGAAAAACTTCCAGAACATGGCCAAACAGCCACAAACTCACAACTGTTCTTTTTTCATTAAGTTCACCTCAGACCTTAGTAACTAAGAACTATGATTTCTTATATTAAGTCAAACCTGTCATATTAGGTCTTCTTTTTTTCCTAATGCTCCATCTCAAATTTCCAAGCCATATAATCTATTCTGGTCAGTTCTGTGTTTCTATTATGCGGCTGTAATCAAAAATTTTTCAACCCCCATTGCAAAGCATGTTTACTGACAAAAAGTACAGACTCAGCTGCTTGCAATAAACACCTCAAACATAAGCAACTGGAATCGCTCAACACAACAAATGACAACTCAAGCACCAATGAAAAGCCCTAGCTGTCCTACAAAACTTAATTATGGGATGGATGAAGTCCACCATATAAATTGTCCCATCCCCATGATCCATGGCCATTTCGTATCTTGGTAAGTCAAGGGAAGAATGGATTCGAGTTCTATTTCTATTGGTTTCATTTTCTGTAGGGTAGATATCAATGGGAGAATTCTTTTCTCTTAGGCCATTGGTTCTCAACCTGTGGGTCTCCAGATGTTCCTGGACTGCAACTCCCAGAAATCCTGGCCAAATCAGCTAGTGGTGAAGACTTCTGGGAGTTGCAGTCCAGGAACATCTGGGGACCCACCGGTTGAGAACCTGTTATCACACCTGGGGAAGATCCTGATCTTCTGAAGGTCTGGCTTTTCCTCTTCCTCCCATCACGTGACTGAAGCTCTAGGATAGCAGTTCCCACTACAAAGTTGGGTTTTTTTAAGTGCAGTTCAGCCCCATGGCCAGCAGGTGGTGCTAGGATTAAAAAAAGAATCTGCTGGCTGGTGGGTTTTAAAATAAACAACACCCGATCCAGCTGCCTGACGCTTGGAGGGTGGGGGGAAATTAAAAATAAAAATAAAAAACCAGCAGGAGCAGCCAGTCGGCGCTATGAGAAAAACAGAACAAAGAAAACCAGATCATCTACGGGGTCCCACAAGCGTCTGCTTCTTTAAAAGGTGGCTTTTTAAAGCATAAGTCTTGGAAACCTCGCTTAAGGGGGCATTACCGGGGGCATGTGGACGGCATTTTTGGACACGGTTTATCTACAAATTTAATTTGCATTTAAAGGGATGTGGGATAGGGGCCGGCAATTGCAAATCTCATTTTTACCTTACGGTTTAGAATCCAAATGATTAAATGCCAGTGTGTGTGTACATGAATGTGTCATGGTTGTTTTGAGTCTCTTGTGTGGGATTTGAGTGGGGTAGGTCTCATTAGCATTCAGAATACACCTAAGCTATATCCACTCCCTGTCTTGTTTTGCATTTCACTTTTTTAAATGCCTGCAGTTGGGTTTGGTTTTTTTGCAGCCTTGTGCTTCTTTTTCCATGGTGTATGCCAGTGTTCCAGACAAGCTGGGTGGCAGTGTGGTAACCTGGAGCCATCAGTTGCTGGACCTACTGGGCAGAGAAGGTTCTACCCGGGAGGCATTGCTTCCTGTTTGCTTCTGACCCCTCCCCAGCCACTGTACAGCATTTGCTTACTAGGCTGCCATTCAAGAGCCTTGGGCATCCTGAGCTGTTGCTCCTGTCCTCTTGTTTTTACAAGGCAGCCTTTTTACAAGGAACTAGTTAAACTTTTGTGGGGAGCAGGTTGTTTACTCATTGGTATGTTTCTGGCCTCGGGTCTGCGTGATTCTGGATCTGACCCGGACGGATAAATCAGCCAGCATCCCGTGCCCTCTTTCCTTCTCAGTGCCATGGGGCAATGGGGCGAGGGGGTGGGTGGGTGGAAATCTGATGATGGATAGAAGGGAGGGAGGGAGGGAGGGAGGGAAGGAGCTTTGCCTGCAGACCGGCAGACAGTTAGGAATGGATGGCCTGAGTTCCAGCCCCAGCTATAGGTACCTGCAGGAGAAATATCTGCCAGCAAGCAGCGGTTGGTACTTGCACAATTACCCCCCCCCAAAGTGTGTGTGAGAGTATGTGTGTGTGTGTGGGGGGGAGGCAGGGCTATGAGGAGAGGCCAGACAAACCGTAAGTTCCCAGTGGTGTGAACGGTCCACTCCGGGAGAGCCCCCCACCCACCCCTCACATACACAACCATCCTTCCGACACCATCACAAAAGCACTCCGTCCTAAGGCTGTAGAGTAGTACTCCAGCAAATTGTAGTAACTGCATTGGAGAACACAGGAAAAGAAGGACGTTCTAGGACAGTGTTGGTGAACCTATGGCACGGGTGCCAAAGGTGGCACTCGGAGCCCTTTCTGTGGGCTCCAGACATCGCCCCTTCTCAGCCACCTGTATTCAGGTTAAATTGCTATATTGGCACATTGTGAAAAATATTATTGGGTTTTGCATTGCAGTTTGGGCACTTGGTCTCTAAAAGGTTCACCATCACTGTTCTAGGAGATTTAAAAAGGTGATTTAAGCTCCCTGAAATGGAGGAGGGGCATCTGGAAGGGGGGTAGAACATGCCATACTGTGGTCTCAACTAGCAGCACTTCCCAACGCTACCATAAGCAGATTTACCAAAGAATATCTTTGTTTTGTTTTGTTTTGTTTTGTTTTAGAGTATTTTTACCCTGCCTTTCTCCTTGGAAAAAGGACCCAAGGCAGCTTACAGTAATGAGGTACAATATACAGTCCAGTACAATTAAGACATGTTCAAGTGAGGGACATCTTACAGCATTAATAGACAAACAATATTACATTAAAGCTACAAGAGAACGTGGGCAGTTAAAGGGGAGTAAAGTTCCATGTCAAGTTATGAGTCATGGAATCTAACATTGAAAACATAGTGTCAATGTAAACCCATAAGGTTATAAGTAAGTACTGTCGTTATAAACACAAAGTCTATGGGCCTTTTTACACGACCCCTAAGATCCGCTGGCCACTTAAATTCGGACCAGAGATCTTAGGGGTTCCTCGCTCTTCCTCTGTCTTCCTCTGTCCCCACCCCCCTCCGCACTTCCTGGTTGCTGGCTGCCTGAGGGAGGGAGAAAAAAGAAAGAAAAGAATGCCAGTTTACCTCCATTTTGTTCCTGGCAGCATTCAGATCTCTTAAAGGGGCGGGGTGCAAAAAAAGAACAAACAGAAGCCAGGAGAGCCCCGCACTCACTATCCTTACACCGGATCAAATATTTGTCACCATCAAAGACCAGGTACAAGAAAACTGCTGTTTGGTCGCGCTATAGTGGGCGGGGTCGCACTTAATTGTCTGCAAAGTCCGGAGCTGGTGGGCAAACATTTTTAAGGTCCGGACCTTGCAGCCATTTGCGGCGGAGCTTAGGGGTCGTGTATAAACGCCCTAGGTTTGCCATTGCTTTCCTCCCAAGAAGCAGGCGTCTTTTTATTTCGTTGCTGCAGTCACCATCTGCAGTGATCAAGGAGCCCAAGAAAATCAACTCTGTCATTGCCTCCATTTCTTCCGCTTCTATTTGCCAGGAGGTGTCATTGTTGTAACCAATGTCATCCTGTAGATTCATATAAAAGACACACAGTAGGTAGACCATCATTCAGATCTTGGCCTGTGGTGTGTATGTGTGTGTGCTAGCATGGACCCTCTTTTAACCCTGTGAATGTAAAATGGGGTACACAGGTTTGGTTGTGCTATCACTCTGCCCAAGAGCGGTGAGCAGAAATGCCTTGCCCCACCCCCTTTCCTTGCTGTGCAATCACACGGATTCTTCTGATTCAGTCTGATTTTGCACATTTCTGCCAAGACAAATTCCTCCCCTGCAACACGTTCTAAAATATGATTTTTTGTACATAGTCTGGTGCAAGAGGAGCACCTTGCAAACACTGGAGATGGCCAGTGCTGCATCTAAGTAAAAAGAATAAATTGCACAGATACAGGATGGGAGACACCTGGCTGGGAAAGAGTACCTGTGAAAAGGATCTGGGAGTCTTGGTGGACCACAAATTGAACATGAGTCAGCAGTGTGATGTGGCGGCCAGGAAAGCCAATTTGATTCTTGGTTGTATCAACAGAACCATAGTGTCTAGATCAAGGGAAGTGATAGTACCACTCTATTCTGCTCTGGTCAGTTCCCACCTGGAGTACTGTGTCCAGTTCTGTGCGCCTCAACTTAAAAAGTATGTTGACAACCTCGAGTGGGTGCAGAGGAGGGCTACCAGGATGGTTGAAGGTCTGGAAGAAATGTCTTACGAGGAACAGCTTAGGGAACTGGGAATGTTTAGCCCAGTGGTGCCCAAACTTTTTGTAAGGAGGGCCAGATTTGGTGGCTGAGAATGTGTCAGGGGCCGGTTGCTCCCCGACCCTGCCACCCCACTGCAAGCTGCACCCAGTGACCCATAAGCCCCACCCACTGACCCCTTGCTACACCCCCACCCCCCACCCCCGCAGGAAGGGAGGGAGGGAGGGAGGTGGGGACCAAGGAAGGGAGGGAGGGAGGGAGGGAGGTGGGGACCAAGGAAGGGAGGGAGGGAGGTGGGGACCAAGAAAGGAAGGTGGGGAACAAGGGGGGGGGAGGGAGGGAGGGAGGTGGGGACCAAGAAAGGAAGGTGGGGAACAAGGGAGGGAGGGAGGTGGGGACTAAGGAAGGGAGGGAGGGAGGGAGGGAGGGAGGGAGGGAGGTGGGGAACAAGAAAGGAAGGCGGGGACCAAGGGAGGGAGGGAGGGAGGTGGAAACCAAGAGAGGAAGGAAGGAAGGTGGGGAACAAGGAAGGGAGGGAGGGAGGGAGGGAGGGAGGTGGGGACCAAGGAAGGGAGGGAGGTGGGGACCAAGGAAGGGAGGGAGGGAGGTGGGGACCAAGAAAGGAAGGTGGGGAACAAGGGGGGGAGGGAGAGAGGGAGGAAGGTGGGGACCAAGAAAGGAAGGTGGGGAACAAGGGAGGGAGGGAGGTGCGGACAAGGAAGGAAGGGAGGGAGGGAGGGAGGTGGGGACCAAGGAAAGGAAGGGAGGGAGGGAGGTGGGGACCAAGGAAAGGGAGGGAGGTGGGGAACAAGAAAGGGGGGTGGGGAACAAGGGGGGGAGGGAGGTGGGGACCAAGGAAGGGAGGGAGGGAGGGAGGAGGTGGGGACCAAGGAAGGGAGGGAGGGAGGTGGGGACCAAGAAAGGAAGGTGGGGAGGGAGGGGGGGAGGGAGGGGAGGGAGGGTGGGGACCAAGAAAGGAAGGTGGGGAACAAGGGAGGGAGGGAGGTGGGGACTAAGGAAGGGGGGAGGTAGGGAGGTAGGGAGGGAGGTGGGGAACAAGAAAGGAAGGGGGGGAAGGGAGGGAGGGAGGAGGTGGGGACCAAGAAAGGAAGGTGGGGAACAAGGGGGGAGGGAGGGAGGGAGGGAGGGAGGGAGGGGGGGACCAAGAAAGGAAGGTGGGGAACAAGGGAGGGAGGGAGGTGGGACCAAGGAAGGGAGGGAGGGAGGGAGGGAGGTGGGGACCAAGAAAGGAAGGTGGGGAACAAGGGAGGGAGGGAGGGAGGGAGGGAGGGAGGTGGGGAACAAGAAAGGAAGGTGGGGAACAAGGAAGGGAGGGAGGGAGGGAGGGAGGTGGGGACCAAGGAAGGGAGGGAGGGAGGTGGGGACCAAGAAAGGAAGGTGGGGAACAAGGGGGGAGGGAGGGAGGGAGGGAGGTGGGGACCAAGAAAGGAAGGTGGGGAACAAGGGAGGGAGGGAGGTGGGGACCAAGAAAGGAAGGTGGGGAACAAGGGAGGGAGGGAGGTGGGCACCAAGGAAGGGAGGGAGGGAGGGAGGTGGGGACCAAAGGAAGCACAGGGAGCCGTGGCCACAGGTTGCCCCTTGGAAGAGGCGATCTGTGTGACTTTGCACCCCCCCCAAGCTCCCCAGCGGTGGTGACGAGCTCGCCCGCCAGCCCACCCCAAAGCTCCTTGGCGGTGGCAGAGGCCCGCTGGCCTGCCCACCCCCACACATTCCCCTGCGGTGCCGGTGGCGGCTGACCACCAGTCCACCCAGCCGTCCACGCTTCCCAGCGGTGCTGGTGTTGGCAGAAGAGGGGGGGGGGCAAAATCAGACTTTTAAGAGCTAAGTGATCCCTCTGGGCCTCGGCAGACACATCTGCCACTTTCTGCTTCTCCCACATTCCGGATTTTGTTTTAAGAATTGCCAAGGGTTTTTTTTTGTCCTTTCTAAATATGCAAAAAACGCTACTGCTGGGATATTCTCTTCCATGATGTATCAAAATTAAGTTTTGACCTAACTTTAGAAATGGAGCAATTTATTTGAAAAAGAGGCCCATCGGTCACTTTTGTCCTCCCTCCCTCCTTCTTCCCAACCGGAAGGAACAGCATTGGCAGCCCAGTAGGGTCGACTCTGATGGGAGCAAGAGGTATCCAGAAATGCAGGCACAAATCTTTGCTAACTGTACTGGAAGGCACTGGGAAATTGGCCAGGGCGGGAGAGACAAGCTTCTGCACACAAAGCATGTGTTCTAGGTCTCCATACGCTCCCTCCACATCTGTTGCATGAAGCCATCTCTCCTCGTAGTCTCTGCTCTTTCTCCCAATGTTGTTTATTTACTTATTTATTTATTTATTCTTTTCATACAAACAGGGGAAAATTCTGGAGAACCTTTGCCTCTGCTCTGAGATTCACTTCATCCGCTACACCCAAGAAGGGAAGAAGCTGGGTGAAGACCCTCAACTCAACATCAAGGACCTCACGTTTGACGGCATTCCCGTGAGGATTTATCAGCCCCGAGGATCAAAACAGGAGCAAAGGAGACGAGGGGTGATATTCTTCCATGGAGGAGGCTGGATGTTTGGGAGTATCAGTAAGTTTTCTTTATGAACCCAACAAAATAGACGTGGAGGACCTGGAGCTCTCAAGCCAATGTGATCCAGAGATTGAGATGCTGCTGGGAGGAGGGGCTGCAACCCGGCGATACCTAGAGTGTAGGAATGATTACACATGGACACATTATTATTGGGTTCAGCAGGCCAGGCCTCATGCAGCAGCTTCTTCTCTGCTAGCCTGAGTGCAAGGCTTTATTGGTTACAACAATGTCAGAGCATCACAAGGGGTGGAGACAGGGCCTACGGGCCAGGGGTCGTGTGAGCTGGGGAACTCATGGAAAGGCTTATTTATAGTGGCAGGGTCTTTGGACTGGTTACGTAGCCAGCTTGGTTTTTTCCTACATACCATCTCACAGGCTTCCTGGCTGATCTGGGGGAAGAGATAAAACCAAGCTGGCTTCCCTGAGCATAGGGGCCCATGGAATTTATTTCCTTCCATCCGGGGCCTCCCTGCTCAGATGGAGAGGTTTAATGATTCCCAAAGGCCTTTCTTTACCCATGCAGCCAGCTGGGGTACTGTCTCTCCCCCAAGGGGACATCTCTATACTATAGATTCCCTGCCCATATCACAAACTCCCCCCAAATGTCCAGTTTTTGGCTTCCAACCTCATTAAAACACTCCTCCCTCCTTAAGCCCTCACAATCTCTTAGTTTTTGCTCCTATGTAAAAATATTATGGGAATAATATTATGGGGAAAATATTATGGGAAGAAATACTATACAGCATTTCCCCTGTGTATAAGACTATATTTGTGTCTAAACTTGTTAGACTAGATGGGGTGAGGGTTATTTTATGCACAAAAGTAAGCCGAGGAAAGAACCACACCTATTGCAAAACTGTAATTTTGAGTTGGAAAAGTGGGAGGTTGTCTTATATTCTTATAGAGGAAATATATATGGGTACCTGTTTTAGCTGAACATATTTTGGAGTTCAGGTTGGGAGTTTGATTTCTCCACTTGCGACTCCTTGATCATGGGGTCCCTTAAAGCTCTGCCATTCAGATATTAGTTTAGTATTATAACTTTTGGGAAAATTCATGTTGTAATGGAGGAATTCTGCACGGTTTGTCATTGCAGAAGTCAGGATCAGTTTATCAGGCCATGTTTGCTGGGTTTTATTTTTCTTGAGCAAATAAATACAGTGGTCCCCCACCCTTTCGTGGTTCATATACTGCAGTCCCACTATATCGCGGGACCACAGTATATGAAAAAGGCCCCCTGGGGTAAGGGGGGAAAGGCCTGTTTCAGGCCTCCCATACATACCACAGGACTGGCGCTGCCCCAAACGGGCCTTTCTAGGGCTGTCGGAGGCCTCAGAAATTATTTTTGGCAAACCGGAAGTCACTTCCAGTTTGCAGGGAGGCCCTTTTGGGGCCTCCAGAAGGCCTGGAAAGGCCCTCACAGGCCCATTTGGGGCAGTGCCAGGCTAGGGGTAAGTCCAAGAACCCCTAGTTAGACCCCCCAGGACCGACACAACCTTCATCCGCATATCGTGGATTTCCAATTATTGCAGGTCATATCAAGTCTCTAACCTCCGCGATAGGTGGGAGGGTGTCACTGTATGTAACTGCTTAGGTTTAGATTTGCACATAGCCACCCAGTCTTGATGGCATCCCAAAATCTTTTAACCTGACCTCTTGCACCATTTCAGATTCCTATGACCATGTGTGTCGCTACATTTCCAAGGAAAGTGATTCAGTGATTGCGTCTGTTGGGTAAGTAAGCTGTAAGCAGAAACTGACTACTTAAATGGGGCTAATGACTTTTTCTAACATTTTAACAAAACGAGCACAATGAAAAGGGCAACAATGTGCCTGCCATACAAAGCAAACCAGGGCATACTTCACATGAGGCAAACCAGGGCTCAGTCCTAGGCCCTGGGCACCTTAACAATTTTAAATGTTGGATCAGGGGCTCCAGGAAAGATAACTAAATTTGCAGATGACACAAAATTGGATGGATTAGCTAAGACCACAGAAGACAGAAACAAAGTTTCTGGGGGAAAGCCGGCAGGAGCTGAGAGGCATCCGGTTCGGAACACCTCATCCCCATGGAATGAGGTGGAGAGGGTAGAGAACCACCAAGGGATGACATAATAGGTATTACCACTGGGAGAATAATGGGAAGTGGTGGTTTGTCTACTGGAATTAAAAGCTACCGGGGGGAAAGAACAAAGAAGCAAGCAGTTCTTGGGCGACCCACTGTACAAGTGCTTCTACGCAAATCCTCGAAGCCTCTGAGCAAAGATGGGAGAACTTGAACATTTGGCAGCCAGGGATAACATAGATATAATAGCCATAACAGAAACCTGGTGGAATGTGGAGAACCAGTGGGATACAGCAATCCCCGGCTATAAAATCTATAGAAGGGATAGAGAGGGGCGGGTGGGAGGAGGAGTGGCCATCTATGGGCGTTTATACACAACCCCTAAGCTCCGCCGCAAATGGCTGCAAGGTCCGGACCTTAAAAATGTTTACCCACCAGCTCTGGACTTTGCAGACAATTAAGTGCGACCCCGCCCACTTTAGCAAGACCAAACAGCAGTTTTCTTGTACCTGCTTTTTGGAGGTGAAAATTCTTTGATCCGGTGTAAGGATAGTGACTCTCTTTTTTTGCACCCCGCCCCTTTAAGAGATCTGAATGCTGCCCGGAACTAAACGGAGGTAAACCGGGTTCAGGCAGCCAGCAACCAGGAAGTGCCGAGGGGGGTGGGGACAGAGGAAGAGCGACGAACCCCTAAGATCTCTGGTCCGAATAAGTGGCCAGCGGATCTTAGGGGTCGTGGTCAAAGAAGGGGTAAAATCCAGCAGAATGGAGATTGACGGTGGTTCTGACTCCACCATAGAATCACTGTGGGTTAAACTACCAGGTCCAAGGAGTGATGTGATAGTTGGGGTATTCTATCATCCACCAGATCAAAAACTTGAGGGGGACCTTGAAATGAGGAGACAAATCATGGAGGTGTCTAAGAGGGATAGGATACTAATCATGGGGGACTTCAACTATCCCCACATTGACTGGGCCAATGTGAGCTCGGTGTGAGAATGAGAAACCAGGTTTCTCGACTTGCTGAATGACTGTGCCTTAGAGCAACTTGTCATGGAGCCCACCCGAGAACAGGCAACTCTAGATTTAATACTGGTGGTTAATGTAGTTGTTGTGTTTAGGAGCAGTACAAAAAAAATGTTACTTTACGTCCGTCTCACAAAAACTGAAATTTGTCTTGACCACACCCCCAGAATGGGTGCTAAGCAAGACAAATCTGTACCTAGCGCTGGGGTTGGTTTTTCTCTTGTCCCTCTTCTATTCCGCTAATTGTCCCGGTTAAGAGGACGTGAAGTAACAACTGTACTGGTAACCTGGCGGGCATTGTTAGCACAGCTTTTGTGTCCATCTAGTGGTTAGTGATGGAAGCGACAAATGTCATTAATATCCTTATGGGGGAAAAACATGCAACTCAAATGTATAAGAAAGAAAACATTATCAATGCAGCCACATTGGCATATGAAAACCAGAATATCAGTAAATCGAAATATTAAAAAAGAATTTTTTATACACCCCCCCCCAAAAAGGTAAAAGGAAGCTAGACAAATTCAGTGTTTATCATGGTACAAGACTGTGAGGTAACACTTGTCACAAGAGAAGTTATCACGACCACAGGAACACTGAAACAGGGACAAAACCACGTGAACACAACCAACGCAGTCACGGTACAAACTAGTCGCAGAACAAAGAAGGACCTGAAGTAACCACCAGAGAGAGAGAGAGAGAGAGGCCAGACCCAATGGCTTCTCTTTGGAAAAAATCCTTGCCCCCCTCCCCTTTCCCATTCCTGGGGGGCCAGGAGCAAGTGTAGCTTTTGAAGGGAGTATGGGGTGGGTTGACTTGCTGAGTGATCTGTTCAGTCCTGGACTGAAAACGAGCTACTGTATTAAAAAAAGAACCACCCTTCTACTTCCTCTTCTGTTACCTCTTCTGTGGGAAAGGGGGAGGGAGCTTTGTATCTGTAAGGAAGCAGCTCAAGCAAACCAACAAGTTAAGACATCAGTTTTTGGCCCAGTCTCACTGATCACCCATGCCAGAACTTGACCATCCCACAAGTGAAGGATTGGCTGACAGCAAAGCAAAGTGCTCTGCTTATATAGTGCTTAAAGCACTCTCTAGGCGGTTTACAATTTAATTATGCAAGCTACCCATTGCCCCCTCCTCTGCAGGCTGGGTACTTCCAAATGGCTCCCAGCTCCGGAGCTTAAAAATGTTTCCCCACCAGCTCCGGAGTTTACAGGAAATTAAGTGCGACCACGCCCACTTTAGCGCATCCCAGCGCACCTTTCAAGTACCTGCTCTTTGGAGGTGAAAATTATTTGATCTGGTGTAACGATAGTGAGTGCGGGGCTCTCCTTGCTTCTGTTTGTTGTTTTTTGGCTCCCGCCCCTTTAAGAGCTACTTTTACATAGACGAGAGGCAGAACGGAGGTGAGCGGCATGCTTTTCTTTCTCTTTTTCTCCCTCCCCTCACGCAGCCAGCAGCCAGGAAGTGCGGAGGGGTGGGGTCACAGGAAGAGCGACGAACCCTTAAGATCTCTGGTCCGAATTTAAGTGGCCAGCGGATCTTAGGGGTCGTGTGAAAAGGCCCTGAGTCAGCCATGAGGCGGCTACTGGCGTCCCCCGCCATTTCGTGGTTCATATAGTGCGGTCCCGGTATATTGGGGGACCACAGTATAGGAAAGGCAAGACCCATTGGGGCAAGCTGTGTGGGCCTGTTTGGGGCCTCCTGCACTGGCGCTGCCCCAAGTGGGCCTCTAATGGGCTTCCCAGGCCTGTTGGAGGCCCCAGAAGTGGTTTCCAGCTAACTGAAAGTCATGACTGGCATGCATGTGGGGGGAGGGAAAAACCTTTATGACTGGCACACATATGGGACATGACTGGCATGCATGGGGGGGAACCTTTACCTTTTTTACATATTGAAGAGGGGAGTGGATTGTTTTCCATGGCCTCAGAGACTAGGACTCGGGGCAATGGTTTCAAACTACAGGAAAAGAGATTCAATTTGAACATTAGGAAGAACTTCCTGATGGTTAGAGCTGTTTGGCATAAGACAGGCCCTTCCAGTCCCGACCCAACCCACCATCCACATATTGTGGATTTTCCTTTATTGCGGGTCGAGTTGGTTCCCTAACCCCTGCAATAAGAGGGTGATTACTGTACCTGGAATTGAAACCACTGCGCCACGAGGCTGCTTTCACACCACTACCCAGGGGGACACCAGGGAGTATTTGCAATGTTTTCCCATTGTTCAGGAAGGCTCCTCCTGCGTCCCTTCTGACTTCACCACACAGAACAGCAAGTGAAATCAACCAGGGATGTGTTGACCGATGGTCGTTTGCTATTAGGGGATGCACCATTTCCCTTCCATCCATGCACCTACATGACAAAGGTTACATTACTGTGCGCACTAACTGGACAGAGCAATTGAATCCATAGGTAGATTGTAAATCAACATTTATATTAAACATTCTGAGTGAATGAAATGATCTTCTCCAGATGGGACTAGCCACTGGATTAGGCCTTTGGCTCTAACTTGTTTCTGACTTTGTCTCTCTCTGTGTGTGTGTGTCACCTGCACTTTTGCCATTAAAATCCACCACACGGCCAGGTGATGCATCCACAGTGTGCCCGCCAACAAAACTTCATGGTCTCCTTGCAGATGGCAACAGCTGACAGGATGTTGACCAATGATTTTACTTAGGATCAGTAAACCAGGCAACATACACTATGCAAGACATGGTCTGAAGTCCAGTAGTCAGTGGCACCTAGGACAGACCTAGTGAATGGATATCCACTGACTCAATGGGCCTGCACTAGTTCTGACTTACTCCTGGATTTTAGCAACTGGGTCCATTGACTCAATGGGAGTTACATGAAGTCTTGATTATCAACCTTTTTTCATTCTGTGGGTCTACTCTAGTTGGGACTAACAACTGGACTTTGACCTCTTTTCCCCATGGGGGGTGGGGTGGGGGAACCATTACCACACATAGGACACACTAGGACAACTAGATATAAAGATAGTTTCTTTCCAAGTGCTATCAAACTGTTGAATAATTAATTTTTACTTCTCTTCTCCCTTTTAAAATAATAGGTTATATTGTATTGTTGTACTGTGTTTTTATTGTTGACTATATGATTCTTATATTTCCTTTTATATATGGAGAGCATATTTACCAAAACAAATTCTGGGTGTGCCCAACCACACTTGGCCAATGAAACTATTCTGATTTTGATTCTGATTCTGATTCTAAGAATGATTTAAAACAGTGGTTCTCAACCGGTGGGTCCCCAGATGTTCCTGGACTGCATCTCCCAGAAGTCTTCCTCACTAGCTGAGCTGGCCAGGATTTCTAGGAGTTGCAGTCCAGGAACATCACGGGTTGAGAACCACTGATTTAAAACAGACAGGGAGATTGGGGTACAGAGATTAGATCTCTTTGCGCTTCTTGAGAAATCTCTCCTCTGCTATCCCAGGTATCACTTGGCACCTGAGCAGAAATATCCTTCCCAGTTTAAGGACTGTCTGACTGCTAGCATCCATTTTATGAAGACGGCAGAAGACTACGGAGTAGACCCGGCGCATATTGTCCTCAGTGGGGACAGCGTTGGAGGGAACTTTGCTGCCTCCGTCTGCCAAGCTTTATCCACTAGATCTGATCTCACAAAACCCCAGGCTCAGATTTTGATCTATCCTGGCCTGCAAGCCCTAGATTTTAACTTGCCTTCCTACCAGCAAAACCAGGCCGTCCCCATCTTGTACCGGGAGCACGTCATTGGGGCGGCCTTGCAATACCTCAATAAGGATTTGTCGGTATTAGAGAGCGTGATGCAGGGCTGCCACGTCCCCAATGACCTAAGAACCCGATTTGGGAAGTGGATCAACTCGGAGAACATTCCAGACGAATTTAAGGCCCGAGGGTACAAGCCGCCTTCTACGACGGCCTTCCTAAGTGAGGTCTACGAAGTGGTGAAGCAAGCCCTGGAGACCACCTTCTCTCCCCTGATGGCTGAAGACGCCGTCCTCAGGCAGCTGCCCAGGACCTGCATCGTCACCTGCGAATATGACGTCCTGAGGGACGACGGCATCCTCTACAAGAGGCGCCTGGAAGAGAACGGGGTGCCCGTCACCTGGTGCCACCTTGAAAACGGATTCCACGGAGTGATCAACCTGTTTGACGGAGTCCTGGCATTTCCTTCAGGCAAAAGAGGAATCAACAGCATCATCTCCTTTCTAAAAAGTTTATGATCCTGTTTTGGTTGGACTTCAAATGGCAATCTTTCTCTCTGGGCGCTCGGAGCTGATGAAAACAACTTCATTTACCTCGGCTGGAGAAACAGGAGAAGGCGAATCAATCCATTTCGAGACCTCCTTGATTTGCTCACTGATTACTTTTTGGTCTCTTCTCTTCTCCTTCTATTTAACTATGCAAATTTCTAAAGGAAAGTGGGCATTTCAGCACCCGCATCTTGACAAGATGTGGACGATTTCCAGTTATGATTTTGCTGCAAATCTCACTTATGTTTTCTTGCCATCTTTGTTTCGAATACTGTTTTTAATTCCTGTGTCCAATTCAATTCCTGTGTGCACCCCATCAGCCTCCCCTCCTGCAGCACCCGAGGGCCAGGGTCCCCCAGCAATACCCCCATGGGCCTTCAGCTCATCTTCTTGGCTCAGAACAATTTCTGTTCTCAAATGGCATGGAGTCACTTCCCCCGGCCTCTCCCCCCACCTCCCCTGGCCCTGGTCTCACAGTACCGAGTTCTAGTCTCTAAACCCTTGGGCAGTACTTAGCAACTTGGGACTCAGTTCTCGTCCATATAATTCCCAGGAGTCCAACCTCTGGCCAAGCAGAGGGAAGATGGGCAAAATAAGTCGGGCTGCAGCAGCTTGTCTTGGTCCATCCCGTCCCTCTCCCGGGCTGCAGTGGAGTCCAGGCTATCGTTTTGTCCATGTACGTGGCCTGAGCCTCTGGTTCCTAACTCCTCCTGTCACAAGCAAGCAAACTGATCAGAGACAGACAGAGCGCCCAGTGTTGTCCTCTTGGGCTCCTCCCACCCAACCTCTTCTTCTTCAGAGAGAGAGAGAGATGATGATGATGATGATGATGATGACCCTTTGTCCTCCCACCCTTGCCCTTTTGGCCTCCTGGGCCCTGCCTCTCTCTCAGGTGTTTGTTTTCGGAGAACAGTCTCTCCTCCCCAACGGTGTTGGCATGAGAAAACATATCCTCATCCTAGTTGCCTGAGATCTTTGAACGTTACGACGCACACCTTTCTCTCGTCGACTCAAGCCAACCGTTGCACGTTATTTCTCCATTTCTGGACCTTTTAGTGTGCTTCCCTTCTTCCTGGGCTTTCAAGCAGCCTTCCCCAATGGGCTGCTCTCCAAGGGCTGCCCCACAGGGTAGCCAAGGCTCAGGGCACAGGCTGCTTCTCCGGATTCCCAGCCCGGGAGTTGGGTCTCCTGCTGAGCAGCCCTGGAGGAACAAGATCTATTGACCTTTTGGGCCTGTGGGCTGGCTTTCCGTTCTGGGTGCCTGTCTCTACCCCGTTCCTGCTGCTTTGGGGCTGGCCAGCTCCATCCCGGTGGGTTTTCTGTTTGTGCTCCACTGGCTTCCTTCCCAGACCTGGCCTGCTTCACTTTTACGGCATTGTAAGAACCCACCCAGAGGGCCTTCCCATGACTCGGGTCTCAAAGTTTGGTCCTGAAATCTCAGGTAATAAGATGACACTGACCAGGGAAGGCTGGTGGCTCTGATCTGGAGGGGATGACGGATCCGGCCCTGGCCTGAGTGGGAACTTAACAGGAGCCATCCAAGCGGCTGAAACCATTTTGGCGATGGAGTTTAGCACCTGTTAAGTTCCAGTGAAAACCTGAAACACATTGACCAGAGCCATGGAGGGCCATGGGACCAGTCCCCTTAAGGGGCAGTCAGTGCTCCAACATAATAGAGGGCATTCAAGAGAGCTTTGGGCAACCCCCCGGCAGGTATCCTGAGCTCAGACGTTTATCTGTGGATATTGGACAGGATGTTATTAAGCAATTTTTAAATATTCATCTTGGATCCAGGCAAGATTGCCCCCGCGCACATCCGTACTAGTCATGTCCGACTCTAGGGGGTGATGCTCATCTCTGTATTCAAGCTGAAGAGCTAGTGTTTTGCAAGTCCGTGGCCACGTGGCCGGCATGGCTACCTTCCTGCTTTTTACGGCAGGACCTATCCACTTGCATTTCCATGCTTTCAAACTGCTAAGTTGGTAGGAGCTGCTGGGGTTATCAGCAGGAGCTCGCTCCGCTACCTGGCAACTGGGATTCGAACCTCGGAGCTGCCAACTTTGCAGCCGAGGATAAAATCCACTTTTCCAGGTTCTTTCTCCTGGATGGCTCAGAGAAAATGACCCAGAAATTGATGTTACATATATGGGAGATTGCCCTGTGATTTGGACCTGCAACTGTTTCTTGTAGGGAGGTGTTTGTTTGTTTGTTTGTTTGACTTATTTACTGCACCATCTGGCATAAAAGCCACTCTGGGCGGTTTTACAGAATTTTAAGGTAAATGAACCATAGCAACAGACATACTGTATATCATAATTAAAATCAAAAACAACATCAGAATTTTTTAAAAATATTACAATCCAAGATGCCCTAACAAAGGCTGTTTTACATGGCATATTAGACAGCAACCAACTGAGAAACACACCAGGTGTTAAGAGCAGGCAGGCAGGAGGTGTGGGGCCTGCCCCCTCCCTCTCTTGAAGGAAGTCCCTGCCTGTTTAATAGCACCCCCACCTGCTAGGAAGAGGCGTGGTGGCCCATCGCGCTAGAGCGTTGAAAACTGTCCAAGCTCGGCAGCACCAGCGGTTCGAATCCCGGGTGCTGCCACACAGCATGAGCTCCCGCCGTCCTGTTCATCCCAGCTCCTGCCAACCGAGCAGTTCGAAAGCAAGTGCAAAGGAGATAAATAGGTAGGAAATCACCGCAGCTGCTTCAAAGCAGGCGGGGGGGGGGGGAATGCACAGCGCCTCCATAGTAAATGAAAGATCTTATAGAGATGCGGCTCCACATTTGCATCGGCATCTCCATTATCTTGGGAAGAATCACTCCCCTACCCCCGATCGAAAGCCGTGTTTAAATGGATTCCCCGTTGCAAGCTGCGAAACGAGCGGGCCTCATTTCGTGCCTTTTTAATAACCCAGAACGAGGCGGGATCGATCGCGATCAGCTGCTGCCACGAGCACGCGCGCGCGCAAGAGAGAGAGAAGATCCAACCTCGACTTGACAAAAAGGGTGTTGTTGTTTTTTAAATGACATTTTCCAACTTCGGGAGGCCAACTGCGTTAGCTCCATTAGGAGCAAAGCTCTGCATTGCAATCATTTTTTTTAAAGCAGCCCAGGCCATCATCGGAATCTTGGCAGCAGGGCACATGAGGGTCCCACTGCCCCATAGGAAAAGGGGGCAGGTGGCAGCGGCGGCGGCGGGGTGGGGGGGGAGTCCTCTGAAAGGCTGCCGGGGTGGGGGCACCGCTCCCCGCCCCTGTATCCAATCCGCCCGGTTGCCTTTAAGCAGGAGGAGCAGGAGGAGGCAGGAGGCGTCGTGGGCTGAGCCGCGCGGCGGAGGGAGGTGCCCGTCAGTGCAAGGAGGAAGCGGAGGGCAGGCTGGTCGCCGCGGGAATGGTGGCCTGGTGATGATGATGATGACGGGGCTGCTGCTGCCGCTGGCGGGGGCGGCGGTGCTGGCGGCGGCGGTGCTGCTGGTCCTGGGGAGCCTCGCCTTCGACGCCTCCCACGCCGAGCTCCCTCCCGGGCTGGAGCGCCCCGCCCGCCTCCGCCTCCTGCACGCCTCCCTGGTGGGCACCGCCGTCCTGGTGAGAGCCGGAGGGAGTCGGGGGGGGGGGAGGTGGGATGGGATGGGGGGGCTCAAAGGGGGGGGCAGCTTGGACGCCACCGAACCCACACACACACACCTCCACCATCGCGCCCGTGAGCCTCCCGGAGGAGCCAGCGCGCTTTAGTAACCGAGTCAATCCCCCCCCACCACCACCACCTCGGGGGTTGGGGAGGGGGCTTTGCGGAGGGAGGGGCACCTTCCGTCCTTCCCTCCCACGCCCCCCCTCCCTCCCTCCCTCCCCGAATCCTGACGGCCCCTTCTTCCTTCCCGTGCCCAGAGGGGATCCTGCGAGTCCCGGGAAGACGAAAAGGGGAGGGGATGGTTGTCCACGACCCTCCCCCCCCCCAAGACCAGGAGAGCGAATCGCCACGAAAGGAAGGAAGGAGACACACCGGCAGCATGAAAGTTGCGCCCCCCCCAAAAAAAAAATGCACGGAGAAAATGCACGGAACGTGATTATCAGCAAATGAAAAGCCAGAAAAAAGAGGGTCCGCGTGGTGTCCCGTCGGATGCAAATGCAGGAGCAAGTGATGGTGCCCCCTCGTTACAGGACTGGGAGGGGGGGAGGCGTATAAGGCAGCCGATCCCCCCCTCCCCAAGGGACGCCGCCTGCCTGTCCCCTCTCGTGCCCCCCCCCCCGCGGCTGCAGTGCAGGACCCTCCTCCTCCTCCTGATGGGGTCAAGCAGGGAGGTTCCTGGCCAGGCTACCCACGATATCTGACTCCCCCACGATCTTCTTGGCCACTTTTATTCCACTCCCGAGACACAGAAAAAAAAGGGGGGGCAGGCCCGTTGGGATTCCAAAACCCAGCAAAAAAATTGTGTGATGAAGTCCATGGGGAAACTATTGCAAATGTCATTACTAAAAATGCAAGGGTTGCCTGCCTTAAACCCCCTTCTTCCCTCCGCAACACACCTGCCTCCAAGGACCCTCCTCCTCCTCCTCCTCCTCCTCCAGTCTGCTTCCTCCAGTGGCGCCCAAAGGGCAACTCTCCAGAATCCAGATGTTTTGGACCACAACTCCCACAGTCCTTTGCCACTGGCAATACAGGCTTGGAATTCTGGGAGTCGTGCTCCAAGACATTCTGGAGGGCCAAATGTTGGCCAACCTCTACACCACCCTGGGACAAGCTGTTGGCTTCCATAGGCGTCCAGCTGTGACCCATTTCTAGCCAGCTGGAAGGCCAACACAGGGCAGGGCCCCAGGGTGGAAGAGACAGCTCCACTTGGGGCATTTAGGCTGGAACCTTGGTCATTGTTAACCACCCAGAGTTCCTTTTGGAAGACTGGTAGTAAATGAATTAAAATGAAATGAAATGAAATAAAATAAAACAAACCCTTTGCCCACCCATCCCCACTGAAAATTATGTTGTTTTTTTTCAACATTGGAAAACAGCTCCCACTGTCTGCATGGGTGACGATATTTCCCTCTTGCTCTACATGACACAGTTTAAGCCATTTAAAACCATTACAGCCACACAGCTTTATAAAGAACTCCACACCCAAGTCGATTCCAGATTCGATGTGGTCCCAAACGGAGACAGAGGTCAATCCTGCAAAGGGGAGGGGGGAGGCTTGCGAGCAATGCCAAAGCGTTGTGCCTCTGTGCCCTAGTCTCCTTTTCAGAGTGACAAAAGCCGAGCAGAGGAAACAGTTCTGCGTATATCTCACCCCATGGCACTTCAAGCACGCTCTGGGCGGTTTACAGTTTAATCATGCAGGCTGCCCAGGGAGGAGGGCCTGGCCTGCAGATTGTAAGCCTTTCAGGTAACCTTGCTGTTCTGCTGGTTCTCTGACCTCTAGACTGTTGTTTGTATAAAAGAGAGCAGTACCAGTTTAGCATTGCCTGATAAAGACATGGTTGTGAGTTCTCTCTCTCTCTCTCTCTCTCTCTCTTTCTCACCCCCCCCACCTCAAAAGGGAAGGATCGCGGAAAATCTCCATATCTGCACACAAATCCAGTTTGTGCGGTTCCTGAGGAGCAGGAGGAGGCTGGGAGGAGACGCCGGGCTGTTTTTCAGGGAGGCCAAGTTCAAAGAGGTCCCTGTGGCCATTTACCAGCCCAAGGCTCCCTCTGCCGGTCAAAGGAGGGGCGTCCTCTATCTCCATGGTGGTGGCTGGGTCCTGGGAAGCATCCGTGAGTCCCCTCAAAATCCTAACGGGTGTCATTGGGCCTTTTTACACGACCCCTAAGATCCGCTGGTCCCTTAAATTCGGACCAGGGATCTTGAGGGTTCGTTGCTGTTCCTCCGTCCCCACCCGCTCCGCACTTCTTTGTTCTGTCTGCGTGAGGGGAGGGAGGAAAAAAAGCCTTAGACAGAGACAAAAGAATGCATTCTTACCTCTGGGTGCTGGTGGAGGTTGCTCCGACCTCCGTTTACTTCCTGGTTCCTCTTTAAGGGGCGGAGGCAAAAGAAAAACAACAGAAAGAAGCGAGGAGAGCTCAGGCATTCTCCGCATCAAATATTTTTCACCATCAAAAAGCAGGTACAAGAAAAGTGCGCTGAGTCACGCTAAAGTGGGCGGGGTCACACTTAATTGTCTACAAACTCCGGAGCTGGTGGGTAAACATTTTTAAGGTCCGGAGCTTGCAGCCATTTGCGGCGGAGCTTAGGGGTCGTGTATAAACACCCATTGTTGTTGTATTTCGCCTGACCAGATTGGGTGAGGTGGCCACACGTGTGGTCTCTCGGTCTGTTCTGCCCAGGATCAGCTCCTAACAGAACCTCTTTCTCTGTTCCCGATGGATCGTTTGAGCTGTCAAGAGCAGTGGTTTTCCTGGAAGCTGTGGAGGGAAGCCACATGTAGCAGTGAGGGGTTCTTTGAAGTTGAGAAGGTCAAAATACAAGGTTCAAGAGGTGCCCAAAGCCATCTAGATCAGTGTGGGCGAACCGATGGGACGGGTATCAAAGGGGGCACTCGAAGGAGCCCTTTCCGTGGGCACCCGACATCGCCCCTTCACAGTCCCAACTGTCTTCAGGTTAAATGGCTGTATTGGCACTTGAATCGTAGTTTGGGCACTCGGTCTCTAAAAGGTTCGCCATCACTGATCTAGAAAAAAGCAGGGGGGGGACCCTCAAACTTCTCTCTGATCAGCAGAGCTGCTCTTTCCAAGAGTGACCGCCTATCAGCGCTGGAACAAAACCCAGATACACAACAATCAGATATTCCTTTCTTGATAGTTTGGGGCTGCGGTGGCGAACCTTTGGCACTCCAGATGTTTTGGACCACAACCCCCATAGTCCTTTGTCACTGGCAGTCTAGGCTTGGAATTCTGGAAGTTGTCATCCAAAACATCTGGAGCGCCAAAGGTTCGCCACCACTGGTTTAGGGTCTCAGTCTAGATGAGCAGAAGGGACGTTTTGAGGATTCAAGGAGAGCTCCAGGCAATGGTTTCCCCATCCTCTATCTAAGCCATGCATGCCCCACTTCCTTCAAATTATCTGAAACACCGACACATGCGCGCTTACCACTGGAAATGCAGATTCAGGGGTCAGAATATAGACCGGTGTCGGCGAATCTATGGCACGGGTGACAAAGGGGGCATTCGAAGGAGCTCTTTCTGTGGGCACTCGACACCTCTATTCAGGTGAAATGGCTTTATGGGCATTTTGCGAAAAATGAGTGGTTTTCGAATCGCATTTTGGGCCCTCAGTCTCTAAAAGGTTTGCTGTCCCTGGCCTAGGTGCTGCCTTCTCCTTGGCTACCACCAGCTCACCGGTTCTGCCGGCCCTCTTGAGCTGTGAAGGAGTCTTGCTAGGGACAGAGGGAGGTGTGTCTCGTTTAGAAGCTACTCCTCAGTGTTATGGGTTTCTTTCCACTCTGAACAACTAGAGGATTTTTGAAACAAAAGGCCCCCATCTGGGTCGATGCCAAAGCCTCCATTGCAGAGCCAGGAAGCTCCTGTTGAATCAACAACAGACCACCACTTGAGCGTCAGATGGGTTGGGCTGATCTAATTGAGAGCAGATCCACTACAATCAGTGGTAGTTTGTTTATTCATTCATTCATTCATTCATTCATTCATTCATTCATTCAACTTATATGCCACCCACTACCCAAAGGTCTCTGGGCGGCTTACAATCAAAAGAATTAAATCAGTTTAAAATAGTTAAAAATAGAATATCCATAAATAATCAAAGCAATAATAAAAACCTTACACTAAAATCATTACACTAACATTGTCATCAGAGAACCCACAGTCTATATTGTATTAATTAAAAAACTTCTGGATCAGGAAGGTTTTTACCTGGCGTCGAAATGTGATCAATGTTGGCCCCTGGCGGATCTCAATCGGGAGGGCATCCCATAGCTTGGGAGCAGCTGCCGAGAAGGCCCTGTGTCTTACAGGCCATCCCTCTCGCCTCCTTGAGGGATGGCTCTTTCAAGAGGGCCCCCCGGCTCGATCTTAATTGCCGGGTAGATTCATACGGAAGGAGGTGGTCCTTCAGGTATCTAGGTCCTAAGTCGTTTTCAAAGTGGGACTCATAAATTGCTTACAGGCAGAAGGAACTTATGTGCCAACCCTGGTCTGAAATTTGACAGACGTACTTCCTCCCTTAGGATCTAACCTGTCTTCACACATGCATTAGTGCAGTGGTTCTCCACCTTGGGGGGGGGCAGATGATGTTCCTGGACTGCAATTCCCAGAAATCCTGGCCAGCTCAGCTAGTGAGGAAGACTTCTGGGAGTTGCAGTCCAGGAACATCTGGGGACCCCCCACAGGTGGAGAACCACTGCATTAGTGCATAAACAAACACACACAAAAGACCTGGCTGTTTTGCATATATATCCTTTGTAAGTAACCAGGAGCATTACTGAATTTGATAAGGAGCCCAGGTAGAAGAGCCTCAGGCCCAGATCATGTTGGACCGAGTAGGGATCCTTCCCAAGGCCTAGAATCAGCCCCCCCCCCAAAAAAAAACACCAGTTTGTGAGGTCTGCCGGCTGCCTGGCTGTAAGCCTCCACGGTGCTTCAGGAAAAAAGTCCAGGTTCAGGGTTTGTTTTTCTGTTTTGCGAATACATGTGAAGAACTTTAATTATTCATGGATGACACAACACCAGGCTTCTGGCCCTCAAAAAGAGATGAGACCAGTTGGGGAGGGTTTTGGTGTTCTGCACACTCACACCACCCTGTGCATTTATTTTATTACATTTTTTATCCCATCCATTTCGTGGCATGCCACTAATCTGGGTTGGCTTGCACAGAGGAAAACATTAAATAAATAAATACATCTTGGCGAGAATCTATTACTATATTGTTTTTATGCATTTGATTTTGTTTTTATCCCTTATGCTGTTAACCACCCGGAGCTCCATTGGGAAGATGGGCAGTATAGAAATGCATAAATAAATAAATAAATAAATAAATCCAACCTCCCAACCAGACAAATGCAACTGAAATAATCCCCCACCCCCCAAACAGGAAAGCAATAAAAGAAACAAATTTAAAATAAGTGACAGAATAGCTAATAATGCAGAGAGAGTCCAAAAACATCTCTGAAGAGATTTTTTTTTTACTGGCTTCCTAAAAAAGCCAGTAATGTCTCCTCTACCTTCCCATTGTTTCTTGTAGAGTGCTCCACTGCCCCTCATGTCATCATCTTCACAGGCCAGGAATGATGTCTTAGGGAGAAGTAGATGATGGCAGCTTCAGCTAGAAATGCCGAACATTTTGGTGTGCTCAGTTTCTTGACGACAAGAATATTTAATTTATTGGACTCCATTCCCGCTAGAGTCAGCAATCATCTAGGTTATATATCAAATCAGCATTCCTAAGGGAGAAATGTCTTTAGAATTATACAGTGACTTAATCTTTCATTTTTAAATTGTTCACCGTTAAAACTTTCACGCACGCCTAGTATCTTCATTGATTGTTGCTTTGCGTCGAGAGGTGTACAAGGGGATTTTTGAGCAATGCCATGAACCTTTGTATCCTCTAGTCCTTGGAGACAGAAATATTGGAAATCTTTGTATTTCAGGAACCCATGACAACATATGCCGTTACATCGCCAGAGAAAGTGAATCAGTGGTTGTGTCCGTGGAGTAAGTCATCCCAAATTGCTTTCAAACTTTTCTGACAGCTTCTGTTTCAGGTCACGGATGATTTCAGCTTGACAAAATGCTTAGAAAGAGCAGTTGAGTCTCATCTGTATTTCACACCAGGGGCTTCTCTCCACATATGGCCTGCCGAAGCTTCCTTGTCTTCTCCAAATACATCCACGAGGAAACCCCTAACTATGGTGGTTACTTCACGTCCTTCTTTGTTCTGTGACTAGTTTTGTACCGTGACAGCGTTGGTCGCGATCACGTGGTTGTCCCTGTTCCTGTGTTCCCATGGTCGTGATAACTTGTTACATGACAAATATTAACTCGCGGTCTAATGTTGTGAAAAAATGTTGATGGTTTTCGATCATTTCTCTCTTTTTTGTCCGAAAAAAATTACAAACTCGATATATTGCAAAACCGATTTTTTTGCTTCTCAAACACCATTACGCTACCATCGGTTACTTATATTTTCGCCTTCATTCAAAATGAATGTGATTTTCCATAGTAAAATCACTGCTCTGTGTTTGTATGGCCCAAAACCACTAGATGAGTACTGATGTTTCTATATATACCACTTTGCACTTTATAAATGGGGGGAAAAACACCAGGAAGCCAGTATTGTGCAGGCCAAATACCATTTGTACCAGTACAGTTGTTGCTTCACGTCCTGTTCAACTGGGACAAGAAGGGAGACGGAAGAGGGACAAGAGAAAACTGCACCCCAGGACCAGGGACACGTTTGTCACGCTGAGACACGCTTCAGGGGGTGTGGTCGCGACAATTTTCTGTTGTTGCGCGATGGGTGTGGAATAAGATTTTTTGTACCGATCCTAAGTGCAACATTTACAGGGACAAAACTGACATGAAGTAACCCCCTATGGGTGCCCTGGATTGGATGGGGGTCTGGAAAGATCCTTGGAATTCCCAAGGTTCAAACGTTCTTTGGGCACACGATTATTACGTGCATCTTTCCTGCTGCCAAACACAGCCCTCTAACCCTTCTCTCTGTCTTTTCAGACATTCATCACATGACTTGATGCCACTCTGGTTTGGAGAGAATTTAGTTTCAGTTTGTTTTTTAATGCCCATTTCCCCCAAATTTGCAAGTACTCCAAAAGGAAAAGAAACTTGCAAGTTGGTACTCAATTTGGGTTGTTGCTTCTTTTTTATGCGACACTCCAAAGCCAATCTCCTGTTGCTTCGGCCCCAAGGAGAAACGAAACCACACAAGCATCGCCATTGCTCTGGTCCGGTCTCAAGGGTTGCAAGATTGGTCATGCAACGAGAAGCCCACCAGACTGGGGGCGGGGTGAGATGTGTACGTGATTGTCCTTTCATTCCAGGCTGAGGTAACAGGACGCTAGACCTCATTTGTAACACATACAGGCAGAATGTAGTCCCCACCGTGTTGGGAAGAGCAATAACGGTTGGATTTGTCAAGCATAGGTCAGTGAAAAGTTTGTCTCAGAAAAGTTTGTTTTGGATACATCCGCAAAATTCAATAACCACACATTTGAGGCAAAGGACCTGTGGTTTTTTTGTTTGTCTTGTTTTTTGTTAATGAATGCAGCAGAATTTGAATATTTCCCACCATACCCCTACCCTGACTCCATCCAAGTTCAAGCAGATCCTGTGCCCAACTTTCCCTGGTGGTTTTTTCCCCCTTTAGGTACCGCTTGGCTCCCGAGCATACGTATCCGGCCCCGCTGAACGACTGTCTCGCTGCGGCCACCCAATTCCTGGAGGCTGCCGAGGACTACGGCGTGGACAAGACCCGCGTGGCCATTGCCGGCGACAGTGCTGGCGGCAACCTTGCGGCAGCCGTTTGCCAGGCCCTGGCGGGGAGGCCCGGCCTGGCGCGTGTGCGTGCTCAGGTCCTCATCTACCCGGTTCTCCAGGGCGTAGACTTCAACTTGCCTTCCTATCAGCAAAACCGAGCGGTGCCCCTCTTGTTCCGGGAACGTGCCGCTTTTTATTACCTGCAGTACGTGAACGGAAGCGCTTCCTATTTGGGAGACGTCCTGGAGGGTGCTCATGTTCCGGCCAAGCTCCAGCTGCAGCACCGGAAGTGGCTGAGTGTGGAAAACCTCCCCAAGGAATTCAAGGCCAGGGGTTACGGACCCTCTGTGCCAACGGCCTGTGAAGACGACGCCTACGAGGCCGTCAAGGCCCTGAGCACCCCCGCGTGCTCGCCCCTTCTGGCGGACGACGCCGTCCTCCGCCTCCTCCCGGAGACCTTCCTCCTCACCTGTGAATACGACGTCCTGAGAGACGACGGGCTGCTCTACAAGAAGCGGCTGGAAGAGAACGGGGTGAAAGTGACCTGGTGCCACGTCGCCCACGGATTTCATGGAATTATAAGCTTCTTTGGCAGTTTCCCGTCTGGAAAGAAAGGACTGGAAGATGTTGTTGCTTTCGTTAAAAGTCTGTAAGAGGCCTCACGGAAAACTGGCGTTCACAGTACTATAGCAGGGAGAAGACCTAAGTTGTTTGCATTGCAGTTGAGGGATTGGACATGACAATGCCAGGGCACGTCCTCTGGCTTCTCGTGGCAACGTGGGTTCTTTAGGTTGCTGTCATTGTTGCAGGCAAGGAAAAAAGGCATCCTTGCCAAACCATTCATGAATCCTATAAAAACATGGTACTTGAGCCAAAGTCCATTCTTATCCGCTTGCAAAAAGCTGTAATTTCCACTTTAGCTTTTCATAGACAAGAATGTAGCTATGCATACACAGAGACTGAAAGCTGGCCAAAGCAGCCAAAAAGCTTTGGTATACAGTAGGACCCCTGTATCCACTGATTCATTATCCACTGATTCAGTTATCTACAGTTGGCAGAGGAAAAAAATTAAACAATTCAGCAGCCACAAAGGAAGCTGTAAAGCAAGCTGTTGTCACAAACAGCAGCTGTAAAGCAAGCTATTGTCACAAATAGCATCTGTCAAGCAAGCTACTGTCACAGTGGCCATATAGCAAGCTACCGTCTCAAAACAGCAATCATAAAGCAAGCTACTGTCAGGAAACAGCAGTTTGGAGGTGGGTGGGCAGGCGTTCTCTTCTATCCATGGTTTTCATTATCCACGAGAAGGCCTGGAACCAATCCCCAGCGGATACTGGGGTCCTACTGTATTTTTAAAGGCAATGAAAATAAATCTGCCCTTCCTTTGTTTGTTTTCCCCCATTTGCTCTCTTAATGGTCCAGCTTCTGCGTTTGTGCGTGATGGTCACAAATGCAAGGGGTGGCCTTGGTCTTGGTCCCCAGTGAGACATCCTGACACCAGAGGAGAATCTTTTCTCGTTCCTTCACTGCGGCCCTCCTGAGTCTCTTGTCATCTTCTGATTTCCGGGCTGCAGTCACCATGTGGACTGATTGGAGTTCTTCACTGTCGACATTTAAGTTGTGTAGTTCTGTAGTAACGATTTTTGTCTTTGTGTTCAACTGCAGCCCTGCTTTGCCATTTTCTTCTTTCACCTTCACTACAAATCATTTCAAGTCATAGCTGCTTTCTGAGAGTGAGACAGTGTCCTCTGCATATTTCAAGCTAGGTTTCTTCCACCAATTCTCATTCCTCTGTCTAGTCTGGATTTCCATGTGGTATGTTCGGCATTCAGACTGAACAGAGAAGGTACCCTGCAGATACCCTAGAACAGTGATGGCGAACCTTTGGCACTCCAGATGTTTAGGACCATAACTCCCAGAATTCCAAGCCTAGATGGCCAATGACAAAGGACTGGGGGAGTTGTGGTCCTGAGCATCTGGAGTGCCGAAGGTTTGCCACAGCAGCCCTAGATTGTCAGAAAGATGAACAGTTGGGTCCAAGACATAACCCTAACCCTAACCCTAACCCTAACTCTAACCCTAACCCCCCGTTGGCCCCCTCTAATTCTGTGCAATGGTTGTTGTAATCGTTCTCCTTGTTTGTGTGCAATAGAGTTCTGTCATTTGTTATTTTTGCTTCTTGTCTGTCCTTTAAAATTTTAAGTGGTTCTTTCATCATCAATCCAGGTTTTTCTTTTCTTTGCTACAGGAATTCTTTTTGCACTTTTAACTAATGAAATATATATATTTGACCCATAGTTCTTCTGATTAATGATCAACTAAGTTTAGTAATGCAAATCTATTTCTTATGTAGACTTGAAATTTATCAAAAAATGTTAAGTAATGTATGTGTTGTCATTTTGTCACTATTATTCTTTTAGTGTTTGTTTTCAGCTTTGCCCCAATGTTGGACCTTAATAGTTTATGATCAGTACCACAATCCACTCCTGGTCTTGTTTGACAGAGAGAAGCCAGATTCTCCATTTCCTCCTAACAATTACATAGACTATTTGATTTCTGTACTGAGGTCCGTGTGTATAGCCATCTTTTGGATTCTTGAAGCATGCATTTACAATAAACAAACTAAGTAGAGCACTTTGCAGTTGTCGGACTGAAATTATCCCATTCCAGTCCACTTGAGTTGACTGAACACCCCCCCAAGCACTGCAGTGTTTATACTTTCTAATTCTTCATTTATATTTTTCAGTTGTGAAGAGTCTGGCCTCCTGACAGCATTACTCTCAACTCCACTGAGACACCCAAACTCCTTCACCACGTTACAGTGGGCACCCAAGAAAGGAGAGACATACACATATACCCACACCTAAATAGGGTCCACCAGGGGGAAAGGTGGAAGCTGGGAGACTCCATGAGCTAGCACACGGGTTCTATGGCAGTACTGCAGGCCCAGCATTGACCCATGGCCACTCTGCCCCACTTGACCCCTCACGTCACGGAGAAGGCAAACGGAACCTGGAACCTTTATTAACACTGCTCTCAGCACCAGGAACGATTACTTCAGTGGGCCAAATGTCCCAAAGTGGGTGCCAACTGCCCACAAGAGTCCTCACAACAAGCTTTCCGGAAGAATGTGTTTGGTGCTTGTCCTTTTTGGGGTAGGGGAGAATCCCAAGCCTCTCGCAGTTTCTGTAATGTCCTCCGGAGCGCCGTGCACATAGGGTGCTACAACACCACGGGTAGTGAGCCCATTCCGCCACCGGTTCCTGCAGCTCCTCCGTCTTCAGTACCTTCTTCCAAGGACCCTTTGGATTCGGGAAGATAAAGACCTTCCATTCCTGAGGGTCTGCCCCTCTCTGCCTCCAGCTCAGCTCTGCCCTTCCTGGCTCACCCCCCCCCCCCGCCCCGCATCTCTCGCCTCCTCCTTCCAAGCATCTTCCCTTTCCTCTTTTAACAGAGGAACCCTTTGACCGCCGGCCCCCTCCTTGACAGGACATTGTACGTTCACAGTTTCCCAACCGCCGCTCGCATCCCCAGGATCAGTCTTCCTCTTTCCGATCTCAGGTAACTGAATGCCCACTTCCAGTTCCTTGCTTCTATGAGGGGGAGAAGGCGGCACACTGCTCTCTGTCGTTCTTCCCTTGGGCCCCTCCCCACACCCAGGTTCAATCCCAGGTGGCCAGCTTGTAGCTGACTCAGCCCCCCATTCTTCCAATTGGGTACCCACCTCACTTGCTCTGTGTGTGTGTAGCCTGCAAGCCACTCAGAGAGTGCTTTAAGTGCTATGGAAAGGTATATAACAGGGGTCTGCAACCTTTAAGACATAAAGAGCCACTTGGACCCGTTTCCGATGGAAAAAAAACTGGGAGCCGCAAAACCATTGCGACATTTAAAACAAATATATACAACCGCCCCCGCCGTTCTCGCTGCCGGGCGCTGGGCCAGCCGCCGTTCGAGGCTCCATGAGGCGATGACCCGCGCTCCGGGCCTACCAGCGCCGCCGCCGCCACGGTCCCACAGCCGGAGGCGAGGGAGCGGCGCCCGCCTCCCCCCCCACACACACACTTCTTGCAGCCGTGGTGTGTGTGCGTGTGTGGGCAATGTTTGGCTTGTGAAGGAGACGGAGGGAAGGGGCGGGTGATGCGACACAGACACACACACACACACACACACACACACACACACACACACACACACACACACACACACACACACACACACACACACACTTCTTGCAGCCGTGGTGTGTGTGCGTGTGTGGGCAAAGTTTGGCCTGTGAAGGAGACGGAGGGAAGGGGCGGGTGATGCGACACAGACACACACACACACACACACACACACACACACACACACACACTTCTTGCAGCCGTGGTGTGTGTGCGTGTGTGGGCAAAGTTTGGCCTGTGAAGGAGACGGAGGGAAGGGGCGGGTGATGCGACACAGACACACAGACACAGACACAGACACACAGACACACAGACACACACACACACACACACACACACACACACACACACACACACACACACACACACACACACACTTCTTGCAGCCGTGGTGTGTGTGCGTGTGTGGGCAAAGTTTGGCTTGTGAAGGAGACGGAGGGAAGGGGTGGGTGATGCCACACACACACACACACACACACACACACACACACACACACACACACACACACACACACACACACACACACACACACACACACTTGCAGCCGTGGTGTGTGTGCGTGTGTGGGCAAAGTTTGGCTTGTGAAGGAGACGGAGGGAAGGGGCGGGTGATGCCACACACACACACACACACACACACACACACACACACCCTTCTTGCAGCCGTGGTGTGTGTGCGTGTGTGGGCAAAGTTTGGCTTGTGAAGGAGACGGAGGGAAGGGGTGGGTGATGCCACACACACACACACACACACACACACACACACACACACACACACACACCCTTCTTGCAGCCGTGGTGTGTGTGCATTTGTGGGCAAAGTTTGGCTTGTGAAGGAGACGGAGGGAAGGGGCGGGTGATGCGACACACACACACACACACACACACACACACACACACACACACACACACACACACACACACACACATCTTGCAGCCGTGGTGTGTGTGCGTGTGTGGGCAAAGTTTGGCTTGTGAAGGAGACGGAGGGAAGGGGCGGGTGATGCCACACACACACACACACACACACACACACACACACACACACACACACACACACACACACCCTTCTTGCAGCCGTGGTGTGTGTGCGTGTGTGGGCAAAATTTGGCTTGTGAAGGAGACGGAGGGAAGGGGCGGGTGATGCCACACACACACACACACACACACACACACACACACACACACACACACACACACACTTCTTGCAGCCGTGGTGTGTGTGCGTGTGTGGGCAAAGTTTGGCTTGTGAAGGAGACGGAGGGAAGGGGCGGGTGATGCCACATACACACACACACACACACACACTTCTTGCAGCCGTGGTGTGTGTGCGTGTGTGGGCAAAATTTGGCTTGTGAAGGAGACGGAGGGAAGGGGCGGGTGATGCCACATACACACACACACACACACACACTTCTTGCAGCCGTGGTGTGTGTGCGTGTGTGGGCAAAGTTTGGCTTGTGAAGGAGACGGAGGGAAGGGGCGGGTGATGCCACACACACACACACACACACACACACTTCTTGCAGCCGTGGTGTGTGTGCGTGTGTGGGCAAAATTTGGCTTGTGAAGGAGACGGAGGGAAGGGGCGGGTGAGGCTGAAAGAAGCGGGAGGGCGAGTGGCGCGCTGGGCCACCGTGGATCTCCCCGGTCCGCTCCTCCATTCTGCTTTCGGACCCCTTTTTGTCCGTCCAGGCCGCCGCCGCTGCCACCACCACCACCATGAACCGACCAGCTGCTTGGGCCTGGCCACCGCCGCCTCTCCTCGCCCTTTTCTCGGCCGGGCACGGCCATTGTGCCCGCTTCCCCTTCGCCGCCACCACCTCCGCCTCCTCCACTGCCGGCGGTGGCGGGAGGAGGGGGAGGAGGAGGAGGAGGAGGAGGAGGAGGAGGATTACCAACACGCGTGGCTTCCTGCTGCTGCTGCTGCTGCTGAGCGACCCCTGACCCCCGTAGTGGGAGGAGACCCCGGCGGCCACCAATGCCACCCCCACCACCCCTCCAACGCCGCCGCCACCGCCATCCTGGCCCTGGCCGGCCCAGGAGCCTTCGCCACGGCCGAGGAGGTGGCGGCGCACCAGCGGCGGCAGCAGCGGCTGCAGCAGCACCAGGAGGAGGAGGAGGAGGAAGATGAAGACGAGGAGGGCGGCGGCGGCGGCGAGCTGGAGTTTCCCCCACGGTCCTAGTTTAAATGCCGCGGGACCCCTTCCACGAGGGGAACCTCCCGGAACCGCGGCAAAGGTTTCAAAGAGCCGCATGCGGCTCCGGAGCCGCGGGTTACAGACCCCCGGTATATAAGCTGCACACTTTTTCTCCCTAATGCATAGGATTCCAGTTGCGAACTATGCAAAGGAAAATACGCATGATTTTTTGCACTTAAAAGTTTTGAATAAAAATTAAAAATGAGCAATCTTAAAGATACATTGAAATTAAGATTGAAAGAAGGAGAAACAAAGAGAGAACATAAGAACATAAGAACATAAGAAGAGCCATGCTGGATCAGGCCAAAGGCCCATCTAGTCCAGCTTCCTGTATCTCACAGCGGCCCCACCAGATGCGTTTGGGAGCGCATGAGACTAGATATCTGTCTCCTGATACCACTCCCCTGCATCTGGCCCTTGAAGTACCCTGGTTTAAAGCCTAGAGATTACACATCTCCATCATGGTTTGTAACCCGTGATGGACTTTTCCTCTAGGAATCTGTCCAATCCCCTTTTGAAGGCATCCAGGCCAGATGCCATCACCACATCCTGTGGCAGGGAGTTCCATAGACTTACAACACGCTGGGTGAAAAAATATTTTCTTTTGTCAGTTCTTACTCTCCCAGCACTCAATTTGAGTGTATGTCCCCTAGTTCTGGTATTTTGAGAGAGGGAGAAGAGCTTCCCTCTATCCACTTTACTCATACCCTGCATTATTTTGTATGTCTCAATCATATCCCCCCTCAAGCGCCTTTTTTCCAGACTAAAGAGGCCCAATTGTTTTAGCCTTTCTTCATAAGGGAGGTGCCCCAGCCCAGTAATCATTTTAGTCGCTCTCTTCTGCACCTTTTCCAGTTCCACTATGTCTTTCTTGAGATGCGGTGACCAGAATTGTACACAATACTCCAGGTGGGGCCTTACTATTGTTTTATATAACGGCATTATAATGTTGGCTGTTTTATTTTCAATCGCCGTTTTTGATAATCCCTAGCATGGAATTGGCCTTCTTCACTGCTGCCACACATTGGGGAGACACCTTCATGGAGCTGTCCACCAACACACCAAGATCTCTTTCCTGATCCGTCACGGATAACTCAGAGCCCATGAGTTGATAGATGAAGTTTGGATTTTTTGCCCCAATATGCATTACTTTACATTTGGTTACATTAAAACGCATTTGCCATTTCTCAGCCCACTCCCCCAGTTTGGAGAGATCCTTCTGGAGCTCTTCACAATCTTCTCTGGTTTTTACCACATGGAAAAGTTTTGTGTCATCTGCAAACTTGGCCACCTCACTGTTTATCCCTGTCTCCAGGTCATTTATGAACAGATTGAAAAGCACCGGTCCCAGGACCGAGCCCTGGGGCACACCGCTTTTCACTTCTCTCCATTGTGAAAATTTTCCATTGACACCTACTCTTTGTTTCCGGGATCTCAACCAGTTCTCAATCCATAAGAGGACCTGCCCTCTTATCCCCTGACTATGCAATTTTCTCAGCAGCCTTTGGTGAGGGACTGTGTCAAAAGCCTTTTGAAAATCCAGATAGACTATATCCACCGGTTCACCCAAATCCACGTGCCTGTTGACCTTTTCAAAAAATTCTAAAAGGTTTGTAAGACAAGATTTACCCTTACAGAAGCCATGCTGATTTTCTCTCAGCAAGGTTTGTTCTTTTATGTGTTTTAAGATTTTCTCTTGGATGAGGCCTTCCACCATCTTCCCTGGGACAGATGTAAGGCTAACCGGCCTGTAGTTTCCTGGGTCCCCCCTCCTTCCTTTTTTAAAAATTGGTGTGACATCTGCTATCCTCCAGTCCTCCGGCACTGTGGCCGTTTTAAGAGACAAGTTGCATATAACCGTTAAGAGATCTGCAATTTCATTTCTCAGTTCCCTAATAACCCTTGGGTGGATGCCATCTGGGCCCGGTGACTTGTTAATCCTCAATTTATCAATTAGTCCTAAAACCTCCTCTCTTTTAACCTGTATTTGATTTAATTCTTTAGTCAAGAGGGGCGGCTCAGGCAGCGGAATCCGCTCAAGGTCCTCTGTCGTGAAGACAGACGCAAAGAACTCGTTCAATTTCTCTGCAATGTCCAAGTCCTCCTTAACCTCCCCTTTTCCTCCCTCACCATCCAGAGGCCCAATTGGTTCTCTGGCAGGTTTTCTACTTCTAACATATTTAAAGAAGCTTTTATTATTACCCTTTATATTGCTAGCCATGCGTTCCTCAAAGTCTTTCTTTGCCTCCCTTATCATCTTTTTACATTTCTTTTGCCAGAGTTTGTGTTCCTTTTTATTTTCCTCATTTGGGGAGGATTTCCATTTACAGAAGGACCTCTCCTTGTGCTTTAGAGCCTCTCTAACTCCACTCGTTAACCATGCCGGTGTCCTCTTGGACTTAAATGAGCTCTTCTTTCTTTGTGGTATGCACTTGTGCTGGGCCTCTATTATTGTTGTTTTAAACAGGCTCCATGCACACTGAAGAGATTGGATTCTTCTAACCCTCCCCTTCAGTTTCTCTCTAACTAGTTTCCTCATCTGAGGGAAGTTTGCCCTTCGAAAATCAAGGGTTTTTATGTCTGATTTGGTTGACACTCTTCCTCCGACATGCATGGCAAAGGTAATTGCAGCATGGTCACTGTTCCCCAGAGGCTCAGTGACATTCACATCCCTGACGAGGTCCTGAGTATCACACAATATTAGATCTAGAGTTGCCTGTTCTCGGGTGGGCTCCATGACAAGTTGCTCTAAGGCACAGTCATTCAGCAAGTCGAGAAACCCAGTTTCTCTTTCTTGCCCAGAGCTCGCATTGGCCCAGTCAATGTGGGGATAATTAAAGTCCCCCATGATTACTATCCTATCCCTCTTAGCCACCTCCATGATTTCTCTCCTCATTTCAAGGTCCCCCTCAAGTTTTTGATCTGGTGGACGATAGAATACTCCAACTATCACATCACTCTTTGGACCTGGTAGTTAAACCCACAGTGATTCTATGGCGGAGTCAGACCCTCTGTCAATCTCCATTCTGCTGGATTTTATGCCTTCTTTGACATAGATGGCCACTCCTCCTCCAACCCGCCCCTCTCTATCCCTTCTATAGAGTTTATAGCCTGGGATTGCTGTGTCCCACTGGTTCTCCACATTCCACCAGGTTTCTGTTATGGCTATTATATCAATGTTATCCCTAGCTGCCAGATGTTCAAGTTCTCCCATCTTTGCTCGGAGGCTTCGAGCATTGGCGTAGAAGCACTTGTACAGTGGGTCCCGCAACAGCTGCTGCCTTGTTCTTCTCCCCCCACAGCTTTTATTTTCAGTAGACGAACTGTCACATTCCGCTATTCTGCCAGTGTTAATACTTGCTATGTCATCTCTATGTGATTCTCTACCCTCTCCAACCTCATTCCCCGAGGATGAGGTGTTCCGAACCGGATGCCACACAGCTCCTGTCGGCTTTCCCCCAGTTATCAGTTTAAAAGCTGCTCTGCTGCCTTTTTGAGACCAGGGCCTTTATCACACTGCACTTAAAAAACACATTTTTTATTTTTAAAACTGCATCAGAATTACCGGTCCCCACCCTAATGCACTTCAAAAAAAATAGATGCCTTGGCCAAGCATCCTGAAGCGTGACCCACAGCATTTTCCTGAACCTTGCTCCACCGGTTGTATTATTTCGATCCGCATTTTTGTAGGATAGAATTGTGCATCAAAAGCGACTGGGGGTGGGTTATTGTGCACATTTTTGCTATTCTGCTCCTTTTAAATATATTTTATTAGATTTTTCACCTCCCTAAAATAACAAGTGGATTACTGGGGTACTGGTAATCTTGCGTGGAACACACATTTGCTTTTCGTACGTTAACTAGTAGACCCATTATACACAGGAAAAAATTTTTTTCCAATGCTCTCCTGCAGTAGCATCAGGAACCTGGCATGCTGGCAATCAAAGGGTAGTAAACCAATATATATATGTATATATATAATATTGGTGGAGAAAACAGCATTTCAAATCGGATTTGATGTGCTTTTTGCAAATAGGAATGCTAAAAAATGCCATGAGGATTGTAAATGTGCATCTAATGTCACATGACCACTCTTGGAGAAAGTACACATCAAATTACCAAGCGCATTTTACAAACGTGTGATAGGGGCCATTTGGCAGGTTTGTGTCCCTCATTCAAGGAAACAGGAACAGAGTACGACCTTCTGCTCACTACCAGGAGGTTCTCACACAGAACCATTTTTGTGCAAACTTACAGCAAATAAACATGTACATTACACACAACAGATTGATCAGGAGACAGCTTTCAATATTGCTTTTATCACCTTTATAGACGGAAATAATTCCAGCTGTATCCCAAGCGTCCGTTAAATCAGCCCATGGAGGTGGAGGATGAGTAAAGCTTCTCCCCTCATACTCACTAGTAAAAAACTCATCAGATCTGAGCCGATACATTTCCGGGACTGGGCTGTTTTTCAGCCGACACAACTCGTGACCGTGACACTTTCTGACACGGCTGTTGTTGGCCTGAGCTTCGTTCCAGGCTCAGAAAAAAGTGCATCTCTGCCTTAGGGCCAGTTATCCACATGGCCACGGGTGGGCTGGAATGTTTATGTCTCTGCAGAGACAAGATTGAAATAGTCTCGTGCTAAATCTGGCTTCACGAGCCGCTGTGACCCAGCCCTTCTGTCTGTTTCCAGCCAGGCTCTCCTTGGCTGGAGTGTAACAATAGCCTTTGGTTTCCCCACGGCGGAATCCCTTGTTGCCTGGAGGGTTACCACGGGGATGGCGAACAACAGAGAACCTGAGCCCAAGGACCTTCATTGTCATCAGTCCAACCCGGAGGTTTGAGCAGGAGCCCTGGGCACCCGGAGAAGCGCCGGAGAGACGCCTAGGGCCCCCGTTGCCCAAGGATGCAGAAGAGGCCATGTTTACTTCCTGCCGGGAAGCACAGGAATGTAACCTTCCCGGATGGAGGATAGAGCCCAAATATTCTACCCGAGTCCTGATTGGAAACTGGCTGGAAGAAAGGAAAACGGTATGTTTGGGGGGAGAGAAAGAAGAGGAAAGGAATGCAAAGGCCCCAGCCAAGAGGAAGGAAGTCACGGGTTAAAAAAAAAGGCAGTCTCCGGGCATTTGGGGTTACCTTTCACAAACCACGGGTGGGCAAACCGTGGCCTGCAGACTACGGAAAGCGGCTCCAAATGACATGTTACTGTCTTACCACCACCCACTGAAAAAAAATTATGCTGTATTAAAACGTTGGCATTCTCACAGGCAGAAATAGTCCTTCACATCTTTGATAGTTTAGAACAGGCCTGCCCAACAGGTAGACCGCGGGCTACTGGTAGCCCGCAAAGGGTTCACAAGTAGCCCGCCAGCCACCAATAAAAAAAGTGAGGGGATAAGTTCTCCACCCCTCCCTCCCCCACCACAAGGAACACCACTGCCCTAGCAAAGTTCTGGGTCTGCCAGCCCACTATCTCAGCCGAGCGGGGCAGTTCAAGGGCCATGGCGCATTGAAATCTGTTCCCTCCAGAACAGATTAATTGGTTTTCAATGCATTCCTATGGGAAATCGCTGCTCTACTTACAAAAGTTTTTACTTATGATCATGTGCTCAGAATGGACAAAATTCGTAAGTAGAGGTTTTAGTGTAGTAGCCCTTAGTGGTATTCCCGTTTCCGTTTCCGTTACTCGTATCCGTTACTCTACGGAAACGGAAACGGGAATTACTCCACCAGAATTCGAGCTCGAACCGACGAACGAACAATTTGGTCTGATTTGTCGTGCTCGTTACTTGCATCGCGGCGATCACGCAATGCCAAGCGGCACAGAAAAAAAGTTTTTAAAAGTTAAAAAAAAACCGATTCCCGGCCCTAAAAGTAGGCGAAAACTGTCTGAGGGCACCTACCAGGCCAGAAGGGTGTTTTATTTGGGGGGGGGGGTTCCCCGCCCCCCTCTCCTTGGCTATTGCTACTGCTGCGCTGCTGGTACCAGGCTGGGAGGGCGCATCCATTTGCCATGCAGTGCGGGGGATCCAAAATGGTGACCGCAATTTTTTTTTGAAATCGTTGCCCAAAACCCCACCAAAGCACCACAGAAACATGCGAAATTTGAATTTTTACAGTAGCAGCAGTGGGTTTTTCTTGCAAAAAAAGTCTCTGTTGATTTTATTTTATTTTATTTTATTTTATTTTTTTACACCTGTGCATTCGCAATGATGGGCTCGCCCATGGGAGTGGACCATGCAAAGTTTTGGAGCCATTCCACCAATCGCATGGCCAGGTTTTGCTGACTGTACCAGGCTGGGAGGGCGCATCCATTTGCCATGCGGTGGGGGGGGGATCCAAAATGGCGACTGCAATATTTTTTTTGAAATCGTTGCCCAAAACCCCTCCAAAGCACCACAGAAACATGCGAAAATTAGCTATTTTAAATGCTTGAATTTTTACAGTAGCAGCAGTGGGTTTTTCTTGCAAAAAAAAGTCTCCGTTTATTTTATTTTATTTTATTTTATTTTATTTTTTTACACCTGCACATTTGCAATGATGGGCTCGCCCATGGGAGTAAACCATGCAAATTTTCCGCCAATCGCATGGCCACTTGGCCAGGTTGACCACAGAGACTTCTGGGATGTGCCAATCGGGCATAAACAGCCCACTAATTGTAGCCCAAACCCAAACCCTAAGCCTAACCCATACGCCAGTACACTGTCCTTCTAAGTGGGTCAGAGAGGCACCCAGAGGTGCACCCCAATACTCACCCTAACCTCACCCGTAACTAGCCTAACCCTAGCCGTTGCGCTAAGCCGTCTTAACCCTAAGCCAGATCTACTTGCATTGCACTACATGCAAGTACGTGAGACACAGCGGGTGCAAAGAGTCTGCCAGTCCGTCACTTGTGGCTCTGGCTGACTCCTGCAGCTCCCTCCAGGAGCCCGCTACCCCCTCCCCAAACCAGTACTAACGACAACGAAAAAAACGAAAAAACGAACCGACTAATTTTTGCGAATTTTTGCGAAAAACGGAAACGAGCCGAAACGGAACCGGCCCGACTAACGACAACTCGAAAAAATTTTTTTTCAAGTTGTGCCCATCTCTACTCAGGGACTTTGGATCGGAAAAAGTAGACCTTGGCCTGTTCAAAGTTGAGCAGCCCTGGTTTAGAATAGCAGAATCCTAGAGTTGGAAGAGACCTCCAAGGGCCACGCAGTCCAACCCCCCTGCCATGCAGGAACCCCCATCACAGTATTTTCGACAGATGGCCATCCAGCTGCTGCTTAAAATGGAGACTCCACCACCCTCCTTTGGGGCAGCATATTCCACTGCCGAATAGCTCTAAATGTCATGAAGTTCTTCCTAATGTTCAAATGGAATCTCGTTTCCTGCAGTTTGAAACCATTGCCCCGAGTCCTAGTCTCTGAAGCCATGGAAAACAAAGCTGTTCCCTCTTCAATATGACATCCTTTCAAATATTTAAACATAGCTATCATATTCCCCCTCAGCCTTCTTTTTGAAGGGCTAAACATACCCAGTTCCCTATTTATTTATTTATTTCCTGTACTTATATACCGTGCCTTTTCCTGGAGGACTCTGGGTGGTTTACAAAAAAGAAAACCAATAAATACAATGATTAAAACATATGATAAAAACATATGATAAAAACAATAGCAGAAGAGTAACGGTAGGGCACTAGTCAATAAAAGCCCTCAATAAAGACAGCGGGCGGGAGGGGGGAAACTAAACAGAAGTAAGGTCGCCATAAACCTCCTTAAAGAGTAAGGTTTTTAGAGCCTTTTTGAAGGCAAGCAGGGACGATGCAAGGCGCAGCTCGCTCGGTAGCTGATTCCACAAAGAAGGGCCGACCACCGAGAAGGCACAACTACGGGTTGTTGATTTCCACGCCTCCCTTGGGGTGGCCACCCTGAGTGAGCGTGCCCGCGACGATCGAATGGGTCTGGCCTCAGTTGGTCTCTGGGGGATCCGCTCCGCCAGGTATTCAGGTCCCAAGCCGTGGAGGGTTTTGAAAACCAAAACCAGGACCTTGAACCTTATCCGGAGGGCAACGGGCAACCAATGCAGGCGGGCCAGAACTGGGGTGATGTGATCATACTTATGAGCACCCACCACCAGTCTGGCCGCCACATTCTGTACCCGCTGCAACCTCCGGACAAGGGTCAAGGGCAACCCCACGCAAAGTGCGTTGCAGTAGTCAATTCTCGATATCACAAGGGCCTGCACGACTGTACTCAGGGAGGACTCATCGAGGTACGGGCGGATCTGGGCGATCCTGTGGAGTTGGAAAAAAGCGGCCCTGGACACAGCCGTCACCTGGGCTTCCAGGGAAAGGGCTGAGTCCAGGACCACGCCCAGATTCCTGGCCCTGTCTGTAGGCTGGAGGGAGACTCCCCCCAGCCTAGGGAGGGGGCCATTGTACCTAGATGTGGGTGCCCCAAAGAAGAGAACCTCGGTCTTCTCCGGGTTACGTTTGAGCCTGTTCGTCCTTATCCACTCCAGGACCGCCTCCAGGCACAGATCGAGGGAGCGAACTGCCTCCACTGCAGAAGAAGAAAAGGAGAGATAGAGCTGTGTGTCATCAGCGTACTGATGACAGCGAACTCTAAATCTCCTGATGACCTCTGCCAGCGGCCTCATATAAACATTGAACAGTATAGGGGAGATTGCCGACCCCTGGGGCACCCCACAAGGGAGAGTCCAAGGAGTCGACAAGTCATCCCCCAACTGTACCCGCTGGAGCCAGCCATCAAGGAAGGATCGGAGCCAGCTGATCGCTGAACCTCCGATTCCTGCCCCGGCTAGCCGGTCCAGAAGGTTACCGTGGTCGACGGTATCAAAGGCAGCTGACAGATCAAGGAGGACCAGCAGGGAGGAACACCCCCTGTCGGCCTCCCTGAGGAGGTCATCCTGCAGAGCGACTAAGCCAGTCCTCCTAACTCCAAGCTAGCCCGGTGTTCTGTGGAAGATGATGATCTATATCAGTGGTTCTCCACCTGTGGGTCCCCAGATGTTCCTGGATGGGAACTCCCAGAAGCCTCCACCACTCACTGTGCTGGGAGGGATTTCTGAGAGTTGCAGTTCAGGAACATCTGGGGACCCACAGGTGGAGAACCTATATTTAATAGACCTTCATTGTTAAGTGTTCTAATCTGCTCGTCGTCCTGAAGAAGGCCAGGACAGTAAACCCCAAGCAGGGGAAGGAATGGGAAAAGAACTGAGCCAATCCTAAAGCCACAAATAAAAATTACTCTAAATACAAGAGTATTAACTTATCAAAAAGAGGCACCCTTTTAATAACATTATTTCTACAACATGGCTACGCACACATACACATGTCTATGCACGCCACCATCTGGAAGAAATTCTGTGAATAAATGCTACTACGTGCTGATGGATTGAACACCCATAGCTTTTCAACCCTAACCCTAACCCTAACCCTAACCCTAACCCTAACCCGTATCTGCACTGAAAAGTGAGGCCGGCTCGATGCCACTTTAACGGCCATGGCTCCAGTGCATGGAGTCCTGAGATTTGAGTCTGGGACCGAACTTTGTCGCTTGTGAATCTAGGCAGAACACTACAGATTTCTAGTAGGGAACCCCAAGGCCGTCACCCAATGGCAGCCCTTCGGTTTCTGTGGGGAGGAATCATTTAAGTATCAAACCAGTCTAGCGTGGGGCCTATTTAAGTGTGCTTCAAGACCACCAGTGGCTTACTCCAGTCAATGGGAGGCATGAAAAAAAAGTGCAAGCAACTTGCATCATTGGAAAACAGCACACTCCCTCAAAACATGAAAAAAGGCAGAGGGGGTTTGTCCCACAAGAAAGAAAACAAAATTGGGACAGACTGGACGTGCTGGGGGGAAGAGTCATGCCAGGGACATCCATCCCTGGAAACCACGCGGAGGAGTTTGACCGGTTGCTCTTTCCTCCCCTGCACGCCCACGGTGCATCATGTTGGTGTCAAAGTGACTGAGTGGCCTCTGTTTGGATTGCCTTAGTTTCTAAGAGACGCCGCGGGGACGGGCAAAAGCACCTACGGACGAGACTTTGTTCGTTATCCGGCCGAGGTGCCCGACCGAATGGTGATGAGGCGAATGAGGAAGCAACTGGACGTAAGTGAGACGATGGACCCCGGACGATGGGGGAGGTGGATTCAGGTTTCTTAACGAAGCTGTCCAGAAGCCCAAACCCTACTGCAGGATTCGCCCTCAGCAGAGACTCTGGCATGACTCGGGTGCTTTTCCAGGTGTGTATGTCAAGGGTGTCCCCCACCACCAGCTGGCAGTTGATGCCTCAGGAAGAGGGACTCATCTGAAGAGGAAAGCTTGTGGTCACATGTGGGGTCTCTCCCCATTGCAGGGAGTCCTGGCAAACCAGGGTTCCCAGAGGCCCTTCAAGGTCCCATGTGCAGCAGCTGATTTCCCCCACAGAACTTGATAAACCACAGCGGGGTGGGTGGGTGGGGGAAGGGAAAGAGAAGTCTGTCATAACTGACCCCCCTTCTTCTGAAAACCCTTTACCTGCTTTCATAGAATCATAGAACCCTAGAATCCTACAGTTGGAGGAGACCTCGAAGGCCATCCAGTCCAACCCCCTGCCATGCAGGAACCCCCATCACAGGACTCCCGACAGATGGCCATCCAGCCTCTGCTTCAAAACCTCCAAAGAAGGAAATTCCACCACCCTCTTTTGTGGCAGTGTATTTCACTCCCAAACAGCTCTAACTGTCATGAGGTTCTTCCTAATGTTCAAATGGAATCTCTTTCCCAGTAGTTGGAAACCACTATCCCTCTGAGTTCTAGTCTCTGAAGCCATGGAAAACAAACCAGCCCCCTCTTCAATGTGACATCCTTTCAAATATTTTTGTGAGAGGTAGCCATGTTAGTCTGTGCAATAATTTGAGGGAAAAATCAAAACCAAACCAAAGACAAGACAAAAACATGTGGCACCTTAAAGACCAACTATTATATTTTAATGTAAGCTTTTGTGGACATGTCCACTTCTTCAGATATATCATAGCAGAATTAGGGTTAGGGTTTGGGTTATGTCTGAAGAAATGGACATGTCCATGAAAGCTTACATTAAAATATAATAGTCTTTAAGGTTCTACATGTTTTTGTCTTTTCCTTTCCTTTCTTTTGATTTTTGCCTGGATTTATTCCTGGAACTATTTTTAACAAGTAATTTTCCAAGCTCCATTCCAACTGCCAGCTGCGATTACAGTTCCAGACATTCCCACTCAGCCCCAGAATAACTGCTGTCCATCTAAAATGCATCCAAAAAGTTAATCAACAAGCAGATTAAAAAAGCAACTAGTTCCTGTGTGCAGCCCCAGACAGGCACTGGATGGCAGAGTGATGCTACAGAGTGTCATCGTTCAAGTCCTCCAAACCCATCTGCACCTAGTGAGTTCAGGAAGAATAAATGTCAATATTAATGTTCTACATGTTACATTTTAGGGTCTACCAAAGAAATATATATTGACCCATCTTGAAGAATCAAAGCAGCAACACTTAGTGACACAATATGATGATCAATACAACAGACATGGCTACAACTCGTCCTTGCCTCCACTTCGCAAGTGGAATGGACACAAAATGGCATGGATCCCAGAGAAATCAGACTATCCACTTGTAGGTATGTGCCTATGTTGGGGAAATTGTTTTGGTTATTGCCTTTTAGTAAGCAGAGAAAAAAAAGCAATTAGAGATCATCCCAGTTTCATCACTACCCCCCCCCACACACAGAAGGAGACTAACATTCTATTGGTATAAAATCATCCTAGAAACGATTTAAAGCAGAAAAGAAGACCTCTTTACTTACAGCTGCTATCTATAGTTACAATCAGAAAGATAAAAGGAAAAAAGTTAGTTAAAATTAGTCTTGAGGGAGAATGACCCTCCATGCTGGGGAGAATGACCCTCCATGCTGGCCACATGGTTGGACGTCAGGAGCATAGAGACAATAACAAGCAAAAGGAAACAAAACAAACAAATGGGCAAGCCTGAGGGCAGAAGAATAACTTTAGCAGTAGGCTAGTGGAAAGGCTGAAGTCCTTTTAGCGGTCGTCTAAGCCTTCCTCTCACTAATAGCCACTGTTGCCAAGCACACACTTTTCCTTATCTTTTCCTTTCTTATCTCAGCAGCCTGCATATCAGAGAAAAAAGAGACACAGTGACCTTGAGGTGGGATAATAGGAGGCAAGGTTAGAATCCTACCATTGGTGGCTGCTTTCTTTAGGATCCTTCTCATTCTGTAACTCTTCTACTAAATCTATTACTGCCATTTCTTTAGCCAAGATAGACCTTAGGGTTAGTGTTAAAGACCTTGGGGCTAGGTCTAAAATTTATGACTTGCTTGCTTGGTTATTTACTTATGGCCCCATTCATGTAAGACACTATTTGGGGTGGTTTACAGATAAAGGAAACAAAATTATGAAATAAAAAAATAATCAGAACAACTATCATAAATCTCTGGCAGTGCAGCATTCACACAATCAGATAAAAGCATGGCAAGGAAAATCTCTCGGAGGTTGCTACTAGAGATGGGCACAAAACGTAAAAATGGTGCTTTGTTTCATTTTTCATTTCATTTTCTTTGTTTTATTTTGTTTCATTTTTAACAAATTTTTAAGAAAAAATTGTTTCATTTTTTGTTGTTTTGTTTTTTGTTTAACTTAAAAGTTAAAAAATATATATGCTGTTTTAAATACAAATCAACTGTAAAAAATAAAAAACAGAGAGGGAAGGGAATATAATTGCCTCTGCTGCAATTTTAAACCCTCCCTTGCACAATGATAAAATATTTTTTTAAATATTTTTAAAATCAATCAGAGTAATCACAAAATTACATGTTTTAAGCACTGGGCATCAACTTTGTGGGCATTATCAGCCATATTCATTCAATATTTAATCATCTTTATTTGATTTTAAATTGTTTTTAAATAGTTTTAATCCTTTTATTTTGCATCACACAGCAACTTCGCCGTTAATGAAAAACGAATCAGAATGAACCAAAATTTTCCAGTTCATTTCATTTTGTTTTTCTTTAAAAATCAGTTAATTTTTTGTTTTGTTTTGAAATGAAATGAAAAATGAAAAATGAAACAAAAATTCATTTTGTGCCCATCTCTAGCTGCTACCCAAGGCACCAGTCAAGAGCCTGGTATTCTGCAGCCTCTGAATGCTGGGCAGGAAGGAGGCCAGGCATGCCTCGACTGGGAGCTGGTCCCAGGAAGGTAGGACCAGAGCCAAGAAGGCCCAGCTTCTATTCTAGCAGATGTTCTCGTGGCCTCCTTCAGGGTAGCCACCCAGAGGAGCGTGGCCTGGGAGGACCTAGTGGCAGGCGTGGATGATCCTGGGGATAGACTTTCCATCAGGTAACAGGGGCCCAAAATCATGAAGGGCTTTCTAGATCATCTTTGGACTTGAACCAGGACATCACCAGAAGCCAGCGCAGGCGATCCAGCACTGGGGTGTGTGTGTGATCAAATTTCCTCACACCTGCCTACAGCCTGTCTGCTACCTTCTCAACCTGAACCTGGATGTGCACCAATGTCTTGAGATTAAGGTCAACGTATGGGAAGCCCCATGTAGACCGTCCTGGAGACCACCAAGGTGTGCACTGATGTCCTGAGATTCAGCTCTCCTCCTCATTCCTCCCTCCCCAATTAAAGTGTTCTTATTTTCTTTGTTGCATTTCTGACATTGGGCATTCATTTTTATCTCTTTGCCTTTAGATCTTTCTGTTGGTCATCTGCCTGGGTTTTGTTCTAGATCTGATAGTGATCAAAAGAACATTCTGCTGACATGTTGGGGAGTTAAGAGTCTCTAGTGGCTGCTCACCCTTGGCTTAAGGCAGGGGTGTCCATGCTTTGGCACTCCAGATGTTTTGGACCACAGTCCTCTGTCATTGACAACTCAGGCTTCAAATTCTAGAAGTTGCAGTCCAAAACCTCTGGAGGGGCAAAGTTTGGACACCCCTGGATTAAGGCATGCTAGTACTTGGAACTGTTGTAGATAAATCCTATTCCTCACCGATAACAATCTTCAGACCAATGAGCTACAATTTGTCATCTGAGTGTTTATTTCTTCTCTGTCTTTTGCCCTTCCACTTCTTCCCATGTTTCTTTTCCAGAGCCTCCCACCAACTACGGGCTTTTTGAGCATCTTGTTAAAAAATGGACTTCCAGAGAGCCTGGGGTGATGAGCAGTCTGTATGCCACGTCCTACACCAAGCCTCCCGTCTCCTCCTATGCCATCCGTCAACGGCCCATCACCACCCAGATCCTGCAGGCCAGCCACGGTCAGTGGCAGCCCAGGAACCCCGAGACGTAATTGTACCCAGTTGCAAGGTGTTTGTGTTAAATTTTCCACCTTTATCCAATCTACTTCAGCAAGTTTAGACCTGTTTGCCTAATTGCAGGAATGTGATCCCAGAGAAATAAAGAGAGGAGGCACCAGCGATTGAAGATTCAGTTGCTTGTTCTCCAAACTTCAGTGGCTCTTGATACCCTCCCCTTCCATTTTTGCTCCGATAGTCCTCTCGTGCCATTTAGAAGGTGTGGCCGGCCAACTGGGCCATGTTTGGTTATTGCCAGCATGTGATAATACCATAAGTATTTGTTGACTGACTGATTGGTGAGTTAATCAGTTGGTTCAATGGTTTATGTGCTTATTTATTAATCTGACAAGGCAAGAGGCTTATCACTTTAAGGGGAAAAAACAGCTTCAAAAGACTTTTTGGCTTGAGCAGGGCACATGAACTGAGGTGGCCCTTCAAAGTCCAGTGGTGGGTGGGTATGGGCTCCAGATGTGTAAACATCTGGCTTCCAATGCAAAGGAGTAAGATGGTGCCTCCATACTTGTGAAGGCTGAACTCCAAACAGCACCAAACACAGTACCCTGCTCAGCAGCGGAATCTGCTGCCCCAAAGGAGGGTGGTGGAGTCTCCTTCTTTGGAGGTTTTGAAGCAGAGGCTAGATGGCTATCTGTTGGGGCTACTGGAAGTCCTGTGATGGGGGTTCCTGCATGGCAGGGGGTTGGACTGGATGGCCCTTGGAGGTCTCTTCCAACTGTAGGATTCTAAGCTTCTCTGAGAGCTGGTGCACCTGCATATAAAACTCAGGCTCCAAGAATACATGTGCACAAAGATGCTTTTGAACAGTGCTACCTCAAGACATTGGTCTCAGCCCATCACATGCGCCCGTCGTTCTTAGGGGAGTTTTACTAAACACACAGGTTTCCAGCTAAACATTCGGAGCAGCAAGACTCAGGACTACAATAGGCGTTCTGATCGGCAGTCAGCTAATAAATGGCAGAGTCCAATATATCATAAAACATAGTTCCGTGAACCAAATTTCATCTACAAAAGGGAAAGCATGAAGGCCTGGAGGCTTAACAACCTGAGCAGGAAACAAGGTGGATCAAAGACGAGATCCCAAGTTATTGGCCTTTTCTGTGAGCAAATCTAAAGAATAAACACGGAGGAAGGAAACGAAGACAAGGAGGTGTTGCAAAAGGATAGAAGATTATCAACTGCTAAAAAAATCAACTGGGTATAGAAAAACAGCCCAGACAATTGCTTTTTATTTGGATGAGAAATAGAGAGCAGATTTTAAAAGGAGCCAGCTTCTGGGATTTTCCACTTTCTTGGTGTCTTTTTGTGAAGTAGTGAGGAGAACACCATCTGAACCGCTGGCCTGGCACTGACGTCAACATTCAGGCTGTCCTTTACTGTGCACACTTACATACCCTTTCTCTGATAGCAATGCAGGCAGGCACAATATTGTGTGGCCATGTGAGGCCATTCCCTGGTGTTTTGAATCGTACATACAAGAACCACAACAGGGTGTTTTGTTTGCTTGTTTGAACCTAAGAACCTAAGAAGAGCCCTGCTGGATCAGGCCAACAGCCCATCTAGTCCAGCTTCCTGTATCTCACAGTGGCCCCACCAAATGCCTATGGGAACGCACAAGACTAGATCTCTGTCTCCTGATTCCACTCCCTTGCATCTGGCCCTTGAAGGACCCCGGTTTTTAAGCCTGGAGATGGCACATATCTCCATCATGGTTTGTCACCTGTGATGGACTTTTCCTCCAGGAATCTGTCCAATCCCATTTTGAAGGCATCCAGGCCAGATGCCATCACCACCTTCTGTGGCAGGGAGTTCCATAGACTAACAACGCGCTGGTTAAAAAAAATATTTTGTCTGTTCTCACTCTCCCAGCCCTCAATGTGAGTGGATGTCCCCTTGTGAAGTCACGGTGAAGAGATAAAATTTTAAAACTTTTGGACCGGTTCCGAAAGTCAACAATACAGCCCAATTGGTCCCCATACTGAGAAAGACAAGCTGCTTTTCACCCCGTTTAAAAATACCCAGCCATTCCCGAGATATGGGCAGAAAGCGAGCTCCCCCCCCCTTCCTTCCGACTACAATGTTTTTCAATGGGAATCGGCTTCTCCCCCCCCCTCCCTTCCTGCTACAATGTTTCTCTATGGAGCCAGCCTTTTCGGAGGTTTTGAGCCTATCTTCCAGAATCCTTTAACCTTTTTCTGTCTTTTACTATTAACCTGTTCCTGCCTCCATTAACCCTTTCCTTTTCTGTCCATTCTTTCCTGGACTTTCCATGATATATTAACTCTCACCTGTCCAGTCCCTCCCTGTTCATCTGTTCCAGATCCTGAACCTTCCCCTGCCCTTGTCACCCCCTTGGTCACCCAAAGGACCTGCCAGAGACCCTGTAAGCCCTGAAATGAGTTGTATAAGTCCTAGACTGGTTCATACTTCCTTCATCCAGACTAAAGGAGGGAAAATCGCCACTCACACTGGTCTCCTTGCAAAAGCATTGGTTTCCTTACCCACCCTCAGCACTAGCCAAGAACACCAAAGGCTTTTCCTTCTTTCCTCTCTGCTCTCTCCTTCTGACTTTCCCTCATTTCCATCGATTCATTTCCCCCTCCACCCCAAATCCCATCAACTGGGGCTAAGGAGAAGCGGTGCACAGACAACTCGAAGATGGTGGGTCCCTGCATATCTGGAAGAAGAGGTCGAAGCCTCCATCATCACCTGGATTCCTGCCACGTATTCTCAACAGCTGCCTTCCAGGGATCAACACCTCGAATAGCATGCCATCCGATTGTCATCAACGCCCAAGGACATTTTCATTGTCTCATTTGCACCTGGAGAGAACTTGTATGTTCACATCTGCATTCCCTGAAACCATGAGGCCACTCCTATAGAATTTACATCCTTGTGCCTTTACACCATTGTATCTTTCCAGCACGCCTGAACATAATCCTATTATGACTTGTGTCCCCATGCCATTGTGTCTCCTAAATGTTTGTGTGTGTGTGGGCCCCTCAATCCCTCCTACCCCCCCACTGATGTTGGTAATTGCTTTCTGCCACCTCCTATTGACTCACTGATACTTCCAGTTTACCAACACCCAAGAACAATGCCACACTTCCCCAGGCCTCCATTGAGACATTCTGTCTGGTATTTGCATAAGCCCTGATTGCTGCCAGGGGCTAGCCAGGACCGCCCCCAACCAACCCCCCAACCCCTTCTGATTCCAGGACTGCCCCCAACCAACCCCCAACCCCTTCTGATTGGGACATTTGAACTGCCCCTGACCAATCTCTGGGATTGGTGCCGCCCAGGGAAAGGAAGGGGGAAAAGTCAATAAAAGTTGGAACCCTTTGTGTGTTCTGGGTCGGACATCTTAGCCCGGTTGGAAGGCGGATGTCCACCTACTGTTCTTTATTGGGCTCAATAAACTCAGTATTCCTCGGATTTCTCGCGTTGAATCTTTATTGGCTTCAGTTGGGATTCAGCGGACCTCAGTGGGACTAGCCCATCTGAGAACCAGTTTCTAGGCCTTTTTTTGGGTCTTTTCATTGGCGAGCCAGGCAGGAGGGGAAGGGGTTAAAATTCCCCAAAACCTCTCTGTGGCCACCTCCAAATTCTTTGGCCCTGGTTTTTGGGAGCCACCTTTCCAAGCGGCTTTAAAGGTAAAACTGGGACTGGTCAATTCCCTTTTTGGCGCCACCTGGCCATTTGCTGGGAAAAAGGGAACTGAACTTGCCCAGCAGACCCTTGCAAGCCCCGAACGAAAGAAGAGAAATCCGAAATAGGGTTTTTTCCTTTGCAGCGCTGCAGGACCTGGAAGAAGGTCGAAACCAGAAGTCTGGACCCAGGATAGAGGGACAGAAGGCTGGTAAGAGTTGTACTTTGGGAATTGTGGAATTGTGGGACGCCCTGGACTCCTTTAGGTGTGCCCCCAAGAGCTGTTTTGGCCCCTTTTGGGTGGGGGGAAGAGGTTTTTTCCTGCGTTCAGGACCATCACACCAACATAAGGCCACCGCTTGTGCCACGAGCATTAAAAATAAGAAATTTAATTGGACAATACGCTCGGGGAGAAAGAGGTACTGCTAGGCAGACCTTCGCAACCGGCTGGCAGGGCGAGATCGCGAGTGAGACGGGAGTTGACGAACTCCTGACGAAGTGTACTGAATCATTAGGATTCGGACCTCGGCAAGCAACGTCTCCCGGATCTGGGGGTTCAATTGGTCTAGGAACCGAATTGACCCGGGGTAAATTGTGTGCAGGAACTTCCCGGTTGGAAGGAATTTCCTGTTTGAAATTGTGTGCAGGGATTTCCCGTTTGGAAGGAATTCCCTGTTTGAATTTCCTGTTTGACTAAAAGAAAAAGAAAAAAAAAAAAAAAAAAAAAGAAAAAAGAAAAAAAATGGGAAACGAACTATCTGCTTCAGGCAGAACCAGGACTCCGCTTGGGAGTGCCTTGGACCATTTCCCTGCCCTTCTGGACCCGGGGACAAAATGCAAAAGAGGGAAATTGGTAATAATTTGGGAGAAGAGGCCACCCTATGTAAGGAAGATGGTCCCGAGCCCCAGTTCAAAAAACGGCTGGGGAAGCTCGCAGCATTAGTGGCCCCAAAAGCGAGACCAGCTGCCACGAAAATTCTCTTCGGGGGAGGTCCGCCCTGAACAAAAACTCCGAGGGAAGAAGATTTCCCGCCCCCTTATGTTCCTGTAACCCCTAAACCCCCCTTATTCCCATGGGGAAAGTCACCAAAATGGGGGTCCCTCAGCTCCCACCGCTTCCCGATCCTCTCCCACTGCCTTCCCTCCAGGATTTACCCGGGGGGGCACTTTATCTGTTTCCCCTTTTCGGGGAGCATTGAATGAATGTGTTGTCTTCTCTGTTGTGAGTCTGGGGTGCGTGGTCTTGTGACCCTTGTGTGTGTGTACCAACGTGTGCCTGTGATTTCTGGCCCCTCTCTTGCCTTGGCTGCTGCGCCCCCCCTTTCCGATAGCTGTGTGTGTTGTGTGTGTGTATGTGTACGGAGAGCACATGAGAAAGCACAGGACCATGTGGATGCACCCCCCTTCTCCCAATGCCTTCCTTTCCTCATTTTCCTCCCTGGGGCGGAGAATGATGGTGCCTCTGAGCTTCTGCAGAGCGCACTCCCTGTCTGAGTAGCAAGAATGATGTGTATATGCGTGTGTGTGTGTCCATACAAGACGCCCCCTCACTCCCTCTGTGTGCTGGATGGTCTTAAGCTGTGCGTGGGTGATTGAGAGGCCCCCTCCTTCCAACATGTGTGTATTCTATGTTTCAATATTCCAATTTTTCCTTAACATGGCCTGAGAAAAGGTGGCTCTAGCATTCCTGCCTTCCCCCATCTTTTTAGAAGAGAAAGCATGTGTTTCCCCCCCCCCCGTCTACCCCCCCTTTTTATGATGATTAAGGGTTCCCCATGGGGGTGGAGACGTTCTAGCTCCAAATTGGAGAAGGAGGGGGAAGACTAACCCCCCCCCTTCCAGACCCACTAAAAATGGCCCAATCTGAGTAGCCTGGGGACCTCATGGCAACTGCTGAGCCTGGTTCTTTGTTTCCCTTTTTGTTTTGGCCATTACTGGAATGAATCCCTGCTTACATGGTGTGGTTTGTGGATCCTCCTTCCCAGCTGCCCATGTGTTTCCCTCTTTTCCCTGCTTTCTAGAACCCCTCCCTAATATCGAGGTCCTTGCCATGTGGTGGGGTATACTCATAGGCCGTCATCAGGCGACCTCTCTCACTGACGCATGTGCCAAGCACACTATCATATCCGAAAAGGGGGGAGCCTGGGGTATGCCTGGCAGAACCTACCCCCCCTATCCCTTAGGAGAATAGGGGGCCCCTTACCCCTGCCCCCCGAACAAAGAACCGCCCCTCTGTACTCTTTTCCAGGTTCTCTACAGTCTGGCAGGAAATGGGAGAATGGCTGGTGGGTGATCAATGGGCTTGGGCAGTTCCTCTCAGCAATACTGTCCTATTAAGTCAAACGGTTCCATGAGGGGCTCATATTCCTCAGGGAAACCTTTACACAATTGGCTAAGACATCGATACTTCCACCCTGAAGTGGTGGTGGCTACGGTGGCTCTGGTAGTGGCAGTAGCTATGGTGGTGGAAGGCGGTTCTAATTCCTAGGAAACAAAGCTTTAGCAGGAGAGGAGAGCCAGAGGAGTGACAGGGAAGCTACAGGTTACTACAGTTGTGAACTCAGCCAAACACAGTTGTGGCAGGGTAGAACTGCCTCATGAAGACATGTGTTAGACAAGCGCTTGTTTGCAAACATCAGGACTGTATTTGTGACTAACTGTATAACAGGATATTTTAGTTTTTTGTGTTCTGTGGAAAGTGCAAAGCATTCCAACAAGGGTTTTTATGTAGATTATTTTTTTCCACACCCATACTGTTGATTGCTAACTGTAATAGACTGATCATGATGCTGAATAAATGTGTCTCTTTTTTTAATGTACTGTGTAAAGTTAGTTTACTGTAAGTTTAACATGCACTGGTTTTAGCTGCGTAGTTGGCGTGCATAGTTAGTTTAAAATCTGCCAACACTTTGGGACAAATGGGTCCTCAGTATACCGGGTGAAAGACATTTCCAGAGGCTTAGACGTTTTAGCCTATTTTGGGGAAAGCAATAAAGAGTCTTGTGGCAGCTTAAACAGTGTTTTCATTTGGTATGAACACCTGTGGACTGCAACTAACTTCATCAGATGTAAGCTTTAGTACCCGTGGTTTATTTCTGTGAAGATTCTCAGTCCTCCAGGTGAGTTTATCTGGAGGTTGAGTCATGGTAACTGGACTTATTTGAGAGATTGGGGTGTATTGCTGCTCGTCCAAACAGCTTCGTCAGTTGCTGTAAATTCATGTGAACTATAAAATGGAGGACTCCCAACTAGCTTTTCTCAGACTGACGGGGTTGTTTGGATGAGCGGCGAGGGGTTTCTATCTCTCAAGAAAAGGAGGTCCGGTTGCTATGACTCAACTTCCAGATACCTGAGGTTTAAGTTGGCTGCTGTGTAAAACTGCTTGTGCCAAATAAAACTGGTTAGTCTTTTAACTGCCACAAGAGTCTTATGCACCAATTCAGATGGTCCACACCTGCATAACTGATGCAGCAGTCAGTTCTCAAAGTTGTACCTTTGAGATGCACTTGGCAAGTAAACATGTAGTGCATCGCTTGCTTGAGTAGACAGCTCTGTACAACCTAATCCATTTGTGTTTTTTCTGTTTTTTTCCCTAAGTGGCACTGTTGCCAATTTTATTAATTGGGTTTAAACCCTGTGTTACTAAGTTTTTCAGAAATAGTTGCCTAATTACAGAACAACCCATGGGGAATTAAACCTATACCCCGGGGGGGGGGGGGGGGTTCTTGTGCAGGCCTGTTACCCAGGGGAGGCATGGCAGCCGAATTCGCAGAAATGCCCAGGGCCAGGGCTAAGTGGGATCTTTTGGGGTTTCCTTGTGAATTTATCCAATGATGGTCACTTGCCTCCAAATTAAAAGGTCCCTACATTCGACTTATTGGCCACCAGCCTCCGAAGAGTTGAGAGGCTCAAACTTTGAACAACAGTTGGCTCAAAATCTGCCAAGAAAACGGGACCCGAACGGCCAAAAGCCCTGCCCATTGCTGCTCATCTGAGCCACCCCCACCGCCTGCCTAGAACGGCCTCCACTCAGACCCCCGCATGGTCACCCCCTTTTGCTGCCCTAGCCCGAAAGCCTGACCTAGGGAACCAGCCCCTGCCGTCCTCTTCCAGGGAGTCGGGAGGGGGTCTCTCTCTCTCTCTCTCTCCTCCCCCTCTCTCTGCAGGTGTTACGACTGTCACTCTTCAAGGAGACCTCCCAGTCTGGTGGTGATGGAGGGGCCACAGCCCAGCTGCTTGAACATGAGGGTGGAAGACAAATCCTGGATCCATTTTCCCCAGCCTCTCTTGGACAAGGAACTCACTGCTGTTTTCCACACCTAACCGCAGGAGTAAACCTCATCCCATTGGACTTTCCCTTAGACCTTTCTTGGACTTTCTCTGGACTTTTCCCTGGACTCTGTTCAATCTTCACCCAGATTTACATCGACTGGACCTGTCCCTCCATCTGTTCCTGCTTTGCTTGGACTTATTTTGGGACTCCCACCTTCGCTACCAGCCCTGGACTCTCAATTCGCCAATGCTGCCAGCCGCCTGCCCGCCCAGTCTGCCAAGAACTCCGGAGACTGCTCCCGACGCTTGCTAAACCCCTGAGCCCTTTGGTGAGTGCCGGGTCTCTCTCTCTCTCTCTCTCTCTCTCTCTCTCTCTCTCTCTCTCTCTCTCTCTCTCTCTCTCTCTCCCTCCCTCACGCACTCTCTTGCTCTCTCTAAAGCCCTCCTCTTACGCGCTCTCAGAGAGCTACTGCTGAACAGTAAGCCTTTCAATCCAGGAAATGTAGAGCCTCCAGCTGCAGGACTGGTCTACCTGGAATTTGAATTTGGTTCAAAAACTTAACATTGGTTCATCCCTGAAATGGCTGACTGAGTCCCATAACACTACTGAACTGGGTGCCCATGTACTAAAAGTGTTTTTGTTTCCCCAAATCAGAGTAGAACCACAAGGAATCAGTTCCCAACTGGAGAGTTATCCAGGGAGTTCTCTGCCTCTATAGAAACAATGGGATTGTTATTTGGTTTTCACCTATTGGCAAAGTTTCCTAAGCAATGCATACAGCGTGCAGGCTGAGGTCTTATATCTCAGCTTATTTCAACCTAAAAGGAAATGGAGGGCCTTCTTAGGAATGGCTGTCACATTGGATCTCTGACTTTGCACAATTGGCTAAACCCCTATTTTGTGGGACCAAAACAGAGGGGTGAAAGGGTTGAGTCAAGTTTCCAGATCCTAAAGATCAAGCTTATCGAAGCTCTGGCTTGAGGTATACATGACCCATATTAAAGGGAGCTGGTGGAGACCAGCAGCCTATCTTGCCAGCCAACTGGACCAGAATGTCAGGGGCTGGACAGCGTGCCCTAGATAACACAGGCAGCTGCAGACCCAAGTCGAGAAGCAAGTAAGCTGACTTTGGGGACATCACTGACTCTTTATGCCCCATGTGCTGTTAGCGCAGTATTGGAGCAGAAGGGAGGCCACTGGATGTCGAATGCTAGAATTGCCCAGTACCAGGCTGCCTTACTGGACTATCCAGGACTGCGGTTGGTAACATGTAATGTCTTAAACCCTGCCACCCTGCTCCTCATGGGAGACATTAATTCAAACAGTGTGCTTCTAGCAGGCACACAATGCATTGAAACAATTGATTCAGAGTACACAAACCAGCCAGATCCTAAATTGGCTATTTCCCTCTATCTAAATTCAGAGAATTGGGTGCACTTTGTGGCAGAAACCTTCCAGAGGTTGCACAATATTTAGACATATAAAATGGTCCCTGCATACACCCTAGCAGCCAGAATCCAGGGGAAGATGTCACTCAGATGTTAAAGTCTCACTTCCCATTGGCTTGCTCCCCCATGCCTTGCCCCAGATATGAATACCTCTTAGGAGTAAACTGGCCATGTGTAGCTCCTAATGGACAACCATGTCCTATGGAAAATTTCCCTCCAATCCCGCTGAACGCGGAAAGGCACCCCCTCCCCCAGACCCTTCTAATTAAACAGGTGGCTGGACCCTAGGCCACGTGGGAGGTGATCCTGTCGGACACCTTCAACCCGAAAAGGGGGGAAATGTGAAGTCACGGTGAAGAGATAAAATTTTAAAACTTTTGGACTGGTTCCGAAAGTCAACAATACAGCCCAATTGGTCCCCATACTGAGAAAGACAAGCTGCTTTTCACCCCGTTTAAAAATACCCAGCCATTCCCGAGATATGGGCAGAAAGCGAGCTCCCCCCCCCTTCCTTCCGACTACAATGTTTTTCAATGGGAATCGGCTTCTCCCCCCCCCCTCCCTTCCTGCTACAATGTTTCTCTATGGAGCCAGCCTTTTCGGAGGTTTTGAGCCTATCTTCCAGAATCCTTTAACCTTTTTCTGTCTTTTACTATTAACCCGTTCCTGCCTCCATTAACCCTTTCCTTTTCTGTCCATTCTTTCCTGGACTTTCCATGATATATTAACTCTCACCTGTCCAGTCCCTCCCTGTTCATCTGTTCCAGATCCTGAACCTTCCCCTGCCCTTGTCACCCCCTTGGTCACCCAAAGGACCTGCCAGAGACCCTGTAAGCCCTGAAATGAGTTGTATAAGTCCTAGACTGGTTCATACTTCCTTCATCCAGACTAAAGGAGGGAAAATCGCCACTCACACTGGTCTCCTTGCAAAAGCATTGGTTTCCTTACCCACCCTCAGCACTAGCCAAGAACACCAAAGGCTTTTCCTTCTTTCCTCTCTGCTCTCTCCTTCTGACTTTCCCTCATTTCCATCGATTCATTTCCCCCTCCACCCCAAATCCCATCAACTGGGGCTAAGGAGAAGCGGTGCACAGACAACTCGAAGATGGTGGGTCCCTGCATATCTGGAAGAAGAGGTCGAAGCCTCCATCATCACCTGGATTCCTGCCACGTATTCTCAACAGCTGCCTTCCAGGGATCAACACCTCGAATAGCATGCCATCCGATTGTCATCAACGCCCAAGGACATTTTCATTGTCTCATTTGCACCTGGAGAGAACTTGTATGTTCACATCTGCATTCCCTGAAACCATGAGGCCACTCCTATAGAATTTACATCCTTGTGCCTTTACACCATTGTATCTTTCCAGCACGCCTGAACATAATCCTATTATGACTTGTGTCCCCATGCCATTGTGTCTCCTAAATGTTTGTGTGTGTGTGGGCCCCTCAATCCCTCCTACCCCCCCACTGATGTTGGTAATTGCTTTCTGCCACCTCCTATTGACTCACTGATACTGATACTTCCAGTTTACCAACACCCAAGAACAATGCCACACTTCCCCAGGCCTCCATTGAGACATTCTGTCTGGTATTTGCATAAGCCCTGATTGCTGCCAGGGGCTAGCCAGGACCGCCCCCAACCAACCCCCCAACCCCTTCTGATTCCAGGACTGCCCCCAACCAACCCCCAACCCCTTCTGATTGGGACATTTGAACTGCCCCTGACCAATCTCTGGGATTGGTGCCGCCCAGGGAAAGGAAGGGGGAAAAGTCAATAAAAGTTGGAACCCTTTGTGTGTTCTGGGTCGGACATCTTAGCCCGGTTGGAAGGCGGATGTCCACCTACTGTTCTTTATTGGGCTCAATAAACTCAGTATTCCTCGGATTTCTCGCGTTGAATCTTTATTGGCTTCAGTTGGGATTCAGCGGACCTCAGTGGGACTAGCCCATCTGAGAACCAGTTTCTAGGCCTTTTTTTGGGTCTTTTCACCCTAGTTCTGGTATTTTGTGAGAGGGAGAAGAGTGTCCTTCTTTCCACTTTACTCATGCCCTGCATTATTTTGTACGTCTCAATCATATCCCCCCTCAGGCGCCGTTTTTCCAAGACTAAAGAGCCCCAAATGCTTTAGCCTTTCCTCATAAGGGAGGTGCCCCAGCCCAGTAATCACTTTAGTCACTCTCTTTTGCACCTTTTCCAGTTCCACTATTATGTATTTTGCTTGAAGCATTGGATGTCCTGGCATTCAAAACTTGAAATTTAAGTATACACAAATTACACACAAATTCCAGCAACAAAAACTTACACAGAAGATGATCATACAGTTTGTAATGTGGTTGCTGTCGGGGTGGAATGAGCAAGAACAGCTGAGAGAGATATCTGCAGTCTTTCTGTGCCAAAATATTGGAACAGATGGTTTGGACTTAATGAAATGGAGAATCAAGAGTGTGGATGAGTGCAGAGCAGAGAAACATCCTCCTTAAACCAGTTTTTTTGGGGGGGGGCACTAATGTTGCCATTCCTGATCTGCAGAAGGTAAGTGTGAAAGCTCTCCTGCAGTGTCCAAACCCTTGTTCTGCAAACCCCTGGCCTCCAGGTTTCCCCAACTATTTGCCTTTTGGAACACAAAAGAGGGAGCTGGGAGTTAGCAAAGATTTTCGCTGGAAACCCAAGGTCAAAATCATCCATACTATATAAAAGATGGGCAGTGAAAACAGGACATGGAGGGGGTGGAATCGACTCCCTTGAAAGGTGACGTTAGAACTGAAGCTCAACTGGGCTCGCTCAAGTCAAGCCTGAACTCCCACTGGGGCAAAAATTTGTAAACTGAGGGCTACCCCACCTCCCACGAAGAAAGCAATTGCAGAACTGGCCAGAAGAGGCAATATTGCTGGGGAACAGGGTTGGGGGGGCAGTAGGAGAAGAACAAGACCTAAAGTGAGATGGATCAGCTCCATAAAGGAAGCCACCGCTGCCAGTTTGCAAGACCTGAGCAAAACTTACTGCAAAAGACAATATGGCTGGGGAGGGAGGGAGGGAGCAGCAGGGACAAAGGACAGCCTAGCACCACGAGAGGTTGTGGGTTTGCTACAACATCTCAGCAGGGGCTGTTAATAGCCCAGGGCATTTTGGACATCATGGTGGCTCAGTGGACTAAGGCTTCCGAAAACTGTCGGCTGCAAAGTCAGCAGCTCAGCAGTTCAAATCCCGGGTGTTGCCATGCAGCAGAGCGAGCTCCCGCTGTTAACTCCAGCTCCTGCCAACCTAGCAGTTCGAAAGCATGTCAATGCAAGTAGATAAATAGGTACCGCAGGAAGCTAAAATGGTGTTTCCTTGCAGCCATGCCAGCCACATGGCCATTGACTTAACATAACACTGGCTCTTCAGCTTGAATACGGAGATGAGCACCACCCTTAGAGTCAGACACGTGTGGGGAAAACCTTTACTCACTATAACCCTTAACTCACTATAGTCACCACACATTGGTGACTATATGATGGTACATAACATCACTGGTGCATATCTGTTCTTATTATTTGGAATGGGTCTTCTTCTTCTTCATCATCATCATCATCATCATCATCATCATCATTATGCAGCAACTGTATAGTGAAAGATGGAGACTGTGGCAGGATACAGGCACGAAAGCTTTGCTAATATCAAGTAAGTCACCAAAAAAGGAGCAATTTCATATTTTAAATGAGCGAGCTTCTGAAATATTTGTTTTTTAAAAATATTCTTTTTAAAAAATTAATACTCTTTTTGTCTTTCCACTTTTACAGCCCGCCACAGATTTCCCTTGTAAGCCTGACTCTGATAAAGCCTTTTTTTCGGCCAGGAAGGAATTAAACATTTCTGCGTGCTAATTCTGAAGAAGGAAATGCACAGGACCAAGTTTAGTGAAGTGGGTCAGAGAAACTGTAAGACAACTGCAGGGTTCTGAAAAAACAATTGCCCATAATTCTATTTATTTAAGATAGATAGATAGATAGATAGATAATGTTATTTCAGCTACAAATTACAAACACTAGTTAAACAGTCAACTGACAGAACCAGAAAATTCCAAAGTCAAAAATATATTGCCACTTTGGATGCAGGGCGAGATGTGTGTGTTCCATGCAGGCAGATTTGGTGGACCCAGGAGACCAGTGCGCCACTCGCCCTCCCGCTTCTTTCAGCCTCACCCGCCCCTTCCTTCCGTCTCCTTCACAAGCCAAACTTTGCGCACACACGCACACACACCACGGCTGCAAGAAGTGTGTGTGTGTGTGTGTGTGTGTGTGTGTGTGTGTGTGTGTGTGTGTGTCGCATCACCCGCCCCTTCCCTCCGTCTCCTTCACAAGCCAAACTTTGCCCACCCACGCACACACACCACGGCTGCAAGAAGTGTGTGTGTGTGTGTGTGTGTGTGTGTGTGTGTGTGTGTGTGTGTGTGTGTGTGTCGCATCACCCGCCCCTTCCCTCCGTCTCCTTCACAAGCCAAACTTTGCCCACCCACGCACACACACCACGGCTGCAAGAAGTGTGTGTGTGTGTGTGTGTGTGTGTGTGTGTGTGTGTCGCATCACCCGCCCCTTCCCTCCGTCTCCTTCACAAGCCAAACTTTGCCCACACACGCACACACACCACGGCTGCAAGAAGTGTGTGTGTGTGTGTGTGTGTGTGTGTGTGTGTGTCGCATCACCCGCCCCTTCCCTCCGTCTCCTTCACAAGCCAAACTTTGCCCACACACGCACACACACCACGGCTGCAAGAAGTGTGTGTGTGTGTGTGTGTGTGTGTGTGTGTGTGTGTGTGTGTGTGTGTGTGTGTCGCATCACCCGCCCCTTCCCTCCGTCTCCTTCACAAGCCAAACTTTGCCCACCCACGCACACACACACCACGGCTGCAAGAAGTGTGTGTGTGTGTGTGTGTGTGTGTGTGTGTGTGTGTGTGTGTGTGTGTGTCGCATCACCCGCCCCTTCCCTCCGTCTCCTTCACAAGCCAAACTTTGCCCACCCACGCACACACACCACGGCTGCAAGAAGTGTGTGTGTGTGTGTGTGTGTGTGTGTGTGTGTGTGTGTGTCGCATCACCCGCCCCTTCCCTCCGTCTCCTTCACAAGCCAAACTTTGCCCACACACGCACACACACCACGGCTGCAAGAAGTGTGTGTGTGTGTGTGTGTGTGTGTGTGTGTGTGTGTCGCATCACCCGCCCCTTCCCTCCGTCTCCTTCACAAGCCAAACTTTGCCCACACACGCACACACACACACCACGGCTGCAAGAAGTGTGTGTGTGTGTGTGTGTGTGTCGCATCACCCGCCCCTTCCCTCCGTCTCCTTCACAAGCCAAACTTTGCCCACCCACGCACACACACCACGGCTGCAAGAAGTGTGTGTGTGTGTGTGTGTGTGTGTGTGTGTGTGTCGCATCACCCGCCCCTTCCCTCCGTCTCCTTCACAAGCCAAACTTTGCCCACCCACGCACACACACCACGGCTGCAAGAAGTGTGTGTGTGTGTGTGTGTGTGTGTGTGTGTGTGTGTGTCGCATCACCCGCCCCTTCCCTCCGTCTCCTTCACAAGCCAAACTTTGCCCACCCACGCACACACACCACGGCTGCAAGAAGTGTGTGTGTGTGTGTGTGTGTGTGTGTGTGTGTGTGTGTGTGTCGCATCACCCGCCCCTTCCCTCCGTCTCCTTCACAAGCCAAACTTTGCCCACACACGCACACACACCACGGCTGCAAGAAGTGTGTGTGTGTGTGTGTGTGTGTGTCGCATCACCCGCCCCTTCCCTCCGTCTCCTTCACAAGCCAAACTTTGCCCACACACGCACACACACACCACGGCTGCAAGAAGTGTGTGTGTGTGTGTGTGTGTGTGTGTGTGTGTGTGTGTGTGTGTGTCGCATCACCCGCCCCTTCCCTCCGTCTCCTTCACAAGCCAAACTTTGCCCACACACGCACACACACCACGGCTGCAAGAAGTGTGTGTGTGTGTGTGTGTGTGTGTGTGTGTGTGTGTGTGTGTGTGTGTGTCGCATCACCCGCCCCTTCCCTCCGTCTCCTTCACAAGCCAAACTTTGCCCACACACGCACACACACCACGGCTGCAAGAAGTGTGTGTGTGTGTGTGTGTGTGTCGCATCACCCGCCCCTTCCCTCCGTCTCCTTCACAAGCCAAACTTTGCCCACCCACGCACACACACCACGGCTGCAAGAAGTGTGTGTGTGTGTGTGTGTGTGTGTGTGTGTGTGTCGCATCACCCGCCCCTTCCCTCCGTCTCCTTCACAAGCCAAACTTTGCCCACCCACGCACACACACCACGGCTGCAAGAAGTGTGTGTGTGTGTGTGTGTGTGTGTGTGTGTGTGTGTGTGTCGCATCACCCGCCCCTTCCCTCCGTCTCCTTCACAAGCCAAACTTTGCCCACACACGCACACACACCACGGCTGCAAGAAGTGTGTGTGTGTGTGTGTGTGTGTGTGTGTGTGTGTGTGTCGCATCACCCGCCCCTTCCCTCCGTCTCCTTCACAAGCCAAACTTTGCCCACACACGCACACACACCACGGCTGCAAGATGTGTGTGTGTGTGTGTGTGTGTGTGTGTGTGTGTCGCATCACCCGCCCCTTCCCTCCGTCTCCTTCACAAGCCAAACTTTGCCCACACACGCACATACACCACGGCTGCAAGAAGTGTGTGTGTGGGGGGGGGGGGAGAGGTCGCCGCTCGCCTGCTTCCCAAAAAAGGGACCAGCCGCGGGGTCGCAGGCCCGTCCTTTCAGCCACTGAGGCGGGCGCCGCTCCCTCGCCTCCGGCTGCTGGTAGGCCCGGAGCGCGGGTCATCGCCTCACGGAGCCTCGAACAGCGGCTGGCCCAGCGCCCGGTTGCTGAGGCGGAACAGCGAGAACGGCGGCGGCAGTTGTATATATTTGTTTTAAATGTCGCAATGGTTTTGCGGCTCCCAGTTTTTTTTTTCCGTCGGAAACGGGTCCAAGTGGCTCTTTATGTCTTAAAGGTTGCAGACCCCTGGGTTAGGAGGACAACTGCCGGAGTGCTGATCTTCACAGAGTCCTCCGTAAAAACACAGGAACGCCTTGATAATTCAAAGGAATAGCCCTCTCTGGCCTTCAAGACCAGCCCATGAGTGGCTCAAACCCAGCAGCAGGCAGCCTTCGATGCCAGAGAAACAAATGTGGCCTCTACTTCCAGAAGGGGAAACACCCAGCAAGGGTCGAATCCAGGCACAGAAATCGGTCAGAATCCGATTTAGAAGGAAGCAGAGGCTGCTGAAGGTGGTTCGTGTGGGAAAAAAATATTTCCTGTATAGAGTCAGGGTTCTTGGGATGCAGGGAGGGAGGGATTTAATTGAAAATTTCTGATAAGGATTTCCTCTAGGGATTACTGCCTTTTAATACCACAGGGATTACATGGCAATTAGCAAAACTAGAAGAAAATTAATGTTTATTATTGGCCTGGAACTGCCCAAGAAAGCAAAACAGGCCGGGGGGGGGTAGGATGCACAACTAAGCCCAAATTTGGGCAGAATCTGCCCTTAAAAGCTGCGCAAATCTAATCCCCCCAGCCAGCCTCTTCAGAAAACTGAAAGGGGAACTTACTTGAAGCCACATCCAAGAAAGCGGAAACGGGTCCTCGTGATTCCACCTGATTTTTAAATGGGATTCTGTCCCAAACCATCCTCAAATTGCAGAACCCGTCTGTGCCCACAAAAATCACCCACCCACCACTGCATGGTGGCGCCTCAAAGACCCACACCATTTTTATACGGGATGCTCCAGAAGCCACCCTCAGTCCCCACATACTGTCCATGCTCAAGGAGAGACACCATGAGCAGCCCCCACTCCCCACCCCCGAAAGGCAGAAAGCAACTTGTGGAAATTGGAAGCACTGGAGAAATTTACCAAAAGAACAAGCACCATAATGTGCTCCAAATTTATTCTCGGGGGGGGGGGGGGAAGTATTCAAATATTTCCTAATCAGGCAAAAACCTCTGCAGAAATCCCCAAGGAGATTTAAACAAGGGCTTTAAGATCTGCCACGTTCTTCTGTGTGGAAAGACGCATTGGAACATCTATATTATTGATAAAGGTTATGAGAGAGAGAGAGAGAGAGAGAGAAGCATTATTTGTAAAATTATGCAGAATTGTCCTTTCAGCCACAGAGATGGAGACTTGGGTGGAAAGGGAAAAGCTGTTAATGCCAGGGCATTGAACTGAAAAATCAGCCACCTACCCAGAGCGATCATGCAAGACTAATTTGATCTCTTTCTTTGATAGAGTAACAAGCCTGGTGGATGAGGGGGAATGCTGTGCAAGTTGTTTATATTGATTTCAGTGAGGCCTCCTATAAGGTTCCCCATGGCATACTTGCAAAGAAGTTAGTAGAATGCGGGATAGATAATGCTACTGTTAGGTGGGTTTGTAATTGGTTGACTGATCGTAAATGGCTTCTCCCCAGCATGGAGAGGGGTGACCAGTGGGGTGCCCCAGGGTTCTGTTCTGGGTCCAGTGCTGTTTAATATCTTTATTAATGACTTGGAGGAAGGAATAGGTAGTAGGCTAATTAAATTTGCAGATTATACCAAATTGGGAGGGGTTGCTAATTCTCTAGAGCAGGGGTCCTCAAAGTTTTCAAACAGCAGGCCAGTCCACCCCCCCAGACACTACTGGGGGCTGGAACATAATTCCAAAAAGGGGGGTCACATAGAAAAAAGGGGGAGGGAGGGGCAAAAGGGTAGAGTTCCCCACAATCAGCTCATGATTAGTGCATCTCCAGGCCCCAGCAATGCCTCCTGCTCCAGATCACCACCCTGAGGTGCTATCGCTGGGATCCCTCTGCTGCGCCTCTTCCTTCTCCTCCTGCAGTGGCAGTGGCTAGAGCGGCTCTCCTTCCTTCTTTCCTTCATTGCGTCGGGAAGGAGGCGGCAGCCCTGGCAAACTCAGACACCTCATCACCTTCTGGGCGGCCACTTGGGATGAAGAGCAGCAGCAGCCCTGGCCATCACGCCCTCACTGCACCCCGGAGGGAAAGCTGCCTCCTCTCTTGCCCTGGCCCAGCCCGACTTGGTGCGCTGCAAGTGAGGCAGGCAGGGAGGGAGCAAGGGCTGGGAAGGAGGGAGGGGAGGCAGAAAGGCCTGCCCAAAGCCACCCACAGCCCACTCACTGGCTGAGTCCAGCCAGGCTGCAGTGCTCTCTTGGCTCGCCAGCCCACCCATCACCAAATGGGGACAAATGCAGCCCTGCCAGCCTCACAGGAACCAGGCCCAGGCCACCGTTGGCCTTCCCTTCCCTTCTCTTCTTTCTCCGCCACCTCCTCCTCGCTGGTCTCTAATCCGGTGGTGGTGGCGGCAGCCTCAGCCTCCGGCCATGGCTGGACTTCTTTCTCCCCTCCCTGACTCCACAGAGCTATGCGGCAGCTCAAAGGGGGCTGGGTGGACGGGAATTTGCTCTGTTTCCCCTCGGTCACCCGATGTCCATCCCTCTGTCGGTCCACTGCCACAGCTGCCACGGCTCAGACAGCTGGCTGGCGCTGCCTCCGCCTGCCCCCTTTCTTCCTCACAACCACAATTTCACCGGTGGCAGTCACACAAGGAAGGCAGGTGGGCGGGGTGGAGGAGGAGCAGGGCTGGGGCCTCGGGCCATGGAGGGAGTTGGAGACCTTGCCGCAGCCCTCTCATTTTAAATTGCCCCGCTCGGCTGCAGCCGGTGTCCTGACCATCTGGGTGGTCGGTGGGGGAGCAGGGGACCTTGCCATGGCCCTCCCACTTTAAACTGCCTCACTAGCCAGCATGCCGATCATCTGGGCAGTGGGTGGGGGCAGTGGGGGAAACGACATAGCCCACCGCTTTGAACTTCCTCAGCAATAGAAGCAGCTGCGGAGGCTTGCTTGCTCGGGAAGCAGGGGGTAGGTGGGAGGTGTCCGCAATTGGTCCCAGGGGTCGGATTCAGGACCCTCAGGGGTCGCATCCAGCCCTCAGGCCTTAGTTTGAGGACCCATGCTCTACAGCAGTGATGGTGAACCTTTTAGACATCAAGTGCCCAAACTGTGATTCAAAACCCCCTAATTTTTTGCAAAGTGACGATACAGCAATTTAACCTGAATACAGGTGGCTGTGAAGGGGCGATGTCGGGTGCCCATAGAAAGGGCTCCGAGTGCCACCTTTGGCACCCGTGGCATAGGTTCGTCAACACTGCTCTGGAGGATAGGATGAAAATCCAAACTAACCTTGACAGATTAGAGTGCTGGGCCAAAGCAAACTGAATGAGTTTCAACAGAGAAATGTAGGGTCCTGCATCTAGGCAGAAAAAATAAATTGCACAGATACAGGATGGGAGACTTCTTGCTGGAGAATAGTAACTGTGAAAGGGACCTGGGAGTCTGGGTGAACCACAGATTGGACATGAGTCAGCAGTATGATGCGGCAGCCAAGAAAGCCAGTGTGATTCTTGGTTGCATCAACAGAAGCATTGTGTCTAGATCAAGAGAGGTGATAGTAACAGTCTATTCTGCTCTGATCAGACCCTACCTGGAGTACTGTGTCCAGTTCTGTGCGCCTCAATTTAAAAAGGATGTTGACAATGAAGAGTCATAATGGAGAATCAAATTTTATAAATAATTGGAGTGGTTCCGAGACCCATCGGGACCGCCCAAATGATCCTCACACCGTCACAAGCACTACACTTTTTTCCCCATCCAAAAACTCCAAACCGTTCCCGAGATATCGGGAGAAATACAAGCCGCTCCTTGCTGCTGGCTGAGAGGCCTTGCGAGCCGAGATTCGGCAGCGGAAACCTCAAATTCGCACCTCATTTAACAATTTACTTAGTATCAAGTCTCCTGCGGCAGTCAATTTCCACGGAGACTCCATTAAACAGCAGGGGAGCGAAGATAAGCTCTCCTGCGCGCTTTGACCAATCAGCACCCCCGGTTATCAATCACTGTCTAATTAATTTCGTCCAGACGGGGGCACACGATGGGGAACCTTATTTCACTAAATTGGCTGAATAGACCACCCCCCTCCAAAAGAACCATGACGCTTTCCCCGGGCAAATTCAAAACTCTAGCCGCTTTGGGAACCAGAGAGGCGGCTAAACATTCAGGCAGCTCAGCGGTGGAAATCCACTCTCCCTACCTGACCCACAGCATTACAAACTCGGGGAGAGGCAGCCGAAGGGACCGGCTCCTCTCACCACTCTCTACCCGAGTCTGAGTTCCATACAATTCATGCCCTCTCCCGGTCGTGTATCTCTATGGAGGTAGACTACCCTCCCTCTCCATTTCAATGTCTTCCTATGGAAGTAGACTGTTCCCCGTTCCCGAATTGACCAAACAGGGCTTCCCCTCTTGCGGGAACCCCTAGAAAACTGATTTCCTCAGTTCCAGGGGTTCCAGCCAAGGAATCAGGAATGTCCCTAGCTGGAGTTTCATTTAACCCTTTCCTGCCTTTTCTTAACCCTTTCCTGCTCCCTTTCCTTAACCCTTTTCCTGCTCCTTTTCTCTTATTCCCCAACCTTGAAGTTTCAGCCAGAGACGCAATTCAGGCAGAATCTCTCCTGAATTGAGGGATTATTTCCTCCCTGCTCTGGCTTGCAAAGAGAATGATTTTCAGCCATCATTCTCAGGTGCCAGGACCCTGCCTGTCATAGAACCTGAATGTGAAGGGTTAAATGCTGAAGAACAGCAGGAGGAGCCTTGCAGTTCAACTCAGCAGGCCGCTGAGTCTGAGGACGCAGCTGAGGGCACATCTCCTCCTCCTATGAGGGCTAGGAACAGGATCCTGCAAAGAAGAACTAACAGGAGAGCCAGGGAAAGGATCTTTAATGATAGGCGTAGAATTAGATCTGAAAGCCCTGAGTTCTAGCAGGAGCCTTGCCAGAGATATGGGTGTGTTCCCTGGTTTAGGATAAAGCTAGCAAGTTTACCCTGAAACCTCTGTGGGAGCAACGCGTCACTTACCTTGTCACCACGTTCCTGTGTGTATCCAGACTCTGTTTCCTGACCTTGGACCGGCTTTCTGACTATGACATTTCTCTGTACCCTTGAACTTGGTATTTGGCTCTGTAAGGTATTTTGGCTTTGATTCAGACTGTACTTTGTTTGTTATCTGGATTACAACTAAAGTTCCTGGCAAAGAACTGAACTTGGCTTGCTGTGTATTCTGTGTGTGGGGCTCGACAGTTTGCTCCCACCCACCAAACTTATTCAAGCAGAATGGAGAAGGAGGGGGCTGTTGGAATGACTCCACTGGAAGCTTTGCAAAACCAAGTACTGTTTTTGTCTCAAGCAATCAAGCAATCAAAGCAATCTCAAGCATCATTACAACCTCGTTGCCCTTTGCTGCCTCCTGACCGGTTTGAAGGCAAGTTAGAGGAATTCCCTGCATTCTTGGCCCAATGCAAGCTGTTCATTGAGGTGCGGGCTCAAGAATTTCCTACTGAGAGGTCTAAGGTCTGTTTCATTATCAGTTTATTGAAAGGTCAGGCAGCTAAATGGGCGACTCCTTTACTCCTCAGTGCTTCACCTTTGTTGGATAATTACCAGGCTTTTCTGAACCATATTTCTTCAGCCTTTCAGAATCCCGTGCAGGCTGCCACCGCCAACAGGAGACTCAGAGCCTTGAAACAGGTCAAAGACTCAGTGTTTAATTACACTACTGCATTTCGTTTGATAGCTCAGGATTTGCAGTGGAACGAGCTGGAACTGATTTCTCAATATATGGAAGGTTTGGCAGATGAAGTGCTGGATGAACTCTGTAGGGTAGAACAACCAAACACATTGCAGGAGCTCATTACTCTGTGTTTGAGAATTGATGGACGCCTGGAAAGCCGTCGTCTCTCCCGAGGCCAGAACTGCAACCAGCAACCTCTGCCAGCTGTGTCTCATCTGCAATCCCGGGAGGCTCGTGAAGTAGATCCAGAACCTATGCAACTGGGAGCTGCTCGACCACGCCTTACCCCGGAGGAAAAGGCAAGACAACGCTTTCATCATCTCTGCCTGTACTGTGGGGGAGGAGGACATTTTGCTTCTAATTGCCCTTTGAAGCGTTCCTCAGTTAGAGCTGCTATCTCTCCAGCAGTAAAAGGGCAGCTCCATCCTTGAAGGAACCTCGAGGAATGGAGCATACCGAAAGGTTCCCAGGTAATACTATTACACCTCAAGGACCTTTTCTGCTACCTGTGACTTTAGGGCTCCCTGATGGTCGGGAGATTCCGGTGTATGCTATGGTAGATTCTGGGGCAGCTCATTGTTTTGTGGATGCTGGGTTTGTGCGGTACCATCGGATTCCAGTACAAAATAAGGACACCCCTTTGCTGGTGGAATCCATTGGGGGTCGGTTACTTCGTTCTGGGCCGGTAGCTCAGGAAACCTGTCCCCTTACCCTTCAGGTAATGGATCATAATGAGCAGATTAGCTTTAATGTAACCCGTATGCCCCGGTTTCCTCTTGTTTTGGGACTTTCCTGGTTGCGAGCTCATAATCCACTGGTGGATTGGGTGCAAGGGGAATTATATTTCAAGGTCCCTTGTTCAAAGCAACATTCCTCCACTATCCTGGCCTCTGCTCATGATACATCTGACTCTGTCTTGCCCCAGGCATATCAAGACTTTGCTGATGTATTTGAAGAAAAGGGGGCTGACAAGCTACATCCACATCGACCCTATGACTGTGCCATTGATTTGATTCCTGGGGCACCTCTTCCTGTAGCACGAGTCTATCCCATGTCTGAACCTGAATTAGAAGCATTAAGGGCTTTTCTAGATAAAAATCTTCGACGTGGATTCATACGCCCTTCCAAATCACCATTGTCGGCACCAGTGATATTTGTCAAGAAGAAGGGAGGGGAGCTTCATCCTTGTAATGATTATAGAGCACTCAACAAGATCACTATTAGGGACCGGTACCCTTTACCTTTAATCTCTGAACTTTTGGACCGGTTAAAAGGGGCTAAGTGTTATACTAAGCTGGACCTTTGGTACATATCTGCAAAGGGGATGAATGGAAAACTGCATTCCGGACCTGATACGGCCAATATGAACATTTAGTAATGCCTTTTGGTCTGACCAATGCACCCAGTGTGTTTCAGCGGATGATGAATGACATTTTCCAGGATCTCCTAGATCGTTGTGTGGTTGTGTATTTAGATGACATTCTGATTTACTCCGCTGACCCAGTTCAGCATGTTAAAGATGTTCGTCAGGTATTGCAGCGTCTCCAGGAAAACGGACTCTATGCTAAACTGGAAAAATGTGAGTTCAACATTGAAGAGGGTGAATTCCTGGGGCATATCATTTCTCCCCAGGGAATCCGCATGGACCCCAAGAAAGTAGAGGCTGTGTTGTAATGGCAGCGACCACAAAATCGTAAGGACTTGCAGCGGTTCCTTGGCTTCGCTAACTACTATCGTCAGTTCATTCCTGCTTACGCTGACATTGCTGCACCTTTAAACCGTCTCCTCCATCCCAAAGAGCCTTTCCGGTGGACTCCGGAAGCAGAGAAGGCTTTCTCTACCTTGAAGACCCACTTCACTTCGGAGCCTATACTTCGCTACCCTGATCTACAACTGCCGTTCATAGTGGAGGCTGACGCATCTAGTGTTGCCTTGGGAGCAGTATTATCTCAACAAGAGAATCCCTCCCAAATCCCGCGTCCCTGTGCCTTCTACTCTCGGCAATTAAAACCTGCAGAAAAGAATTATACGATTTGGGAGCGTGAACTGTTGGCCATCAAAACAGCTTTTGATGTATGGAGGCATTACCTTGAGGGAGCTCGACACCCTGTGCAAGTGCTAACTGATCACAGAAACCTGGAACATTTACAAACAGCTCGGTGATTGTCTCAGCGACAAATCCGGTGGTCTTTATTCTTTTCCCGGTTTGATTTTCGTATCAAGTATATTCCTGAAGCTCAGAATAAGAAAGCTGATGCATTATCTAGAAAACCTGAATATGCGGCACCAGTGAAAGAGACCTTAGTGGCACCCATCTTGCCTCCCTCCGTGTTCGCAGCCACAAGTCCGTGTTCCAACTTGGCAGAAGAAATCCGGAAGTCTCAATCTCAAGATCCATGCACTCAGCAACGTCTTCAAGAACTTCAAAATGGGGAGCATGGAGAGTTTTCTGCACAACAAGGGTTACTACTACATTGAGGAAGGTTATATGTTCCTGCTGGTCCCCTTCGTAATCAGGTATTGCATCTTTCTCATGATTCTTTACCTGCTGGACACTTTGGACTTTATAAAACCCTGCATCTTCTCACAAGGGAGTTCTGGTGGCCACAGGTCCGAGCTGATGTTACCAGATATGTGGGTTCCTGTGAAGTGTGTCGGCGAGCAAAGGATGTGGTGGCTAAACCTTCGGGTCTGTTGCATCCTTTGCCAATACCCTCTGGTCCTTGGAATGCTGTGTCACTGGATTTCATCACGGATCTTCCTCGCTCCAAAGGATTTACCTGCATCCTGGTCTTCGTAGATTTGTTCACGAAAATGGCCCACTTCATTCCTTGTCCTAAACCTCCTACCGCAGCAGAAACAGCTCATCATTATTTACAACACCTCTTCAGGCTTCATGGTTCACCTGAACACCTTATTTCGGATCGTGGACCCCAATTCACCTCTGGTTTCTGGGAAGCTATGCACAAGGCACTAGGAACCCAAGTCCACCTGTCATCCGCTTATCACCCCCAGTCAGATGGTCAGACTGAGCGTACCAATGCCACCTTGGAACAATATTTACGCTGCTACACATATTATCAACAGGACAATTGGGCGGATTTGTTGCCTTTAGCCGAATTTGCATACAATAATGCGGTACATTCATCCATTCGTCAAACCCCATTTATGGCCAACTATGGATACCATCCTCGGTACTTTCCTACCACCCTTCCTTCCACCTCTGTACCAGCTACCGATGCTTACCTTCAAGAACTTCATAGCATTCAAAAACTATTAAAAGAACAACTTAATCATGCTAAGGAAGCATATAAGAAGACAGCGGATAAGAAAAGGCAAGAAGGTCCACAGTTGAATCCGGGCATGAAGGTTTGGCTCTCCACCCGATATTTGAGACATCCTGGGCGATCCCGAAAACTAGATCCTTGATTCATCGGCCCTTACCCCATCCTAGAAAAAATCAACCCAGTGGCGTTCCGTCTGCAATTACCTGCTTCTCTCCATATTCATCCTGTGTTCCATCGTTCTCTCTTGGTCCCAGCTAAAGACCCTGACCCCAACCGACCACCAAATCCTGAACCTCCTCCACCGATATTGGTAGAAGGAGAAGAGTATGAGGTCCGCCAAATTTTGGATTCCCGGATACATCGGGGGGGGGGGGGGGTTACAATACTTTGTGGACTGGGAAGGGTATGGACCAGAAGATCGTTCTTGGGAACCGGTATCTAACTTGCATGCGCCGGAGTTGATTCAGCAATTTCATGATAATTATCCAGATAAACCTGGCCCATCGGAAGAGGGGGATAGTGCCAGGACCCTGCCTGTCATAGAACCTGAATGTGAAGGGTTAAATGCTGAAGAACAGCAGGAGGAGCCTTGCAGTTCAACTCAGCAGGCTGCTGAGTCTGAGGACGCAGCTGAGGGCACATCTCATCCTCCTATGAGGGCTAGGAACAGGATCCTGCAAAGAAGAACTAACAGGAGAGCCAGGGAAAGGATCTTTAATGATAGGCGTAGAATTAGATCTGAAAGCCCTGAGTTCTAGCAGGAGCCTTGCCAGAGATAAGCAGGAGCCTTGCCAGAGATATGGGTGTGTTCCCTGGTTTAGGATAAAGCTAGCAAGTTTACCCTGAAACCTCTGTGGGAGCAACGCGCCACTTACCTAGTCACCACGTTCCTGTGTGTATCCAGACTCTGTTTCCTGACCTTGGACCGGCTTTCTGACTACGTTTCTCTGTACCCTTGAACTTGGTATTTGGCTCTGTACGGTATTTTGGCTTTGATTCAGACTGTACTTTGTTTGTTATCTGGATTACAACTAAAGTTCCTGGCAAAGAACTGAACTTGGCTTGCTGTGTATTCTGTGTGCGGGGCTCGACATCAGGAATCAGGGATTTCCTTACCATCTGAGACCTGGTTCCACTGCCCCTATCTAACATAGCCCCAGACTCCTGACCCAAAGGGTGCCCCCCTTCCTCTCTCTCTCTCTCTCTCTCTCTCTCTCTCTCTCTTTTTTTTTCTCTCTCTATCTTTCTTTTTCCTTTTTTCCTCTTTTCCATCCTTCCTTCTCCTCCCACCCCTTCTACCCTGGGTGTGCTTAAACATGTTTTCCTGTCCTATTCTATGATCTCTTTAACTTTAATCTGGGGCAAGGGGGTTATGGCACAGAAGAACAGGCATCACGGCGGCATCATGAGGCAAGCCACATCTTCTGGAAAGAATCCATTTTCAAAGTTTCTGGCACGTCCACAACAGATGTTTCCTGGATCACCAGAGCTCCTGGCACAGATGTTTGTCACCGCCTGGGTCTCTCCATTGTCCCACCTCTACACTCACAAAAGGAGTCTCCAGACACCTCCGGATTATCCCATCAGCTTTCCTTCTCCTATTGACTTTTTGTATCAGCTTTCCCCAGCCTCTATTGATTTTCTGATTTCCATAGCTTGCCCAGACCTATGGACAATACCTTGCTTTCCCTTCCTATTGTCTTATCATGATGGCCCAATCAAAGGACTTTCTGGACTCATTAACACCTCAGTGGGCATCCGGCTCCAGCCTGCCAGAGACCGCCCAGGACCACCTCTGGCCAACCCCTGGACTACATTGATTGGACCATTTGAAGATCGTCCTTCAGCACACCCCTGGGCAGGCGCCACCCAAGGAAGGGAGGGGGGGAATCAATAAAAGTTGGGGTTTCTTTGTGTTCAGGGTCAGACGTCTTTGCCCGGTTCCTGGCTTGTGTCCACCTACTGTCTTTATTGGGCCAATAAACACAGTATTTTCTCTTGGATTTCTCTCGCGTTGGATGCTTCATTGGGCTTTTGGGATCCAGCAAATCTCAGCAGGGCTAGCCTGTCTGAAATAGAATTTTAACTTTGCTTAATATTCAACAACAACCTTGAGCGGGTCCAGAGGAGGGCGACCAGGATGGTTAAAGGTCTGGAATGTATATCTTACAAGGAGCAACTAAGGGATCTGGGAATGTTTACCCTTACAAAGAGAAGGTTGAGAGTGGATATGATAGCCATGTTTAAATATCTGAAAGGATGTCATATTGAAGAGGGAACAGGTTTGTTTTCCATGGCTTCAGAGACTAGGACTCGGGGCAATGGTTTCAAACTACAGGAAAAGAGATTCCATTACAACAGGCCTGCCCAACAGGTAGACCATGGGCTCCCAGTAGCCTGTGAAGGGTTCAAAAGTAGCCCGCCAGCTATCAATAAAAAAGTGAGGGGATAAGTTATCCACCCCTTCCTCCCTCATCCCAAGGACCACCACTGCCCCAGCAAAGTTCTGGGTCAGCCAGCCCACTGTCTCATCTCAGTGGGGCAGTTCAAGGGTCATGGCGCAGTCCGCTGTTCCCCCCACCGGCCAGATGATGGATGTGCCACTGTCTTGTGACAAGCTGAGTTGCTGGTGCGGAGTGGAGGAAGGAGAGGGGTGAGAGGTGGGGTTGCAGGTGTGCCCATCTCCTTTGTGCAGTGGCATCTCCCTTCTCCCCCCACCCCCGGACAATTCCCTCCATAACGGATTAACTGATTTTCAGTGCATTCCTATGGGAAACCGCTGCTCTACTTACAAATTTTTTACTTATGACCATGTCCTCGGAAGGAATTGATAAGATTTGTAAGTAGAGGTTTTAGTGTAGTAGCCCTCAGGCACTTTGGGCTGAAAAAAGTAGACCTCGGCCTGTTCAAAGTTGGAAAACCCTGCATTAGAACATTAGGAAGAACTTCATGATAAGGTTCCCCATTATATTCTTGCTAAGAAGTTAGTAGAAAGTGGGATAGATAGTGCTACTGTTAGGTGGATTTGTAATTGGTTGACTGATCGCACCCAAAGGGTGATCATAAATGGCTTCTCTTCAGCTTGGAGAGACGTGACCAGTGGGGCGCCCCAGGGTTCTGTTCTGGGTCCAGTGCTGTTCAATATCTTTATTAATGACTTGAAGGAAGGAATAGAGAGTATGCTAATTAAATTTGCAGATGATACCAAATTGGGAGGGGTTGAGGATAGGATGAAAATTCAAAAAGACCTTGACAGATTAGAGTGCTGGGCCAAAGCTAACGGAATGGATTTCAACAGAGGGAATTGTAGGGTGCTACATCTAGGTAAAAAGAATGAATTGCACAGATATAGGATGGGGGATACATGGCTGGAGAACAGTACCTGTGAAAGAGATTTGGGAGTCTTGGTGAACCACAAATTGAACATGAGTCAGCAGTGTGATGCGGCAGCCAGGAAAGCTAATGCAATTCTTGGTTGCATCAACAGAACCATAGTGTCTAGATCAAGGGATGTGATAGTACCACTCTATTCTGCTCTGGTCAGACCCCACCTGGAGTCCTGTGTCCAGTTCTGTGCGCCTCAGTTTAAAAAGGATGTTGACAACCTCGAGTGGGTGCAGCGGAGGGCGACCAGGATGGTTGAGGGTCTGGAGGAAATGCCTTATGAGGAACGGCTTAGGGAACTGGGAATGTTTAGCCTTTCAAAAAGAAGGCTGAGGGGGGATATGATAGCTATGTTTAAATATTTGAAAGGATGTCATATTGAAGAGGGAACAGGTTTGTTTTCCATGGCTTCAGAGACTAGGACTCGGGGCAATGGTTTCAAAGTACAGGAAAAGAGATTCCATTTGAACATTAGGAAGAACTTCATGACAATCAGAGCTGTTCGGCAGTAGAATATGCTGCCACAAAGGGTGGTGGAGTCTCCTTCCTTGGAGGTATTTAAGCAGAGGCTGGATGGTCATCTGTCGGAAATATTGTGCTGGGGTTTCTGCATGGCAGGGGTTTGGACTAGATGGCCCTTGAGGTCTCTTTCAACTCTATGATTCTATCATTCTATGATGGTTAGAGCTGTTCGGCAATGGAATATGCTGCCACAAAGGAGGGTGGTGGAGTCTCCTGTGGAGGTTTTTAAGCATAGGCTGGATGGCCATCTGTCCGGAGTCCTGTGATGGGGGTTCCTGCATGGCAGGGGGTTGGACTAGATGGCCCTTGAGGTCTCTTCGAACTCTGTGATTCTATGAATCCCATCCACCCCTATTCTTTCCCTTGTATCTTGTATACTTCATCCTATCTCCTGGTTCTCAATTCTACTCCCTAGTCTAGAACAATTTCATTAATCACCAACTTGGGAAATGCAAAGGCCTCAATCTAAATGAAAGTTGCCACTATAGTAATAGAATCAATGGCTTTTAAAGTTTTGACTTAATGATGAAACAAAGCTCCTTTAATTGGGGCTACAAACTGCATATTCTAGAGGCCAAGGTGTGCACCAGCCGTTGGGTACAGCTCAGTGGTTCAGACATCTGGTTGCAGATCCAGAGGTTGGGAGTTTGATTCCCTGCTGTTGATGCTTGACGGGCGATGGACTTGATTGATCCCAAGAGTCCCGTCCTGGAGATGAAGAAGATGATGATGATGCTGCTGCCGCCGCCGCCAACATAAACTTATTTGCACTCATCAGGGTATTATCAATGTAATGGTAGGCACAGCGAGCTGGTTAAAAAAAGTGTGATTGAATTGGTTTAACTGTTAAACGCTTCAAAATATTAGGCTGGGTATGTATGTATGTTTGCTACACTTTGTGCTGTGTCCTGATGTGCAGCTGCAATTTTGTGCACACACCACACACGCACAAATATTTTGAGGAAACTGAGCCGTGTAGGAGCTGTGGACTCTTAAAATGAAGAATGAAAAGCTCTAGTACACCCATGTCCAAAGTCCGGCCCGCGGGTCAAATCCGGCCCGTTAAGCCATTTTGATTGGCCCGCGACTGCTGCCAAGGCCTGCACCCACGGAATGAAGGTGACAGCCTGTAAGGAGCCAGTGGGTGGGGCTTGCAAGGGGTCGGGGGGGGTGTCTTACAGTGGGGTGGCAGGATCAGGGAGCAACTGGCCCCCAACACATTCTCAGCCACTAAATCTGGCCCTCCTTACAAAAAGTTTGGACACCCCTGCTCTAGTAGATCATGGTCAGGCAACGTAGAGACCCAAGTCATTCTCACAAACGAGAAAACTATTTTGACAGTTTCCTCCCTATTGGGAGCACATTATTTCAATTTTTGCATTTTAAGAAAAAGTAAAAATTAAATTTTAAAGAATTAAATTTTTGGTTTTGGAAAAAATATCTATTTTGGTCACTAATAGTTGTATTTTGCTCAAACCCCAAGGACCTGTTGCCTTACAGCAGCCTGGAAGAGCAACCGTATATGGGCACAGCAAGACTTGAACTGGTTGTGAGGTTTGGTTACATCACTGATTGTGTGTCACGGCTCCTGCAGCAAGCCCGTCAGAGCTGAGAGGAGGAGATTTCTCTTACTGTCTCTGGTAGGATATTGGTAAAAAAAATTGAAAGATGAAGTACAGGGTTGGTTTTTTGGTTCAAAAGAAAATGAGCTTGATGCTATGATGGCTTTTTCAACTACTGCTGCTGACCAAGACAAAGGTGCTGACACTGAACTTGTTCCTGTGCAAAAATGAAAAACCTTCCAGTGAGTGGGGCCTCCTTTTTCAATGATTAATTTCAGACGGCGCATTTCAATGCATCTCTTCATTTTGAGACTTTCTCACCCAAAGACGAGCAAAACATGTGAATATTAGAGATGGGCATGACTTGAAAAAAATTTTTTTCGAGTTGTCGTTAGTCGGGCCGGTTCCGTTTCGGGTCGTTTCCGTTTTTCGCGAAAATTCGCAAAAATTAGTCGGTTCATTTTTTTCGTTTTCGTTAGTACTGGTTTTTTGGGGGGGAGCGGGCTCCAGGAGGCACCTCTCTGGGGTGGGTGCCTCCTCTGGCCCGCTATAAAGGGAAAGCGGGCTCCTGGAGGCACCCGTGGGTGCCTCCTATCCTCACCCACTAGGAAGGGGAAGCAGGCTCCAAGAGACCCCTCAACATGGGGGTCTCCCCTCCTCACCTGCTGCTGCTGCAAAATGCTATGCAATAGCCATATGGATATTGCATAACAGAATGTGCAGACAGTGACTGTGAAGACTAGTGGATGGCACTGAACCCAGAGCCATAGTGAGATGCCTAACTAAGGCTCTCGCACCACCACGTCTCACACAGAAGGGAATTGTACTTGCGTGTAGTGCAATGCAAGTACATCTGGCTTAGGGTTAAGGTGGGTTAGGGTTAGGGCTAGGGTTAGGCTAGTGACGGGTAAGGTTACGGTGGGCTAGTGGGTTGCACCTCTGGGTGCCTCTCTGACCCACTAAGAAGACAGTCTGTGACGTATGGGTACAGACTCGGAGTCAAGGGTTAGGGTTAGGGTTAGGGCTAGGGCAGGTTTTAGGGGGCTTTTTGGCACATCCCAGAAGTCTCCATGGCCAAGTGGCCATGCGATTGGTGGGATGGCTCCAAAAATTTGCATGGTCGTCCACTCCCACATGGCTGGCCACTTGGCCAGCCCATCTTTGCGCAGGTGTAAAAAAAATAAATAAAATAAAATTAATGGAGGACAGAGGAGGAGAGGAGAGACATTTTGTTGCAAGAAAAAACCCACTGCTACTGTGAAAAATCTGGCAGTTTATAAATTTTCGCGTGTTTCTGTTGTGCTTGTGTGTTTTTGGACCACGATTTCAAAAACAATATTGCGTTCGCCGCCCCATTTTGGATCCCCCGCCCGCACCGCATGGCATGGCGACTCGAGTCCGGCTGCCCAGGACGGGGGGGAGGCGGGACCCTCCCTTCAGAAACCACCCCTCCGGTAGGTACCCTGCGCCCTTAGTCAAGCAGGCATTTTTCCGCCTCCTTTTTTGGCCCGGGAATGGGTGGGGGGGAGAGTTTAAAAGTTTTTTCCTGTGCCATCCGTGCCGCTTGCTTGCGCTTTAATTGCGGCGGCCGGCGAGACTGGGCTTTTTGCCGGCTGGCTGCGAGCCTGCGGCGAGTCCCACAGAGCAGCCCACTAGGACGGGGGATGTGGGGGGAGGCCGGGGACCTCCAGAAACAACCCCTCTGGTAGGTGCCCTGAGGCACGGCAGGCATTTTTCCGCTTGCTTTTCGGCTGGGAACCGGGTTTTTTTAACGTTTAAAAACTTTTTTTCTGTGCCGCGTGGCATCGCGCGATCGCGCGATGCAAGGAACGAGCACGACAAATCAGACCAAAATTGTTCGTTCGTCGGTTTGAGCTCGAAGTCTGGCGGAGTAATTCCCATTACCGTTTCCGTAGAGTAACGGAAACGAGTAACGGAAACGGAAACGGGAATACCGCTAAGTCGTGCCCATCTCTAGTGAATATCCTTAATACAAGATGGGTAGGTGAAAGTCAGGAAAAGTTGAATCCAGCCCAACCCTAAGGCCTTTTCCACAGGAAGAAAGAAGCAACTCTCCAGAGGTTTCTGCCAAGAGTCCAAACCATCTTGCTGGTGGCGGATGGCATCTCTGCAGACACCTTTTTCATCCCCTTGGAGGTGACCTTAGGATGTTGGTGGGCTGAAATATGCTGGGTGTGAAGACCAAATCATAGCAGTTGTATCCAAGGGCTCTCTCTCCTGTGGCGGTCATCTCCATTCAATAAAAACGTGCCTAAACAGAGGACAATAAGAGCTGAAACCCTTTTCCTCTTTCCACCGAGAGCAGGCCAGGGCAAAAAGTTCCACTCAACATCCAGGCGCAACAGGGTACTAAGCTGGGAAGAGGCGGGGCTTTGCTCAGCAATCTTGGTGTGATCAAAGGTCTGTCTCGTGTCCTACTTTATGCATTCAAGTAAATGCGTTCAGTCGCTATCAAGTCGCACCGGGAATTCAGGCCCCTTTGATTTAAGTGGCCACGCTGGAACGGAACTGCTTCCTCGCATTTCTATTTACAGTCCTGAAGGTGGTGCTAGATGCCCTAAAAGCACATCCAATCTCGCCTGATCTCGGAAGCTAAGCAGGGCCAGCCCTGGTTAGTATTTGGATGGGAGACCACCAGGGAATACCAGGCGCTGTGTAGGAACCTGGAGTAAGAACTGGGAAGATACTCCAGTAGTCCTGCCAAGAAAAAACTCCACGGACATGGAGCCACAAAGAGTCGGTCATGACTGTAATAATACAACACACACACACACACACACACACACACACACACACACACACAGGTGGTGCTATTAAAAATAATATTGCATTAATATGCAATAAGGCCCTTTTCTATAATAATAATAATAATAATAATAATAATAATAATAATAATAATAATAATAATAATAATAATAATAATAATAATAATAATAATAATCAGAGCAGCATTGCTTTTCTACTGGGTTCTATTATCATATATGTGTGTGTTTGCAGTAAACTTATTTTGAAAGCAGCAATAGGAACTCAAGTTGAAGGACACACTGTCAAGTTAGACTTCAGCTGCAACAGTGATGGGATTTATGCCGTGGAACCCCCTCCCTTTTCTTCTGGGGGGGAAATCTTGTTTTTTAATAGGAATTTAGGCTTGAGACTACATGGAAATAAGCATGATGGGACATAGTGTGAGTTGTTAAGCTGGTTGTATTAGACCAGGAATGTTTGCCACTCCAGATGTTTTGGACCACAACTCCCATAGTCCTTTGTCACCAGCAATCTAAGCTTAGAATTCTGGGAGTTGTGGTCCAAACCATCTGGAGGGTCGAAGTTTGGTCATGCCTGTATTAGACCTTATCTGTGGAATGTAGAGGAGTAGACATAACAAACTAGCGGCACAGAAAATGGTTAGCTACCGTTGGTCAATTATGTCATGTGACACCTGGAAGCTGTGAGAAGATGAGAAGACAGAGAGAAGCCATTATTATACTGGTTATGATGATGATGAGCTTAGGATCGCTTTGAGCAATGGAGCTCACAAGTGGAATAGGAAAAGTTAGCTCAGAAGAAATCTTGAATGTAATCAGTTAGGATGACTTAGATTTTATTATTCTTAGGGAAATAAAACTATTATTGAGATTTGTTAAGGTTTTGATATTTTTGATACTTTTTGAACTCTTATTTTTGTATCTTAAGGATAGAAAATAAAATACTGTTTTTGAAAAGTAATGTGGCCTCTTGTTTTGAAAAGAACCCAGAGTAAATCAGAAGGTGGAGATGTTTTGGAGCATTTTGTCTCAAAGAAAAGGAATTCTGTTTACTTTTGAGCTTGGCTAGTGCAAACCCCTTTTTGATTTACTGTGCAGGGACTTGGAACCAAATACAGACTCAAACTTAGTAGGTCTCTGACCCCAAGATCTGCCAAAATCCCCGGTTGAACGTGTGGTATGTGAGTTATGGATGAAGCAGTGCAGCAAATGACATCTGTCAATGCTGTGAAGAAAGACTGGACCACTCTCAGTGCATTTATTTGTTTATCAAAAAATAAACGAGGGACTTTGAAGTTCCAGATCTCAAGGGTAAACCCGGATGAGGAAGATTTGAAAAGCATTACTACTTGGCTTTTTGTTCCTTCTTCGGAAAACAACAGGAGGCCAGTGGCTGCATTGAAATTGATCTATCTCCTACATCAGTGATGGTGAACCTTTTAGAGACTGAGTGCCCAAACTGCGATTCAAAACCCACTAATTATTCGCAAAGTGGCAATACAGCAATTTAACCTGAATACAGGTGGCCGTGAAGGGGTGATGTTGGGGGCCCACAGAAAGGGCTCCTTTGAGTGCCACCTTTGGCACCCACGCCATCAGTTCGCCAACACTGTCCTACATAATATAGGGCCAGTAAAATTTTGAAATTGCATTCCCCTCCATAAAGTTCAACAAGATTTGGACAAAAAGATCTACATTTGTTTCAAATGAGTGCATCTTCTTTAACGAAGCGCGTAAGATGGGGTGACCGGACAGTGCTTGAACGGGCCTCGTTCTATCTCATTCTGTCTCGTTTGGTTCTCGTTGCGCCCAAGCAAGTGTCGCAAGTGAAAGAGGGAGCCCTGCTGCTGCTGCATCTATCGCCCCTCCGATGTGGCTCTCCTTATGGTAAACATGGCAGATGATGAAGCCACTGCTGTACAGATTTGGCGCTTCAGGTTCTCAGAAGAGAAACTAGTCTGGGAAATTTGGATGGCTTGCCTGATGCAAGACCAAAACGGGAAAACACTGTTGTGATGTCACCAGTAATAATCCTGTTGCTTTGATTCTTTTACGTTCCGTGGCACAAGGGCTCCCTTCAGAAATTCCATCAAGACCCCTTCGCAATGGAAGCCCTTAGGTGTATCATTGAGATTAACACACTTTTCAATAGTGGTCCGTTTCTGGTTTTTGGGTTTTTTGTTTGTTTGTTTGTTTGTTTGTTTGTTTGTCCTTGGGATGTTAGCAGTTGGGCTTGCAGTTGAGGCACTCATTCATCGTCATCATCTTCGTCATCATCTTTGCTGGGCGCGCACCTCTGGAAGCAGTTCACCAACAGGGCCAACAGGAAGCTGGAAGCGATGGCGGCAATGGAGACGGCAACACCGGAGAAGATGATGATAATCAGGTCTGTGAGAGAGAGGCTGAATTTGCAGTCCCTAAAACTGGCCTCCGTTAATTCGCTGAGAAAGACCGTTATCTCCTCCACGGGGACTGTGCACTGGATTTCACTCAAACCTATCGGGAGAGGAAGAGAGGAAGGAAAGAGAGAAGGGAGAGAGCGTTATTCCTTCTCCTTCGAAGACTGTTGGCCGCCTCACCATATAAAATAATGTGTGAAGCAGGTGAAAAAGCCAGGTTACAGCCCTTTAACATTCTTGAGTAACTTATACCCACACTGACCAGCCACCTCACAGTACCACCAATTAGTGCTGCACCCCGTATGTCAACACATATCAAAGCATGAGGGGCAGGAAGATCCAGTGGTTAGATGGATGAGCCGTGACTTAGACAGCCCCATTCTTATTATCTCCATGAGGCCATTAAACACGCCAAGTGATGTTAGACCCATGGGTCGCAAGCTTGGGCAACCCAGGTATTCTTGGACTACAAATCCCAGAATCCTTTGCCACCTGCTGTGCAGGCTGGGCTTTCCGGGGGTTGCAGTCCAAGGACATCTGGGTTGCCCCTGCCTTAAACAAAGCAGAGCCAGAGAGTTCACAGGATCAGACCTTGTGCCAAGTTCCACCTGTGGAGCTCCGACTTAGAATCATAAAATCCTAGAGTTGGGAGAGACCTCAAGGGCCATCCAGTCCAACCTTCTGCCATGCAGGAACCCCCATCACAGTATTTCCGACAGATGGCTATCCAGCCTCTGCTTAAAAACCACCAAGGAAGCAGACGCCACCACCCTCCTTTGTGGCAGCATATTCCACTGCCAAACAGCTCTAACTGTCATGAAGTTCTTCCTAATGTTCAAATGGAATCTCTTTTCCTGTAGTTTGAAACCATCACCCCGATTCCTAGTCTCTGAAGCCATGGAAAACAAACCTGTTCCCTCTTTGATATGACACCCTTTCAAATATTTAAACATGGCTATCATATCCCCTCTCAGTCTTCTTTCTTGAAGGCTAAAGATTCCCAGTTCCCTAAGACATTCCTCATAAGACATTTTTTCCAGACCCTCAACCATCCTGGTCGCCCTCCTCTGCACCCACTCGAGGTTGTCAACATCCTTTTTAAACTGAGGCGCACAGAACTGGACACATTACTCCAGGTAGGGTCTGACCAGAGCAGAATAGAGTGGCACTATCACTTCCCTTGATCTAGACACGATGCTTCTGTTGATGCAACCAATAATTGCATTGGCTTTCCTGGCTGCCGTGTCACACTGCTGACTCATGTTCAATTTGTGGTCCACCCGGACTCCCAGATCCCTTTCACAGGTACTATATTCCAGCCAGGTATGTCCCATCCCATACTTGTAAGACATCTGTTGGAAATACTGTGATGGGGGTTCCTGCATGGCAGGGGGTTGGACTGGATGGCCCTGGAGGTCTCTGCCAACTGATTCAAGCTACAGGGCTTCGACACATGCAAGACAACAGTGACTATCCCTTTGGGGAAGTAACACAGTGTGCACTCATTGAACAAAAAAATACTGAGGTGACACATAAAGATAGAATCATAGAACTATAGAATTGGAAGGGCCTTCTAAGGCCATCATAGAATCATAGAGTTGGAAGAGACCTCAAGGGCCATCTAGTCCAACCCCCTGTCATGCAGGAACCCCATCACAATATTTCCAACAGATGGCCATCCAGCCACTGCTTAAAAACCTCCAAGGAAGGAGACTCCACCACCCTTTGTGGCAGCATATTCTACTGCCGAACAGCTCTGATTGTCATGAAGTTCTTCCTAATGTTCAAATGGAATCTCTTTTCCTGTAGTTTGAAACCATTGCCCCGCGTCCTAGTCTCTGAAGCCATGGAAAACGAACCTGTTCCCTCTTCAATATGACATCCTTTCAGATATTTAAACATAGCTATCATATCCCCCTCAGTCTTCTTTTAGAGAGGCTAAACATTCCCAGTTCCTTAAGCCGTTGCTCATAAGACATTTCCTCCAGACGCTCAACCATCCTGGTCGCTGTCCTCTGCACCCACTCGAGGTTGTCAACATCAAGTCCAACCCTCTGCTTAGTGCAGGAATCCAAATCATAGGCGATCTGACGGAGGGTGGTCTAATTTTCTTTCAAATGCCTCCAGTGTTGGAGCCCTCACCACCTCCTGGGGTCATTGGTTCCATCACCCTACTGCTCTAACTGTTATGAAGTCCCCCCTGCCCCAGATATTCAGCCTGAATCGGGGTTGCCTTCACTTTAGCCCATTATTATGTGTACTGCATTCCCAAATGACTGAGAACAGAACCCTCCCTGTCTTCCAAGTATTTGAACAGTGCCACCTTCAGTCTTCCGTTCTCTAGACTAAACAGTCTGTCCTTCAATTTGTCCTCCTAGGGGGTTGGTGTCCAGTCCCCTGATCCTCTTCCTTGCCATCCTCTGAACTTGTTCCAGTTTGTTGGTGTCCTTCTTCAAGTGTGGCATCCAGAACTGAACATAGTCCTCAAGATGAGGCCAAATGGAGGGGGCCAGGTGCCTCAAGAGACCTTGAAACAATGACTCTGTTGATGCAGCCCAAAATAGCATGGACCTTTTTGGAAGCTACATCACACTGCGGACTCATATACAGCTTGTGATCTAGAGAACAATTCCCAAATCCTCCTACGTGTGTTGGGGGACAGAAGGAACGGAACGGTGGCACAGATCAAAATGGATCAAAAACACCCCAGTTACTTTACAAAGGTCTCTATCCATCTGCTACAAGTTTGCGAGTCTGCGACATTCCACACTCTGCTCTCTCTCCCTCCCCCCCTCGTGTGTGTGTGTGTGTGTGTGTGTGTGTGTGTGTGTGTGTGTGTGTGTGTGTGTGTGTGTGTGTGTGAGAGAGAGAGAGAGAGAGAGAGAGAGAGAGAGAGACAGAGACAGAGAGAGAGAGAGAGAGAGAGAGAGAGAGAGAGAGAGAGAGAGAGAGAGAGAGAGAGAGCATTATTCCGTTTCCTCCATTGTCTCAGAATGAGGGCACTGTGCAATACAAGGACAAGGTTATCAACCTCTATTGCTGCTGAAAGCATGGCAGCCCAAACATTTAAAAATATCGTAGGAAATAAGAGAGAGTAGCTACTACTACTGCAAAGCAGACCCCTCCCCCCCAGACAGAAAAAAGAACACACACCCATGAGACACTGTTCCCCTGGAATTTCAACGAAATTGTTCTCCCAATCTCTTGCGACCACAAACAAGTTGAAAACTTCTGGTGCTTCAGTCTGTCCACACTCGGATATTGCATCCCCATGGCTTTAGTAGTGCTTACTCCTAATTAAGTGCCTGCAGGATGTCACCTGAAGCAAGAATGGCCTGATTCACCCAGAAGATCTGGACCTGAGTTCTAAAGGACCTGTAGTAGTTTTGAATGATGGGCTCTATAATCCAAAACACCTCTCTGAGACTCCTGAAAGAAGCCCTGTTTCCAAGACCACAACTGATGAGAGAGGGAGAACTCAGCATGTAATTAGAGATAAACCAGAAACGAATCACTGCAAGCATATTGCAGATTAAAATGAACCGGAAGACTGAAGCTTCAGGAGGCAGCCAACGGGGGGGTGTGTGTGTGTGTGTCCCACAGTGGGATTAATTGCCGAACACTCAGTTGTGGGAGGGAGTCTGTCATTCTGGAAGCCTCCCAAGGCCACTCAGATGAACAAGCCAGGAGGAAAAGGAAGTGGGGTGCAAGACGGCAGATGGTCCCACCTCCCTGAAGAACGAAGGCTGGTCCCAACAGTACCAGCTGCTCCTCTCTGGTACTTAGCTAAGGGGAGCTGCCCCTGGAGACGAGAAAGGACCACACTGGCAAATTAATGTGCCCAGATCATCATGCCTCCAAACTGTGCATCATCCTCTCCCGTCCCTTAAAGTCTTCTTGGCTCAGAAGCAAGAGACGGAACAACATTCCGCCCTTGAAGCTCGTGCTGTAAACATAGGTCCCAAATTAAATGCACGTGAGATGCAACCATGCACCCCAGACATTTGCCAATTAATGCCTTTGCACGGTAAATCAAAAAGGGGGTTGCACTGGCCGAGTTCAAAAGTAAAGAGAAATTCCTTTTCTCTCAGGCAAAATGCTCCAAAACATCTCCACCTTCTGATTTACTCTGGGTTCTTTTCAAAACCAGAGGCCACAATACTTTTCAAAAATAGTATTTTATTTTCTATCCTTAAGATACAAAAATAAGAGTTCAAAAAGTATCAAAAATATCAAAACCTTAACAAATTTCAATCATAGTTTTATTTCCCTAAAAATAATAAAATCTAAGTCATCCTGACTAACTGATTACACTCAAGATTTCTTCTAAGCTAACTTTTCCTATTCTACCTAACTGCAGTGAGCTCCATTGCTCAAAGTGATCCTAAGCTCATCATCAGCATAATAATCAGTACAATAATGGCTTCTCTCTGTCTTCTCATCCTCTTCTCACAACTTCTGGATGTTACTCACATAATTGACCAATGGTAGCTAACCATTTTCCGTGCTGCTAGTTTGTTATGTTTATTCCTCTACATTCCATAGATAAGGTCTAATACAAACTGAAATGTACATGTAATATTAAGTTTAACAATTCACACTATGTCCCATCATGCTTATATCTGTACAGCCTTGAACATTTTCCTTGTGAAGTCTGTATTTTTTCATTCCACATGTCTGTAAAAAGTGGACCTGATCCATGAAAGCTCACATTGAAATAGGCTCGTCTTTACAGCTACACAAGGTTTTCCTCTTTTTTATTGTTATGTTTCGTTCTTCTTTCCTCCGGCCTTTGCCTTCAGCCTAGGCCTGCCGCAGAATTATTAGAACAAGGGTGTCCTCCTGCGAACCATTGCAAAGCAGCCGGGGTGGGGTTGGGGTGGGGGGTTGGAAGGACCCAGCCTTTCACAGGGACAAATGGGTTTGCGAAACATGGAAGAGGGGATTGGATGGTATCCGTAGTTTTCCACTTGATTCTCAGTACAGGCAGAGGGAACGGTCCTTGCAGCAAAGCTACAGGGTGGCAGTGGAAGAGTTGAAAATCTTGTTAAACTCTTTCCTTTGGTGGCATAAATGGGGAGAGAAGGGGGGCCTTGCATGTCTTCCATGTAGCTTTCAGTCCTGGAAACTGAGGCCACCCATACAAATAGGATGAATGAAATTGAATATTTCTCCCCGCTTCCCTAGGCACCCCCCCCCACATCTGTTTCATTTGCAGCCTGCAAATAGAACTGATAGGCACCAGCCTTCCCTTGCCGTGAAAAGAAAGAAAAGCATCTCTGCACACAGAGATCTGATTTGCTCAATCAGCCTTAGCTTTAGGTTGGTCCAGGGTAGGCAGCAGCTTGGGAGTGGCGGGATGATGTAGCCCAAACAAAATTAAAGCAGATTTGACAGATGGTTGCCTAACGTTCTCTTGAATGCCTCCACCATCCCTCACCCCCTCTGGAGGGAACTAGTTCCATTATGATGCTCCTCTAACAGTTAAGAAGTTTCCCCCCAATATTCAGCCTAAAACTGGCTCCTTGTTGTTTGAGGCCACTCTTGTGTGTCTTTCACTCTGGAAAGATTGAGAACAGATCCTGCCATTCCTCTGTAGGACTACTGTTCATGTTTTCGTTAAAAAAATGCTTTCTAAAATGTCACTCTAGTGCAGTGTTGGTGAACGTATGGCATGTGGCATGTGCCAAAGGTAGCCCTTGGTGCCCTTTCTATGGGCACCCGACATTGCCCCTTCACAGCCACCTGTATTCAGGTTAAATGGCTGTGTTGGCACTTGGCGAAAAATGGGTGGGTTTTGAATCGCAGCTTGGGCACTTGGTCTCTAAAAGGTTCGCCATCACTGCTCTAGTGTGTAGGCCTCCCAGTCTGCTCACACAAACACAACAGGTTCGTACTTTGCTTCTCCTTGCTTTCTTTTTTAATCAGTGGTCTCTCTTCTTTCTGGCTTTCTCTTCTGAATGAAGACTAATTTTAGGTCCTCTACTGGATTAAGAGATGAAAGGAGGGAAAGGAGCATATGTGCCAAAATGTCTCTGCCAGACTGTCAGCCGGGACCAGACACTTGGCAGGTTTTTGAAATTCTTATACTGCCTTCTGGTCTGGAGACGATGGGATGCATGAGAATTGAGACACAGGCTGACCTGATACTGACCCCCCAGACTCAAAGGCAGAGAGAAAGTCATTTATCCTTGATTTGTTTTTGTTTTTTTGTATTATGTGAAGAGCCACTCCTCAACTCAATATATCAAATGCTATCAAACAAATCTGAATGTATATTTTGCCCCTACCTCACAGAGAAAACAGGGAGAAAACATGCGTAGCACTAGCAACATGTATTTTGAAAGGGGAAAAAGCATTTAAATGTATATATTTCCAGATTGGATGGGGATATATATATATATTTGAAAAGTCACCATCTGCCGATTAATCAGGAAACGGGACAGAGTGGATTTGTGGATTAACACATGATGCTCACTAAACACAGACCTAAAATAGCGTGACTTCTCTTATCTCGACTTCTGAGTCCTTGGCTCGGCTCGAGGCTCCTGGGGCAAGCGGTTCCAAAGCAGTGGCACCTTCTGGAGAGCAGGCTGATGGAGCCACGTGCCAAGAGGGCCAGAGAAGGGATTTGCAGTGGCCCTCGCAGAGTGGTCTGGCCAGCTCCCCTCCACCCATTAGGTTTCCATGGCTGAGCCAGGATTGGAACTCAGGGGCTCCGGAGTCCTCGTCCATTTGTACACAGGCACACAAGAGAAGACCCAGCACCTTCACTACCACCCATCAGGAGGACCTTGGAGGGATCAGCGGCAGGTCTGCAGAAAGTCTGCTTCTGCTTCTGCTTCTAACTTCGCCCAGTTCAGTGAGTTGGCTGCGTATTTTGAAAGGCCTCTCCTTTCTCTGGCAACCATGAGTTCCAAGAGAAGACGTTTTGGTTCATTTTTCATTCCGCCGGTGTCTCCTACCTGGGTGGAGTGCGAGTGGTCCTGGCCCGGTCCTCCTGGCTGTGGCACAGGCGGCAGAAGGGGGGGGGAGCCGACGGGCCTGTGCTACAGCTGGTAGGCGGGCCACATAGTTGGCAATAAAAATAAAATAAACATAAAAATAAAAATAAAATAAAATAAAAATAACCCAATCTGGCCTGCGGGCCAGCAGGATTAAAAATAAATTTTAAAAATTAATAAATATTTTTTAAAAACCAACCAGTGGGATTCGAAAAAGAAAAAGAAAAAAGGAAAACAAACCTGAACTAAAATGAATTACAAAACAAATTTTTTTCTAAAATTTTGTTTCATAATTAACGAAACGAACCAAACCAGAAAACGAAATGAAACGAAATGAAACGAACCACCATTTTTTTGGTTCATGCCCATCTATATCAGAAAGCATTTGCAGCCGTTTGTGACAGAGGCTGGCACGGCAGAGCGCGTGCCCGGCAAGAAGGCGCTCAAACATGGACAGGACACAGGCCACCTCTCAGGCCCCCGGACAGGGCACTGCTACCGGTCAATGAGGAGGGGCCTGCGGGGTTCCATACTAAGAAGCAGCAGGGTAGATGGGCAAAAAGCTACTTTCACCCACCCAGAATTTTTAAACTGTTGTATGTGTATGTGCATCATTATAAATAATAATAATTTTGATTATATACTTTTCTGGGTTTTAATTGCACTGTTATTGACTGCTGTTATGTTGTTCCTGAATGTTGTAAGCCGCCCAGGGTGACCTTTTAGGCCCGGCGGGCAGGAGATAAACAGATCAATCGGCTGCGAGCCTAGGCTCGCTCACTCAGCCGTATCACAGCGCTGGGATGGCCCGGTTCCCACCTGCCACAGGCTTCCCATGGCTCCAGCCCGCCCGCCCACTCCCTGGTGTCACCTGCCCTCTGCTTCCCGGATGCCGCTGCCAGTTCTTCCTGTATCCCCCCACCCCTGGTTCAGAGGTCAAGCAGTAGAAGGCCCACCGCTGTCATTTCCTAACCCCTTGGCATGGCGGGCTGTTAATGTGCACGCTTCTGATCATCCGAGGATACATGGAAATCCTTTTAAAGAGGTTTCCCTCTTTGTGTTCTTTTTTAAAAGACAAAATAATGATTATCTAATATTCATACTGAGCATAAGTGGAGATGTTTAATGCTACAGTTTATTTTCTTTGCACAAATGGAAGAATGCTCATTAAGACCAAGAGAATATAATCTGCCCTCTTACAAGAATGGAAGAAAAATGCACCTCCCTCCTCTTTCATGTTGCAACCAGGAGACAAGCATATTCCTACTCCTCAGTGGTTTTGGAGTGATGAAATCTGAAAGATGTAATATTTTTTCTCAGTGCTCTGAGATCTGATGCCTGAAGCCCTGGGGGGGGGGGTTCCATCTTCACTCCCGCAGCTTTGCCGAAGCCTGCTTTCCATTCAGAAGCACAAGAAACCCATCCAAAGCTTCACCGTCTGGCCTCCGTCACACCAGCTGTTGTGCTCTTATGGCCTCTTCCCAAGGACAAAGGCAGAGATTTGAAAAATAAAAATAAACAGAAGGCAGATGCTATCTTGACTCAGTCGCCTGCTTGCGGACAGATGTTGCTGGAATTTATTAGGGATTCGGCTTAACATCTACAGCAGTACTCAGATGGGCACTTGGCCAAGGAAGGCTTAGTGAACCTGTAATAAATGCTTGCACTGAAGGGCCAAAGGGTGAAACGCTCTTCAGCCAAAAAGCAACGTGAGGAAGGAACCTACTCTAGTTAGAGGCAGTGGCAGCAGATTCCAGAGAATATGTTTTCTGCCTGGGTTCTCGTATTCCCCCCCCCCCGGATCCCCAGCAATTATGTATGTTTTTTTCTTCTGCGCAGAATTGCAGGTGGTGACGAGGCATGACGATGCTAGAACAACGGGGCGTGGCAGATTCGGCATTCTATGGCTAACCCCAAGCCTGGCTGCAAAGCGGACCTTAAAATGTTGCAAGGCGAAGCACAGATCTCTCAGTCCAACGACCACCCCACCCCACCCCACCCCGTGGCCTGTTTTTAAAAACAGGCAAGATGCTCACAGCTGGGTTGCACGCGTGTCAACCTATCTCTTACTAGAGGCAGTTGAGAACAGACAAAAGAAAATAGTTTTTTCCAACCTGGATGCCTTCAAAAGGGGATTGGACATATTCCTGGAGGAGAAGTCCATCCCAGGTTACAAACCATGATGGGAAGATGTGTAATCTCTAGGCTTAAAACCGGGGTACTTCAAGGGCCAGATGCAGGGGAGTGCTATCAGGAGACAGAGATCTAGTCTCGTGTGCTCCCAGACGCATCTGGTAGGGCCACCGTGAGATCCAGGAAGCTGGACTAGAGGGGCCTTTGGCCTGATCCAGCACGGCTCTTCTTACATTCTTATGTTTGTAAGTTGTGCAGTGGCCCCAGTGTGTTCTCCCACCTCCTCCAGCTACTTCAATGTGGCCCATTTGCCATGCTTCTTGTGAAGGCCACTGTTTGGCAATCGCCCGTCACTGCACCATCCTGCACTAGACTCGGGCAAAGAACTCTTTTACGTCCTTCCTTGCTGGATTGGATGACCTTGACCAGAAGAGCTCATGCCAGGAGAAAATGCCACCTTCATCAAATGAGGAACGGGGCCAAGACAAAATAAATGAGTGCCAACAGGGAAAAATGAACGGCTTTGCTTTCAGAGAGGGGGAAAAATAAAAGAGGCCCGTTTCCACTGCATAGTGTGGTAGAACTATGGCAGTAGCGCAGTTGAAAAGCAGATAGAGCTCTAAGCAGACCACAGGATAAACATGAATCCACAGCATGATGGGGTGAGGTGGGGTGGAGGGTTGGCAGTGGTGGAGGACTGAATGTAGGCCAAGGGGACTGCAACAGAAGCCATGTACCCACATGTAGGGCAGCTTTGGTCTGTCAGGAGGTGGAGATCCGGGAATGTTTCCAGAGAAGGATGGCAGCATCAGTAGAAGTTCTGGAAGCCAGAATGTGAGGAATGATTGTGGAAGCTGAGTTTGTCCAGCCTGGAAAAAGAAAGGCTGAGGCGTGAGATGAGAGCCATGCCAAGGGGCTGCCACTGGAAAATGGAGCTGGAGGCGGATAAACAGTCAAAGAGGACCTTATTGCAAGCTGACCTCTCCAGGACCAGATGAACTGCCCCCGAGACTTCTGAAGGAACTGGCTGAAGGACCCTCATGGCCACGGCCCTTTGTTTTCTTGAAATCAGGGGAAACTGGTGAGGTGCCAAGTGAATGGAGGAGGGCGACCGTTGTCCCTCTCCCCAACTTGGGCAAAGGGAAGGACCTGGGAACTACAGTCCTGTTGGCCTGACATCAATCCCAGGGGAAATTTTGAAACAGATTATAAAGTGGCCACTCTGAAAGCGCTTAGAAATCAGTGCAGTAATAACTAGGAGCAAACATGGATTTGTCAAGAACAAATCCTGCCAGACTAACCCGATCTCATGTTTTGATCAGCTAACCTCCCTGGTGGACAGAGGGAATGCTGGAGATGTGATATATCTCAGCTTCAATAAAGCTTTTGACCAAGTTCCCCATGATATTCCGATTGGTAAGTTAACCAGGTGTGGGCTGGATAGGCCAAGTGTCAGTTGCCTACAGAATCATCCTCAGAGTGTATATGATTAATGTATCCTTCTCCAACAAGGAGGAGGGAAGATGTAGGGGTAACAACCCCCAGGCTCAGTCCTGGGTCTGGTGCTCTTCTGCATTTTTTATTAATAACTTGGACAAGGGTGAGCAGGGAATGTTTGGGAAATTCACAAAGACACAAAATTAGGTAGAACAGCTGATACCCTGGGAGAAAAAAACAAAATCCCAAAGGATCTTGATAGGCTGGAGGACTGGGGCGAAACCAAAGAATGAAAATTAATGGGGATAAATGCAAAGTAATGCACCTAAAAAAGAAGAAACCAAACACAGAGCTCCATGGGTCCTGGATCAACAAGATTACTAGATCACAAGCTAAACATGAGCCAGCAGTGTGATGTGGCTATAAAAAGGCCAATGTTATTTTAGGCTGCATGAATAGAAGGAGGCCAGTGGCCAAGCCCCGCGAGGCATTAGTTCCCCTCTAATTCGGCATGGGTTAGGCCTCATCTAGAGTCCTGTGTCCACAGTAAGAAGGAGGCTGAGCAATTGGAACAAGTTCAGAGGAGGGCAACAGGGATGGATGACCAACGGCTGGAAACCATTTCTTCCAAGGAAAGACTGAAAGAAATTTGCATGCTTAGCTTCGAGGTGTGTGTGTGATATGATAGCTCTTTTCAAAAACTCGAAAGGCGGTCATACAGAAAAGGGACAGGATCTGTTCTTGATCATCCCTGACTGCATGACACATGTAGCAACGGGCTCAAGGGACAGGGAGCCATATTTTGGTTTAATATCGGGAAACGTTTTGTAACATAGGCTGTTACCCCACATCCACTTTGTTGCTCTAGAAAGTGCTCTGAGATGCGGATCCTAAAATTGTTCCCCCACATCCATTGCGCTTTAAGCAAAATAAAGTGTGACCACACATGAACCCGAAGCGCGACTCAGCACATCTTCCTTGTACCTGGCCTCGGGGTGGTGGAATCCATGTCGCTGTTCCATTGCAGGTTTTTAAACTGGCACACGCGCCATGGGGTACCGTTTAATCCACAGCATAACTGTTCCGTTGCCATAGGGCCACCTAGTGGCACTACTTGGAGCAGCCACATGGCAGTAAATTCATAGTTTGAGAAGCCACTATGCATGGAAAGAAGCCAAAAAGGAAGTATTCACAGTCTGACAAATAACAAATGAAAATCGATATACAGTGGTACCCCAAATTACGAGGCACCCGACATACAAAAATCCCAACTTACGAACACTCTTCAGTGCTCCCCCACACATACACACTCACCAGCTGCTAACGAGCAAGATTGGGATTCCCCGTTTTGCGAGCAGCAGGTGTGTGAGAGGGTGTCGGGATTTGAATTGCCTTCCAGTCACGGAGGCAAATGCTGCCTTGGTGACTGGACGGCAATTCAAAAGTGGTGCACCACTTCTCTCCCCCCCCCCTCGCAGGGGCTCCAGAGAAGCAGCACACTACTTTTTAAATACTTTCCAGTCACGGAGGCAAATCGTGTGCAATCTTCTTGGGGGTCGGAAGAAGCTGCCCACACTTCCTCCCCCAGCCAGTGCCAATCAGCTGCTTGGTGCTGGCTTTGGGCCAGTGCTCCCGGGCCATTCCTATTGAAATGCATTGAGCCAATGCAATTCAATGGAGATGGCCCCGGGAGTGCTGGCCCGAAGCCAGTGTCAAGCAGCTGATTGGCGCTGGCTGGGGGAGGAAGTGTGGGCAGCTTCTCCTGAACCCCCCCCCCAGGGAATGGATTAATTGCTATTCAATGCATTCCTAAGGGAAATCGTTCCCCGACTTACGAGATTGTCAACTTACAAGTGTTCTCTCGGAACTCATTAATTTCGTAGTCGGAGTCCCACTGTACTGATATACCTACCTATCAGGTCTTCGTTTTTTAAAAAAAATAGTGCTGTGGGACCACGGTATCCTACTGGACCGGCTCTCTGAGGTAGGCATCGGGGGCACTGTTTGCAGTTGGCTCCGGTCCTTCTTGGAGGGTCGGCTCCAGTATGTGCAGCATGGCGGAGAGCTGTCGGCCCCGTGGACACTCCCTTGTGGGGTTCCGCAGGGCTTGCCTCTCTCCCCCATGCTGTTCAATATCTATGTGAGACCGCTGGCTGGGGTCATTAGGAGATTTGGAGTCTGCTGCCATCAGTACGCTGATGACACACAGCTCTCTCTCTCCTTTTCCACCGCTGCAGTGGAAGCTGTCCGGACTCTCGACCAGTGCCTGGAGGCAGTCATGGCTTGGACCAGGGCCAACAGGCTCAAACTCAACCCTGAGAAGACCGAGGTGATGTTCTTCGGGAGTTCTCCATCTGGATACGGAGGCCCTGTCCCCAGCTTGGGGGGAGTTTCCCTCCAGCTGTCGGACAGGGCTTGGAATCTGGGTGTGGTCCTGGATCCGGCGCTATCCTTGGATGCTCAGGTGGCTGCCGTGTCCCGGGCCGGGTTTTATCATCTTCGCCAAATTGCCCAGATCCGCCCGTATCTAGATGGGGACTCCCTGAGAACAGTGGTGCAAGCACTTGTGATCTCGAGGTTGGACTACTGCAACGCCCGCTACATGGGGTTGCCCTTGACTCTCCTCTGGCGCCTGTAGCGGGTACAAAATGCGGCGGCCAGGCTGGTGGTGGGTGCTCATCGTTTTGACCGCATCACCCCGGTCTTGGCCAGCCTGCATTGGTTGCCCGTTGCGTCCCGGATCAGATTCAAGGTCCTGGTTTTAGTTTATAAAACCCTCCATGGCTTGGGACCGGACTACCTGGCAGAGCGGATCGCCCAGAGATCAACCTCGGCCTGACCAGCTCGGCAGTCGCGAGCGCACTCGCTTTGGGTTATCAGCCCCCGGGAGGCCCGAAGAACTTCAACCCGTAATCGGGCCTTCTCGGTGGCTGCTCCCTCTATGTGGAACAGCCTCCCTAGCGAGGTGCGCTCTGTAGAGTCCCTGCTGGCCTTTCGCCGAGCTCTGAAGACTATACTGTTCTGCGAGGCCTTTCGAGACCTAGTTTAAATTGTTGGTTTTTTTTCCTTTTTTTCCTTTTTTCCCTTTTTTCTTTTTCTTTCTTCTCCGCCATCTTATTTCTGGTTAGCTCTACTGTATTATTTTTAATTGAGCTATATTAGTTCTGATCAGGGTGCATCTGTTTTAACTCACTGTTGTTTATGTTTTGTATTTGTGTTTGTATATTTGCTGATTTGATCAGCTTTGTAAGCCGCCCAGAGTTCCTTAGCGAAGATGGGCGGGATATAAATTTAATAATAAATAAATAAAATAAACAAAACAAAACAAAATGGATTGTGATGCGGACCCCAGTCTGTGGGGGTCACAGAAGTTACATAACAATAACGTGCATCCTTGGAGACGCAGGAATAGCAACAAAACAACATTACCGCAACAAGATATGTTACACATTTTAAGTTATTGCGGTACAAAGTGGACGTGGAGTAATGGCCTGAGACAGATCAAAGTATGGCAAAGGGGCCCATGGCCTCAGGGGGTGATGAGTACTCCAATGCTGGAGGTATGAAAGAGAAAAATGAAACAGCCACCTTTGACGGGGCTTCCAATTTTGAGCAACAGGACTGGCGGACTTGATGGCCTTGTAGGTCCCTTACAATGTCGTCACATGATGATTCTATGACCTCTTTTTCTTTCATTGGTTGTAAACCAATAAAACCTTTTAAAAATTGGGTGTGTGTGTGAAATCTTTCACTCCTCCCACCTGCATACAGATGTTTCTTTTTAAAAAATAAACAAAATCCACATATATTATTTGAGTAGGGTACAAAGGAACATAAGAAGAGACCTGCTGGATCAGGCCAAAGGCCCATCTATTCATACATACATACACCTTTATTGGCATTAAAACAAAGAAAATAGAACACAACCAAAACAGTGATGGTAAACCATTGTCATGTAAAACAATAGGTAAAAGCCAAAAAGGGGATACACTCTCATTTCTTATTAATAACAGCTACTAGAAAATCTGCAACTTGTAAGGTGACCCATTCGGAATTGTCGCGAAGTAAAAAGCTTGTGTATTCCTCTGGAGGGCCAGAGAACATAGACATAATTGGGTCTAAAAACTCTTTGCGTAACCTAGTATGGGCAGGGCAACGGCACAGTATATGAGGGACTGTGTCTGGTTCAAGTTGGCAAAATTTACAAAGCCTCTGGGACGGTGGTATACCCAAGTATCTTCCTGAGAGTACTGAGGAGGGGAAAATATTGAGTCTGGCCAACATGAAAGCACGTCTCTTATTTGGATTAATTAGCTTGCAGAAATAACAGAGATCATGGCCAAAGACTGGGGATAGGTTAAAGAAACATGGAGAGCAGGTCCAATTTAGATTAGAGGAAAGTGATTCAGTTTCTTCTTCAAATAATTTTGCCTTAATGGTCAAGTAAGCTCTTTTAAAGTCAAAGTTGGCAAAATAGTCAAGAGTAAAGCCTAAGTTGTGGAGTTTGTTTACAAAGAGGGAATCCCAGGTGGAAGTAAAGGGATCCTTTAAAAGATCGAAAAGTAAGGAACCAGGGGAGGAATTATAATGGAGGGCTAACCAGTATTTGATGGCCCGAGACCATGCCAAAGCGGAAGGTAAGTGAATGCCCAACTCAAGGATCATGGTTGAGAGTTTGATTGTGTTGGGAACACCTAGCATTTGCCTTAAAAAGGGGGCAATTACCAAGTCTACTTTTGTGGAAGCCGCCTTGATCCAAATTGGAACTCCATACAGAAGCTGACTCAAGGTCTTTGTCTGAAGATCCTTGAGGGCTGCAGGTACATACTGGTTGCCACTATGGTAATGAAAATGGGATACTGCATTCAAATGGAGTTTGGTTGAAGATATTGCCAAGTCTCTATGGAAATTCCATTCTAATCGGTGGTGGAAATTTATACCTAAATATTTGAATGTTTTAACTTGTTCAACTGGTCTGCTGTCAATGCTCCAGGATAGCGGTTTCCATAGATGAGAAAAAACCAATATTTTGGTTTTTTCGGAGTTGATTATTAGATCATTAGATATACAATAAGAATGAAAAGCAGATAGGAGATGCCGTAGCCCGATTTTGGAGATGGAGAGAAGGACAGAATCATCAGCATAAAGGAGAATTGGTAATGGGGAGTTACTCAAACAAGGGGCGTACTTATCACAATGAGATAGTTGAGAACGTAAATCGGCAAGGAAGAGATTGAATAGCTGGGGCGCTAGTATACAACCCTGACGGACACCTTTGGATACAGTAATCTTTTCAGAAAGGGAGCCCTTGCGGTTTATACGGACCCGACATGAATTGGAGGAGTGAAGATTCCTAATTAAGAAAAGCAGTCGAGAGTCAATTCCCCAAGAAGCAAGTTTGTGCCATAATAGGTTCCTATTGATCGAATCAAACGCACCTCTCAGATCGATGAAAGCAGCGTAGAGTTTCCCTTTAAAGTGAAAATAATATTTTTCCGCAAGGAAAGACAGCAAAAGTGCATGGTCTAAAGTGGATGATCCTGGACGGAAACCAATTTGCTCCTTGCCGGGAAGGCACTTCACCTCCGCCCAGGCTACTAAACGTTTGAGAAGGAATTTTGCATAGAGTTTACCTATAGTGGAAAGGAGACTAATAGGCCTATAGTTGGACGGGGATGTAGGGTCATCCTTTTTTGAAAATTGGTACTAAAATTGAAGATAACCATGATTCTGGGAAAATCCCAAAATGGTTAATCAGGGTAAATAGTTTAGCCAGGAAGGGAGCCCACCAGTCAGGGGCATTAATCAGTATTTCACTTACAATCCCATCGGGTCCTGGGGCTTTTCCAGGTTTCAAGGTGCTAATCAGTTCTAGTATTTCAGATTCTAAAATGGGAGGCCAAGGGGGAAGGTCAGGGGGCAGGGGAGGAAAAGGGAATACCAGGTCAGAAGCAGCAAAGATTTTAGAATAGTGTGTAGTCCAAGCAGAGGGAGAAATGGGAGGAACATCAATTAAGGGGGGACCGGGTTGGAACGGGACACCAGTTGCCAAAATACTCTGCTGTTCTTGGAGGAGATGGCGTCGAATAACCTATCCCACTGATTTAGAGCAAAAATGTGCTGTTTCTCTTCCAAGAAAAGATGGAAGGACTTTCTAACTGAAAAATAAAAGGTAAGTGCCTCAGAAGAAGGATGAGAGCAAACAAAGGAGAACAATTGTCTCAGTTCATATTTTGCAGATCGACAATCCTGGTCAAACCAGGAAACTGGTTTGCTCTTCCCTGTGTGTGGACGGGGAGGGTTCAGTGAGTTGGTTAAGTGTGAGATAATTGCGGAATATGCTTGGATAGCAACATCGGGGGAGTTGGTTGATTGAATAGTTGCACACTGGCGAACAGTTTCTAGTGATCTGGACCATTGTTGGAAGGCCAGTGAAGATCTGGAGGTCCACTTAGGATATACAAAAAGATCAGAGGGGGAGTCGCTACTGGAAGGATCTGAGAGGGGGTTCAATAACAACACTTGCAGAGGGATATGGTCACTATCGGTGCGCGGGCTAAGTTCAAAATCGGAAGTCTCCGCAAGAAGGTCGGGGGAAATTAATATATAATCGACCACGCTCAACCCTAAGGGTGAGAAGAAGGTAAAATCACCTGAAAGAGGGTAATCAGGGGCACCGTTCAAAATACGGAGATCATAACTTAGACATAGATCAACCATTAATAAGGCATTCTTATTGATGGAAAGGTCCTTGGACTTCCTGACCCCCGAGAAAGAAGGAGGAATCATCTCCTCCATATCCCAATTCATATATTTGGCAAGGCTTAGATTATTTGCTCCTAGCCTAGAGTTAAAAATCACCAGCAAAGAGAAGAGAGATAGAGGGATTGGATACTAGTACTTGGTCAGTAATTCTTTTTACTTCTGTCCATGGATCTGTGGAAGAAGAACCATAGGGAGGGATGTAAACATTCATCATGAGGATGTGGCGCTCACTATTATTAAATAGAAAGGCTTGAACATAAGGGGAGTGAGAGGTAAAAGGGGACAGAACAAAGGAGGAGGAGGGTTTCACTAGACAGCTTAAGCCAGAGCGGGGACGACCCAACTTATTTAGTTTAAAAGCAGGAAGATTGTAGGAAACAAATCCAGGAACACTGGGGCCTGTGAGGGACCAGGTTTCCTGGAGAAAAATAATATCATGCCTGGAGAGATATTCTATAAAATCGGGGTCGTTCCTTTTCCTCTCCCAACCTGCAATGTTCCATGAGACCAGTTTGATACTAGATGGAAACGAAGGGAGGGGGAGGGAAGGGAAGGGGGAGAGAGTCAATTAGATATAGCAGCACCATTAGCATGTTCTGAACACAAGTGGGGGGTGCTGGGTTGGGCAGGAACTGGCCTGTGCATAAAATTAATATCTGGAGGTAAGAGTATGGCAGCTTTGGGAGAAGTAATAGGTTGAGTTAAGGCATTGTTCATATTGTGGGACAGCTCAGACCTAACTTTGTCTAGGGACGAGATGATCTTAGTTTGTTCTGTCCAAGAGAGGCTTTTGAAGGCGGCAGTAGTTATATTATCCCCGTCCACGTCGACGTCAAGGTGCAGAAGTAGGTCTTCTTCCAAGGGGTGAGATACCTCTTTACGACAGCCCTCCGTTATTTCCAGATTATGCAAAGTAGCAGCAAAAGACAAATCCGAATCTTGATTTGGTTTTCCCTCCGGTATGCTAGTGCCTCGTGAGATGACATTGGAAGCAGGTTTTCCTTGTGATCGTCTCATTGTCTTATCAGTCGGTACTTGACTCCAGACTGTTAAGGACTCCGTGAATTTTGCAAGGGATTCTTCCAGAGAAGAGGTTAGCTTTCTCAAGGACTCAATTTCAGGTGGAAGCTGCCTTTCAGGGGTTAACTGTAGTAGCTGCACGTCCTCTTTTTGGTTATCTGCGGAGTTGTGGTTTGGCAAGCAGCCAACTTGATGTGGCCTTGGCATGGAGGCAGCGTTTAGCAAAGGAAGCTTTTCCAATGATAACAGTGGTTTTAAAGTGTCCTCGCTAAAAACTCTTCTAGTTCTTATGCAGAGAGTGTTCAAAAAGTCCCTCATTTTAAAAAGCATAAGAGGAATTGTAGATGCATCAAATTCTAAAAGCAGCCTTGTGGAGTTGCATGATGCAGGTAAGGGCACAATGGATTTTAGATCAATTTGTGATGGTGTCGTTCTGAGGAGAGAGCTTAGGGAGGATACAACCTTCTGTCTATTTGCCCATTTCCCTCTATTCATATAGTTGTTTGTAATCTCAAGCATTATTTTAGCTACTTGAAGGCGATGGGGAAGGGACCCACACACCTTACTGTCCTTAGAGGGCTCTTCGACAGTTTTGCCCATATCCTCCATATGGCCCCCTGTTACTGTTTCAGCAAGGGGATGTGAGTGAGGTTGGGCTTTTGAAAGCTCTCCTTCATGTTTATTGAGGGATTTATGGACACTATCCAATTGATTGCTGATGTTTTCAAGCTTTTGAAATATTGCTAGGACAGTTCTCCCTGTGAGAATACAATGCTCTCCAACAGTTTCAATTAATTGTCTCTCGTGCTCCCCTCAATTGATGATCACAGAAGTATTACAAGGTCTTGTGCAAGTATCAGAGGGAGAAGAGGGCTGATTGCCTTCATGAACTTGGACTTGAGCCTTGGGCAGTAATCCAAGATCGGTGGGAAGAGAGGCAGTCTGTTCTGGGATCTTATTTTCATCATCATCACCATAAGCCGGAGGGGGTTCAACTTCCAACACTGCAAATTTATTTGGGGAGGACATTTCAGATATCTCACTTACGGTTTCTCTTACTGTCTGTGCCAGTATCTCGTCAAGCCGCAGTTGTTTTGCCGCCTTGGCTGGGGATCCTGATTGAGCCCTCTGCCGCTTCTTCCTCCTCCCCATTATGATTATATATTCCCCGGCAAGAACTTCGGGTCCGGACGAGAGCTCCACTCAAATGTCAGCAGCAGCAGTTGTTTTCAGACTCGAGGCCCTAAAAACCTGTTAAAAGTCTAAAAGAACAAAATGGATATCTTGGTACCCATCAAGAGCCTACTCGGGCTGTGTGAAAAGGGTAAAAGGATAAAAACTCAGAGAGCTTAAAAAGGTTGCAGGGAGCAGGCAGCCATCACAACAGGGTGATTTGTTTGTTTGTTTGTTTGAACCTAAGAACCTAAGAAGAGCCCTGCTGGATCAGGCCAAAGGCCCATCTACTCCAGCTTCCTGTATCTCACCAGTGGCCCCACCAAATGCGTCCGGGAGCGCATGAGACTAGATCTCTGTCTCCTGATACCACTCCCCTGCATCTGGTATCATATACATTTAAGTACAACTGCATTTGATCTACTTAAATGTACATCAAATGTACTTTGCATGTGTGACTTTTCAATTTCCTGTTACGTCTGGAGAAATTCCATTCCTTGGGGTGGGGTGGTGGTGGAGTGGAATCTGTGATTCAGAACTTCGTCACAGCTAATTAAAGTGAATTTAAACGTGCCTTCCAGGGTCTGGGGGAAGCTGAGATTGGAAAGACAGCTCTGAAATGAAATCACAAGCGTGAGAGGATTCCCCCTGTGTTCCCCATCTATCTGTCTGGGAGGCAGAGTCACATGCGGGTGCCATATCTTCTGTCTCTCTTTCTTTTTTTTTCCTTTTTTTTGTATCTTCATTCTCATATCATGTTTGAGAAGCCTGGTGAACCAGGAGGACATTGCTTTTGCTGCCACCACCTTGACTGGTGCACCATCCCACAGGGCTGTGTTAACAACATAATTTATGCCTGGAGCACTTTGCCTCTCCGTGAGCTGGGTACTCATTTTACTGGCCTCAAAATGACAGAAGTCTGAGTCAGCCTTGAGCTGGCTACCTGAACCCACTGGGATTGCACTCAGGTTGTGAGCAGAGTTCTCACTGCAGTCACTCCTGGAGTTTTTAGGCACCACGCCACCGAGGATGTGGGAGGATTAGGAGGACTCGTCTTGAAGCAAGTATTTTCACTCCTCCCGAGGGAAGCTGGAAGAAGAAGCACACTTGGCACCAAAGAACTCACACGTTTGCAAGAATTAGGTTATTTTAGAGAAAGGAAGGGAAGACAAAAAAAAAACCCCACACACAAACATTTCAGGAAAGTGAGTAGTAATAAGGCATAAAATGGTTGCTGCTGAGTTTTGTTTTGCAGCAGTTCAGATCTTTCTTTTTTTCTTCTTTCTTTCTTCTATCCATCTTCAGCTCCATCCATCCATCCATCCATCCTTCCTTCCTTCCTTTCTTCCTTCCTTCCTTCCTTCCTTCCTTCCTTCCTTCCTTCCTTCCATCATCATCTTTTCTTTCTTCCTTCCTTCCTTCCTTCCTTCCTTCTATCCATCATCAGCTCCATCCATTCATCCTTTCTTCCTTCCTTCCTCCTATCATCATCTTTCTTTCTTTCTTTCTCTTTCTTTCTTTCTTTCTTTCTATCATCAGCTCCATCCATTCATCCTTCCTTCCTTCCTTCCTTCCTTCCTTCCTTCCTTCCTTTCTTCCTTCTTTCTTTCTTTCTTTCCTTCCTTTCTTTCTTTCTTTCTTTCTTTCTTTCTTTCTTTCTTTCTTTCTTTCTTTCTTTCTTTCTTCTAAGCAGTGAGCAAGCACTTAATTCACTGTGGCAATGAAGCTATGAGATACCCCATTCAAGTTTTGCTGGGTCAATTTGTGAAAATTGCACACCTCCGTGGGTGGGTGGGTGGGGGGCAGGAGAAGAAAGGAATGAAGGGAAGTGGTGGGCAGCAGATGAGTTTCTCTCACCCCCCTCCACTTCCCAGGTCAGAGTCCTTCCCTTCCCCTATTGTTTTTGTTTGTTTGTTTGTTTTGTTTTTTGTTTTTTGGTGGTTGTTCCCTGCCCGGCACCATCATACAGGAACTGATGAAGATGCATCAACATTGTTGAGCATTGAGATATAATTCAAAGTGGATGGGTTACAAATGGACTCCAGGGGAATTAGTTGCTCTTTGTAAAACAAATAACTTGATCCGAACCAAGGAAGATGGTATTTTTCTCTTTCTTGCTGATCTTATTGTGTTACAGGACTTCATGCTCAGCTGTTACCTTCAGGGAGCAGCAGCTGGTGGTGTTTTGTGCTACCTGATCTCCCTTGGACCTCTCCAGCCAGGAAGTCCACCGCTTGGCTCCAGGGGATCTTGGCTTGACTCTAAAGGGCCTCCGAAGCCCTGGCCGCTCGGCACCGGCTTGTCCACCCATATTTCAGATGCTTGCTGTATCTCCAGAATCCCTTCCCATTAAGTCCTCTAAAGCCCCACAGCTTTTGAAAGTGCAGAGCAGGACAAGGGGTCATCCCAACAATCAGGGGGCCAGGGCACGCAAGCCCTGAAATTAATGGGATAATGGGAAGAGTAAGAGGATGGGTGCCTTATCCCATTACTAACCTAGAACTTGAATCATGGCAACTGGACTTCTTTTTCTTGAGATTGAAACGTTTTGCTGCTCATACAAACAACCTCGCGACTGGCTTTCCTCAGACTAACCAAGCTGTTTGGATGAGCAGTGAAATGTTTCGATCTCTCAAGAAAAAGAAGTCCAGTTGCCATGACTCAGCTTCCAGATAAACTCCCCTGAATGACTGAGAATCATGACTCCACTTTGACTTGGTTCGGCATTTTTTTGCCCCAATGCTTTTGATCTCATCTTGCAATTTAGGAGCTCATCTACTTCCCCCCTTTTTTTTCTGAGGAGAAATGAGGGCCTGGGGATCAGGACGTGGCGCCAAAGACCTGGACGAAACGCCCAAAGACTTGGCAACTTCCCTGACAGAGACAAGGGGTGTGCTCACATCCACCACTTTGCTTTGATCTGACATATTTGTCTTACCAACAGAGATCCTTCCTTTCCCGATCTGTATCCAAGTATTTTAAAGTGTGTGTGTGTGTGTGTGTGTGTGTGTGTTTCCTCCCCTCCTTGCCACCCTATTCATCCTGCCTGCATGAGGTCGGTGTTTCTGCCCACCTCTGGATCCTCTGAAATAAATGCTTACTGCTCTGGATTCTTAGCCTAAGAAGCACCAAAGCTAAATTCATGGGTTCAGAAAGCCCTCGTTCAATTTGAGTGCTGCTGCTTCGGGAGTCCTTGTTTCGGTTAGAGGACATACAATTCCGATTCGCTTCTATTTCCAAATAAATTCTGCACCCAAACCTTTACTGATATCTCCTTGTGCAAGTTTGGAACTGACCCAGCCACTCGCTCAATAGACTGCTGTGGAGGCGGAAGAGACCAGATTCTGTCCTGTATCTACGAAAGGCCTCTCGACATTTGAGGGAAGGAGGAAAGGGCTGGGCAAGAACAGTTTGGCTTTGGTAAGAACTCGCCAACATTTGCAAGTTTATTCACATTCAGAATGGAAGCACCCTGCAAGCAAAAGGGTGGAGGCAGAATAAATATGTTCTCAGCTTAAGGCCTGTGGATATCCAAAGTGGGTCATCCCAGAAGAACAACGGATCAGCCCGAGACCCAGACCCGATGGAAGAACCTGGTCATTCCCTACTTGACTGGAGTGTCTGAGAAGCTTAAAAGGATTTTTGGCAAACACCACATCCCTGTTTATTTCAAACCCACAAACACACTAAGGCAGAGACTTGTCCACCCAAAGGACCCGACACCAAAATACAAAAGGAGCAATATAGTATATGCGGTCCAATGCAGTGGGGAAGTGTGCAGACCTCTACATTGGAGAAACTAAACAGCCATTAAACAGAAGGATGGCCCAACATAAGAGCGGCAACAGCTGAGGAGCAGAACCAGCAGTACACCCCCACTTGAAGGACAAAGGACACTCATTCGAGGATGAGGATGCACAAGATATATTAGACAGAGAGGATGGGTAGTTTGAGAGAGGGGTCAGGAAAGCTATTCATGTGAGCACTGAAACTCCCTCCCGCAACAGAGGTGGGGGCCTCAGGCACAGTGTATCTGCCACTTATCAGGAAGTGATTTCAACAATCCCTAGACAAATCAACGGCCCATACTTTATGGGTTTCAGAACCTAGGCCATTGTTCACTTAAAGGCCTATTGAGACTATTGTTTACCTAACCAGCCCACTCAGGCCACGGTTTGTCTTATGAGCCTATTTCAGACCAGGGTGACATGAGGTCAAAGTGAACTATAAAAATGGAGGACTCGCAATTAACTTTCCTCGGACTGACAAAGCTGTTGGGATGAGCAGCGAAACGTTTCATTCTCTCAAGAAAATAAGTCCAGTTGCTACGACTCAACTTCCAGATAAACTAACCTGGATGACTGAGAACCTTCACAGACATTCTGCTTATAAGCTAATTTCTGAAGAACAATAAAAAAATGTCCTGGGTTCCCCCTCGTGCCCAAGAAATCATCCTAGAGAGACATGGATATATAGCCAAGGGAAGTTGGGGACCTTGACTATGTTTATCACCATACTTATTTTGGCATTTTTCAGACGGTGTACTATTTTAGATTTTCTATGAGTGTGGCTTTTGGAGCTGTAAGAGTGACCTTGTTTACTGATGGCTAATGCATTTTTAACATTACTTTTAATTAGAGGTCTAAGTAGTCATTGAAGTGTGACTGCGGTATCTCCTTTCACTCATCCTTGACCTCATTCAGCTTCTGCTTCTCCTTTGAGTACCTTGGGAGCTGTCCCCCCACCCCACCCCAATCACTCACTCACCCACCCAATATCCCAATCGGGTAAGGAAATCAACCTTATCTCTCTGCACAGTAGCCATCACTGTCAAACAGAAATTCTCCGCATGGACCCAAGTAAGGGGAGCAGCATTAATACTTGTTCCAAGCAAGACCCAAGCAATCCCAAACAAAAGTCCTCCTTGCATGATTACATTGTAAACCACCCAAAGAGTGCTCTAGCAGGATGTGGCTACAATATAAAGCAAAATAACAAGCAAACACAGTCCAGGGCACAGGAAGACTAAATCTTCCTTATCTGGAATGGCCTCAGATAAATTTTGGATCACTATGGTGTGTTACACACACACACACAGACATACAGAGAGAGAGAGAGAGAGAGAGAGAGAGAGAGAGAGAGAGAGAGAGAGAGAGAGAGAGAGAGAGAAGTAAATTGGTTCAGATTAACCTGGGAAGAAAGAAAGAAAGAAAGAAAGAAAGAAAGAAAGAAAGAAAGAAAGAAAGAAAGAAAGAAAGAAAGAAAGAAAGAAAGAAAGAAAGAAAGAAAGAAAGAAAGTATTTTATGGGTGATAAAAGAGATGGTTCTGCAACTCAAGTTCTCCCAGATAGAATGGGATCTGTACATATTCTTGACAACCAGACTTCTCTTGAGAGATGGGAACGTTTCGCTACTTATCCAAGCAGCTTCATCTGTCTGAGGGAAGTTAGAGATGAGACTTCCAATGTACAGTTCACCTTGAATTCACATCACCCTGGTCTGAATAGGCTCGTTAAGTAGACAATATCCTGAATAGGCTCGTTAGATAGGCCTGGGGTGCGTGAAAGTCCCACCTATGCAACCCTTCCCAAGGTCACTGGCTGTGGCCTGGCTGATATAACCTCACCTGGATGAATCCTCCCAGACATATTTTTGACAAAGACAGCAGGTATAACATCCCATTTTGGTGCATCTTCACTTGACAGGTTTTAAATAGAGAGTTAGTTTAGGAATGGCTTGTCTCTTGTTTGATGTCTATTTGTGAGGAGCATGATAACCGGATGGTCACTTGCCGGCCGGGTGCAAAGGTTGCAGACATCACCAGAAATATAGATAGCTTGTTAGAGAGAACTGGGAAGGAGCCAGTGATCATGGTACACGTCGGTACCAACGATGTCGGGAAGGCCAAGCGGTCAGTCTTGGAAGCCAAATTCAGGTTGCTAGGTAGAAGATTGAAGTCCCGGGCTTCCAAGGTAGCATTTTCAGAAGTGCTACCTGTTCCTCGTGCAGGTCCCGCCAGGCAGGCAGAACTCAGAAGCCTCAATGCGTGGATGGTGTCGAGAGGAGGGCTTTAGATTTGTCAGGAACTGGAGAACATTTTGGGACAAGCCAAACCTGTTCAGGAGGGATGGGTTGCACTTGAATCATGATGGGACCAGATTGCTGGCACTCAACCTCAAAAAGGCAGCAGAGCAGCTTTTAAACTGATAACTGGGGGAAAGCCGACAGGAGCTGTGTGGCATCCGGTTCGGAACACCTCATCCTCGGGGAATGAGGTTGGAGAGGGTAGAGAATCACATAGAGATGACATAGCAAGTATTAACACTGGCAGAATAGCGGAATGTGACAGTTCGTCTACTGAAAATAAAAGCTGTGGGGGGAGAAGAACAAGGCAGCAGCTGTTGCGGGACCCACTGTACAAGTGCTTCTACGCCAATGCTCGAAGCCTCCGAGCAAAGATGGGAGAACTTGAACATCTGGCAGCTAGGGATAACATTGATATAATAGCCATAACAGAAACCTGGTGGAATGTGGAGAACCAGTGGGACACAGCAATCCCAGGCTATAAACTCTATAGAAGGGATAGAGAGGGGCGGGTTGGAGGAGGAGTGGCCATCTATGTCAAAGAAGGCATAAAATCCAGCAGAATGGAGATTGACAGAGGGTCTGACTCCGCCATAGAATCACTGTGGGTTAAACTACCAGGTCCAAAGAGTGATGTGATAGTTGGAGTATTCTATCGTCCACCAGATCAAAAACTTGAGGGGGACCTTGAAATGAGGAGAGAAATCATGGAGGTGGCTAAGAGGGATAGGATAGTAATCATGGGGGACTTTAATTATCCCCACATTGACTGGGCCAATGCGAGCTCTGGGCAAGAAAGAGAAACTGGGTTTCTCGACTTGCTGAATGACTGTGCCTTAGAGCAACTTGTCATGGAGCCCACCCGAGAACAGGCAACTCTAGATCTAATATTGTGTGATACTCAGGACCTCGTCAGGGATGTGAATGTCACTGAGCCTCTGGGGAACAGTGACCATGCTGCAATTACCTTTGCCATGCATGTCGGAGGAAGAGTGTCAACCAAATCAGACATAAAAACCCTTGATTTTCGAAGGGCAAACTTCCCTCAGATGAGGAAACTAGTTAGAGAGAAACTGAAGGGGAGGGTTAGAAGAATCCAATCTCTTCAGTGTGCATGGAGCCTGTTTAAAACAACAATAATAGAGGCCCAGCACAAGTGCATACCACAAAGAAAGAAGAGCTCATTTAAGTCCAAGAGGACACCGGCATGGTTAACGAGTGGAGTTAGAGAGGCTCTAAAGCACAAGGAGAGGTCCTTCTGTAAATGGAAATCCTCCCCAAATGAGGAAAATAAAAAGGAACACAAACTCTGGCAAAAGAAATGTAAAAAGATGATAAGGGAGGCAAAGAAAGACTTTGAGGAACGCATGGCTAGCAATATAAAGGGTAATAATAAAAGCTTCTTTAAATATGTTAGAAGTAGAAAACCTGCCAGAGAACCAATTGGGCCTCTGGATGGTGAGGGAGGAAAAGGGGAGGTTAAGGAGGACTTGGACATTGCAGAGAAATTGAACGAGTTCTTTGTGTCTGTCTTCACGACAGAGGACCTTGAGCGGATTCCGCTGCCTGAGCCGCCCCGCTTGACTAAAGAATTAAATCAAATACAGGTTAAAAGAGAGGAGGTTTTAGGACTAATTGATAAATTGAGGACTAACAAGTCACCGGGCCCAGATGGCATCCACCCAAGGGTTATTAGGGAACTGAGAAATGAAATTGCAGATCTCTTAACGGTTATATGCAACTTGTCTCTTAAAACGGCCACAGTGCCGGAGGACTGGAGGATAGCAGATGTCACACCAATTTTTAAAAAAGGAAGGAGGGGGGACCCAGGAAACTACAGGCCGGTTAGCCTTACATCTGTCCCAGGGAAGATGGTGGAAGGCCTCATCCAAGAGAAAATCTTAAAACACATAAAAGAACAAACCTTGCTGAGAGAAAATCAGCATGGCTTCTGTAAGGGTAAATCTTGTCTTACAAACCTTTTAGAATTTTTTGAAAAGGTCAACAGGCACGTGGATTTGGGTGAACCGGTGGATATAGTCTATCTGGATTTTCAAAAGGCTTTTGACACAGTCCCTCACCAAAGGCTGCTGAGAAAATTGCATAGTCAGGGGATAAGAGGGCAGGTCCTCTTATGGATTGAGAACTGGTTGAGATCCCGGAAACAAAGAGTAGGTGTCAATGGGAAATTTTCACAATGGAGAGAAGTGAAAAGCGGTGTGCCCCAGGGCTCGGTCCTGGGACCGGTGCTTTTCAATCTGTTCATAAATGACCTGGAGACAGGGATAAACAGTGAGGTGGCCAAGTTTGCAGATGACACAAAACTTTTCCATGTGGTAAAAACCAGAGAAGATTGTGAAGAGCTCCAGAAGGATCTCTCCAAACTGGGGGAGTGGGCTGAGAAATGGCAAATGCGTTTTTTAATGTAACCAAATGTAAAGTAATGCATATTGGGGCAAAAAATCCAAACTTCATCTATCAACTCATGGGCTCTGAGTTATCCGTGACGGATCAGGAAAGAGATCTTGGTGTGTTGGTGGACAGCTCCATGAAGGTGTCTCCCCAATGTGTGGCAGCAGTGAAGAAGGCCAATTCCATGCTAGGGATTATCAAAAAGGGGATTGAAAATAAAACAGCCAACATTATAATGCCGTTATATAAAACAATAGTAAGGCCCCACCTGGAGTATTGTGTACAATTCTGGTCACCGCATCTCAAGAAAGACATAGTGGAACTGGAAAAGGTGCAGAAGAGAGCGACTAAAATGATTACTGGGCTGGGGCACCTCCCTTATGAAGAAAGGCTAAAAACAATTGGGCCTCTTTAGTCTGGAAAAAAGGCGCTTGAGGGGGATATGATTGAGACATACAAAATAATGCAGGGTATGAGTAAAGTGGATAGAGGGAAGCTCTTCTCCCTCTCTCAAAATACCAGAACTAGGAGACATACACTCAAATTGAGTGCTGGGAGAGTAAGAACTGACAAAAGAAAATATTTTTTCACCCAGCGTGTTGTAAGTCTATGGAACTCCCTGCCACAGGATGTGGTGATGGCATCTGGCCTGGATGCCTTCAAAAGGGGATTGGACAGATTCCTAGAGGAAAAGTCCATCACGGGTTACAAACCATGATGGAGATGTGTAATCTCTAGGCTTTAAACCAGGGTACTTCAAGGGCCAGATGCAGGGGAGTGGTATCAGGAGACAGATATCTAGTCTCATGCGCTCCCAAACGCATCTGGTGGGGCCGCTGTGAGATACAGGAAGCTGGACTAGATGGGCCTTTGGCCTGATCCAGCATGGCTCTTCTTATGTTATGTTCTTATGTTATTATTATTATTATTATTATTATTATTATTATTATTATTATTATTATTATTATTATTATTATTATTATTATTAACAACCACACAGCCATCTACACTGGATTTTACTAGTCGAACGCTTCCCAAGCGCTTAGGACTAAGTGATGTATCGGTGAATTGTGTGAGCAGATCCCAGTAAGGTGGCTTTCTGCATCTGACTGAGGGTGACTTTGTCAACTCCAATTTCTTCTAAATACTTGCTTAGCTCTTTAGGCACCACACCCAGCGTGCTGATTACAACTGGGACCACCTGTACCGGTTTATGCCAGAGTCTCTGAAGTTCAATTTCCAGATCATGATATCAGGTAATTTTTTCAAGTTGTTTCTCAGTGACTCTACTATCACCTGGTATAGCAACACCAATGTTCCACACTTTTTTCTTCTCCACAATCACAATATCCGGGGTATTATGCTCCCAAACCCTGTCTGTCTGTATTCGGAAATTCCAAAGTAATTTTGCCTGCTCATAAATAAATAAATAAATAAATAAATAAATAAATAAATAAATAAATAAAACTTTTTCAGGTTTATGAACCCACCAGTTCTTTGCTATGGTCAGATGATAGTTCTGACACAAATTCTAGTGGACCATTTGAGCAACTACATTATGATGCTGTTTGTAATCAGTTTGAGCAATTTTTTTACAACAACTCAATATATGGTTGATAGTTTCATCTGCCTCTTTGCAGATTCTACATGTGGGGGACTCAGCTGATTTTTCTATTCTAGCCTTAACTGCATTTGTTCTGATAGCTTGTTCTTGAGCTGCAAAAATCAGGGCTTCTGTCTCTTTTTTCAGTGTTCCATTGGTGAGCCATAACCAGGTCTTTTCCTCATCTACTTTTCCTTTGATTTTTTCGAGGAACTGCCCATGCAGTGCTTTACTATGCCAGCTATCAGCTCGTATTTGCATTGTTGTTTTCCTGTATTGACGCTTTTAGTTTGCTCCCTGTTCTTAACCTCCAATAATGCTGGCTCTGTACTATTTTTTTACATAATCTGCCAACACATACCTCTCTTCTTCAACTGTTGTTGTTGTTGTTGTTGTTGTTGTTGTTGTTCAATCTCTTTTTTGTTTGTAAGCCACCCAAATATGTGGCTTGATAGATAGATAGATAGATAGATAGATAGATAGATAGATAGATAGATAGATAGATGATAGATAGATAGAGAGATAGATAGATAGGAAGGAAGGAAGGAAGGAAGGAAGGAAGGAAGGAAGGAAGGAAGGAAGGAAGGAAGGAATCCATTCTGAGTCTCCATATTCTACCCTAACAGTAGGCAGCCTTGTGGTGCAGTGGTTAAATGCCTGTACTGCAGGTAAAACTATGCTTAGGAACTCAATCACAGGTAGCAGCCAGCTCATGGTTGACTTAGCCTTCCATCCTTCCAAGGTCGGTAAAATGAGTACCCAGCTTGTTGTGGTGGTGGTGGTGGGGATGTGTAATCTGCATACTGTAATTAAAACTGTAAACCACTCAGAGACTAATTGAAATGGTACAGGGCAGTATATAAGCAGAAGCACTTTAACTTCTTGTTTACAATGCAAATTATACATCAGGACAATTAAGGGCTGAGGCATGCTTATTTCTTTCAGAACAACCCAGGCTGATCCTCTGAAAGGCTTTGGTTCATCCCAGGAGCCCAGCAGATATTTGCAATGTGATCTTGAGTGCCTCTTCCTTTTCAGAATCCAGCCTGAACCTCACGGTCGAGAGAGTGCAGCTTCTCCATCTCCTGCTTCCAATTACGTGGCCCATTTGATTTCAATATTGACCTTCTGGTAATGTCCTTCTGCACAGCCATCTGTCTAGTCACTTGAAGCATGTATTTGTAATAAACAGATTGTTCACTTCCCAGAATTCCGTGGGCCGTCCTCCTGCTTCCTCTCTGTCCCCTAGGCCAAAATTTCCAACACCAGTTGGTTCTGCTTTGTTTTGGCGCGTGATCAGTTTCCTCCTTGATGCGTCCTTAAAACTTTCACATTTATTTTCTTCGGCATCAATAGTTGGGGGAGATATGAATGCTGGCTCTATTGACAGATTTTCCTGTGCCTCAGAATGCAAGTGGCTTCATTTGTTCCAGGGTTGTCATTTCCAGAGCAGAAAACATTGTAGTTTTCTAACTGAAAAGATCCCGTTGCAGTTCACTTGTGTTTAATGAAGCCCAAGGATGGTAATATTGCCATGTTTCATTTCTGCTGTACTGTTTCCTGTGTGTGTGTTCTGTGCTGTCAAGTTGGAACCGACTTAGGGCCTTTTCACATGACCCCTAAGATCCGCTGGCCACTTAAATTCAGACCAGAGATCTTAGCGGTTTGTCGATGTTCCTGCATTCCCACCCCCTCCGCACTCCTGGCTGCTGGCTGCGTGAGGGGAGGGAGAAAAAAAGGAAGAAAAGAATGCCGCTCACCTCCGTTCTGCCATCCTGGCACTGCATTCAGATCTCTTAAAGGGGCGGGGGGCAAAAAAAGAACAAACAGAAGCAAGGAGAGCCGGGCAGTCACCACGCTATATCCGCATCAGGAATTTTCACCTCCAGAGAGCAGGTACCTGAAAAGTGCGCTGGGACGCGCTTAGGTGGGCGTGGTCGCACTTAATTATCTGTAAACTCTGGAGCTGGTGGGGAAACAATTTTAAGCTCCGGAGCTGGGAGCCATTTGCGGCGGAGTTTAGGGGTCGTGTACAAAGGGCCTAATAGTGACCCTAAGAGGGCTTTCTAGGTAAGTGAGATATCTGAGGAGTGGTTTTACCAGTTCCACTACCCCATGAAATTCCGTAGCTAAGCAGGGTTTAGATCCCTCTTCTACAGAAACCTAGTCTGTCACTCTATCCACTATACCACACTGGGATTCGAGGTTTCACATTTACCTTGATTCATACATCAGGCTTTCCTTTCACTTGTGTGCACATCTGCCACGATATATCCTTTCAGCTTTAATCGTATTTGTGTTATTAGCAACACAGCTGTACATATTTGTCCTTTGCTTTCCGATCTGGGAGTCTCATCCTCAAATACTGTCTCTTGTTTCATTTCAAGCTGTCCCATCATAGGATTTTCATAATGAAGAAAGTCCATCTTCTGAACAATACTAAAGAAAGTTATCTGAAGGGCCATTGCCGTGGCCTCCTCCACTAGTGTCACTTTCAACTAACACCCTTGCCCGGTAGCTAACTTGAAGAGAGTAGATGCCTCTTAGTCTGGAATCTCAGCTGTGGCCACTCCACCTTGGGTGACCCTGCAAAGGCATAATGGAGTCTGGCTGCTGCAGGGAGGGCAGGAGGTCCCATACACAAATAACCAGAATGTTGTTGTTGTCGTCATCATTGTCAGGCAGACCTGGAAGAGACCCTCTGGATCATGCCCTTGTCAAGGATCCCCCGTGGAGAATTTATTTATATTATTAAATATAAATAAATAAAATACTCCCAAACCTCGAGCTCCACAGACCTAGCTATCCAGCAGTTCTATGATAGAAATGGTGACAACTACAGTAGTAAACAATACAGAAAACAAAACCCTTGTCCCCTCTAAATGGTTCAACCCCAGACCTCTTGGTAGTGGGGCAGCTAAAAAATCTGGTAAATAAATAAAATAAAATAATATAAAATAAAATAAAATAAAGTAAGCCCCCAAATGTTATACCTTTGGCTGTGTTTATGTCTCATGGGCCATCGTGGTGTTGATGTTTGCCAATGGTGGTGCTAATTCACAAACGTTCCCATTGCCAAAGAAGGTGGCATGGATGGAACAATTTAAATTAGGGCAGATAAACATCGTAAGGTTAGATAGAGGGTTTCAGTGTCACTAGGATAATTAAAGGAGAATAAAAGAGCAACAGCTGCAGGGATCACGTAGGGCTGGATCTCCTTCTCTCCATGGAAAGCCCCAAGGGTTCAGTCCTTGATGCTTTCAGGAAGGGAAAGAAGAGAGTCCCAAGAGAGACCAGCCATGGTTTCAGATCCAAGAGAGGGGAAAGTGGGCGGGACCCCAGAGAACGCAGCTTCTTAGGTTTCTCCATGGCTCGCCCTCCCAGGTCACCTTTCCCTTCCTTGTCCTTGAAGAGGATGAGCTGTCCCGGGGTGGTCTCGTCAAGAAACTTCAAGGAGAACAAGGCTGGCACAAATTCACAACCCCCTCGAAACAGGAGCACACACAAACAACACTGATGGGGATCCCTCTGTTTCTGCAAGAGCCTCGTGGCTCAGCATTTAAACCTCAGCCAAAACTATGCTCACAACCTGGGTTCAACCCCAGGTAGCTGCATCAGGGCTCAATCAGCCTTCCGTCTTTCTGAGGGTGGTTAAAACAAGTAGCCAGCATGTCTCTCTGTGCGTGTGTGCAATGTGCAGCCTGCATGATTAAATTATAAACCACCGAGTGAGTGCTTGAAGTGTTAAGGAGGAGAAGATACGCAGCAGGCATTGCCCTCTCCCAGTCCTCCTTCTCCTGGGCTGGGGCAGAGAGAAGGTGGTCTGGACTCCCACATGCACAGCTGGCCCCAAATGCCCCCCCCCCCGGCCCGTCTCTCACCTTTGGCTCCCTTTCTCCCATGGAGGAGGCGCCGTCTATCTGATGAAAGGGAGACCTTTCCTGGATGTGCCTTTGGACAACACTAGAACTAGGGGGCACCCCAGGAAACTTTTGGGTGCGAGGTCTCAAACAAATAAGAGAAAGTCCTTTTTCACCCAGAGGATCACTGGTCTGTGGAACTCCTTGCCAGAAAAAGTGGTGACAGCCTTGACAGCTTTAAGAAAATATTAGACAAGTTCATGGAGAACAAGGGTTAAGGACAACCTCTGGGTTGGAGAGAGAGGCAGGATATCTCTCAATGCCATATGCAGGGAATCGTAAGCAGGTGAAGACATCTGCTTGGGAATACCCTGATACAAATGGTGAGTCACTATGTGAGACAGAATGCTGGACCAGATGGGCGGTGGCCTGTTCCAGCAAGGCTGTCCTTATGTTCTTACGAGTGTGACACCCCCACAGCCCCTCTTTCACTCCCCCCATCCTCCTGCCTGACTCCCCCTCTTCCCAAGCACTCCCTCAGGGAGAAAAATACCCACCCCCTACATATCAGGCAGGCAGGCAGGCAGGTGCTGGCAAGGGAGGTGGGAAGGGGCCCACTGTCCTCCCCACACGCAAACACGCCTGCCCAGCGCCCGGGTCTTGTTTGCTGCCTCCCTCTGCCCCCTCCCATGCCACTGTTACTGCTACTTCCGCATTTCCTCCTCCTCTGTGGACATCACACCCACTGCCCCCGCTGTACAGGGGGAAAGAGCCTTTTTCAGATCCTTCCAGCAGCACAAAAAGTCGAAAAGGCTCAAGGCAAAAGCTGCCCCAAGAGTCAAAATGCCCTGGTTGGATTTGATGCCGCCTTTGCCCCATGGAAGCAAAAAACCAAACTCCCGATCCACCCTTGTTATCACCGGAGCAAATCCCCAGGTGAGGTGTGCATTTGCTTATCTGTAAAATAATGGCCACACACACAACTTGGGGGGGGGGCAGCCCATTAGAGGCCGAATCCAAGGTGGGAGGGAGAGTGAGTTTGTCCTGGGTGTAGTCCAAGCTCCACCTTGAAACAGGCCAACCGTCTGGGACAGGTTCTTGAGTTTGGGTTAAAACCCATAGATCCATCACTTGCATAATATCTCCACGTGAGGCCCTTAAATGGCCCACACCTTTTGAATGATTTAAAAAATTACAGGCATGCAGCTCATTAGCAGAAGAGCTGGGTGATAAGGGAGTAACGGAATGGAAGGAGCTTGCCAGTGTGGCGAGTTTCATCTGTTCAGCTTCAACAGGGAGCATTAGAAAAAATATTCAAATTAGAGTCATACGGAGAATCGAATCGTGGACTTGGAAGGGGCCTCATCCCTTGCTCAAGGCAGGAGGCAAAATCAAAGCAGATCTGACAGATGGCTGCCCAGTTTCCTCTTGAATGCCTCCAGGGCTGGAGCCCTCCCCACCACCACCCAAGGTCATGGGTTCCATTGTTGTATTACTCTAACAGTTAAGACGTTGAGACTGGAATGCTGGAGAAATGGCATCCAAGAAAGGATGAACCACATGAGTGAGGAAAGGAATGAAAGAGACAAACTAATCTTCACTGTTTCACTGAATGATTCTGCATTGTAGGGTTGCTACATATTCTTATTTGTAAACAGCAGGTGAGGAAAGGAATCTGTCACACTCTCCACATCACCTGTAATTTTTTTTATCTTTGCAATTTTACTTTTGCCCCAATAACTTCTCTCTCTCTCTCTCTCTCTCTCTCTCTCTCATCCTCCCCATCTGAAGTAACCCAGAATGGATTGCAAGCAACATTCTATTTTTTTTTTTTTGCTGCCTGAAAACAGGAGGTGAAGTTTTGCCCAAAACCTGGAAGTAAATGGGGATTGATTTGAGCTTCTGATGACACTCTGCATGGGTGCACAGGTGCAGCTTAGTTGGAAGCCGTCAAAGATAGGGCTAGTTTTAAAAACAACAGCTCGATCAAGAGAGCGAAGCCACACTGCATAGGCTAAACCAGGGGTCTGCAACCCGCGGCTCCGGAGCCGCATGCGGCTCTTTGGAACCTTTGCCACGGCTCCGGGAGGTGACTGTGACAGGTTCGCCGCTCCGCTCCACACTGCCCGCCCGGTGATGTCGCAATGGTTTTGCGTCTCCCAATTTTTCCCCCCGTCGGAAATGGGTCCAAGTGGCTCTTTATGTTTTAAAGGTTGCAGACCCCTGGGCTAAACCAAAGATGGAGTTATGAGGAGCGAGCACACCCAAATGGGGCAAAGGGTGGCATTTTGCAAATGGTGAATGTGAAAGCGTAGGGTTTAGTGATTTCAGCAAGTGATTTCAGCTCTTGATATAGTAGGCTGGAGACAGCTTCTATTGTAACAACTCTTTATTCAGGGAGAGAACAAGGCTGGGGACTGGGGAGAGGGAGCTACATTTATAGGAACAAGGACAGGCTAGGAAAAGATACATTTTGGAGGGAACAATTACAAGCAATCACAAAGCTTCCTTTTGGCAGAGACCAATAGGATTGAGGATCCAAATGCAGCAACTAGAAATAACCAATAGGCCTGTTCCCTTTGGGAACAGGAAGGCAGTTACTTCAACATAAGCAATTACAGATAATAGGAATACAGATCAATACACAACAGTGAAACAAAACAAAAAAAACTTGTGTTACGATAATCAGAGCTATTCCTGGCATCTGGTAAAGCCTATCCTGTTTGTTGCCTGCCTAAAGTTGGAGTTGGTTGGTTTTCATTGTGTGGTATGAGGTGCTGTTCGCTGCTTCCCAGAGAAGCTTACATGTTCTAACTGCATCTTTGAGGACCAAACTTTATTTCTGTACCCTTCCTCAGTCTCGTCCCCAAAGAACATGGTTGGGGCATCCTGGGTGCCACCCAGATCTCTCTCTATCAAGATCAACTTTCCTCTTAGGCTTTATGAAATTTCATTTCCTCAACCTTGTCTGTTTCAGACGGAACTAGAAAAAGAGTGTGCCACGCTGAAACTGTGCCGTTGTCAGAATTTCCCCATCCCCCCTTCCATTTAAAAGATCATGCAAGGTTGCCACCACAGCAAGAACACAAAAGGATTTTCCGTGACCTTCTCAGTTTCACCTGATTCCCAGAGAATGAGGAGACCAGCGATATAAGAAGAATGTGTGTGTGTGTGTGTGTGTGTGTGTGTGTGTGTGTGTGTGTAGATGAGCAAGGGGGAGGGACAGAGAGGGGTCACATGAGCAGAAATGGGTTTGCTGGATGGGCTATTTATTGGCCTCATTTCTTGGCAATGTAACTGAAAGGCTCCTTTCTCCCACACCAGCTGTTTGGTACACGTATTCCCTCCGATGCTCAGCTATCCCCGGGCCCCATTCTCCTCCTCCTCCTCCTCCTCCTCCTCCTCCTCCTCCCATCTTTAACCTTTCAGCCGCTTTGGGAGGTAGGCCACAGCTGGGAGGCGGCGGATGAGTGGCCTGGGGGGGGGAGGGAGGGGTATAATCTGACCCCAGGCCTCCCAAGTCCAGTCCTCCGCTCTGTCCGCTCCCCACTGAACCCAGGGACATATCAGCTCCCAGCTGAGACCCACCTCCCAGGAAGGAAACCCCCATTTAGCAGGGCTTACTCCCAAGTAAAACAATGAGGTACGTGCAAAGCAGGAGAAACGGGACACGCAGGCTTGACAAGAGGGACCTGGGAGTCCCTGCCTACCCATGTGCTCTTCTTCTTAAGAACAAGAAGCTAGAGCAAAGAGTTCTGCTTACAGTATATACTGCCACATAGCGCTTCAAGCACTCTCTGGGCGGTTTCCAATTGGAATTTAATTAAATTTAATTATGCATAATTAAATTTAATTATACAGTTTACACATTGCACCCCCTAACATGCTGGGTACTCGTTTTGCTGATCTCGGAAGGATGGACGGCTGAGTCAACCATGAGCCTGCTACCTGGGATTGAACCCCAGGTCTTGAGCACAGTTCTGTTGGCCTTAAAACTCACCTTTTGACTCTTCCTAAAAAAACAAAATAAATACAACAATGTTTCAAAGGAAAGAGAACAGATGCATACCCTCATGGTAAGGAGAGCAAAGCGAATGGTCAGCTACAGAAATCACAGTGTGGGCATTAGTGGGTGCGTACATTCTGTGCCGTAAAGTTGAAACCGACTGATGCCAACCCTCATGGCAAGGAGTTGCTTAAGGAGTGGTTTTATGAGTTCCACTCTCCCAGCAAGCTTCCTGTGGTGATTTGAACCCTGTTCCACTGAGTCCTAATCCATCACTCGATCCACAACACCACACCTCAGAAATCACAGTAAGGACGATCCCTTCTAAGCACAGGGGTGGTGCTCATCTCCGTTTTCAAGCCAAAGAGCCAGTGTTGTGCACGTTCGTGGCCTTTTCTAAAAGGATTCTGGCCAAGTGTTTTGAACACAAATGCAAGATTCTCTGTGCCGAAAACCAAAGAGACACTTGTGCAATTTTCCTGAAATGCCAAACATTCTATATACAGAAAATCTCTATTTGTCCTCAAGTGGGAGATTGAAATAAGCAACAGTTAAGTACAGAAATAATTGGGGAGACATTGCATCACAAACTCATGCACTGGCACACATATATTAGGGATCCACACACACACCCCGACCAAGTCACCCAAAAGGTGCCTCACCCAACTGGCATCTTTTTGGTGACACTCTGACACAACCCTTTTCCTCGGCAGTGGCAATACGGGAGTGCTTCCAGATCATCCTTGCAGAAAGAATCATTTCCATGAGTGAGGAAAACCAGACACCACTAGCATGACAAAGGAATAGCAGGTTACACAGCACCATCCATTCAGGGCATGGGGTTCCACGGGATGTCACCGAATCATACAAGAGCTGAGTTAGAAGAACAAGGAAGGGCATTAAGTCCAAACCCCTGTTCGAGGCAGGGATCAGAACCAAAGGAGAGCGGACCGAGGCCGTGTCCTGTCTTCTCATGAAGGCTCCAGTGTAATTCATTTGTACTCTTTTCCCAGTAAGCTCGACACATTTCTTAACAGAAACCCAGACACCCACGTTCCTGTTACACGGCAGGAGATGTTCCCAGATATGGAGCCACCACAAAGCCACATCTTTTGTTCAAAGCTGCCCTTGTAGACAGGCTCTGTGTTGTTGTCATACCACCCTGCACTCCATCCAAAAGAGGCAGAAAGGTCTGGGGGTACTCCCAGAGATGTTGGGACTGCCCAATTCCTTTTGCATGCACCCCCCACCACTCACTCACTCACTCACTCACTCACTCACTCACACACACACACACACACACACACACACACACACACACGCACGCACGCACGCACGCACGCACGCACGCACGCACGCACGCACGCAGGCAGGCAGGCAGGCAGGCAGGCAGGCACCAGATTTGGAATTCCAAGTGACCGTTCACTGGAGCAGCAGCTTGGATTTTTTTCCTTTCCTATTGCTGTAGGGAAAACATAACCGACAGCTTGAGTTGATCTCTTGTTTCCTCTCCCTTCCCATGTGAGCAAGTGGATAACCTACACCCAGGCTTCCGATTGTCTAAGGCTGGAGTTCTCTCGTCCCACATCCCTATTAATGCTTCCACGCCTCTTTGATCCCAGGTCTAATCTCTCCACCCAGCCTATTTGCTCTTCTTTGAAAATCCATGTGCTTTACCAGATGGGTGTTCTGGATACACTGTTCTGAATTCCATAGCCTGAATAAACGCAATCCATTAGGTGCCATGGAATCATAGCATAGCTGAGTTGGAAGGGGCCATCCAGTCTGAGCAAGGCAGGAATACAAATCAAAGGATATCTGCCAGGGGGTTGTCGGAATTTCTCTTGAATGCCAGTGTTTTAGCACACACTACCTCCTGAGGTCATGGGTTCCATTGTCATACTGCTCTAACAGTTAGGAAGTTTTTCCTGATATTCAGACTAAATCTGGCTTCCTGTAGCCTGAGTGTATCATTACGTATCCTGCTGTCTGGGATGATGGAGAACAGATCCTCCTGCCCTTCCTCTATAAGACAAGCCTTTCAAATATTTGAAAGGTTCTACTAAAGCTTGTATGTTATTTGCTTTTAAGTTGATCCTGACTTATGAAAAACCTGGCAAGGTAATTCAGTAAGAGTGTGTGTGTTTTTATATCTTATTTATTTTATTTTAGAGTATTTTTACCCCACCTTTCTTCTTGGAAAAGGACCCAAGGCAGTAATGAGGGTTAATATAAAGTCCAGTACAATTAAGACATGTTCAGGTATTGACAGCAGGGAATTGAGGGACATCTTTCAGCATTAAAAGACAACATTATATTAAAGCTGCAAGAGAACACAAGCAGTTAAAAGAAAGTGAAAAATTCCATGTACAAGTTATGAGTGATGGAAACTAACATTGAAAACATAGTGTCAATGCAATCACAAAATCTATAAACACAAAGTCTATGTGATCATGTATGGAAGATTCATATAAAAGTTACCTAATAGGTAGTCCATCATTCAGGGAAAATCATTAAGGGGTTTGCAGGAGGGGATACTGGTTTCCCAAATATGTGAAATATTTAAAATGCAGTTTTGCCCAGTGCCACTGGCTCGCTGAGTTTGAACCCAGGTCTTTGTTGGCCAACTCCAACTCTCTGTTCTCTGCCCTGGCTCTCTCTGCTAGGCTAGGACCATTTAGTTTCACATCCCTTGCAAGATCCCAGAGGTTGGACTTTAAGCCCGCTTTGAAGATTTTATAAAATATTCCCAGAGGAGAAAGGCAAGGTAAATATACTGTAAAATACATAAATATATAGATACTCTGTGTGTGTGTGTGCGCGCGCACACACACACACACACACAGTAGGACCCCCGTATCCACTGATTCATTATCCACTGATTCAGTTATCCACGGATGGCAGAGGAAAAAATTGAATAAATAATTCAGCAGCCACAAAGCAAGCTACTGTTGTAAAACAGCAGCCGTAAAGCAAACTACTGTCATAAAACAGCTTTTTTGGAGAGTTTTGGTGTTCTCTCTTATCCACAGTTTTCATTATCCACGGGAAGGTCTGGAACCACTCCCCAGCGGATACCGAGGTCGATTCTATGATTCTATATATATTTCCCAACCTGTTTCCTATGTTAGGAAGGGAGTGCAGAAACGTGGGCCTTCTCATGACCTGTCAGCTTCTCAGAAGAGTCCCTGCCAGAGAGCACTGATTCCATGGACGTGCACAGCAAGCAGAGGCACCCTTCAGGGTCATCCTTTCAGATGGAGCTCCCCCCCCCCACGGCCCCGTTTCTCTGAGCTGGTGTTTGCTAAGCAGGCAAAGAGCTCTTTGCAGGGCCAAAGCTCCTGGTCCGGTAGAGAAGCTCCCTCAAAACGTGACTTTGGTTCAGAGGTGGTGCCGTTTGGATCTAGCACAGAGTGATGGCGAACCATTTAGAGCCCGATTGCCCAAATTGTGATTCAAAACCCTCCCATTATTTGCAAAGTGCCAACACAGCCACTTAACCTGAATCCAGGCGGCTGTGAAGGGGGCGGTGCTGGGTGCAAACAGAAAGGCCTCCAAAGGCTGCCTTTCGGAACCATGCCATAGGTTTGCCAACACTGACCTAGATCCTAGGATATTAACAGTGGGAAAGTAAGTACAGTACATAAGAACCTAAGAACCTACGAAGAGCCACGCTGGATCAGGCCAAAGGCCCATCTAGTCCAGCTTCCTGTATCTCACAGTGGACCCACCAGATGCGTCTAGCACAGAGTGATGGCGAACCATTTAGAGCCCGAGTGCCCAAACTGTGATTCAAAACCCACTCATTTTTCGTGAAGTGCCAACACAGCCATTTAACCTGAATCCAGGCGGCTGTGAGGGGGGGGCGGGCGTTGTTGGGCTGCCAAGGAAAGGGCTATTTCGAGGGCCACCTTTGGGGACCGTGCCAGAGGTTCGCCTGCACTGGTCTAGGAGCTGCGCAGTGGTTCTCCACCGGTGGGTCCCCCCAGAGGTTCCTGGTCGGCACAGCTGGCGACGAGGACTTCTTGGCGCTGCCGTCCAGGAACCTCTGGAGAACCACGGCAGGGGGGTCCCAGGGAGGAGAGCCGCCCCCTGCCCGGCCCCCAGCGCTCCCCCCCCCGCCAGCGTTACCTCCCTGCAGCTTGGCCTGGTTCTCCTCCAGCCACCGGAAGAGGCCGGCGAAGTCGCAGTCGCAGCGCCAGGGGTTACCGTCGAGGCGGAGGGCGCGCAGGTTGGGCAGCGCTTCCAGGGCGGCGGCGCTGAGCGTCCGCAGGCGGTTGTCGTGCAGCTCGAGCACCTGCAGCTGCTCCAGGTGCCGGAAGGCGCCCGCGTCCACCCGCGCCAGCCGGTTGTGGCCCAGGCTCAGCTTGGCCAGCTTGGGCGCCGCCTGGAAGGCGCCGGCGTCGAGGCGGCTCAGGTTGTTGTAGCTCAGGTCCAGGTAGACGAGGCTGCCGGAGCCGCGGAAGGCGCCGCCCGCCAGGCGCTCCAGCGAGTTGTTCCTGAAGTCCAGGTAGGCCAGGTCGTGGTGCAGGAGGAAGAAGTCGGCCGGGATCTCGCGGATGGCGTTGCCCGCCGCCAGCAGCTGCCGCGCGCCCAGCGGGAACGGGCTGGGCACGCGCGGGAGCCCCCGGCCCCGGCAGTCCACCGTGCGCGAGTCCAGGCAGCGGCAGGCGGGCGGGCAGGGGTCGCCGCCGCCCGAGGGGGACCAGGCCCGGCACGCCAGGACGAGGAGGGCGAGCAGCAGCAGCAGCAGCAGCAGCAGCACAGGGAGGCATGGGCGCATCTTCAGCAAGAGGATCAGGAGGAGGAGGAGGAGGAGGAGAGCGGCCGCCGCGAGGGGGAAAGCATCCTCTTGCGCCGAGATGCCCGCTCGCTCCTTGTGCCAGAGAGGGGGGGCGCGCGCTCGTGCCTGCGGGTCGATGCCAGCCTTTGGGAGGGAGCTGTGGGATCCAAAAGAGATCGGATGTCATAGATCAAATGGCAGCAGGCTCCAGAGGAGGAGGAGGAGGAGGGCAGGACCGGGGAGAGAGAGAGAGAGAGAGAGAAGCTGGTGAGGCTAAAGGGGGAGGAGGAGAAAAGCAGAGCCCTAGCAAGGATTTGGAGCGCCTGGGGACGAAGTTTGTTTTTGCACCCCTCCTGCCCTCCGCCCGCCCCCCCCCCCGCATGGCACCCACCCAGCAGCAACGGGGGCCCAATCCTGCGGGCGCGGGATGGGGTCGCGCGCGCCTGCCTACCTGTTTCGCCGCTCGCTTGGCGCTCAGCGTCGGAGGGGGGGGGGTCTCGTCGGCGGCAAAGGGAGGCCGGCAGGCTTCCTCCTCCTGCTCGCCCCCCCGATGCTCCCCGAGTGGTGCGCAGGGGCAAATGCACCCTTCCGCCGCCCGGCTCGACCCCCCCCCCCATACGCCCTTGGAGAAAAGAGGGGTGGGGATTTGTGCAGACAGAGAACAAGGGCACAGGGGTGGGGGAGTACAGGTGGGGAGACCCAAAAGGCGCGTCTCTTCAAGATTCAGCTCTAAAGAAAGAGGGGCCCTTGTGGGAGGACCCCAAGGAGGACCCCCGTCAGCCCCCCAGCTCCCACCACACCGCCCCCGCCCCCCCCCAGGGGAGCGGAGCGCGCGCAACTTGGTGCTGCTGATCACACCGCGGGCCGCTCATCACCCGCCCGGAAAGAAGGCTTTTGCGGGGCAAAACGGCTGCTCTTCTGGGCTGCCAACGTGCCTCCCTCGTCGTGGCCATGGATGGGATCCTACAGGCATGTCCAAACTTCGGCCCTCCAGATGTTTTGGACCACAACTCGCACAGTCCTTTGCCATTGGCAATCTAAGCTTAGAATTTTGGGAGTTATGGTCCAAAACATCAGGAGGGCCGAAGTTTGGACATGCCTGTCAGAATAACGAGGTTGGACTATAAGACCCTTGACTCCATGCAAGGCCAAATCAAAGCCCACCTGTCAGGTGATGGCCCAGTTGTCTCCTGAATTGTAGGGATATCATTGCCCATATTTCTGAGCCCCAAGATTGGTCAAGCACAAAGGAAACTGAAGGCCTAGGAGGGCTGCTTGACATATATTTCCCGGCAGCCCCAGGACCAAGCAGATACCAGAATGTGCTGAAGAAGACCAGAGCAAACAGGACGGCAGATAACCAGGATATCAGGATACATCTGCTCAGGCCCAAGGAAGCCTCTTATCAGTAATCACTCACTAGCTAGGGAGCATTTCCCCCCACCTATGGATTCCATTTCCCCTGCTTTGTGTACCTGTTTACTGAACAGATAAGGCTTGCATTCTTTCCCCCCACCGAGGAATGTTTCCCTGTATCTATTGTGCTTACCCTCTAATAAAAGGCTGGGCTCAGGCAGCAGGAAAAGACAATCATCACCACACAATCTCACATACACGCATGCTTCCACACACATTCAGACACACAGACATCCATGGAACCCTGACAGACAGACGAACAGGAATGCTGCCCTGAGCGCCAGATATTGCACCCCGAAACTCTGTGTCCCGTGTGATTCGTAACGCAAAACTGAATGCCTCCAGGGTGGGGGAAGAAAGTAAAAGGCGGAACTTGACGGAACTCCCTGATTTCATATGATTTTTACATGGGATCTTTCCCAAATCACCATCAAAACACACATCCCATTCATGGCCAACTATTGCACAAGAATAATCACGTATCCTCCAGCGCATGGCTCAGCAGTGGCGCAAGAACATGGTTCCAGGGCACAGAACCACACGGATTTCCTGATTTTTACCCAGGATCAACTCCAAAACACTATCGCATCCTAGGCCCCATCCATACACACAGACTGCACACCCAAAATCAGGTGTCCGTCAGCGCATGGCTCCGCAGTGGCGCAAAAACATGGTTCCAAGGCACGGAACCACACGGAACTACCTGATTTTTACCCAGGATCAACTCCAAAACACTATCACACCCTAGGCCCCATCCGTACACACAGACTGCACACCCGAAATCAGATGTCCGTCAGCGCATGGCTCTGCAGTGGCGCAAAAACATGGTTCCAGGGCCCGGAACCACACGGAACTACCTGATTTTTACCCAGGATCAACTCCAAACCACTATCACATCCTAGGCCCCATCCATACACACAGACTGCACACCAGAAATCAGGCGTCCATCAGCGCATGGCTCTGCAGTGGCGCAAAAACATGGTTCCAGGGCCCGGAACCACACGGAACTACCTGATTTTTACCCAGGATCAACTCCAAACCACTATCACATCCTAGGCCCCACCCATACACACAGACTGCACACCAGAAATCAGGCGTCCGTCAGCGCATGGCTCTGCAGTAGCGCAAAAACATGGTTCCAAGGCACGGAACCACACGGAAATACCTGATTTTTACCCAGGATCAACTCCAAACCACAATCACAGCCTAGGCCCCATCCATACACACAGACCGCACACCAGAAATCAGGGATCCGTCAGCGCATGGCTCCACAGTGGTGCAAAAACATGGTTCCAAGGCACGGAACCACACGGAACTACCTGATTTTTACCCAGGATCAACTCCAAACCACTATCACATCCTAGGCCCTATCCATACACACAGACTGCACACCCGAAATCAGGTGTCCGTCAGCGCATGGCTCTGCAGTGGCGCAAAAACATGGTTCCAGGGCACGGAACCACACGGAACTACCTGATTTTTACCCAGGAACAACTCCAAACCATGATCACATCCTAGGCCCCATCCATACACACAGACTGCACACCCAAAATCAGGTGTCCGTCAGCGCATGGCTCTCCAGTGGCGCAAAAACATGGTTCCAAGGCACGGAACCACACGGAACTACCTGATTTTTACCCAGGATCAACTCCAAAACACTATCACAACCTAGGCCCCATCCATACACACAGACTGCACACCCGAAATCAGGTGTCCGTCAGCGCATGGCTCCACAGTGGCGCAAAAACATGGTTCCAGGGCACGGAACCACACGGAACTACCTGATTTTTACCCAGGATCAACTCCAAAACACTATCACAACCTAGGCCCTATCCATACACACAGAATGCACACCCAAAATCAGGGGTCTGTCAGCGCATGGCTCCGCAGTGGCGCAAAAACATGGTTCCAAGGCACGGAACCACACGGAACTACCTGATATATACCCAGGATCAACTCCAAAACACTATCGCATCCTTGGCCCTACCCATACACACAGACTGCACACCCGAAATCAGGTGTCCGTCAGCGCATGGCTCTGCAGTGGCGCAAAAACATGGTTCCAAGGCACGAAACCACACGGAACTACCTGATTTTTACCCAGGATCAACTCCAAAACACTATCACAACCTAGGCCCCATCCATACACACAGACTGCACACCCAAAATCAGGCGTCTGTCAGCGCATGGCTACGCAGTGGCGCAAAAACATGGTTCCAAGGCACGAAACCACACGGAACTACCTGATAACACTATCGCATCCTAGGCCCCATCCATACACACAGACTGCACACCCAAAATCAGGGGTCCGTCAGCGCATGGCTCCGCAGTGGCACAAAAACATGGTTCCAAGGCACGGAACCACACGGAACTACCTGATTTTTACCCAGGATCAACTCCAAAACACTGTCGCATCCTAGGCCCCATCCATACACACAGACTGCACACCCAAAATCAGGGGTCCGTCAGCGCATGGCTCCGCAGTGGCACAAAAACATGGTTCCAAGGCACGGAACCACACGGAACTACCTGATTTTTACCCAGGATCAACTCCAAAACACTATCGCATCCTAGGCCCTACCCATACACACAGACTGCACACCCGAAATCAGGTGTCCGTCAGCGCATGGCTCTGCAGTGGCACAAGAACATGGTTCCAAGGCACGGAACCACATGGAACTACCTGATTTTTACCCAGGATCAACTCCAAACCACAATCACATCCTAGGCCCCATCCATACACACAGACTGCACACCCGAAATCAGGTGTCCGTCAGCGCATGGCTCCACAGTGGCGCAAAAACATGGTTCCAAGGCACGGAACCACACAGAAATGCAGGTTACTTACCTGTAAGTTAAGTACTTCGAGTGGATCTCTGTGAATACACACATAGGGTCTTCACCCCTGCGCGCTTGAGTTCCCAGTCGTTCCAAGTTTAAGGCTTACAAGCCCCTCCCCTCCGTGCACATGCTCACCCATCTCCCGCCTTGCTGACCCAGTTCCTTTTTGCCGCCGCTGAGTGTGGTCATACTTTTCCAAGCTCCTGCAGACGAAAAGGAAAGTGAAATTTTCATTAATATATTTTAAGTTTTCTTATTTTCTTTCCTCCCAGTTCCCCCCCCCCTCTGAGTTTTCATAGTTAGTATTTGTTTTCAGCGCCTGCCCTTAGGGCGGAGGGGTTGTAAACCCCCCTCACCCCCGTAGTTGCGGGCGCATAGGCCGTTTATGGCCGCGGCAGCACTGTTTAAACAGTGTGAATCCTGCAGAAAAAGGATTCCGTTAGCTGACGGACACAGTTTGTGCCTTTTTTGGTTGGGCGAGGCTCACAAACCTGAACTCTGCCCGCATTGTGAAAAGCTAACGAAACCCGCCCTTAAGCATTGCCTGGAGCAGTTAAGGGCTTACTTGTGGGAAAAATCCCTCAAACCTATGGAAACCCACTCCGAGGCTTCCATGCCATCTACCTCTTCAAAATCCAAGTCCTCGGCCAAGGGAAAATCGATGGACAAAAAGAAATAGAAACATCACCAGCCTGCTCCGATTCCGGAGAAAAAATCGAAGGACATGGCGTCCAACATGTGAACAACGGTGGCGGCACCGAAACCACCCGCGCTCGTTCCAACCGAGTCGCGCGGCATAGAGGGGGTTCAAAGCTCGGCGCAGGTCGGCGCCCAGTCTCCTGATGCCACAAGAAACGAGCCATGGCCCCATGGCTTTGGAAACCAGGCAACGGGTACCCGTGAACCCCCTCATAGCCCTATGATTCTATTGGGCTTACCGCCAGGCCAACTTGTCTATGACACGGACATGGCCACAGTCAGCTACAACCCGTTGTCGCACCTACAAAATCTTCAGGCTGCCTCCATGACATCAGCTCCCCAGCAATCTGATGTGGAAGAGCAGGGACTAGATGCCCCCAAGCGCGCGGGCGCTATGAGGTCAGACACTGAGGAGAGAGGAGCTTCTGATGCTGGGCGCCCAACAAGGGATCATCACCTAGTTGTCTCCTCGAATCGGGGCAGAAAGAGGGTGCGAGTAGACGCTCACGATTCCACGTCCTCCCCCTCATCCTCTCCTCAGTGTCAAAGATCCTCCTCGTCTCCCGCACGGTGTCATAAAACCAAACGCTGTTCTAAGAAGAGACGATGTCATGCCTGCATGGTATCCAGCTCCTCGGACACTGACTCTTTCACCACCTCCTCACCCGCCTCTTCAAAACCTAAAAGGCGGCGAAGAGGTAAAGCGAAGGCACCGGCCCAGCGCCCTTTGGTGCCCAACACTGACACCATTCCGGGGCTGGGCTTCCAGAGCCATGCCCTGCAAAGCCTCACGGACACCACACCGCAAGCAGTGGATCAGCAGGGACAGCTCCCAGAGTCACCCGCCACCATGGATCGCCCGCTAACGGATGAATAGAATAGAATAGAATAGAATAGAATAGAGTTTTATTGTCATTATGCATATGCAAAATATGCACAACGAAATTAGAGTGCTGCTCCACTACACACTCCAAGCATACAAAACACATAAAACATATAAAACACCATACAAAATATTAAAAACTCTTAAAATTGCTTACAAAATTTAAAACACTACTTAAAACTGATTAAGATAGTGCTAAAACTGTCGCATTTAGCTTGGATACCGCTCTGTGATAAAAACTGTTCTTTAGTCTATTTGTCCTTGACCTAAGAGTCCTGTATCTCCTGCCAGACGGCAACAGTTCAAAAAATTGGTAGCCAGGATGCGAAGGGTCTCTCAAAATTCTAGATGTCTTCCTTGAGCATCTGGAGTTGTATAATTCTTCCAAAGGAGGAAGAGGACAGCCCACTATCCTCTCAGCAGTGTTTATGACCCTCTGGAGTGCCCTTCTATCTGCCACTGTGCAACTGGAAAACCAGACACAGAGGCAGTAAGTGATAGTGCTTTCTATAAAGCCCCGGTAGAAGGTTACCAACAGTTTCTTAGACAGTTGTTCCCTCCTGAGAAGTCTCAGAAGATATAATCTCTGTTGGGCCTTCTTAACCAGTGCTTCAGTGTTGGCACTCCAGGTCAAATCCTCCTGTAGAATAACTCCTAAGAACCTACTGTCCATCACCCGCTCTACACAAACTCCATCAATAATCAGGGGCTGAGTGTCTGATTTCCTTTTTCGATAGTCCACTATAAGTTCTTTGGTCTTGTTGATATTTATTATCAGATTGTTGGTTCTGCACCACCGTAGCAGCCGATGCACCTCCTCTCGGTAGGCTGACTCGTCTCCACCAGAGATGAGTCCCACTACTGTTGTGTCATCGGCAAACTTGATGATTTTATTTTCAGGATGAGTATGAGTGCAGTCAGAGGTGTAAATATTAAACAATAGTGGGCTCAACACACAGCCCTGTGGAGTACCCATGTTGAGAGTGAGGGCTGACGACATGTAGTCACCTAATCTGACCCTCTGTGAGCGATTTGATAAGAAATCCATGATCCAGGCACAGATGGAATGACAAAAACCAAGGTCCTTAAGTTTAGATATCAGCTTGTGAGGTATGATTGTATTGAAAGCAGAGCTAAAGTCCACAAAGAGCATCCTTACATAGGTCCCCCGCAGCTCCAAATGGGTAAGAGCAGTGTGCAAGGTGATATCTATAGCATCTTCCGTGGATCTATTTGCTCTGTAAGCAAACTGATATTTATCAAATGTGCCTGGGAGGCAAGAGATGATATGCTGGTGGACTAATCGTTCCAGAGACTTCATTACAATGGAGGTAAGTGCCACAGGTCTATAATCATTTAAGCTGTTAATAGATGGCTTCTTTGGCAGTGGAACAATAATGGAGGCCTTCAGACAAGATGGAATAGTTGACTGGGCTAGAGACCGGTTAAAAATTTCAGTAAAAACTCCAGCCAACTGGTCTGCGCACTCCCTAACCACCCAACCAGAAATGCCATCAGGTCCTGCAGCTTTCCTTGGGTTCACAGTTCTCAAGATGTTTCTCACTTCCCACGTTTCAACAAGAAGGAAGGGGCTAAACTGTGCTGATGGCTGTGATGTAAATACCTCTGTTTGTTCTGTCTCAAACCTAGCAAAAAAATTGTTCAGTTCTTCAGCCAAAGAAGCATTTCCAGCAGAAGGGGCAGCATAATTAGATCTATAACTAGTGATTTGCTGAACCCCTTGCCACATTTGCCTCACATTATTATTACTGTAAAAACAAGCCTCAATCTTCTTCTTATAATCCACCTTTGCTTTTTTAATGCCTCTCCTCAAATCTGCTCTAGCAATGCTATACCTGATCACATCACCAGACTTGAAAGCCTTATTCCTGTCATGCAAGAGGCACCTCACCTCTTTGGTCATCCATGGTTTCTGATTTGGATAGATTCGGACACGTTTATCTACAGTAACAGTATCTATACAGAATTTAATATAACCCAGAATTCCTGCAGTATACTCCTCAAGGTCTGAGTTATCAAAAACATCCCAATTTGTTTCTTCAAAGCAGTCCTGCAGCTGCAGTGAGGCTCCCTCAGGCCAGTGTTTCACAGTCTTTGTTACAATTGCAGTTTGTTTCCTTAAAGAGATATAAGCTGGTGCTAAAATCAGGGACAAATGATCTGATAGACCCAAGTGTGGAAACTGCAGGGCCCTGTAGCCATTCCTTATATTGGAATAGACCTTATCCAATATGTTTGTTCCTCTGGTGGCACAGTTCACATGCTGATAGAATTTAGGGAGAGTTGTCCTCAAATCAACATGATTAAAGTCCCCCGCAATAATAAGCACAGCATCTGGAAACTTATCTTGCTGCCTGCTGACCGTGTCACCCAAATAACCCAGAGCTAAATCAGCGTTGGCGTCCGGTGGAATGTAAACAACCATGATTAAGACAACAGTAAACTCTCTGGGAAGATATATTGGTCTGCATCTGACCATCATATACTCCAATTCCCTGGAGCAATGACTGTCTATGATTTTAGCATTCGTGCACCAACTGTTTTTAACATACATACATACTCCTCCTCCTCTGCTCTTCCCACAGTCTCTGTTTCTATCGGAGCGATGTGTTGTGAAGCCCGTCAAACAAATACTTTCGTCTGGGACAGCTGGGCCGAGCCACGTTTCTGTTATCAGCAAAAGACAGCTGTCTTTGACCATCCTGCTTGTATTGGCCTGTAATCTCAGTTCATCCATTTTGTTAACGAGGGATCTCACATTGGCAAGAAAAATACTTGGGAGCGGCAGCTTTCTTGAATGGTTATGCAATCTCACCAAAACACCAGCTCTGCAGCCTCTCTTCTGCTTTCTTTCCCACCTTCTCCTTCGTCTCCTCCTCCACCCAGCAGGTGCTACAATCCATGGAGAGCCAGGAGCTCTTGCAATATCAGCCGGTATACTATGACGATGAAGAAACTCAGCTGTGACTGCTTGCTCACTTCTCAGTCCAATCTTTAAGAGTTCATGTTGGTTATAAATATTAATTGCCCAACAGGATGCATACCAATCAGCTAAAAACACACAAAAAAGCAACCATACAAAGTGGAACGAAGAGCACAGAGCCGCTGCGTGTGAACGCGCCGCCATCTTGGAAAAAAAAAAAAATCTGACACGGGCGCAGCTTCCCAGTCCTCACATCGGTCCACACTCTCAAAATCTAGACACTCTGAAATAGAGATACCAGAGAAACAATCTTCCACCCCAATTGAAGACTTTAAACATTATTCGCAGTTGGTACACAAAATTGCACAAGTCATGGGGCTTCAAGTACAACTCCCAGCTGCAAGTGACTCGTGCAAATTCTTTGGCCACCTACACAAGTCTAGGCCACCTCCATTGCAAATGGGATTTATCCCCTCCATGTTGGAAAAGGCCAAAGAAGCCTGGGCTAAACCCTCCTCTAATCCCCTGATTCCAAGGAGAACTGATAGCCTCTACAAGACACATGGTGATGGCACAGACTTCCTTATGAAGCACCCCCTGCCGAATTCGGTCATAGTGGATGCCACCCAAAACAGAGGGAAATCCCATTCCAACACCACCCTGAGCAACAAGGAAGCTCGGAAGCTAGACCTCATCGGCAGGCATCGTTACGCCCTTGCCTCATTCTCCTTGAGAGCACTGAACTGCCTGTGCGCAATGGAGGCGTATACCCGTCACCTCCTTCTTACTTTTCCGGACTACATAAGCCACCTTCCGGAAGAACAAAGGGCCAAAGCGCAGGCCTCATACACGGAAGTCTTGTCTTTGATTGACTACCAGATGATCACCTCCCTGCACATCACGGATGCAGCGTCTAAGCAACTCACGACGTCTATACACCGTCATCGTCATGCCTGGCTCAGGACATCCAGTATCACTGATGATGCCAGAAACTTCATAGAAGACTTTCCATTTGACGAAGGTCTCTTTGCGACGTTGACTGATGCATCACTGGACAACATCCAGAAGATGCGTAAGGCTGCAAAATCTTATACATACCAAGGAAATTCTTCACAATCATCCTACAGGCCACCAGCCCCCTCCTGGAGACGGCAATATACTGCGTCCCACCAAAGGGCTCAGGGCAGATACAGGCCACAGTACCAACAGTCTCCTTACCAGCGCGCGGCACAGCAGCCTAGGCAACGGCAACAGCATCAAGCCAGGAGATTTGACCGCAAGCAAAAGCAGTTGCCCTGACCCGGATCCCCCACACGAGGACATCCGGCTCAATGCCTTCCTATCGACCTGGAGAGACATAATGACAGATGCATGGGTATTGTCAATCATCAAAAGGGGATACCGAATCCAATTCCACCATCGACCCCCACTGGGGCGGGTCATCTCAACACCATCCTCTCGGGCACTACGAGACGAAGTGACTGCTCTACTAGACAAGGAAGCTATAGAGCCAGTGCCATCAGAAGATCGATTCGGCTTCTACTCTCGATACTTCACGATACCCAAAAAAGACGAGGGCATTCGGCCCATTCTGGACCTTCGAAAATTAAACACCTTCATTCGAAAAAAGAAGTTCCGCATGGCCACTCTAGACACCATCATCCCCATGCTGCAACAAGGAGACTGGTTCATCGTCCTCGACCTACAGGACGCCTATTTCCACATTTCCATAGCCCCTCAAGACCGGAAATACCTCCGCTTCCGGATAGGAGGCTCTACTTAAAAGTTCAAAGCCCTGCCCTTTGGTCTCTCCTCCGCCCCGCGGGTGTTTACAAAGTGCATGGCACCCATGGCAGCCTTCCTCGGGCTCCAGGGAGTCCACATATTCCTGTATCTGGACGACTGGCCCCTGGTAGCACCTACAAAACAAAAGGCAGAGAAGGATCGAGACCTTACCATCCGACTCCTAACATCCCTGGGACTTCACCTCAACAAGAAGAAGTCCACCCTCCTACCCTGCCAATAAGTGCAGTACATAGGAGCACTTCTGGACGCTCAAAAACCAAGGGCATACTTAGCGCCAGATCGCCCACTAAAAATCAAACAGGCCCTACACCCCTTTCTGGACTCCACAAAGGTATCTGCACATCAGGACCAACGCTTACTAGGCCTGATGGCCTCCACTACAGCTATCATCCCACACGCCAGACTCCGCACGACCTTTGCAGGCATGGCTTCTAGCCCAGCCTAAGGTGGTGGAAGTTCTCCCGCAATCTAAGAACGGGAAGGCCCTTCAAACAGCGTTACCCGTCCATCCAGGTAACTACAGACACCAGTACGACGGGATGGGGCACCACCTGCAACCACCTCTTGATCCATCACAGGTGGACACTCAAGGAGCGAGCCCATCATATCAACTACCTAGAACTCCTTGCCTTTTTCAAAGCCCTCAAGGCATTCGAACTCCTCCTGGCCCACAAGATGGTCCAAGTAATAACAGACAATACTACAGCACTTTATTACTTGAACAAGCAAGGAGGGACTCACTAGAAATCTCTACTGCACCTCACCCTCAAACTTTGGAGATGGTGCATAGCCAAGGGCATTCACCCAATAGCCATACATATTGCGTCATGCAACAATGTGGCGGCAGACGAACTGAGCTGCCTCACTCACGACAACTACGAGTGGAGCCTCTCAGAGACAGTGTTTCAGATCCTCTGCACCAGGTGGGGCACCCCAACCATGGATCTATTTGCATCTCAAGCCAACACCAAATGCAGCTTGTACTGCTCCAGAGCAGGAATAGGCAAACACTCAGGGAGATGCCTTTGCCACCAGCTGGCCCCCGGGTCTCCTCTACGCGTTCCCACCAATACCACTCATCCAGAGAACGCTGATGAAGATCAGGCACCACAGAGCCCATGTCATACTGCTGGCCCCGTGGTGGCCAAGACAGCCATGGTTTCAAGTCTTACAAACAATGGCGATCGACTCTATAAGGCTGACATCAATGCCCGATCTCCTGACACAACACCAGGGCCAAGTCAGACACCCAGACGTCCTGACTCTCCACCTGACGGCATGGTACATCCACTAACAATTACAGATGTACTCACAAGCTCCAGGAAGAAGTCTACAAATACACTATATGCATATAAGTGGGCATCCTTCCTACATTTCACTCGAGCCAACTCTCAACCCTCGAGTCCAACTAACATTCAGGTCCTCCTAGAATTCCTCCTCTTGCTCTTCAACAGAGGACTATCCTTATCTACCTTAAGAGTCTACACTGCAGCCGTAGTGGCACATCAACCACCTGATTTGGAGGCGGCAGCTTGTTTACTCATTCTAAACTTAAGAGATTCCTACGAGGCATCGCTAACCTACGTCCACAACATAGAGCCCTGACACCACAATGGTCTCTCTCCCTGGTACTGAACCAACTAAGACACCATTTGAACCTATGGCGACCACGTCTCTGTACTTACTTACCTTAAAAAAAGCTTTTCTAGTGGCAATCACAACAGCCAGACGAGCTTCAGAACTCTCTGCGCTCAGAGCGGACCCACCGTTCCTCAAATTCCATCACGACAGAGTGGAACTTCGGCCGGACATCTCTTTCTTACCGAAGATAGTGTCATCCTTCCACGTGTCTCAGCCACTTATTCTACTGACCTTCTTCCCAAACCCAAGTACTCACCTCGAGAGAAAGCTTCACTCCCTCGACGTCAAAAGAGCTCTCCTCTTTTATACTTCCAGGACAGTTTCCGTTAGGAAGACACACAAGCTCTTTATGAGGACCTCAGCACCATCTCGAGGTCATCAGGTATCCCCTCAATCCATCTCCAGATAGATTGTTACAAGTATCAAAATGGCTTACACCACTGCGCATGACTCCCTACCTGTCATGCCTCAGGCACGCTCTACAAGAGTAGTAGCCTCCTCCACGGCTTTCCTAAAAGGAGTGCCCTTGGAAGACATATGCAAAGTGGCTACCTGGTCTCGACCATCTACGTTCCTGAGGCACTACAAGCTAGATGTCAGGACGCAGAGATCAGCTGCATTTGGCAAAGCAGTTTTGACAACTGTGCTACCATGACTACTTTTCACCGGTAAGTCAGCTTGCCAGTCACACTATGTGTGGATTCACAGAGTCCACGAAGAAGAAATGCAGGTTACTTACCTGTAAGTTAAGTTCTTCGAGTGGACCTCTGTGAATACACACCACCCACCCGCCTCCCCTCTCTCCGTCATGGCTCGTTGTACTCTCTAAGGGTCAGCGGCGGACCAGAGGGGAAATGAGTCAGCAAGGCGGGAGATGGGTGAGCATGCGCAGGGAGGGGAGGGGCTTGTAAGCCTTAAGCTTGGAACGACCGGAAACTCAAGCGCGCAGGCGCGAAGACCCTATGTGTGTATTCACAGAGCTCCACTCGAAGAACTTAACTTACAGGTAAGTAACCGGCATTTCCATGTGGTTCTGTGCCTTGGAACCATGCTTTTGCACCACTGCGGAGCCATGCACTGACAGACCCCTGATTTTGGGTGTGCAGTCTGTGCACAAGGGTGGGTCCTAGGATGTGATACAGGTTGGGAGTTGATCCTGGGTAAAAATCAGGTAGTTCCGTGTGGTTCTGTGCCTTGGAACCATGTTTTTGCGCCACTGTGGAGCCATGCGCTGACGGACGCCTGATTTTGGGTGTGCAGTCTGTGTGTATGGATGGGGCCTAGGTTGTGATACTGGTTTGGAGTTGATCCTGGGTAAAAATCAGGTAGTTCCGTGTGGTTCCGTGCCTTGGAACCATGTTTTTGCGCTACTGCAGAGCCATGCGCTGACGGACACCTGATTTCAGGTGTGCAGTCTGTGTGTATGGATAGGGCCTAGGATGCGATAGTGGTTTGGAGTTGATCCTGGGTAAAAATCAGGTAGTTCCGTGTGGTTCCGTGCCTTGGAACCATGTTTTTGCGCCACTGCAGAGCTATGCGCTGACGGACACCTGATTTCTGGTGTGCAGTCTGTGTGCATGGATGGGGCCTAGGATGTGATTGTGGTTTGGAGTTGTTCCTGGGTAAAAATCAGGTAGTTCCGTGTGGTTCCATGCCTTGGAACCATGTTTTTGCGCCACTGTGGAGCCATGCACTGACAGACGCCTGATTTCGGGTGTGCAGTCTGTGTGTATGGATGGGGCCTAGTTTGTGATAGTGTTTTGGAGTTGATCCTGGGTAAAAATCAGGTAGTTACATGTGGTTCCGTGCCTTGGAACCATGCTTTTGCGCCACTGTGGAGCCATGCGCTGACGGACGCCTGACTTTGGGTGTGCATTCTGTGTGTATGGATAGGGCCTAGGTTGTGATAGTGTTTTGGAGTTGATCCTGGGTAAAAATCAGGTGGTTCCGTGTGGTTCCGTGCCTTGGAACCATGTTTTTGCGCCACTGCAGAGCCATGCGCTGACGGACACCTGATTTCGGGTGTGCAGTCTGTGTGTATGGATGGGGCCTAGGATGTGATAGTGGTTTGGAGTTGATCCTGGGTAAAAATCAGGTAGTTCCGTGTGGTTCAGTGCCTTGGAACCATGTTTTTGCACCACTGTGGAGCCATGCGCTGACGGACACCTGATTTCGGGTGTGCAGTCTGTGTGTATGGATGGGGCTTAGGATGTGATTGTGGTTTGGAGTTGATCCTGAGTAAAAATCAGGTAGTTTCGTGTGGTTCCGTGCCTTGGAACCATGTTTTTGCACCACTGTGGAGCCATGCGCTGATGGACCCATGATTTTTGTTGTGCAATCTGTTGACTGAAATGGGCTCTATATATGATAGTGGATTTATCATGATCCAATGTAAAAATCATATGAAATCAGATGGTTCTGTGCGATGGAACCATGATTTTGCGCCACTGCCGAACCATGCGCTGGAGGATACGTGATTATTCTTGTGCAATAGTTGGCCATGAATGGGATGTGTGATTTGATGGTGATTTGGGAAGGATCCCATGTAAAAATCATATGAAATCAGCGAGTTCCGTCAAGTTCCGCCTTTTACCCAGACCCCAGGGTTGGAGTGCTTGCCAGCCGCCTCTCCACCTTGTGGGTCCCATTGTTCTACTGCTCAAATAGTTAAGACTTTTTTGTCATCTCCAACTCTGGCTTCCTGTTGTTTGAACCCTTTATGTAAGATGTCCCAAGCACATCCGATTTCACCTGAACTCAGAAACTAAGCAGGGTCAGGCCTGGCTAGTCCTTGGATGGGCAACCACCATGGAATACTAGGTACTGTAGGTGCCTGGAGTAGGAACTGGCAACCCACACCCCATGGACTCGACTGGAAGGACACAACAAACAAACATGACACACCCTGCACTCTGGGTTGATTGAAAACAGATCCGCAGTTGACGTGTGCCCAAACATCCCCAGTTCTTTCCCTCTTCCCTCTGAGGGCTTAGTCTCCACCCCACTGACCCTCTTGGTTGTCTGGATTTGGTTCCAGTTTGCTTCCCCCTTTCTTGAAGGGTGGTGCCCAAAACTGGTCACAGCACTCTAGATGAGGTCTAATCCAGTGCTGAATACTGGGAAACCAGTACCTCTGCTGCAGTTAATGCAGCTTAAAACAGCATTGGCTTTTTTTTTTTTTGCCGCCCCATCACATTGTAGGCTCATCTTCACCTTGTGATCTTCTGCAATTATTTCAACATCCTTCAACTGTATACTGGGTTTCTCCCTCCCCCCCCCCCAAACGTGTGGAGCTTCACATTTGTTAAATTCCACTCTGTTGTTTTCAGCCCGGTGCTTGATCCTCGGCGTCTGTTTTGAACTTCATCTCTGCCTTTTGTGGTGTGAAGGAGGCGGGAAGGTCCTAGAAAAGAAAGCAGCCCCCCCCCCCTTGAGGGGACAAATAAGAGATGTTGTAGGGGTGGAGGTCATGTTATCCAACTGGTGTGTTGGACTAGGAAGTGGATGAGAAGGAATGGTGAATGTTGGGAGCAAACAAAAATGTGAGGAAATGGGAAAAAGTTTTTTTACTCCAAAAATGGGATTAAAAAAATGAAGGGGGTGAGAAGCAAAATTTATCTGCAGGTGGATCCTTGTATAACAAGAGGTTTGTTTAACAGAAAATCTGCTTAAAGGAAAAATGTTCTGGAGATAGGGGGAAATTGCTTAACAGAATCGCCTATGGGGAGAATCCGTACAACAGAAAAATGGTCGTGATGAGGCATTAACCCATTTTCAATGCATCCCTATGGGAAAATTTGTACAAAGGGGAATTTGCTGAACAGAATTTCATTTGGAACAAATTAATTCCTTTATACAAAGTACCAGTGTACTGTAATAATAATAAAAGTAGAGGGTCAGCAAAAGCTTAAAGATGCAACCAAAAAAAGGTTGTGTAATGTCCACAAATAAAACCAAATCACTTTAAAAGGGGGTGCAGGAACCAATTTAAAAAAACACCACCCCCAGTGGTCATTGCAAGAAAAACCGACAAAGCGGTCAAAAATGGGTGTGGCCAAGGGGGCTCTTCAGAAAAAGCAATTTGAAAAGCTGACAGTGATTTTTAAAGGCAATTTGTCTTTAAGGAAAAGACGTTTCAAATCTAAAGTGCGGTAGCAGTGTCAGACATATTCAAGTTAAGAACAGGGAGTTTGAAAAGGCATCTTACAACATTAAAAAAGGAAACATTAGAGCTGCAAAGAGTACTCAAGAAGAAAAGATAAATCCAGAGGCAGCAATGCACCCCGGGTACACTTGTTTCAAAAATGTGGGACAGATTTTCATCTTGTGAAGCATTCCATAAGGAATTTTCGTTATGCGAAGCAACAGTATTCCCAGAAATATGTTTCATCTTGTGAGTTTTTCATCTTACGGGGCATTCGTCTTAAGAGGCATTGCTGTATTTGAGAGGCTACAATGGAAACTGACAACAAAATAATTGATTATGACTTTTGTAACAGCGGCTAAGTTATTAAGATCAAATAACTGGAATGTTAAGTGTCATCCCCAACTAGGCTAATGATATAAAGATGTATGGAATATAGCTAGACAATGAAGTACTGTAATGTTGTTGTTGTTGTTGTTGTTGTTGTTGTTGTTGTTGTTCAGTCATTCAGTCGTGTCCGACTCTTCGTGACCCCATGGACCAGAGCTTGCCAGGCCTTCCTATCTTTCACTGCCTCCCGGAGTTTGGTCAAATCCATATTGGTTGCACCGATGACACCGTCCAACCATCTCATTCTCTGTCGTCCTCTTTTCCTTTTGCCTTCAATCTTTCCCAACATCAGGGACTTTTCCAAGGACTCCTCTCTCCTCATGAGGTGGCCAAAGTACTGGAGCTTCAGCTTCAAAATATGTGCTTCTAGTGAACATTTGGGGTTGATTTCTTTCAGGATGGAGATAGGTTTGATCTCCTTGCAGTCCAGGGGACTCTCAAGACTCTCCTCCAGCACCACAGCTCAAAAGCATCGATTCTGCGGCGATCAGCCTTCTTTATAGTCCAGCTCTCACTTCCATACATCACTACTGGAAAAACCATAGCTTTGACTATCCTGAACTTAGTTGGCAAGGTGATATCTCTGCTCTTTAGGATGCTATCCAGGTTTGCCATTGCTTTCCTCCCAAGAAGCAGGCGTCTTTTAATTTCCTTGCTGCAGTCGCCATCTGCAGTAATCAAGGAGCCCAAGAAAATAAACTCTGTCATTGCCTCTATTTCTTCCCCTTCTATTTGCCAGGAGGTGATGGGACCGGTGGCCATGATCTTAGTGTACTTAGCGGTCTTACTGTAATGTAATGAGTACTTATTATAATGTCATGGACAAAGGGACAGAGTAGGCCTCTGCAGACCTGAGTTCCAGTCCCATCAGCCATGGAAGCTTGCAGTGGGGGTGGGGGTGGAACTGGTGAGGATACTCCTTAAATACCTTCCTTCCTTTGAAAGTCCTTTTAGGGTGGTTATAAATTCAGGCCATCACATGTAAGTCAGTTCTGACTTGACAGCCCATACCAGCACCAAGTGTATTCTATAGACATAGAAACACCAAGTGTTTTTATAAAGGTAATGGTTAGGTAAAGGTCCACACACACACATACATGCTAGTCGTGTCCGTCTCTAGGGGCGGTGCTCATCTCCATTTTTAAGCCAAGGAGCCAGCGTTCTGCCTCTCCGTGACCACATGTCTGGCATCGCTGCAAGAAAACACTGTTTTACCTGCCCACTTTTTACAGTGGTACCTATTTATCTCCTTGCATTTCCATGCTTTCGAACTGCTTGGTTGACAGGAGCTGGGGTTAACAGCGGGAGCTCACTCCACTGCGTGGCACCCAGGATTCAAACCACCGAGGTGCTGACTTTGCGGATGACAGTTTCAGTGTTCTAGCCCGCTGAGCCACCACGTGGTTAGATGCCTGTCCTGCAGGTAAAACTGTGCTCACAACCTGGGGTTCAATCCCAGGTTGCAGGCTCATAGTTGACTCAGCCTTCCATCCTTCTGAGGTTGGTAAAATGAGTACCCAGCTTGCTGGGGGGGGGGGCAATGTGTAGCCTGAATACTGTAATTAAAACTGTAAACCGTCCAGAGACTACTTGAAGTGGTATGGGGCGGTATATAAGCAGAATACTTTGCTATACTTTGCCTTTTTGCAGCATTTCAGGTTTGATGCAATTATTTTACTTATTCTACGTGGCATGGGAAGTATTCTTTTATTTTTTCTTTTGCATTTACATGAGCTGTACATTTGCAGGGCAAAATGTGTGAGTTTGCCACTAGATGGTACCAGAGAGTATTTAGTGTATATCCTCTCCCTGCCCCCGTAAGGCCAAAACGATGGCTGAAATCCAAACAGTGAATTAAAAGTAGAGTAAGTCCATTGAATCAATGAGATTTACAGAATCCCCACTGATTCAACTGGCCTGCTTTTCATGGCTAGTAATTAAAAATGTAATGGATACTTGCGCATTTCCTTGTCCTTGAGAAAGGTGGCGTCTTCCCACATTGAAATGCCATCTTTATATTTTGTGTTTAAAACTGTGCATAGCCCCCCCCCCGCTAGGTGAAAAAGGACCAAAAGAAATGTACAGTAAAATATGACTTAAGTTCATGCTCAAAACCAGAGGAGTCTTTCCAAGCCATGGATGTGCAGAATCTGATTTATTTCTTCTGCTTTGGCAGGGGTTTGCTGTGCAAGCAGCCGGTCAGATCCTGCGTTCACGGAAGGAGGCACCGAGTCCTCCTCCCTGCAACAGGCAGCTGTGCGAGCAGAAGAAACAAACATAGTTCTGTTCTATCATGCCAATAAAATCTACAGGTCTCCATGTGTTTTCGAACTGAGTTAAACTAGTATTTTTAAAATCTTCATATACATTTTAATTGCTTTTTAAAGCTGGTGTTTATATTGTTTCTTTAAATCTGATGTCTTATCTGTTGTGCACTACCTAGGTTCCCCTACGGGGAGAAATGGAGATATTTATTTATTTATTTAATATACTACCCATCTGGCTGGGTGGGGGGGTAAGGGGTGCTGGGGGGGAGGGGTGCTGGGGGGCAGCTTTAGGGGCCAACGTAGGTCGATTCGCTGAAACCTAGGCCACCATGGGTGACACCTGAAACCTGCCACCCTGAACAGACTCTACGATGCTGCAGTTATGGGGACCACTTTCCCTGATGCAGCTGGGCCCCTACATCTCTCACAAAATACCAGAACTAGGGGACATCCACTCAAATTGAGGGCTGGGAGAGTGAGAACAGACAAAAGAAATTACTTCTTTACCCAGAGTGTTGTCTGTGGAACTCCCTGCCACAGGATGTGGTGATAGCATCTGGCCTGGATGCCTTCAAAAGGGGATTGGACAGATTCCTGGAGGAAAAGTCCATCACAGGTTACAAACCATGATGGAGAAAAGTGTAATATCCAAGCTTAAAACCAGGGTACCTCAAAGGCCAGATGCAGGGGAGTGGTATAAGGAGACATATATAGTCTTGTGCGCTCCCAGACGCATCTGGTGGGGCCACTGTGAGATACAGGAAGCTGGACTAGAGGGGCCTTTGGCCTGATCCAGCATGGCTCTTCTTACGTTCTTATGTTCTTATGTCTTGATTCATTGTGGAGTCTGAACAAATTCAATGCCCACGTAACAATGCCTGCTCTGGGCCAACACCTGATCCATCTGGAAACCCCACTTTGAACTCCAGATCAGATTGGACGACCCTGCAGAGCCCTGGGCATCATCCTTGCAAGAAATTGAGTACATTTTTCACATTTTGGGGCTTTTTAAAAAAAAAAACACCCTCCTGAAAATAGTTTATATGATTCTTCATCTTGCACAACATATTTGGTAGATTTTGAAATGAAACATAAGGCTTTTTTGCATGCAAAGCTGAACGGACATCTTAGTCAGAGCATAAAGAGAATTCATCTAGTTATGTCACCTGTTATGCAACTGATCACATAAGCTACCTGGAAGCTGACTCGTGGCAACGGGACATCTTTCCTGTGAGATCCAAACGTTTCACTACTCATCCAAGTCGCTTTGTCAGCCATCAGTCAACTACTTGGACGAGCAGTGAAACATTCCGATGTCACAAGAAAAAGAAGACCAGTTGCCATGACTCAACTTCCAAGATAATCTCACCCGGAGGACTGAGAATCTTCACAGACTGTTCCCACGAGGTGTTTCACGAGCAGCACTCACCTGGGTATGCAAAGGTGAGGCTGTCAGAGCAAGGATAGGCTCCTATGAATGACCTCCACCAGATTCATAATGCCGGAGAATACGGGACACTCTCTTCTCATTCGTGTTGCTTCGGCATAAAGAAAAGCTGGTCTCGTTGCCGGAAGACCACTCTCCCGATGGCCAGTACAACAAGGGGCAGGGGGAATATGGACAATATTGCATTCTCATTTATTGTAACAGGGTTCTGGGTATCCTGCAATGCCTTATTTTTAAAATTCCAAATTCTGAATCTGGATCTTGGTGATTGTGCACATCTGTACTTTCTACAGAAGTGTCCAGGAGGAAACTGAACCTACACAAAACCAGGTTCCTGACAATCCTAGTTGACTCCAAGGCAAAAGTAGGAAGCAAAACAGAACCAGAGAGAGTTAGGGCCTTTTTACACGACCCCTAAGATCCGCTGGCCACTTAAATTCGGACCAGAGATCTTAGGGGTTCGTCACTCTTCGGGCATTCCCACCTCCTCCACACTTCCTGGTTGCTGGCTGCGTGAGGGGAGGGAGAAAAAGAGAAAGAAATGCATGCCGCTCACCTCGTTCTGCCTCTCGTCTCTGTAAAAGTAGCTCTTAAAGGGGTGGGAGCCAAAAAACAACAAACAGAAGCAAGGAGAGCCCCGCACTCACTATCCTTACACCGGATCAAATAATTTTCACTGTCCCAGAGCAGGTACAAGAAAAGTGCGCTGGGACGCGCTAAAGTGGGCGGGGTCGCACTTAATTTCCTCTTAACTCCGGAGCTGGTGGGTAAACATTTTTAAGCTCCGGAGCTGGGAGCCATTTGCCCCGGAGTTTAGGGGTCATGTATAAACGGCCTTAGAGAATTTGGTCTGAAGTCAAGCACCAAGATTTTGTGGATAGACCAGAAAAATGTACATATATATGTATAAATGTACATAAGTTATATATGAAAGGTAGTTCTTCAGTTTTTTTAGTCATCATGTGATATAAGGTGCTCATGCATTTAGATTATGTAACAACTACACAGTCTTTTAATTTTTTAATTGATATATTTAATTGTGGCTCCCTCTAGTCTTAATTTGCAAAGCTTATCCTCAGGTGTGCATGAGATTCGTGCAGATTGCATGGGGGCGGGAAGCAGCATTTCCTTCTGTAAGTGTAAGTGCTGCAAACTATTTGCTTTTTGAAACAGACAGTACTTTTTTGGAATTGTACACAGACAGAGAAGACAGGTGGTTTGAGAGAGGGAACAGGGAAGCCATTCATGTGAGTATTGAAAACCCTTCTCTCAACAGAGTTGGAGGGGGCAGTGATTATCAGGCAGTGATTTCAACAATCACTCTACCTCCACTACCAAGGCCATAGCTAACTACCCATACTTTATGGGTTTCCTCACCTTAGGCCATGGTTCATCTAATGGCCTATTGAGGCTATTGTCCACCTAGCGAGTCTACTCAGGCCATTGTCCTTCTTATGAGCCTATTTCAGACCAGGGTGACATGAGGTCAGAGTGAGCTATAAAATGGAGGACTCGCAACTAGCTTTCCTCAGACTGACAACACTGTTTGGGTGAGCAGCAAAAATGTTTTTCACTCTCTCAAGAACAGAAGTCCAGTTGCCACGACTCAACTTCCAGAGAAAAAGAAAATGACCTAATTGGTAGTCTAATTTAGCATGAACTCTGGTGAATTAGCTGTGTGCTCTTCTGACTCTCTCTCTCTCTCTCTCTCAAAGAGAATCCAAGATGATTCCAAGGTAACAGAGGCTGTTACTTCACGTCCCTTTTCTCGGAACAGGAACCGGGGGGGGGGCGGGGAGCGTGAAAAGAGAATTCCCCAGCCCAGGGGCAGGTACGGCTTGTCACGCTCTGTTCCCAGTTCTGGGGGCGTGGCAGAGACAAGGTTTTGCTGTCACACTATGGACCTGAGGTAAGATTTTTTTGTACCAGTCCCAAGCGGAACAGCAAGGAGGGACGAATGGGACGTGAAGTAACGGCCTCTATAGACAACCACTGACTGAACACCAGTTGTTAGGAGGCAAATATTCACCAAGGCCTGGGGCTTTCACATCTTTCGTAGGAAAATCTGATGGCCTGGGTGAAAAACAGATAGGCAACAAGCAAATGAAAAAGGTAACAGAAGTAGGGTCAGAATTTTGAATGCAATGTTTCAGAGAAAATTATTAAATAGAAGAGGAAAAAATGAGAGATCTCTTCCATATGATTCAGAACATCCAAGGAAAAATTGAACATATATTAGGGATGGTAAGAGGCCAATGAGGAGCATATTATCTGACCAGGATAAAATAAAAAGAAGATGGGACAATATATTGAATGGCTGTACAGGAGAGCTTAAAGTTGACAGATTATTTCGAAGAGACATCCTATCCTGAAGAATTTCCATTTTTAGAAAGGAATAAAAGGCTGCCCTCAAAGCACTTAGAAGAAATAAATCACCCAGGGAAGATAGCATACTGATAGACCTGATTCATTTGAAATTATGGTGCCGGAAGAGAGCTTTGCTGATGCCATGGACAGCAAGAGAGATGAACAAACGGCTCAATGGTCAAAGCAAACTAAACTTCATCTGAAGGCAAAAATGACAAAAATTGGGACTGTCCTACTCGGATTAAGCGATCAGACTTGCTAGAAAAGACAAAAATTCTATGAAAAGCTCCAGGTAGTGGGAAAATGTGGAAGGCCAAATATGATGTGCATTTACTAAAGAAAGGAAGCCATATTTGTTGGGCTTACAACAGCTGAACTGTTTGGGCCTCATTGATTCTATGAAATACTGTAAGTAATCACAGGAGAGCATTACAAATCCCATGGACCACAATAAAAGCAAACAAGTGAGTGCCAGATCAAATGAACCACGTTCCATTTCTATTTCTGTTCTATTTATGGCTGAGACTACTTGGTAAAATTCCACAGGATTTCCTCTGCATATAAAGCAGGTGAATCTGGGGGTGGGGTGGGGTGTTTATGGCTCCCAAATGGGATCCCCCCCCCCGCATTGCCATTGGTGAACTAAAATTTCTGTATTGTGCTCTCTGTTCCTTCAAGCAGTGGCTATGGCGGTTACTTCACGTCCTTCTTTGTTCCGTGACTAGTTTTGTACCGAGACAGTGTTGGTCGCAATCACGTGGTTTTGTCCCTGTTTCAGTGTTCCCATGGTTGTGATAACTTGTCTCGGGACAAGTGTTACCTCACGGTCTTGTACTGTGACAGATACTGAATTTGTCTAACTTTTTTCATTTTTGGGGTGGTGGTGTGTGTGTTAAAAATTCTTTTTCGATATTTTGCTTCTGAAAAGTCAAAATCTTTGCAGGCAGGGAAGGAGTCTGCAGCGCATCTGACTAGCTTTCACTTTCTCCTCGTGGCAACATTGGAATGCTCCAGATGATAGCTTTCAGGCTTTCTTTGTTCTTTATTCCTTTTTCTTGCTAATTAATTGTCTGTCTGGTGTCCCTCTTGCCTGGCTTTGAAGTTTGATCTGTTTTATTGGTATTTAACGAAGGAGGGAAAGGGGGTGGTGATCATCTGGCGTGGGTGGGCACTTTGAACATAACACCCAACCCAGTACCTGGGACACAGTTTTCTGAGAAAAACAAATGTTTTATTGCATGACAGTTGTTACCTCATGGTCCCTTGTCTCGGAACAGAAACCGGGAACAAACCAGGACAAGGAAATACCCTACCCCAGCGCCAGGTACAGGATGGTCACACTTAGCACCCGTTCCGGGGGGGGGCATGGTCGAGACAAATATCAGCTGCTGCGCAACGGATGTGAAGTAAGATTTTTTTGTACCGCTCCGAAGCGTAACACTTAGAGAGACAAAACGGACGTGAAGTAACCGCCTATGTCAAGTAGGTCTACTCCCAGACTTGACATAGGCCACTATCTTATGTCTTGGAAAAACCGATATTGTGAAAGTCCAGCTTTTCTTCTTTCTTGGTCACGTGACTGAATATGTGGGATCTCCATTTCCATGTACAAGGATTTTTTTAAAGCACAGACCAGCCCCAGGACCAGCAGGTGGTGCTAGGAAAAAACTAAATAAAAACCACCACTGACAGCCCGAAGGCCAGCTGGTCAGCGCTGGGGGGCGGAGGGGAAATTAAAAATATATATTTTTAAAAAGCACCGACAAGCCCCAGGACGAGCTTGTCAGCACTATAAAAATAAATAAAAATAAAATAAAATAAAACAGCGCTGACAGCCTGAAGGCCAGCTGATCAGTGCTCGGGGGAGGGGAAATTTAAAAAAAATTAAAAAGCTCTGACGAGCCCCAGGACCAGCTGGTTGGCGCTGGGGGGGGGGGGGAGCAGAAAACCAGATCATATGTGAGCTCCCACAGACTTCTGGCTCGCATTTTTTTACCGGAGCAAAACATTTGTACCGCTCCGAAGCGTACAAAGGGGGTCAGGCCTTGTGCTGGTTCCGTTCCTTCCTTGAAGGCCGCACCCAGTGTGTGAGCATGGGGGGGTGAGTTGTGGCTCCCTGGACACTCTCTTGTGGGGTGCCTCAGGGGTCGTCCCTCTCCCCAATGCTCTTCAACATCTATATGAAGCCGCTGGCTGAGATCATCCGGAGTTTTGGAGTCTGCTGTCATCAGTACGCTGATGACACACAGCTCTATCTCTCCTTCTCCACCTGTGCAGTGGAGGCCGTCCAGACCCTTGATCATTGCCTGGCTGCGGTTTTGGACTGGACCAGGACTCACAGACTCAGGCTCAACCCTGGTAAGACCGAGGTTATGTTCTTCGGGGGCAGCTCGGAGGGGTACTGTGGCCCTCTTCCCAGTCTCGGTGGGTCCGCCCTCCAGCTGGCGCAAATAGTGAGGAATCTGGGCGTCGTCCTGGATCCGGATCTGACCCTGGAATCTCAAGTGTCAGCCGTGACCAGGTCGGCCTTTTACCATCTTAGGCTCATCGCCCAGATTCGCCCGTACCTCGATGAGAGCTCCTTGAGGACAGTGGTACAGGCGCTGGTCATGTCGAGGCTGGACTATTGCAACACTCTCTACATGGGGCTCCCCTTGAACCTTGTTCGGCGATTGCAGCGGGTCCAGAATGTGGCGGCCAGGCTGGTGGTTGGTGCGCGTCGTTATGACTGCGCCACCCCCATCCTGGCTCGCCTACACTGGTTGCCCGTTGCCTCCCGGATAAGGTTCAAGGTGTTGGTTTTGGTTTACAAAACCCTCCATGGCTTGGCCCCTGCTTATCTGGCGGAGCGTCTCCCCCGACAATTAGACCCGGCCCGACCCACCCGATCTTCCTTGGCCCTCTCGCTCCGGACCGTCACTCCGAGGGAGGCCCACAAAACGAACACACGTGGATGGGCCTTCTCGGTGGCGGCGCCAACTTTCTGGAACAAGCTTCCGAGCGAGCTACGGCAGGCTCCGTTGCTGGCGTCGTTTAAGAAAAATTTAAAGACTCTTCTTTTTCGGGACGCCTTCGGCACTGTCTAGGGATTCAGTTCGGGGTTTTTTTGTTTCTTTTTTGGCCTGGCCCGCCTGCTCGCCTTGCTACCTAATCTTGGATTTTATTGTTTTTAGCTGTTTTAGTTGTTTTATCTTTCCTTGTTGTAAACCGCCCTGAGTCCCCTATGTGGGAAATAGGCGCGGTATATAAATGTGAAAATAAATAAATAATAAATAAATAAATTCCCAACTTCTCTGATAGGTCTTGGAAAACTCACTAAAGGGGGCATAACCGTTTTTTTTAAAGCCCGGTGGCCGTGGGGACAAGATTTTTGGAAACGCTTTATCTTTAAATTTAATTGGTATTTTAAAGGACGTGTGATAGAAGAGTTTTGGATGTTGATGACTTGTTTTTCTTTTAGGATGGAGTTACTTACGGACGTAGAACAGACATTGGCCATTACTGTCACATAACAGAGCTTCTGTTCTTTTTTAAAATGTTGGAGGGTCACCGAGCACTTCACGCGGCCAGTTTGAAAGACAGAATAGTGCTTGCCGAAGGCTAGCCCACAGGAATAAGGGCTTCTTTCATCGGGTGGCAGCTGCAGGGGTTGGAGCAGGGTGGATTTCCAGATGCTCCATGGAGGAGACGCATGCTGGCCGCCACGTACTGTGGGGAGGAGGGTTTATCTCCACATCCTCAGCTTTCAGCTGCATCTGAGCCAGAGCATCATCTTCCAAACATCTTTACCAGGAAATTTTAAACAGCCAGACAGATGCAAACATTGATTGATCTCGATTTGCTTTAACGTGGTTACTTGATTTGTCCATTAAAGCCCGAGTTATATTTTAATTCACGGAACTGGAATACAATCGCTGTTTGTTTGTTTGTTTGCTTGCTTGTTGTGAAGCTATTTTGGATCGGAAGTAATCCAATATGCTGAGAACCTTTTGCGTTCTCATTGCCTCCAGATCTTCTTCCATTGTTTGCCTTGCCGGGTTGTGAGGTTTGCTTTTAACTTTCGCATGTCCTTGTGAGCCGGGAGACTCTAAGTGTTGTGGTCCAAACAGTAACATTTCCAGGATCTGAAAAATGCATACATACCCATTTTCCTAATCTGTTTTTTCTTACCTAATTTCTGCATGCATTTCTGCCGGGGTTGTATATGCATTCTCTCTGTGAAGCACGTTATCTGCACATTTTCACTTGTAGACAATTAGTCACATGCATTTTGAAAAAAGACACATAGTTTTCTGGGTACTGTATTTCTTCAAAATGCATGGGGAGCCTTGTAACATGATGCTTCACAGGTATGGAGTTGTCTTGCACGTGGAGCTGCAGTATTGTTGCTCCCAAATGACACATCTCAAGTCCCAACTAAATCATGTTCCGGTCTTAAAGAGGACCCCACGCCTTCAATGAGGAGAGGGCTCAGGTTCAATCCAAGGGCTCAGGGTGGGGGTGGGGTTCTATTGTCATTTTTTGATCAGGCAGTAGATATATGGAAGTCCACCATCGGAGATGCGGGAGAAGCGTGAGCCTGTCCGGTTACTCAGATCTGCATTTGGAGAATGTAGTTGACATACAGATGCTCATGGCTTCCAGGCATGCAAGTCTGGGTGTGTTCCAGAGTCAGGCAATCCTTCAGACGTTGTTGGACTGGTGTTCCCTCTGCTTGGAGCCAGTGGGGAATGCTGGGCTATGTAGTCGACCTCTATGTGGAGAACTTTGCCTTTTTTTTTGTCTTTCCCAGTGCTACTGAATGTCAGACTCGGAATGAGCTGATGCTCTTGTGAGGAAGCCCCCATGTCCCCACCCCACCCCAAAATAACCAGGCCTGGTGGCTCTATTTTGTTTTCCAACAATGACAAGGGCCCACCCGGTCCAGCTTCCTGGATCTCATGTTGGCCCCACCAGATGCCTCTGGGAGCACGTGAGACCACCTGGTGCCACTCCCCTGTGTGTGCCGGGCATTTTGGGGCACCCTCCTCCTTTTAAGCCTGCAGAGAACACGGATTGCCACCATGGCTTGTCACCTGCGATGGACTTTTCCTTCAGAAATCTTGCCAGCCACATCCTGCAGCAAGGAATTCCACAGAGTAACAGCAGGCTGGATCTAGAAAGGTGTCCTTTGGCCTCTTCTCCCTCTCCCAGCCCTCCCTTGGTGCGGATGATGCCCCCTGCTGTGATCAAGATCTCTGTTTCCTCTTTCTCTTTTCTGATGAACTTTGATTGGGAACCTCAGAAAAGAAACAAGTCTATCTTCAGTCATATGTGGGGTGTTTTTGGTTAAAGGAAAGGGGCCCCAAAATACTTGTTAAATCATTTGCCCACTTCTCTGGTCTCTTTGAATTTCCAATGGCATTTCTTTTGCTCTGTTGTAGATAGAAGAACAGAGACTCACAGAGGAGAACAGCTCCAAATGCCCTGGGCACTCCCTCCTTTCACCTTACTGAGACTTAACATCTCAACAACTCACTCTGAGATGTAGGTAAGAGAAAAAATAAAGACACTTCCACTCCTGACAATCGTGAATAGATTGCAAACTAGCAACCAACTGATGGGAGACATAGAAAGGAATGTTCTGGGCAGGGAGGTGGCACTTTCGTGGAATTCAGAGGCAGGAAGGAAGTGGCGACTGGTTGGTGCTAGACAGAAAAGGCCAGTCCCTGCCACACAAACCACAGGCAGCATTTGAATTTTTAAACATTCCCATCATTTTCCACCCACTCTGAGAGCAGATTCCCTGGTTTCCTGAAAGAGGCACCAATGCATCTCAAAGGTTTTTATGTTTAGAACACCTTTTCTGCAAAGAAAGGTAGTTTGTGACAACAACTGAACACTTCTGATAAATCATAATCAGGCTGATTGAATGCCTTTTGTATCCCCAGCAAAAGCTTCCTTCTCTCTGCCATAAGAAAGAACGTCTTGTGGTCTTGGTGGTCAGCAGTGTGACATAGCGGCCAGGAAAGCCAATGTGATTCTTGGTGGCATCAACAGAACCATAGTGTCTAGATCAAGGGAAGTGATAGTACCACTCTCTTCTGCTCTGGTCAGATCCCACCTGGAGTACTGTGTCCAGTTCTGTGCGCCTCAATTTAAAAAGGATGTTGACAGCCTCGAGCGGGTGCAGAGGAGGGCGACCAGGATGGTTGAGGGTCTGGAGGAAAGGTCTTATGAGGAACGGCTTAGGGAACTGGGAATGTTTACCCTTACAAAAAGAAGGCTGAGGGGGGATATGATAGCTATGTTTAAATATCTGAAAGGACGTCATAATGAAGAAGGGTCTGGCTTGTTTTCCATCATTTCAGAGACCAGGACAGGTGGCAATGGTTTCAAACTACAGGAAAAGAGATTCAATTTGAACATTAGGAAGAATTTCATGATGGTTAGAGCTGTTTGGCAGTGGAATATGCTGCCACAAAAGAGGGTGGTGGAGTCTCTTTCTTTGGAGGTTTTTAAGCACAGGCTGGATGGCCATCTGTCGGAAATATTGTGATGGGGGTTCCTGCCTGGCAGGGGGTTGCGCTGGATGGCCCTGGAGGTCTCTTCCAACTCTTCTATGATTCTATGATTCTGTGACAGCGGGGAGTGAGAACCAACCAGATGCTTAGAGTAGGTTCAGGGCAGGAGCCAGCTGGTGAGAGGAATGGTTATCTGATGTTGTTTGGTTGTGCGGTTCTCCAGAAATGCCTACATGCGTTTCATTTTCCTTCTACCAGAGTAGTATTTTTAAAGCAAAAAAAAAAATCTGTTTCTGTGGCAGCTGTGGCATTTTCTACCTGCTGATCACTTTTCTTTGAATATGTGGAACTCTTTTCTTTTAATACGTAATTCAATATGTTTTCCTTCTTAGAAATGACCCATCCTGTCCCTCATCCTTTTGCTTGGTTCACATCACCAGGCAGTAACCCCAGTTTGGGGGCGGGGGGGGAAGGGGGGGAGCCACTAGGCTTGGATCCAGTTCAACAGACACTTGTTATTGTTTGACTAGATCAAACCACTTTGACCACCATCGCATAAAAGACAGAGACAAAGAACTACCCCCTCCTCCTCTCAGCCCCAGGGGAGGCAAGGGCATCAGGCATTGTTTTGGACAAGAAACAAACAAACCAACTAGCAGTTCGTGCCCATCTGTACGTCTGCTTTCTGCAGGGAAGCTGCCAAATTTTTATTTTTCATTTTCTCGTCTTTCCCTGACCAACACTTGCCAATTTCCCTGACAACCATTCAAATACAAACACAAGTTAAAAAACAAATAAGTCATGTTGCATTAAGGCAAGGCTTAATGCAACATTCTACTCTTCGGGTACACAAGTCTCAACTTGGTGCAAAAGAAATATTTTGTCCAAGTAAGAGATTTAATATCACCCTCTTTCAACAGCAACTGCAGCAACATCTGTTTTTGCAGTTGTGCCAAAAATGACACTGTAGCCTGACCCCTAAGATCCACTGGTCACTTAAATTCGGACCAGAGATCTTAGGGGTTTGTCGCTCTTCGTGCGTCCCCACCCCTCCGCACTTCCTGGCTGCTGGCCAGGACAAAAGAATAAAGGCTTATCTCCCAGTGCGGTGGAAGTTGCCGGGAGCCCCGTCACTTCCTGGTTCCTTCTCTTAAAGGGGCGGGAGGCAAAAAAAAACAACAACAAAAAGAAGGGAGGAATGCCCGGCACATCCGCATCAAGATTTTTCACGCTTGGAAAGCAGGTACATGAAAAGTGCACTGGGACCCGCTTAGGTGGGCGTGGTCGCACTTAATTTTCAGTATACTCCGGAGCTGGTGGGTAAACAATGTTAAGCTCCGGAGCCATTTGCGGCGGAGTTTAGGGGTTGTGTAAAAAGGCCCCAAGATGCAGACCTTATTTCAAGTAAACTCTCAATGCTAACAAATGACAACTAAAATGGTTCCTCTGAAGCCCCATTATGAAACAGGTAGTTCCTGGGGGCGATTTGGGGCTGGTTACCTCAGCCAGGGCAAAGGGTCAAGTGAATTTTGTTTTGTGCTGTTTTTCACAATATCAATTTCTTTCTGCAATGGGTACTGAAATATTTTTCCCAAGGGGATTTTGTGGCTGGTTGCATCTCTACCTCCTAGTCGGATGGGATGGGTGATTTTCACTTGGAGGAGTTCATTCCAACCTGTTTTTTTCGCAATATGAATTTTCTGCCTAAAACAGGTACTGGAATATTGTTCCTAAATATGTTTTACGGCTCACCGCATCCATTTCAGCTCATCTTCACCACGGTGGATTTGGTTGGGGAATTCGACTTACAAGTTGCTATTCTGGGGCACTGTGTTTGGTTCTGGCTGGTTTGGGAGTGGAGGCAATAAATGGGTAATGAAATAATAGTATCCATTGGATTTGATGACTAAAGTACACTATTGCCCTGATTTGTACACCCCATCCCATTGTTTTAGCATCATATTTTATTAAGAAGTTCCCATTCTGTTACTGATGCATTTGAACAAGGGATCATTTCAATGTTACCAGTGCTTAATATTTTTATTTAGCAATGCTTCACCAAAACACACAGGATCATCACTAATATATTAATGCAACAGAAGTGCCAAAGAGTGAAATAACACTAAATTGTGGTAAATTGTGCATGACAAAAACCATGGCAAGCCATATAGCCAACAGTCACTCTGAGATATTATCCTCTTTTAAAGACAAAAAAAATTGCCTCAAGTCCTTTGATAAAACCTAATACATTGTTACTATAAATACAAAGTCTGTGCCATTTTTTCCTGGCATGGTCCTTCTTCACAAGGTTTGGATTTAATGCGACGGTGGAAGGAAGATATGGAGGAGAAGCCATCAAAATCAACCCACTCCTTGGTTTTCCTTGATTAAATGCCAGTGGGCTCATCCTAGGCCAGTGATGGCGAACCTTTTAGAGACCGAGTGCCCAAACTGCGAATCAAAACCCACCAATTTCCCACAAAGTGCCAATACAGCAATTTAACCTGAATCCAGGTGGTTGTGAAAGGGCAGTGTTAAGTGCCTACAGAAAGGGCTCCTTTGAGTGCCGCCATCGGTTCGCCAACACTGTCCTAGGCAGATCTTGGGAAAGGGGGCCATTTAGTGGGTCCCACGGTGTTGGATCCTGTCCAAGTCTCCTGACAGTTTCCTTCCCACCTGTAGCAACCCCCAACTTACACCTGCATCCTCCAGTGCCTCTAAAGCAAAACTTGGATTTTCTGTAACCCTTTTTACATCAGAAGGCTGCCAATTACTCTTTCATACAAGGGCTCCAAGTGCCACCTTTGGCACCCGTGCCATAGGTTCACCAGCACTGGTGTAGGAAGAAGAAAGAATAGACTATTATACTAAACTGTCAAGTAGAGGTGGGCACGAAACTGAAAACCGATGGTTCGGTTCGTTCTGTTTTGGGCCCACCCAATTTTTTTTTAAAATTGTACAAACCCGAACCGAGCCAAATTGGTTTCGAGTCTGAGTTACTGGTGGCAGCGGCAGCAGTGGCAATCCTGGCGGCTGCAGCATGGCAGGGGCTTTCTGAGGCGCTGGCTTAGAGCCAGCGCTGCAAAGCCGTCCGGAAGAGAGCTCCCGCGGCCAGGCACCACCACAGCCGCCAATAAGCCAGCCAGGAGAACGCTTCCGGAGCTGCCTTGTGGGTGGCTCTGTTGGCGGCCGGCCCCGGGAGGGCTCCATGTGGGAGCAGGGGTGCCCTTCCACCTGGCCTGTCTTTTGCTTCTTTCCCCCCCTCCCGGAGCCAGCACCCAGCGGCTGCTCAGTGCTCCCACCCATGGGGTGGGAGGGAATAGCAGGGTATAGTATTTAAGCTTTTTCCCCTCTCCCGAAGACAGCGCCGAGCGGCCGCTCAGTGCTGTCTTCGGAAGGGGGGAAGATTTAAAAAGTCCACCCCCCCCCCATCCATGGGGTAGGGGGAAGTGGGCTTTTTAAATCTCCCCCCCACCCTGCACCCATCAGCTGTTTAGCACTGGCTTCAGGCCAGCGCAGATCAGCTGCTAGGTGCTTGAATGAAATCTTTCCCCCATTGAATGCATTGCTAATGCATTCCTATGGGAAAACGAAAAATGAAGCAGAACGAAGTGGAAATTTCTGCTCCGTTTCGTTTCGTTTTTCTGTGATGGGTTAGTTCGTTATTCATTTTGTTCCCTAATGAAATGAATAACGAATAATGAAACAAATAATAAATTCATTTCATGCCCATCTCTACAGTCAAGTAATGTCACTTTTAACAAAATGTATGTAATATAATATTTAATAGATTCAAAATGGTTTCTGTGTATAAATACATAGTCATTTGTCAAGACACAGGTGAATAGTGAAAAGGTCAGAATAATTATATCCATGTGTCATGGATATAATTATGTCTGCCATATGTATAAAGGGCAGGATTGTGTAACCCATTTTACTTTGGGACTGCTTTTTGGTGAGATACGCAGTTTCCCCACTACTCTGTAATATTTATGCTGTGTGTTTTATCTTGTGTATTTGTGAATGTTTTGGTAATACTGTACAAGCTTTTATGCTAAAGGTTACTTCTGTCTCCCAGCTTCAATTCTGTGCTTAGCAATTTTCTTTCCATGCCAATGCATAACTCTGCTAATCTCTGAAACATTTAAAACCCAACACACTTCTTAACATAAACATAATGGTGTCAATGTCAAATAAATAAATTTGTAACAAAGGTATCTTGACAAATTAAAATGCACATGAAAAAGCAATTGTGTCCAATGGTCAAAATAAAAACTTTTCATTGCCTAGAGAGTTGTCAAAATCCTGTCTGGAGAGGGTTTTTTTTTCAACCTGTTGGATAACTTCTGTTATGAGACAGTAATACTTTTCAGAGTTATATCCTGCGGAGGCCTGTGGTAAACTCGACCATCTGTTGATCATGCAAAAACATGCTCCTTGAAATGCTGAGAGTCATTTGCCACAGCACATGATTTTGATTAACTGCATGGGCTTGTACTAACGCTGGCCTTTGAGGAGGAGGGGGGCTGCCCAATGGAGGGGGCAGGGCACCAAACATGGAACGCCTGTTGGGCCGGCCAACAAGCCAGGCTGAATAGCTGAACTGGCAGTTTGTGCCTGTCTCTAATGCACAGTAGCCAGGAATGCGACAGTGTAGATGAACTTGGCCTTGGTCTCCTGGTGCCACATCCTTACTGCTGATTATCTTCTTTGGTTCCTCCATCACTGGCCACGGGTGACTTTGGGCTTCTTGGTGGGACTCTCCAATTGGATTGGTGCAAAACTGAATGAAAATTGAACTGGAAAAACAAAATCACCTTCAGCAATTTCAGTGTCGTGATTGCCAATGTTGTGCACTATTTCTGTAATCGTGGTTTTTGCCTTCAACTGCAATCCTTCTTCTGCACTTTCTTCTTCCCCTCCATCTTTCTTCTTCTAACACCCAGGGGAAGCAGCCTGTGATGTAATGGGGATGCTTAGAAATGACGATCAACACAATATTTCTTTTGCTTTCTCTCTTCACCTAGCTGTTGATCCCAGGACAAGAAGGGATGAAGCTATTATGAGAACAGTAACAGACTAGCTCGTGTCAGCAACTACAATTCTATTTGGCTGTGCTGGTTATCCTGCATATATTTTCTTCATTCTTGTACTGTACAACGGGTGCTTTTAAGTTCAGTGTCCAAAAATATGCATCAATAATATTTCTACCTTACATTAGCTTTCTGCTTTGAATATGTTGCTTTTTCTTTTTCAGGTGTAGTCAAGTGTAGTTCTTTCTTAGATATAATCCAGCCGGTGAACTGCATGCCTGTTTGCTTCTTCATGTGCCAGAGAGTTCCCAGTTAAATAAGGGAGGAGAACCTTGTTGGGGGGGGGGGAGATACTTTGATGGGGTTCCTGCATGGCAGGGGGGTTGGATTGGATGACCCTCGAGGTCTCTTCCAACTCTAGGATTCTAGGATTCTATGAATGTACAAGTTAGTGATCCAATATTATCCATCCTGAATTCTGGATCTTGCATTATTCTTTTTATCTTATTTCCAAAATTTCCAGAATTCCCTCTGGTATCTGAAGCAGAAATTGTGCATCTCAATAATTATCTCAAGAATTCAGACTTTTTAAAATCAATGCCGAAATCTGGTGAGTGCATTACGTGAACTCATTTAAGTTCTTCTCTTTTTAGCAGCCTCACTGACTCACCCTTTCTGTTGGAACAGAAAATAAATAACAAAATAAATCAACTTTCAGTTCTGCCTGCTAAAAAGGCCAAAACAACTGTCCATCCTGCTGTGCTTTACAAACACAAGGGGGAGGGTGTTGTATTTTTCACACCCTTTCCTTAATTCCCTCCTTCACACTTCCCTATATATAACTTGTCTCTGGCATCTTTTAAAACATCCTGTAACTTTAAACATGAGATCATATTTTTATGGCTGACCTAACAGAGGGCGGAGGGCAGTTCCTCCTCCTGGGCCCACTTTGAATGCCCACCCCGGCCTTCAATTAAAGGAAAAATGCTGAGTCTCCTCTGAGCTTATTCCTTTTCTGTGGCTGTGCCAATGACAGCTGCCGTCGCTCAGCGTTGGCAGGAAAAAGAGAGCTTGGAAACCAAAACAAAACTTTTTTAAGAAAACAAGGAAACCATCTGGCACAACTGGACGGCTCAAGGCCGGAGAGCCCCCTTTCCCCCCCACAAAAAAGCCAGTGACAACCGTCATCAAGATGTCCATTAAAATCCAGCTTCTCCTTCTCCTTGTAGGGAGCTTGTCGCTCGGCGCCTTCACAGAGGAAGGTAAGAACGTTTCTTCACGTTTTGCAGATGTCCAGAAACAGAGGTTGCAAAATTGCACAGTGAGATTTATTTAGTAACCTTTTTTAAAAAAATAATCACTGCTGGGCTGAAAAAGTGCTTGTGGGCAACTCTTCAAGGCAACCACTAAAAGGAAGAGAACACCACTGGCTCAAAAAGTTGCATGTGCACCCGATAAAAACATATAACCTTTGACGATCCTTTAGGGTCCAGAGAGTGTTATGAATTCAGTGGAAGAGCTCAGTTTGAACGAGCCTTACTACTGACAAGGTTTGCTTAATTCAGAACAGTTACTGGTGAGAATGAAAAGGGTCCCTGTTCATCTGAGCTGGTGAGTAACGCTTGTTGACTTTTAGTAGGTGCTGAGAGCTCTGCTCTGTAAGAAGGAGAGGAAATCAATAGGTAGTATTTTAAAAGCCTGATACAAGAGGCACATTCTTTTTCTGGACAAGCAAATGATTAGGTCTTCTTTGTGGAATGATAACATTTTGCAGTCGAAAGAGGTTGCCTTGGTATCGTGCCTTCAGAGGGTGAAGGCTGCAGGTGAAATTAAACCACCCTCGCTTGCAAATGCGAGCTTTGGGGGCAAGGAGGGAAAGGGAGGTCTGAAGGGGAACATCTGGAACCCCCAGCCCCGCCACCACCACCCCCGGGAGTTTTCTTGGGCTGCCAAGTCAGAGCCAGCTGTTAGCAACCTTCATGGTGCTTTCAAGACAAGTAAGAGATTTGAGAGAGGTGATACCCGGTCCAATTCTGCCAACCCCCGCCCCCGGGGGTTCCCATGCCTGAGGAACCTTATCGCTTCCACTGACGTGGCCAAAAAGTGGAACCAGGTCTCCTGAATCCAAAAGGGCCACGCTGTCCCCTCCGCCATGTTGGTTATGTTGGGGTGGAGCGAGAGCCCCAAATGGCCCCAGTGGGTGGATCTGGGATGCTTTGTAGCCCTGGAAGACTGAGGGGAAATGGGGTGGGGGGGGCGGATAGGTGTTGAGGAGGCAGGATGGAGTCAGATCCTATGGCAGGACTTGGAGCAGGGACTCTCCCCCCACGGCCGGCCACAGGTGCCCCAGGTTCCATCTGCGCACCATAAAGCGCCATGTCAACTGGGGGAGGGTGATACCTGGGGGCTTCCTCAAAGAAAACACAGCCATTGCCAGTTATTGGCTTTGAGGAGGGGTGGGGGTGTGCAAACCCCCCCCCCCCGAGTTCCAGGAGCCTGTCCTGCCCACCCCTGAGCCTCAAGGCGCCTTGCCTGCTTCCACCATGGCCACTTAAAAAGCATTTCTCAAAAATGCAATTTTTACAGGAACCGAAGGAGCCCCAAGATAATTCTTAGGTGATTTATTTATCTGTTTTCATTTTGAGAGCATGGGGCTAGTGGCACCTGAGAGGGTGTTTAGGGCCACAGCTGGGTCCCAGAGGGCCTTCTGCCTTCTGCCCCGGGGAGTTAGGTCCAGTACCAATCCACCTTCTTTATGTAGCATTGGCATTAAGAACACAGTGGCCTTTTCCAGATGTTGTTCACCCAGACATACAAATGCATATTAATAATAAGAGGACCTTTAAAAATATTTGGTTTAGGATTGCTCTTGTTAAAACTGAGCAACGGCAATGTTCATTATTAAAAGTCCTGGCTTGGCTGTGGACTATATGTCCAACTACCGTCCCATAGCCAATGTTCCCTTTTTGGGCAAGGTAGTCGAGCGAGTCGCCGCCCTGCGTCTCCAGTCGTTCCTGGAGGAGAACCATGTCCTGGATCCCTTCCAATCTGGGTTTAGGCCGCGTCATGGGACTGAGACGGCCCTGGTCGCTCTGCACGATGATCTGTTGAGGGGGTCCGACGGGTTGCTGTACCCTGCTGGTCCTCCTCGACTTGTCAGCGGCTTTTGATACCATCGACCACGGTATCCTGCTGGGGCGGCTTTCGGAGGTGGGGATCGGGGGATCGGCCTTTGGCTGGCTCCGTTCCTTCCTTGAGGGTCGTACCCAGCGAGTGAGCTTGGGGGGTGAGTTGTCGGCTCCCTGGACACTCTCTTGTGGGGTGCCTCAGGGGTCGTCCCTCTCCCCAATGCTCTTTAACATCTATATGAAGCCGCTGGCTGAGATCATCCGGAGTTTTGGAGTCTGCTGTCATCAGTACGCTGATGACACACAGCTCTATCTCTCCTTTTCCACCTGTGCAGTGGAGGCCGTCCAGACCCTTGACCGCTGCCTGGCTGCAGTTTTGGACTGGACCAGGACCCACAGACTCCAGCTCAACCCCGGAAAGACCGAGGTTATGTTCTTTGGGGGCGGCCCAGATGGGTACTGTGGCCCTCTTCCCAGTCTGGATGGGTCCGCCCTCCAGCTGGCGCAAAGAGTGAGGAATCTGGGCATCGTCCTGGATCCGGGTCTGACCCTGGAGCTCCAGGTGTCAGCCGTGACCAGGTCGGCCTTTTATCATCTAAGGTTAATTGCCCAGATTCGCCCGTACCTTGACGAGAGCTCCCTGAGGACTGTGGTACAGGCATTGGTCATGTCGAGGCTGGATTATTGCAACGCTCTCTACATGGGGCTCCCCTTGAACCTTGTTCGGAGATTGCAGCGGGTCCAGAACGCGGCGGCCAGGCTGGTGGTTGGTGCGTGTCGTTTCGACCGCATCACTCCCATCCTGGTCCGCCTCCACTGGTTGCCCGTTGCCTCCCGAATAAGGTTCAAGGTGTTGGTTTTGGCTTACAAAACCCTCCATGGCTTGGCCCCTGTTCATCTGGCAGAGCGGCTTCACCGACAATCAGATCGAGCCCGACCCACCCGTTCATCTCTGGCCCTCTCGCTGCAGACGATCTCCCCGAGGGAGGCCCGCAAGACAAGTACCCGTGGGCGGGCCTTCTCGGTGGCGGTGCCACCTATGTGGAACAAGTTACCCAGCGAGTTGAGGCAGGCTCCAACGCTGGCGTCCTTTAGGAAAGGATTGAAGACCCTCCTTTTCAGGGATGCCTTTAATAACGACTAGAGTACCTTTTTTTTTCTTCCCCTCCCCCCCCCCCCCGTATGCCGTAAGTCTGTCCCTGCAGCTGTTACTGTTTTTTGCCTTTTGGGTTTTTGTGTAAACCGCCCTGAGTTCCCGCTTGGGAAGTAGGAGCGGTATAGAAGTCTTAAAATAAAATAAATAAATAAAATAAATGCATCTACTACGGTCAATAAGGAGCAGTTAGTAAGAAGTGTGTTCTGCTTATAGACCGCCCCATACCACTTCAATTATTCTTTGGGAGGTTTACAGTTTTAATTACAGTGTGCAGGCTACATCCCCCCCCCCCCGCAAGCTAGGTATTCATTTTACTGACCTTGGAAGGGTGGAAGGCTGAGTCAACCATGAGCCTGCTACCTGGGTTTGAACCCCCAGGTCATGAGCACAGTTTTACCTGCAGTGCAGGCATTTAACCACTGCGCCACAAGGCTCAGACTAAAAACCAGTCTAAAGTATAAACACTTTTCTTCTCTTTCCTCTACAATTTCCATTCCTATTCCTTAGGGCAGAGAGTTTCACAGGGTGGGACTACCCCTCCTCCCAGGCACCCAGCAACCTTTTCTTTTTCACTGACGTGGCTGAAAACATGGCCTCATGAGCTGATTCCTAGGTCCAGGCAAGGACCCTGCTTCTCCTCCTTTGTCCCAGATTCACTTGTCAGAATTGCCAGTTTCAGAGACCTTAAGGGTCTGAGACCGTTGCTGGTATTGGATGCTGTAGACGGCAGAACTATATGGGGAGGTCCCAGCACAAATGAGGGGCAGACCTTAAATATTCCATGCCCAAACTTCCAGACTTCCAGACTTGGTCATCTCCAGTTAACAGAATCTCAAGTAACAAGGGATGTGAAAGACGTCCCACCCACACCACCTTGATCTCCGTGTAGGAGAAGTTCCTCCGGTGTACAGCCAATGGCCTGCCCGGTGAGAATGTACGGACGAGGTCTAAACTGGTCTTGCACATGTAAAATAGCTGTACCTTGCTGACATTTCCAGCAACTCATGAACAAAAATATACAGCTCTGATACATGAGCAGAGCTTGGAAATATTCTTTTTCTTTTCTCTTTTTTTTTGGGGGGGGGGGATCCCCAGTCAACATTTACTGGAGGTAATACCCAGGCAGTATAACTAGCAGATAGTAGGCAACAGTGAGTGGGCAGATCGGCTCGCAAAAGTGATGCTGATTCATCCTGAGCAACTTTTGTTTCTTCCATGAGTTTCCAGTCCAGCGACAAGGTTGGGTGATGCTTTTATTAGACAACTAAACTGTTACAAACAGTCCTTGAAGTTGGGATAGGCAGTACAGGGGGGAGAGAAACGGGAAAGTCCCTGGAAGGAGGTGCCTTGCTCCTTTTAAAGCAAGTTCCAAACATCATCTTCCCACTTCCAGAGTTATCAGTGCAAAGTAACATAGTTCCTCCCAGCCTCTGTAGCTTGGATCGTCTTTCCCATCAGAAGGGCCTTCCACCTCCTCACCCTTAGTATTGGAGCGTGTGGCCTTTTTTCCTGGCTGGGATCAGAGGCACACAGAATGATAACAACCTCCAAGTTGTGATTAAGTGTTCATTCCCTAGGTAAGATCCAGTATGGGGTACTGGATAGAGTCATGGACTTAAACTCAGGAAACCTGGGCTTGATTCCCCAGCTCTGACATAGAAACTCACTAAGAGATGGAGATGGCAAAACCACTCCTTAAATTAATCATTTACCTTGAAAGCCCTACTAAGGTGGTCACTCGACTGGACAGCACAGGCTAACAACAGAGATGCAGTCTATTGCAGCCACAATAGATTGACAATGGCTTGAAGAAGTTGTGGTCTTCACAACTTGAGTGTGGTCCTTCTCGGGCAATGGACAGATATCCTTGCTTAGTTATAAATGCTAATCTAGCCACGTCTTCCTCGTCAGCCTTTCCATGAAAATTAATAACTCCTACATCATTTCCTGGATCTCTCTTATCTCAGGGCAGTGACTCATAGGTGACTGACACCCAAAGGCAGATTCTTCCTTGGATGTGTTTGCGGGGGGGGGGGGTTATCCAGCTGTTGGAACAGGAAAATCCTAAAACAATGGTGGAAGGCCGGTTGAGGAATCTCTCCGTGTTGTAGCACTGCATCGCCAAATGCCAGCAGCAGGGGAAGCAAGTGATCAACGACCACGGAGTGACACCACCACCACCCATGATCCTGGTCCAGGTGCCTTGAAGGCCACCATATGAACCAAACTGCATTTTACGAAGTGGCTCAGGTGCCATTCTCCAGGTTGAGTCCTACTGAGGAATGACCTGTGGTAGGGCTTTTCTTAGAGCAGTCCTGGGGCTTCTCTGTTATGAAACTAATGTTGCTTAAGATTCAGGACTCCAAATTCCAGCAGCGGCCCAGAAGTGACTTGAGTCCACATTTCTAAAAAAATAGGTGGTGCTCTTTTGTGAAACAACAACAACCCCACCGGAGAGGATAACAGTGGTCACCCAAGCCTTGTGGCTGGTGGTGAAGAGGCTCCCACAACAATCCAAGCTTTAGGGCCCCCGAAATGCAGGTTTGACTCTAAACATCATGGAAGCTATGGAGCCTCATTGTGGGAGCCTGAGCATCGGCCAACAAAAGCCCTCGCGTCCTTCCAGGGGGGTCTGCTGAGCTTAGGGCAGTATGTAAATGGAGACAAACTGAGGGATCTCTGTAATAGATGCCCAAGAGGAGTTCTTAAACCAGCCCCAGATGTCTAAAATGTTCACAGCTAACACCAACATTTGCCAGGACTTGGCTAAATAAAAGGAAGCCCTGGTCTGCCCTGACTGTTGTTGACTTGTTCTATAAATGCAAGTTAATTTCCCTCCGTGACTCATGTGCTAGGTGGCTTTGGATCTTGGGCCCCTTTTGCACATGGCTTCAAAGACCAGGCACTGGGATTCAAATCCTAAGGAACTCTCCAACCAACCAACCAACCAGCCCCCTTTGCACCCTGTTCACCCCTGCTTGACTGAACTCATGTAGGAGGGCTCTCTTGCATGTTTCTTTGGCTCTCTCTCTGTCTGTCTGTCTGTCTCTCTGTCTGTCTCTCTCTCTCTCTCTCTCTCTCTCTCTCTGTGCGTGTGTGTTTGTGTGTGTGTGTGTTTCATGTAATTGGTTACCTATTTAAATGGCAGAGCACTGTCTCTGAAGAGGGGTTGAGGACACACAAAGCCAACAAATGCAGCCTTGGAGTTGCATGCAGTGCCACACTGGCTTCATCTGCTGCCCTGAGAAGCACTGCATTTTTTTGCCATTTTTTTGCTTGCCTTCTGCTTGTGCCACATGTTGGCCAGAAAGGGGCTGAGGAAACCCCTCTGTTATGTCAAAAAGGCCCACATTCCCTAAGAAAGTAAGTGGGCTGCTCCAGGGCCCGTTCCCAGTAGAGGTGGGCATGAAACAGAAAATCGATGGTTTGGTTTGTTCTGTTTTGGGCCCACCCTCGGTTCGGTTTCCCTTATTTTGAAACGCCGACTATGTGACCCCAGGGGCTGGGTCGGCGCTTTTTAAATTTTTTAAAAAAAATTCTTAATTTTTTGTATGTTTAAAAGTCCCAGCAGGCTGGAGGGACTTTTTTAATTTTTTAATTTTTTATATTTTTAAAAGTCCTCTATGTGGGGCTTTTTTTGCCTCCTGGCCCACAGCGGCTGCCAGAGTTCTAGGTGAGGAGGCAGCAACAAGGTAGGAGATGGGAGGAATGAAAAAGGAAATGAAAGAAAACGGAAATTTCCATTTTGTTTCGTTTTCCTTTAATGGGTTGGATCGTTATTCATTTCGTTACCTAACGAAATGAATAACAAATAATGAAACGAATTAAAAATTCATTTCGTGCCCATCTCTAGTTCCCAGTCAACTGGGCACCTCCACCCACAGGCAGGATTATTGGGGTGCCCCCAAAGCAGCTCTAATCTCAGGCGGGAATCAGTTGGCTTTCGCCTCTTGACATTCTCCGCAAGATGAAAGGGCAAGGAGGAGGGAGGAGGGAAGGAGGGCAGAAAGCCCAGGAGAAGTGATGGGAACCTGCAAATCCACCTTGAGTGTGCTGAATTCATTTCCAGCATGTTTCCTGGGAGGTCAAGCCAAGAACGGTCAGGAGGGACCCGCGGCAAGGCATGCTTCTCCTGCACTTTTAAAAGCTCGCTTTCTCTCATGTACAGCGCATGGCGGTTTGGGGAGGGGGAGAGACGGATGGATTTTCAGAGAGAGAGAGAGAGAGAGAGAGAGAGAGAGAGAGAGAGAGAGAGAGAGAGAGAGAGAGAGAGAGAGAGAGAGAGAAGGCTCCCAAACCTCTCATAACTTCATGAAAACGAGAGATAAGCTAATTTCCACAAGTTATAAAGGTTCCCCCACCCTGCACATACATTCTAGTTGTGTCTGACTCTAGGGGGCGGTACTCATCTCCGTATTCAAGCCGAAAAGCCAGTGTTGTGCAAGTCGGCCACGTGGCCGGCATGGCTGCAAGGAAACACAGTTTTCACCTTCCCGCTTTTTACGGTGGTACAACTTTATCTCCTTGCATTTGCATGCTTTCGAACAGCTAGGTTGGCAAGAGCTGGGGTTCACAGTGGGAGCTTGCTCCGCTGCGTGGCACCCGGGATTTGAACCACTGAGCTGCCGACCTTGCAGCCGACAGTTTTCAGTGCTCTAGCCCACTGAGCTACCATGCCACCATTGTTCACATGCTAACACAACATTAAACCAAGCTTTATTATCTAAAGAAGAGAAATGGTGGCAATGGTTATAAGACATACCCAGTAATTAAGATTGAGCCGGGGGCCCTTTTGAAAGAGCCATCCCTCAAGGAGGTGAGAGGGAATGTTTGTAGACACAGGGCCTTCTTGGCAGCTGCCCCCCCCGAGACATTGGTACCTGCTCCCGATTGAGATCTGCCTGGTGCCAACATTGATGATATTTTGGCGCCAGGTAAAAACCTTCCTGTTCCAGAAAATTTTTAATTGACATTTTAATGTTTTAACTTTTAAAAATTCTTTTGATTGTAAGCCCCCCAGAGACCTTTGGGTAGTGGGTGGCATATAAGCTGTAAAAATAAATAAAATAAATGAATAAAAATAAGACTGCTCGCATTCTCTTGTAGCTTTAATGTAATGTTGTCTTTTAATGCTGCAAGATGTCCCTCAATTCCCTATTCCCAATACTTGAATATGTCTTAATAATTGTACTGGACTGTATATTGTCCCTCATTACTGTAAGCTGCCTTGGGTCCTTTTCCAAGGAGAAAGGTGGGGTAAAAATAATATACTCTAAAATAAATAAATAAATAAATAAATAAATAAATAAATAAATAAATAAATAAATAAAAAGAACTTGCCACCAGGCATGTACCATATTTCCCCCTATATTGTCTTAAATTGTTAGACTAAAAATTGAGGGTCATCTTATACATGGAAGTAAGCTGAGGGGAGAACCACGTGATTTGAAAACTGTACTTTTGGGTTGGAAAATTAGGGGTCATCTTACAACACGGAGCATCTTATAGACAGAAAACTACAGTAGGGCTTGATGCTGATCAGTTTGAGAGACAGCTTTGGGTTCATTTGTCAGTTTTGTCTTCTAGTACCTCATTTACCTTGAAGTGAGGCCTGTCGTAAGTTAGTTCCAACTAAACGACACATAACTGAGTAGTGCTTGTGTATAAATGCATTGGTAAAACCCAATGACATAGGGTTCAGCTACACTGGTAAGACGAATGCGGAACAATTTGATTCACAGCCTGCATCACATTTGAAGTTGCAGCCAGTACTCCTGAAATGATGCAGGAGTTCGTACTGGATGTGATGTAAGTTGCATTCTAGCCCACAGCCCCCCCCCCGGTCCTCCCTCCCTCCCTCTGGTCCCTCGCCTACTGGTTCTTTTATTGTTCTCTATGAAGCCTTTTTCTCATTTTCTACACCAATTCAGCGCTGCCTTTGCGTCACACAATAAGCAAAAATGCTTCCTATTTCCCCCTTTCATAAGCAGAGACTATCCTGCAGTATTTGACCACAGAGCGTCACTCACTGTCATGCATTTATGTCACCTAAAGGGCATAATCTCCTGTGTGTTTTTCCTCTGTTTCTTAGCCATATCCTGAGACAGATTCAGATGTGTGCTTCTGTCTATGGCCCAGAATATTATTGTGTGGTTAGATAGGATTCCTGCGAAATAGGAGAGGTCCTTGCTAAGGCGGGTAATCGACTGGACACTGAGACTGAACACTTAAACTCCTCGGGGGGGGGGTAAATGAATTAAAATATTTCTTGTGGGACAGCCCGCTCTCTGATTATCTAACTGTCCTTGACTCGCCGGCCAGCTGAGAATAACTGGGTCCCATCGTGTCTGTATTTGCACTTGGAATCGTTGTTGGACCTGGGACAGACCCAGAACCCATGTTCTCTGGGCTTGGTGTGTATCTTACGTGCTGTTATTAACATACTAGGAATTTATTAATGTTGTTGTGGCCACATTCATGAATGTATTATGCTGTATGCAAAAGCAAAAAGACCTGTAATTGTTCTATGGCAATTGTTTCTAAATGCATGTATCTTTATCGTATGCTTAGCCCCTGAAGAAAGTCACAGCCAAAATGTGTTCAGCTTTTTGGCTAAGAATAAAGTCTGTTTTGTTCATATGTTTATACATCTCAAGATCCCTGCCCGCCATTTGTACTTTTGCCACGAGTAGGTGTGGAGTCGCAAAGAGTCGGTCACGACTGTCATGACACAACACACACTCAACACACACACACAGCTGTACCAGTTCCTGATGATCTGATCTCCCTCAAAGGGACACTGAGGTCTGTCTGTGGATCCAGATAACAACTGATTCACTACCTTCTTGATGTGATTGTCTTACATACGCCAATTAAGGCTTTGACTAATAGACAGTATTCAGTCTTGTATATAGAAAAGTGCTGTGGCATGCAGAAGAGGTAGATGGGGTGGGGTGGGGATGGTAGAAGAACCGTCTTAGTAATAGAAATACCAAAATACTTGTTCAGCTGTCATTTGCAAAGTGGCCAGATGCATTTGTTGGATCTGACTCCTTATACAGTATATGATCCTGATTCTCTTTCATGGTAATTCCGGGACTTCTGGCGTTACTAGTTTCTGCCAGGGCAGTCTAAAGTAATCTCCCCACAGGAGAGCAAGAAAGGAACCCTCAAAAAGATGATTCTCTGCCTTAAATCAAAGACTTATTTCCATGCTCTTTCTTCAAGAGGAGGCGAGACAAACACCCACACCCACACACAAATACTAGAACATTTGGCATCTGGCCTGGATGCCTTCAAAAGAGTATTGGACAGATTCCTGGAGGAGAAGTCCATCCCAGGTTACAAACCCTGATGGAGATGTGTCATCTCCAGGCTGAAAACCAGGGTACTTCAAGGGCCAGTTGCAGGGGAGTGGTCTCAGGAGACAGAGATCTAGTCTCGTGCCCTCCCAGAGGCATCTGGTGGGGCCACTGTGAGATACAGGAAGCTGGACTAGATGGGCCATTGGCCTGATCCAGCATGGCTCTTCTTATGTTGTTAGGTTCTTTATGTGTCACACACGGTGGGACACATAACTGACAAATAAGCCTCTGTAAAAAAAGGAAGAGCGGGGATGGTCTCTAACTCCTTGGATACCCCCGTTATGCCATATAAAATCACTGGAATTACATCAGCATTAAATGCCAAGAGTGCTCCTGGAACACAACAACCTCCTTTCATACTATAGAATTTAAATCTCGCTTGAGTCGGCACTTTTGCTTTGCCCAAAATACCCCTTTCCTGATGTCACCAAGATAGCTTGGAAGGAAAGAGCACCACTAGGTATGGAGAGTGTTTTTACTGATTCTAGCTTCCCAGCATCTGAGATAGATCGACATTTTTTAAAACCATGGGCAGGAACTAAGTTTCTTCTCTCCATCCATCTTGTCTTAACTCAACAGGACCTACATGCATTTTCAACCCTGCTAATTTTTAAAAATTGTTCCCATGTGATTCTAGCAAGGCTTCTTGCAGTGTGCTTGCAATACTTTACTGATTTTTACATGCTCTCTAGAGGACAAACATCATGCAAAAGGATTCTCAGAGCAACAGGAGCATAATTCAGTCATTTGATTTCTTTTTAGAAGTATTTTATCAAAGCTGAGGTGAAACTGGTAATGCATAAGGGGGTCGAAGATGAGAATACTTTTAGGGAATAATGCTACCTGGAAATGCAGAGGACCTGAAAGTTGTCATAAGAGATTTTTTTCTTATTTTTTTATTGTTTATGAAGAATATTTTTGTCTGACTCTGGCAGGGTCAAACTAAACAAAGCCATATAATTTGCACATTTTTAGAAATAGGACTTCCTTAAGTTCTGAAAAGCATATCTCTTTGTCAGAGTGTGTGTTTCCACTCAAATTTGTATCTTGCATCCCAGTAAGCTTTCTTTTAGGTGGGCTTAATATGTAAGTTTGACAGCATATATTCCAATCTACAGAATGGGCTACTGGGAGAGAGAGGATTTATCAGTCTGCTGCAAAATAACTGTACATAAACATAAACAAAAAAAAATTGCACATATTTGTGTTCTAATATCTCTGTAGAATATATTTAACATTTGAAAATAGTATATCCAAAACAAAGCTAAAAGGGAAGAAATGCTTACCACCATCTACACAAACTTAAATTCTAGAAAGATAACATAAAAATAAGATGATAATGGAAATGAAGGAGAGTGGGAGAGAGAACAGGATTTCAGTGTTGTTTTGTCCTTTATATGACCCTGGCCAGGATATGATGGCAACCAGCGTGGTGCAGTCAAGAGGAGGAGTGACTTCAAATCCTCACTCAGCCATGAAAACTCACTTGGGAAGTGGAACTGGTGAGATATCCCCCCTTGAGAGCACTAAGTGGGCTCTGATTTGACAGCACAGGATGTACACATAAAAAAGCAAAGTGTTCTGCTTATATACCACCCCATACCACTTGAAGTCGTCTCTGGGTGGTTTACAGTTTAATTACAGTATGCAGGTTTTACATTCCCTCCCCCCGCAGCAAGCTGGGTACTCATTTGACCTACCGACCTAGGAAGGATGGAAGGATGAGTCAATCATGAGCCGGCTACCTGGGATTGAACCCCAGGTCGTGAACACAGTTTTACCTGCAGGGCAGGCATTTAACCACTGTGCCACGAGGTACATCCTGTACTTGACAAAGAATACGAATGGCAGCGCAACAACAGGATTGCATTGCCAGGCAAACTGGGTTGCCTATCTGATGTCTATCCAAATATTTGTTGTACAATTAGGCATCATCATCATCATCATCACCATCATCAACAAGTGAAATCCAACAAGTGAAAATACAAGTAAAGGAAACATAAACAATTGATAAGACCAGCGGTCAAATAGAATCCAGTTGTCTAGATTCTGGTAGTGTTCTTTTACTATGGATAATCAATTCCAAATAAATTTCAATTTCTCTGATAGCCAACCTTCACACCTCAGAAGATATAGATACCTAATAAAGGAAGCTCTCCAAGAAGTCAGAGCCACTCTCTTGTGGGGTGCCTCAGGGGTCGGCTCTCTCTCCAATGCTCTTTAACATCTATATGATGCCGCTGGCTGAGGTCATCCAGAGTTTTGGAGCTTGCTGTCACCAGTACGCTGATGACACACAGCTCTATCTCTCCTTTTCCACCTCTGCAGTGGAGGCCGTCCAGACCCTTGATCACTGCCTGGCTGCAGTATTGGACTGGACCAGGACTAACAGGCTCAGGCTTAACCCTGGGAAGACTGAGGTTCTTCTTCGTGGACTCTGTGAATCCACACAATGGGTCTTCGCGCCTGCGTGCTTGAGTTCCCGGTCGTTCCAAGCTTAAGGCTTACAAACCCCTCCCCTCCGTGTGCATGCTCACCCATCTCCCGCCTTGCTGACTCAGTTCCTTTTTGCCGCCGCTGAGTGTGGTCGTCTTTCCACGAGCTCCTGCAAACAAAAAGGAAAGTGAAAACTTCATTCAAATATTTAATTTCTTTTATTTCCTTTCCTCCCAGTTTCCCCCACCCCTCCAAGTTTATATAGTTATTGTTTATTACCCCCTCCCCCCCCCGTACTGGCGGGCGCGAAGGCCGTTTATGGCCGCGGCAGCACTGTTTAAGAAGTCTGAATCCTGACGTAATAGAATTCCGTTAGCTGACGGACACAGTTTGTGCCTTTTTTGCCTGGGTGAGGCTCATCAACCTGAACTCTGCCCGCATTGCAAAAAGCTAACAAAGCCGCCCTTTAAACATCGCCTGGAGCGGTTAAGGGCTTACTTGTGGGAAAAATCCCTCCAAACCATGGAAACCCACTCCGAGGCTTCCATGCCTTCTACTTCTTCAAAATCCAAATCTTCAACCAAAGGCAAAACGATGGAGAAAGAAAGAAAAAACATCTCCAGCCTGCTCCGATTCCGGAGAAAAGATCAAAGGAAATGGCCTCTGATGTGCAATCAACGACAGTGACGCCGAAACCACCCGCGCTCGTCTTAACCGAGTCGCGCAGCGTGGAGGGGGTTCACAGTTCAGCGCAGGTCAGCGCCCAGTCTCCTGATGCCACACGAGACGAGCCTTGGTCCCATGCCTTTGAAAATCAGGCAACGGGTACCCGTGAACCCCCTCACAGCCCTATGATTCTATCGGGCTTACTGCCGGGCCAGCTTGTCCATGACATGGACATGGCCACAGTCAGCTACAACCCGTTGTCGCACCTACAGAATCTACAGGCTGTCTCCATGACCTCAGCTCTCCAGCATTCTGACGCAGAGGAGCAGGGTCTAGATGCCCCCAAGCGCTTGGGCGCTATGTGATCAGACATCAAAGAGAGCGGAGTCTCTGATGTCGGGCGTACTGCAAAAGATCAACGCCCACTTGTCTCCCCGAGTCGGGGCAGAAAGAGGGTGAGGGTAGACTGTCATGATTCTACGTCATCCCCCTCATCCTCTCCTAGGCATCAAAAATCTAGACGCAGGCAGGGCAAGAGGCACCGACATAATGGATCTTCCTCCTCCTCGTCCCCCGCACGGCGTCATAAAAGCAAATGCCGTTCTAAAAAGAGACGACGTCATGCCCGCATGGTGTCCAGCTCCTCAGACACCGTTTCTTCTACCACTTCTTCATCCGCCTCCTCACAACATAAGAGGCAGCGAAGGAGTAAACCTAAGCCACTGGCCCAGCGCCCTCTGGTGTCCAACACTGACACAATTGCTGGTCTAGCCTTTCAGAGCCATGCCCTGCAAAGCCCCACTGACACCACACCGCAAGCAGTGGATCAGCAGGCGCAGCTGCCAGATTCGCCAGCCGCCGTGCATCGCCCGTTAACGGATGATTCCGACACGGGAGCAGCCTCTCAGAAGTCGCATCAGTCCACCCTCTCAATACCTAGACACTTTGAGACCGATATGCCAGACAAACAATCTTCCACTAAAATGGAAGACTTTAAACATTATTCACAGATGATACACAAAATTGCACAAATCATGGGACTTCAAGTGCAACTCCCAGCCGCAAGTGACTCGTGCAAATTCTTTGGCCACTTGCACAAGTCCAGGCCACCTCCTTTGCGAATGGGATTTATTCCCTCTATGTTGGGAAAGGCCAAGGAGGCCTGAGCCAAATCCTCTGATTCCAAGGAGAATTGATAGCCTCTGCAAGACACATAGTGAGGGCACAGACTTCCTTATGAAGCACCCCCTACTGAATTCGGTGATAGTGGATGCCACGCAAAATAGAGGGAAGTCCCATTCCAACACCACCCTGAGCAACAAGGAAGCTCGGAAGCTAGACCTCATCGGCAGGCATCATTACGCCCTTGCCTCATTCTCCTTGAGAGCACTGAACTATCTGTGCGCAATGGAGGCGTATACCCGTCACCTCCTACTCACTTTTCCGGACTTCATAAACCACATTCCGGAAGAACAAAGGGCAAAGCACAGGCCTCATACATGGAAGTTTTATCTCTGATCGACTACCAGATGATAACCTCTGCGACCATCCAAACGACTCAGAATTACCTCCTCTCTCCTCACCACCCTAAAGTGGTGAAAGTCCTCCCGCAATCTCAAGGTGGGAAGGCCCTTCAAACAACGTTACCCATCCATCCAGGTAACGACGGATGCCAGTACCACTGGCTGGGGCGCCACCTGCAACCACCTCTCTATCCATCACAGGTGGACACCCAAGGAGCGAATCCAGCATATCAATTACCTGGAACTCCTCGCCATTTTCAAAGCCCTCAAAGCATTCGAACTCCTCCTTGCCCACAGAATGGTCCAAGTAACCGACAACACCACGGTGCTCTATTACTTGAACAAGCAATGAGGCACTCACTCGAATTCTCTACTGCACCTCACCCTCAAACTTTGGCGATGGTGCATAACCAAGGACATTCACCCGATAGCCATACACATTGCATCATGCAACAACGTGGTGGCAGACAAACTGAGTCGCCTCACTCACGACAACCACGAGTGGAGCCTCTCAGAGGCAGTGTTCCGCATCCTCTGTACCAGGTGGGGAACCCCAATCATGGACATGTTTGCATCTCAAGCCAACACCAAGTGCAACTGGTACTGCTCCTGAGCAGGCATCGGCAAACACTCACAGGGAGAGGCCTTTGCCACCAATTGGCCACAGGGTCTCCTTTATGCATTCCCACCAATACCTCTCATTCAGAGAACCCTGATGAAGATCAAACATCATGGAGCCCACGTCATTCTGCTGGCACCGTGGTGGCCACGGCAGCCATGGTTTCAAGTTCTACAAACAATGGCGACCGACACCGTCAGGCTGCCGTCAACGCCTGATCTCCTGACGCAACACCAGGGACAAGTCAGACACCCAGATGTCCTGACTCTCCACCTAACGGCATGGTACCTCCGCTAACAATCACTGAGGTCCTCACAAACTCCAGGAAGAAGTCTACAAATACCTTGTATGCACATAAGTGGGCATCCTTCCTACACTTCACTCGAGCCAACTCTCAACCCTCGAGTCCAACCAACATCCAGGTCCTACTGGAATTCCTTCTCTTACTCTTCAACAGGGGACTCTCCCTATCTACCTTGAGAGTCTATACTGCAGCCATAGTAGCACATCAGCCACCTGATTCCAAGGCTGCAGCTCTGTTTACACATCCTAAGCTAAAGAGGTTCCTAAGAGGCATTGCCAAACTCCGTCCACAACTCAGAGCACTGAAACCACAATGGTCTCTCTCCTTGGTGCTTAACTGCCTAAGCCGCCATTTGAACCCATGGCTACCACATCTCTGTACCTACTTACCCTGAAAACAGCCTTTCTAGTGGCAATCACATCCGCCAGAAGAGCTTCAGAACTCGCTGCGCTCAGAGCGGACCCACCGTTCCTGAAATTTCATCATGACAGGGTGGAACTCCGTCCAGACATCTCTTTCTTACCAAAGATAGTGTCTTCGTTCCACATGTCTCAGCCACTTATTCTCCCAACTTTCTTCCCGAACCCAACGACTCACCTGGAGAGGACGTTCCACTTCCTTGATGTCAAGAGAGCACTCCTCTTTTATACTTCCAGGACAGCTCCTGTAAGAAAAACCCACAGGCTCTTTATCAGAACCTCGGCACCATCTCGAGGTCATCAAGTATCCCCTCAATCCATCTCCAGATGGATTGTCACAACCATCAAAATGGCTTACAGCACTGCGCATGTCTCCCTACCTGTCATGCCTCGGGCACACTCTACAAGAGCAGTAGCCTCATCCACTGCTTTCATAAAAGGAGTGCCCTTGGAAGACATATGTAAAGCGGCTACCTGGTCTCGACCGTCTACGTTCCTGAAGCACTACAAACTAGACGTCAGGTCGTAGACATCAGCCGCATTTAGCAAAGCACTTTTGACAACTGCTACCATGACTACCCTCCACCGGTAAATCAGCTTGCCAGTCACCCATTGTGTGGATTCACAGAGTCCACGAAGAAGAAATGCAGGTTACTTACCTGTAACTTAAGTTCTTCGAGTGGACCTCTGTGAATCCACACCACCCACCCGCCTCCCCTCTTTCCGTCATGGCTCGTTGTACTCTCTAAGGGTCAGCGGCGGACCAGAGGGGAACTGAATCAGCAAGGCGGGAGATGGGTGAGCATGCGCACGGAGGGGAGGGGCTTGTAAGCCTTAAGCTTGGAACGACCGGGAACTCAAGCATGCAGGCGCGAAGACCCAATGTGTGGATTCACAGAGGTCCACTCTTGAACAACTTAAGTTACAGGTAAGTAACCTGCATTTCTGTTCTTCGGGGGTGGCCTGGACGGGTACTGTAGCCCTCTTCCCATCTTGGGTGGATCCGCCCTCCAGCTTGCGGAACGAGTGAGGAGTCTGGGCGTCATCCTGGATCCGGATCTGTCTCTGGAATCCCAGGTGGCAGCCGTGACCGGGAACGGCCTTTTACCATCTTAGGCTTATCGCCCAGATTCGCCCATACCTCAATGGAGACTCCCTGAGGACAGTGGTGCAGGCGCTGGTCATGTCGAGGGTAGACTATTGTAACGCTCTCTACATGGGGCTCCCCTTGAACCTTGTTCGGCAACTGCAGCGGGTACAGAATGCGGCGGCCAGGTTGGTGGTTGGTGCAGGCAGGTTTGACCGCATCACCCCCATTCTGGCCCACCTGCATTGCTTGTCCGTTGCCTCCCGAATAAGATTCAAGGTGTTGGTTTTGGTTTACAAAACCCTCCATGGCCTGGGCCCTGATTATCTGGCAGAGCATATCTCCCCACGATTAGAGCTGGCCCGATCCACCCGCTCCTCAATGGCTCTCTCTCTCTCTGGGTAGCCACCCCCAGGGAGGCCCACAGAGTAGTAACTCGGAAACGGGCCTTCTCGATGGCCGGTCCATCGCTTTGGAACAAGCTACCCGGTGAGATACACCAGGCTCCCTCATTGGCATCCTTCAGGAAAGCCCTTAAAATCTGGCTGTTGAGGGATGCCTTTGGCGACTGCTAATGTGGTACCAGTTTTTTTTCCCTCTCCTTTTGATGGTTGTCTAGTTTTCGCCTCTTCCCAGTACCATTGATGTTTGTTTTTAAGCTTTTTGTGTGAACCGCCCAGAGTTCCTTTGGGAAAGGGGAGTGGTATATAAATGCAAAAATAAATAAATATAAATAAATAAATAAATGCTGTCACACAGGCAAGAGTGCAAACCTTCCCAACTGATCTGATCAAACATCCAGGTTTCTACCAAAGCCTTGAAGGAACCTTGAAGAGGGCTTATTAAGACTTTCCAACAAACAACAACACAAGTTGAAGTCAGGCATTAAGGTGCCACATGTTTTTGTGTTTTGTTTTGTTTTGATTTTTGCCTGGAATTAAAGGAAATTAGCTCAAAGGGATGGGAAGGGATAGACTCCAACCATGATGACTAAAGAAATCATCTGTAGCTAAGGTTTATTTGCATGTCCACACATTCCTCTCATTGCTTTTGTGTGCCTGTTGGTTTGCTTTCAGCAAGTACAGCATTACTGGAAGAAGAAACAGTGACTGCTGATGTGAGAGAGGGGACCATTTCAGAACTTCCAGAAGACTCTACCCAGGTGAATGTCCTTCAATCTAAACCATGGCTGACCCAAGTCATTTTACCGCCTGAGGCAGAACAACAAAGGATCAAATACATACCAAGCTAGTTTGGTACACAAACATGAAAATTAACTGTACTTTTGTTTAATTATTAATACTTGTAAATTCTTTTTTTGGCAGTTACTTTGATAATTATTAGGAGGGCGAGGAAATTGTCAGTAGATAAGGGGAATTATTTTTAACATGAGATATTTAAAATTGAATTTGTTTTATCCTTTTTAAAAAACGTATAGCCCAAAAATGAAAAACGAGAAATCTTCCAATTGTTGGATTACACTTCCTAGAATGCCCCACCTGGCATGAGTACCGATCATGTAAATGGGGAGTATTCTGGCAAATGTCGTCCAAATAATAATGATGATCATATTGATAACTTTTGCTATTTTTGCCAAATATGAATATTATATTCACTTTTTTCAGGAACTAATGACTACCGAGAGTGTCCTGTCAACCAGTGATGGTGCTGAAAACACAACTGACTCAAGTGTTCCAGAAACTTCTGATGGTATGATATGCATCTTACATTACAGTGGAACCTTGACTTATGTCATTAATCCGTTCCAGTGATCTAGACTTAAGTCAAACATGACTTAAGTCAAACGAACGTTTCCCATAGAAAGTAATGGGAATGTGGATTAATCCGTTCTAGATGATGAAAAAGACCCCCAAAAACAGCAATTTAACACAAATATGACTGGGACAGGAGATTCCTTCCGGGGATGTAAATGAAATGTCTCTTCAAAGAGAGGAGGAGGCAGTGGAATTATAGTCCACAAGTTATATGCCTCCACTTTTTAATGTTCATAGCAACAATGTCTAACATTTAAGTTTTACTGATATTTAACCTGACGTTCCAAGTTCTGAACAACTCTATGCTTACCATTAGAGTCCCACAACTTTACAGCTCCCCAACTAAAATGCTTCCATTGTGGACCAGAATTCTGCAGCCAGATTTTTTACAAGACTGAGCCGACTGTCTAACCAGCGAGGCCAGCCCCGAGCTCCCGGCCCTTCTTCTCCTCCGGCAGCAGCGGCAGCTTCGTTGAGGCCGAGGACCAGCTCCAGGTGCTCTGAGCTGGCCTCACCGAAGCCGCCGCTGCCGGAGGAGGGGAAGAAGGCAGGAGCAGTTTGGAGGCGGCAGCCGTGATGCTGGGTTGTGGCTGCCGCCCAATTCCGGTGCCTTGCGCCGGGGCTCCGAGATGTAAGTCAAAGCCTGCGAGGCTGCGACTCAAGTCAAACAGGCCCCTTCTTGCTGCAAGTCAAATATGATGCAAGTCAAGCAGTATGTAAGTCAAGGTTCCACTGTACTATGTTTTTCATGCTTGTTTAAGTATCCACCTCAAAAGCCCTCTGATTTATCCATGTGCAATACTTTTCTGGGTCCATGACTTAAAATGCCAGGAAATGGCCCAACAATTGCTTTTCAGTATTCTGTCCAAGTTGAGAGCAGGGTAAAGGCCAGTATCTATATCTTCTGAGGTGTGAAGGGTGACTATCAGAGAAATAGAAATTTATTTGGGATTGATTATCCGTAGGAAAAGAACACTACCAAAATCTAGAGAACTGGATCCTACTTGACCGCTGGTCTTATCAATTGTTTATGTTTCCTTTACAACTCTGCCCCCCTCTGTGCAAGGATTTTCCTCCCCCATGTACCCACTGTGATTATTTTTGTTCTGATTGTGTTGGACTTTGTGGCTGACTTTCTACCAACTGTATTTTTTTAAAAAAAGACCAGCCCTCTGTGAACTTTAGTTAGACCTCAACTCATTGGCATCCTTCAGTCTCGAAAGACTATGGTATCATGCCTGGAGTAGAGATCCTAAAAACAGTACCTAGTGTGACTAAATAGACCAATTCGGGAATGGCAGTCTCTACCGCACTGGGGACAGATGTATTCTGTTTCTTGCCCGCTCCTCTAGTTTCGTTCTTTCCGTGCCTGCCTCTTTTCCTCTGCCTGTTGGACAAATGCCTCTTCAAATTTATGTAGACCATGCTGTATCTCTTGCCTCCAGACAGTGCGATCGGAGGTCAGGGTTTCCCGTCTGTTGAGGTCCATTCCCAAGGCCTTCAGGTCACTCTTACAGATATCCTTATACTGCAGCTGTGGTCTCCCTCTGGGGCGCTTTCCCTGCACTAGTTCTCCATATAGAAGATCTTTTGAGATCCGGCCATCATCCATTCTCACAATGTGTCCAAGCCAGCGTAGATTTATTTTGCAATGTTCTGTGTAACTGTTTAGTCTTTATTTGTGTTCTTCTTTTTGTTTTAATGCCATTAAAGGTTTTATGAAATGGAATGGATTGTGTTGGAATCCATGCGGGGACAAAAATTAGAGGAGACACTGCATGCTGGGTTGCATCACATTTATAAATCCTAACATCTAGGAGGTCCAGAATGCCATTAGGTGAACTCTTCATGTCAGAATGGCATACAGATCTCAAATGACTCCACCTGGTCCACAACAGTCCAACTCAATTGTGAATTTATCAGTATTGTGAAGTAGTGTAAAAAGAAAGCTACTTCAGGAGAAATTAATCACTTCCTCAGCTTTGTGCAGGGGCCAAGGAAGCAAAATTAAAAAAATCAATCAATCAATCAATCAATCAATCGGGTTTCACAACTAAGAGCCTTTGTACACGACCCCTAAACTCCGCTGCAAATGGCTGCCAGCTCCGGAGCTTACAATTGTTTCCCCACCAGCTCCGGAGTTTGCAGAAAATTAAGTGCGACCACGCCCACCTAAGTGCATCCCAGTGCACTTTTCATGTACCTGCTGTCTGAGGGTGAAAATCCCTGATGCGGATTTAAGGCAGTGAGTGCCGGACTCTCCTCGCTTCTGTTTGTTGTTGTTTTTGCCTCCCGCCCCTTTAAGAGAAGGAATCAGGAAGACTACGGGGCTCCAGCGGCTTCGGAGGTGAGCCTGCATTTTTTCCTCTCTTTTTAATTCCTTCCCCTCATGCAGACAGGAGCAAGGAAGTGCGGAGGGGTGGGGACGTAAGAAGAGCAACGAACCCCCAAGATCTCTGGTCCGAATTTAAGGGGCCAGCGGATCTTAGGGGTCATGTGAAAAGGCCCTAAGAAAAAAATAAGAAAAATTCCCCTCCTTCCTCCTTCCTGTCTTCTCTCACTTTGGCTTTTATTTTTAAGGCATGCAGTACCTATGCACCACCCTAACACACTTTTTAAGTAGCCCAGGGCTAGATGGGTGGTATAAAAGTCAAATAAATAAAATCTCTCTCCCCCCCCTTCCTCTGTTCTTCCGCAAAGTCCAATGGATATTTAATTTCCCAGTATCCTGAAGTGGCTCTCTTCTTAACCCACTTCACTAGATTAGCAAACTGAAAGAGAGGGGCTTGGTTTGGATCATTTCCAGCAATCTCATACATGCTGGGAATGGGCCACATTAGAGCAATCCTGCCCACCTCAAAAGAAGAGAGCAAAAGTGCTAGAACAGGAGCCAGAAAGTTGCAGGTGAGTGGTTTTACCAGTTCGACTCCCCCAGTGAGTTTCCACGGCTGAGGGGGATTTGAACCCAGGAGTCCGGGGTTCCTGGTTTCTGTCACTCTAGCCACTGCACCCACACTGTGCATCACATCAGCAACCCCAATTAACCCTTTAACCTTCTCCCAGATTGCTCTGTCGCCTCTTTGGCATATTCCTGGTTCCAATCCAAACCAAGGCAGTGGACACCAAAGGCATCTAAGCTGTTCAGACAGGACGCATGTCTCAATTTAAATCAGCAAGTAGGCAACAGATGATCAAGTTGCTTTCTTAGCTTGTTTGTGATCCATCTCTGAACCTTTGGGCTTGCTAACGACCCTCAAGGCACTCATGTAACACGAGCCAGGTGGCAGCCTCCCACACTATTTCCTCATGAGACCGAAGCCATTTCAATGTGTCTTGGAGGGCAGCCACGTCGCCGCCGCTTGAGACGACAAGGTGGACTATTTAGCAACAGGACACAACAAGGCACGCCAGAGGCAGAAGGGACCTATCCCTCATTCCACTCATTAGCAGAAATGGTTTGCCTTCCTTCTTTCCAACTGTACCCAGAAAGGTAGCGATGGAGAGAAATAATAAACAGCTGGGTGCCGTCAAGTTGACTCTGAGTTATGGCCGCCCTTTTCACTGGCTTTCCCAAGGAGAGACTACTCGGAAGTCGTTGTCTCCTGCGGGTGCCCTGGGACGGTGCAGGTTGCCTAAGGCCACATCGGCTGGATCATCTCCCAGGAGACACAACCGCTGGCTCCACGGTCAGATACCTAAGAAGCCCCTGAGCTCTCTGGCTATGGAGGGAAAGGGAAGCACTCTATAAATATCTAAAGGACTCTCCTCTAAAGTACCGATGGGATCGTCTCTGTTGGCTCAGAGGCCTGAATGGGGCACTCGGTCGAAATTACGGTTCTAGGATAACCTTTTAAATGACATGACTCGGTTCTGTGGAGCCCTGGAAGTTGGAACTAGTGAATGTCGTCATCATCATCATCATCATCATCATCATCATCATCATCATCATCATCATCATCTTAGAACTGCAGAGATGGAAGGGATCCCATGGGCCTATAAAAGTCCACCCCATGTCAAGGAGGCCCCAAGGGGGAATTGAACTCCCACCTCTGGTTCCAGAGACCTCAAACCCCCCCCCCGCCTGAGCAATCCGGGAGTTCAGATTCTCTGTGGTAGTTCCAGGGAATAAACTAGGACCCTCCAGCAGAAAATTTCAAGTATTTCAATTTACTAATCCCATGACTTCACGGGACTTCATAGCGATAATCAAACTGTTCTTAGGGATGTACTGTAGCAAGTCTTGGTCTATGAAAAATGAATGATTTTTTTTTAGTTCTCCCAACCAGAGAGCGTCTGTGGATTTTTCACATTTGGGGAGTTCTTTGGAAAAAATACTGTGGACATTTAAAATAAATCAAAACTACAAAGGGTGTGTGTATGTGCTTACACAAAATGCAGTGCCCCAGATGGTGCTGATTATGAAGGAAAGCCCCAGTCTTTTTTCACTGCTGTGAAGAAACAAGAAACCTTGCTTTGGCTGACCTTTTCCCAAACCAGATGTCTCAATATATTTCTGCAAAATCAACCCTGAGCACTCGTCACCTGTTAGATATAGATTCATTCTAGAGAGATTCATTAACAGAGGAATAAATTTCAACAGACCATTAGAAGAAGTATCTTCGTAGTGAGAGTTGTTCCGCAGTGGGCAAAGCTTCTTCGGAAGGGAGATAACTATTCTCTTAAGCAGAGGACGTCAAGCTCAGGGTATTTCCACAGAGCAGGAGGTGGGCTTAGATCAATGATGGCGAAACTTTTAGAGACCAAGTGCCCAAACTGCAATTCAAAACCCACTTTTTTGTGTGTGCAAAGTGCCAGTACGGCCATTTAACCTGAATGCAGGTGGCTGTGAAGGGGCGATGTCAGGTTACCCACAGGAAGGGGTCCAAGTGCCACCTTTGCCACTCGTGCCATGCGTTCATCAACACTGGTTTAGATGCTGGTGCGACTCCTTACACCTGCCTTTGCTATCCTGTTGTTCCGTTTGAATAGACTGGGAGGGGACGAGATGGCAGAAGCATCCAGGTTTGGAGCAGGGGCAGGCCACTTGCCACTAAATTCCTGTTCTGAAAAAAAATGGGTGTTGAATGAAGTGTGTGAGAGACACCTTTTCAAAAGCTCATTTTTACTTGTGAAGACTGGGAGACATGGATGGTTGCTTCACGTCCTTCCTTGTTCCGCAACTAGCTTTGTACCATGACAGCGTTGGTCGCGATCACATGGTTTTGTCCCTGTTTAGTCCCTGTTTCCGTTTACTCACGGCCGTGATTACTTGTTTCGTGACAACTGTTACTTCACAGTCTTGTTCCGTGACAAATTCTGAATTTGTCTTGCTTTCTTAACCCTTTTTTTAAATGTTGTAAATAAAACTTTTTCTATATTTCGATTTACTGGTCTTCCAGGATTTACACGTCAATGTTACAGAATGTTTAGTACTTTCTTTAAGAAACATTTGCGCTGCATGGTGTTTCCCGTAGGGAAACTAATGTCGACTCCCACTTCAGCCACTGAAAGCTAGGTGGACTGGTTGGTGCTGGACACTTGTTACCACACAGTCCCTTGTCTCAGAACAGGAACCAGGAACAAACTGTGACAAGAGAATACCCCAACCCAGTGCCAGGTACAGTATTGTCACACTCTGATCCCCCTCTGCGGGCGTGGTTGAGACAAATTTCAGCTGTTGCGTGACGGACGTGAAGTAAGATTTTTTGTACTGGTCTGAACCACAACACTTACAGAGACAAAACGGGCATGAAGTAACCACCATGGTGATTCCCTTTTATTTGTGTGGGAAAAAGAGATGGTATGCGAGGGTTGGGGGGACACAAATTTATTTATTTAAAATCTTTCTATCCCGTCTTTCTCCACAAAAGGGCCCAAGGCAACATATAGCTTTGACCACATCCCTTCTTCTGTAGCTGTTTTTCCAGCTAATAAAAGATATAAGAAAACCGAACACAGACAACCCCCTTGCATGAAAACTTTGGTCCATCACGCTGACTTCTATTGCAAGTGACAACACATGACCAGAAAACATTCACTCCACATTTCTTCCTCATGCAAGTCTTCTTAATGTATAGTGGCACACATCGCAAAAAAAAAATCATCTGATGAGAAATGGAATGTCTTCCATTTCAAGGGCTGGTCATAAAGTCCATCGGGAACAGAATGTTCTTAACTGCATAAAATGCTACCGGGAGGCAGCTTTGCATATTTCTTGCAAACACATTCCTCCGGAATTCCTCAGGAGTGACTTTACCTTGATAAAATATGGCATCAATCACAATGTTTGCAAAACTACATTCCTGGACTTTTCTTAGATTTTTCAATATGGAACCTCACCCTGAAATAAATCCAATAATTTTCAAGCTGTGGCAGTACGTTTCTTTTGGTTTTTGACAAAAACCAGTCAACCCGACTGATTTGCTGAAAGCCTTTTTATTTTCCTCAGTAATTAAACAAGTGACCATGCCCTGCTCATATTTACTTTTTAAAGACTTCGTTTTTGTTAAGCCATATTGCTCACTCACCTCTTCTAGCAAAACACGGAAGAAAAGATAAAAAGGGAAAAATAATTCCAAGACAGAGCTAAAAATGCAAAGGTAGATACATTTCATTTAAAGACGCAATCAAAACCAAGAATCAATAAAGCTCCAGTGAGCTAGTCTCTAACTATGAATTCATTTCCAACACTGATTCCTGGAGGATAAGATAGGCAAGAAGACAGTTGGGCAAAAGCTGAAATTAAAACCCACGCGAGAATGGATTTATAGGTGGTGCTTCTTCACTTGTCGATGAGATTAATGGTGCACACCCCTAAAATTTGGGAAACGGTGGCATTCTCTGATCCTGCTGTAGTTTTTGTCTTTTTCTCCTTTCTTTTTTCTGCTTCTTCTTTTTCCTGTTTCATATCTCACATAAGAGCAAAGAAATTTGCACATAAACAGATGCCCTTCTCCTATTTTTTTATTCTTTAATAGATTATCTCTGTCTCTGCATACATGCCAACGTATCAGCTGGGGGTTGGGGGGTTGGAGGGCGTGAGTGAGCAGACGCAACGGCCAACTCCTGGAAGAGAAATGGGCCTCCCTGCTTCTCAGGATGGTGGTGGCAGGAAGGCCTGTTTCTTAAGGGCGCTTTTACACGACCCCTAAGATCCACTGGCAACTTAAATTCGGACCAGAGATCTTAGGGGTTTGCTCCTCTTGCTGCGTTCCTACCCCTCCGCACTCCCTTCCTCCTGTCTGCATGAGAGGAGGGAGAAAAAAAGGGAGAAAAGAATGCTGGCTCACCTCCACTCTGCCATCAGGAGCTGCCCCGGGAACCATTCCACTCTCTTAAAGAGGCGGGGGCAAAAAACAAACAAACAGAAGGCAGGACAGCCCGGCACTCACTGCTTTGCAATCCGCATCAGAAATTTTTCACCTTCGGAGACCAGGTACTTGGAAAATGCGCTGGGACGCGCTTAGGTGGGCATGGTCTTACTTAATTTTTTTTTACAGTCCGGAGCTCGTGGGAAAACAATTTTAAGCTCCGCATCTGGGAGCCCTTTGCCTCGGATTTTAGGGGTTGTATAAAAGCGCCCTTAGGGAGAGAGCGCAACTCTGAAAGTAAAATCAAAACTAGACTACGGGTGATACCTTCATAGGCTGCAAGTAGAAAAATAAAAAAAAGGTTGCTAAACTTTCAAGAGCAAGCCCTCTTTTTCAAAGCAGGTATAGAAGTCCAAAAATGGCAAGGGATGTAATTTACCAAGAGAGAGTTCTTAAAAGTTCACTTGACAAGATGGATGCCAGGCTTCTTCTTGGAAGGCACAGAGCAGCATGGTCCGATGGGGCTGGACTTTACAGGCCAAATCAAACAAAGAGCTGCATAGTATGGGCACCTCCCTCTGGCTTGCAACCATCACCTCTCTATTGGCTCTTCGAAGAACAGAGCTCCTGGTTGGCCAGAAAAATGTTTCCAAGCCATGTGCCAAGTCCAAATCTGCACCCCCACCTCAAAAACAAAAAAACAAACAACCCCCCCCCCCAAAAAACCAAATTGAGGCACTGGTATAATTTGGGTTGGGCTCAACAGTGAGTTATGACTCGCACGTCCTCTTCCCTGGTAATGTGTAAATTGATATATTTATATAAATTGTTTGCTGCCCTGAACTCTCATTAGGAAGGGACAATTATATATAAATTCAGTGGATGAATAATAAATATGCAACAATGCTGCTAACCTGAGCCATGCTATTTTAAGACTGTATTCCTAGGCATCTGGGATTAAGGGCCTTTTCACACGACCCCTAAGATCCGCTGGTCCCTTAAATTCGGACCAGAGATCTTGGGGGTTTGTTTCTGTTCCTGCGTCCCCACCCCTCAGCACTTCCTGCTCTTGTCGGCGTGAGGGAGGGGGGAGGGAAAAAAGGACAAAAGAAGCCTTTACTAACCTGGAGGTGCCGAGAGCCCCGTTACTTCCTGGTTCCGTCTCAAGGAGCTCTTAAAGGGGCGGGAGGCAAAAAAACAACAGGCAAGCCAGGAGAGCCCGGCACTCTTATCCGCATCAAAATTTTTTCACCTCCAAAGAGAAGGTACAAGGAAAGTGCACTGGGTCGCACTAAAGTGGGCGGGGTCGCACTTAATTGTCTCCAAACTCCGGAGCTGGTGGGAAAACATTTCTAAGCTCCGGAGCTGGGAGCCATTTGCAGCGCAGCTTAGGGGTCGTGTATAAACGCCCTAAGTTGTATATGGCAAAGTTGTAAATGTCTTACGAGCAGGAATGTTTAGCCTTACAAAAAGAAGGTTGAGAGAGGATATGATAGCCGTGTTTAAACCTCTGTAAGGATGTCATATTGAAGAGGGGGCTGGCTCGATTTCCATACTCCCAGCTTTAAAGGTCTTCTCAGGAAGAGTGATTGCACAAATGCAATACGGAATTGAGATCTGGGGTTTGGATCCAAACATCCTACATACACTTGAAGTAGAGCAGAATAAATTCCTGAGGCACATCCTAGCGGTACCACAAGGGACCCCAGCAGCCTTCCTCAGAGTAGAAACAGACATGGTCTCCATCAAAGCCAGGGCAACTCTTGCCATATTCTGTTATTATAAGAGAATATTGGACATGCCTGACCATCGTCTCCCCAAACGTTGTCTGATGGAGCAGTGGAAGGGTGGTGGATGGGCCACTTTGGTACAAAACCTTTTGAAATCTAAATCTCTTTCCACTGATATTTATGTTTTTCCCAGGAGTTAAAAGTATGCTGAAGGAGTGGATATATAAACACAACAATGATCAGGACCTTGCCCTAATCAGTTCTTCAGGCTTCTCCCAACCATCTATGGAAAACCAATCATTCAAGGGCACATTATTTACATTCACTTACTATTCCCTCTTTGAGAACAGCCTTTACTGAACTCCGCTTCCAAACTATGCCAACTGCTGTCTTGGATGAAGGTACAGTAATGTACCCAGACATCTAAGACTTTGTATCTGTGGCGCAGCTGAGATAGAGGATGTGGCTCACTATCTATTAAATTGCCAACTCTACCACAACCCAAGGGCCAACCTTCTAGGAAACATCTTGGCCCCTTTGCAGGCGGAGAGTCCCCTGGTTAAAGTAGGTAGGCTGCTTTCAGACTATGACCCTTCCATCACTTATAGAGTTGCTAGGTTTGCCAAAGCTGCTAGAAAAATTCGTGCCAACTTTTTGAGCACAATTGCGGTGAGCTGTGTAGGGGACTCCCTGATATGAGGTGGTATCAGTGCTCTCTTCTACCCCCTCCTGTCTGGCAAGGGAGGTCAACTCAAGAGACGGCTTCCTTTTTTTCTTTTCTTCTCCTTTTAATGCCATGATTGTTTTATCTATTTATTTTTTCTGTAATCTCTGATTGTGATGGCTTGTAGCCAAGACAATAAACTTTATATTGATTGATATTGATTGACTAGTATTTGGGGCAATGGTTTCAAACTACAGGAAAAGAGATTCCATTTGAACATTAGGAAGAAGTTCGTGACAGTTAGAGCTGTTCGGCAGTGGAAGATGCTGCCACAAAGGAGCGTGGTGAAGTCTCCTTCTTTGGAGGCTTTTAAGCAGAGGCTGGATGGCCATCTGTCGGGAGTCCTGTGATGGGGGTTCCTGCATGGTAGGTGGTTGGACTAGATGGCCCTTGGAGGTCTCTTCCAACTCTAGGATTCTATGAAAACAACTTTTGCTTCAGAATTGACATCCATGTGTTGTAAACATTTGCTGCATGGGAAAACAGTAAATTGGTCACCCTGATCTCCCTTCCAGATGGTTTGGAAACAGCCACACTGGCTGGTATTATCATTGGCATCATCGTGGCGATTGGTGTGGCTACTGGGATCATCCTTGCGGTTGTGAAGAAATTGTCGGGCAGGTACTCGTAAGTAACGTGTTAGGTGGGCTCGGTCCCAGGAGGGCACGGAGGTGGCTTGAGTTCTCTCCCTTCTTGGCCACCTGAACCGACCCAGATGTTTTCAGGAGGAGGCCCACAGTTTGGAGTGACCAAGTAAATTGGCACCAGGGACAGATCCACCCCTTTCTGTTTTGTGACACTTTTGTGTGTGCTACCAGGATACTACCCTGAACACAACTCAGGCAGAATTTCACATTCAAAGTAAACAGGATTAGGTGAGCGATGGAATAGAAAGGAGCAACGTGGAAGAGGGATGACTTAATAAACATTTAGGCCAAAATTAGTGGGATGAGATAGATAAAGATCAGAACAATACTGTATTTCGGACATCAAATCTAAAGAGTATCATTTATTAGTCTAAAATCCCACAGAAACGGAACACGGTGGCCTAGAACAGCTTCATGAGTCAGAAAACCAAGTCAAATTCAAGATACGTGTGTGAGGCTGCAACAGTTTGGCCTCTTCACTCTTGAACAACGGCACCTAAGAGGTGACCAGAATGAAGTTTATAAAACCATACATGGTGTAGACAAGGTACATAAGGAGAAGCTGTTTTCCCTATCGCACAACACTAGAACTAGGGGGCACACCAGGAAACTTTTGGGTGCGAGATCTCAAACAAATAAGAGAAAGTACTTTTTCACCCAGAGGATCACTGGATCTGTGGAACTTCCTGCCAGAAAAAGTGGTGGAAGCTGTCAGCCTTGACAGCTTTAAGAAAGGACTGGACAAGTTCATGGAGAACAAGGGTATCTCAATAACTATCATGATGGATGCCTAAGGACAACTTCCAGGTTGGAGAGATTGGCAGGATGTCTCTCAATGCCATGTGCAGGGAATCGTAAGCAGGGGAAGACATCTGCTTGGGAATGCCCTGAAGCAAATGGTGAGCCGCTGTGTGAGACAGAATGCTGGACTGGATGGGCTGTGGCCTGTTCCAGCAAGGCTGTTCTTATGTTCTTATTTCTAGATGACATACGTGCAGCAGGCCCTAACGATCCCCAGGAACAACATTCTAGTCCCCATTCTGTGCTGAATTTTTTCCCCATATGTCTGACGAAGTGGCCTGGTCCATGAAAGCTCACATTAAAATATAATAGTAATTGAGGTGCCACATTTTTGTCTTTGTTCTTTGTTTTGTTTGCATTCACTTTCCTGGCCGCCGCATGACACTGCTGGCTCATGTTCAATTTGTGGTCCACCAAGACTCCCTGATCCCTTTCACAGGTACTATTTTCCAGCCAGGTGTCTCCCATCCAATATTTGTGCAATTCATTCTTTTTACCTAGATGTAGCACCCTACATTTCCCTCTGTTGAAACCCATTCCGTTAGCTTTGGCCCAGCATTCTAATCTGTCAAGATCCTTTTGGACTTTCATCCTATGCTGTTTTTGGTCTATTGATTGACTGATTGTTAGTGTTTTTAATTGTGTTATTTAATTGTTTTGATTCTGTTTACATTTCTTGCTGTGAACCGCCCGGAGTTCCTCCGGGAAGACAGGTGGTATACAAGTTTAATAAATAAATAAATAAATAAATAAATAAATAAATAAATAAATAAATAAATAAATAAATAAATAAATAGGGAATTAGCAACCCCTCCCAATTTGGTATCATCTGCAAATTTAATTAGCATACTCTCTATTCCTTCCTCCAAGTCATTAATAAAGATATTGAACAGCACTGGACCCAGAACAGAACCCTGGGACACCCCACTGGTCACATCTCTCCAAGCTGAAGATCACCCTTTGGGTGCAATTAGTCAACCAATTACAAATCCACCTAACAGTAGCACTATCTGTCCCACTTTCTACTAACTTCTTAGCAAGAATACCATGGGGAACCTTATCAAAGGCCTTACTAAAATCTAGATAAGCAATATACATAGCATTCCCCTGATTCACCAGGCCTGTAATTTTATCAAAGAAGGAGATCAAATTAGTCTCACATGACTTGTTTTTAAGAAACCCATGTTGACTTCTTATAATGACAGCATTGCTTGCTAAATAATTACAGACTGTCTGCTTAATAATCTGCTCTAGGATCTTTCTAGGAATTGAAGTCAAACTGACTGGGCGGTAATTATTTGGGTCCTCTTCCCCCCCCCCTTTTTTTTGAAGATGGGGACAACATTAGCCCTCCTCCAATTGATGGGGACTTCCCCTGTTCTCCAGGACTTCTCAAAGATTATGGCCAATGGTTCTGAAATTACTTCTGCCAGTTCTTTTAATATTCTTGGGTGTAATTCATCTGTTCCAGGAGACTTAAATTCATTTAGGGTTTCCAAGTATTACTGTACTACATTCCTACGTATTCTATGCTGCAATTTCCACCTGGCCTCATTTACTCTTCGGCCCAACGGAACTCTTTTTCTTTCTTTCTGGGGAAAATGGAGGCAAAGAAGGTCTTGAGTAGTTCTGCCTTGTCCCTGTCTCCTTTCAATAATTGGTTATCTTTGCCATGCAGAGACCCTATCATTTCCTTATTCTTCCTTTTGCTGCGGACATAACCTTTTAAAAAAACCCGTTTTAATATCTTTAATCTCTCTGGCAAGTCTAAGTTCATTCTTTGCTTTAGCTTTTTGTGTGCTGAATTAACATGTGATATCAAAATAAAAAACAGTCTGTTAAACAAAAATAGTTTCATAGACTTTTGGGGAGAATGTATTGATGATGTAGTGATTAAAAAGGAAGTGGAATGTACAAATGGGGATGGGGGTTCCAGGAAGAGAAATGGTTATATCCCCCGATGATCCTGGTGGGGAAAGCACTCTGTATATAGATGTTTTGTTTTATGTGTTATTTTTTCCTTCTTGGGTTTGTATGTTTCTGTTTTATGTTTACTAATACCTGTACATTTTAAAAGAAAAGAAAAATCAGGGAATCCAAGGCTCAGGTTATGAATTACAATGCAAGATAACCTGCCAGTTGTGAGAAGAGGGAGGAGGAGGTCCTGGTATGACACTCATATAGACAGGAATAGATGTCAAGCTAACTGGCAGTAATTGTTTGAACCGCCTTGCTGCTGGAGCAGGCCACCGCCCATCCAGTCCAGCATTCTGTCTCACACCGTGGCTCACCATTTGCTTCAGGGTAGTCCGAAGGAGATGTCTTCACCTGCTTATGATTCCCTGCAAATGGCATTGAGAGATATCCTGCCTCTCTCCAACCCAGAGGTTGTCCTCAGGAATCCATGATGATAGCCACAGAGGCCGTTGTTCTCCATGAACTTGTCCAATCCTTTCTTAAAACTGTTGAGGCTGACAGTTGTCACACCTTCTGCTGGCAGTGAGCTCCACAGACCAGTGATCCTCTGGATGAAAAAGGACTTTCTCGTATTTGTCAGACCTTAAGGATCGTCTTCTAGTAATCTTGGGCTACTTGTGGCATTTATTTCTGCCCTAGGCAAGCTGTTGCATACTGGTTCTCAACCTGTGTGTCCCCAGATGTTCCTGGACGGCAACTCCCAGAAATCCCTTCCAGCACAGCAAGTGGTAGAGGCTTCTGGGAGTTGCAGTCCAGGAATATCTGGGGACACACAGGTTGAGAACCCCTGGATAGAGCAACCTAAAGTGTTCTGCTTAACCTAGTTGGGCCCATTGAGCTGAAAATTCCTAAATAACTCATTTCCCAACTTTTGTTTTGTTTTGCTTTGGGACAGGCTTTAAGGGGGAAAACCTCGCCAAGCAAGATCCACATAAACACACACATTGCCACTTCTTCTGAGCACCGCTTACTGAAAGAAACGGGATTTGCCACTCATGAGACGGGCGGAGGACTCTTGCTTTGCCCTTGGGCCTTTGCCTTCCTTTAAACGAGGTTCACAAACGTGCCTAGAAGTGGAATTTGACTCATCTCTAATAAAGACTTTTTAGACGTTTGCACAGCAGGAAATATTGTAAAAAGACATGCAAAACACAGCTGTTTTGCATTTACAGAGTTGTTTCTTGATCATTTTTTTTAAAAAAATCATTAAAATTTATGGAACACCTGTTGGAAGACAGTCTCCTGCACCTTGAAATCCCACCGGCAGGATTCCTTCTGCTGGGGTTTTCTAAAACAGTGGTGCAGTTAAGATTGGACTTGGGATATACGACGTCGTGGGCCTCACGCTTGGAGGAATGAACAGGAGCACTCCTCAAAGGGATGGGGCTCTCTCACCGCATTTCAGCCTAATAGGAACAGTTTGGGGAAGACAGATGGCTGGCACTAAATAACTAACCACATCCCTGTATTGAATGAGTCGGTACGTTGTTCAGTTATAAAGATATTTGCTTATTAGGGAAAGGCAACTAAAACAAGACTGTATTATATAATTAACTGGAAATTTTGAATTTAGAAACTAAAATTCCATGATCAGAATTAAAACAATTGTCCACACCATGTTTGGAATATCCTGATTTTCTGATTTTGTGTATGTGTGTTTGTAGGTGTGTGTGGAGGGGGAGAGGGAGAGAGAGAGTGGAATATCCTGATTTTAAGATTGTGTGTGTGTGTGTATGTATGTGTGTGCTCGTGCGTGCGTGCGTGAGAGAGAGAGAATGTGTAATTTTCAGAGAGAGAGAGAGAGAGAGAGAGAGAGAGAGAGAGAGAGAGAGAGAGAGAGAGGTGCACTTCATTTTGCTTTCTGAGCCTGTACAATTTTGGTCTTCTTGAAAGCTAAATTATTATATCAGAGCCAATGGTTGAAATCTAGTGGTAAGTCACGATCAGAGTTTGCCCATTGGATTAATGACATTTCCATAGCTGTTGACTCACTAGTTCCCCATGGATTCAGCAGGCTTACTTACTCTGGCTTCCATTTTACCACTGGATTTCAGCCAACTTAAAGATGTAAAATAAATGTAAACATTAAGTGTCCTTGGACAGGTTCCAACAGATCACTTCCTCCGAGGGCCTCCTGTGCTCAGGCACCTAAATTTGTGCCTCTCCTTCATCAATGAAACTTTGGAATGTTTATTCTGAAATACATTCATTTTAGAAACAACTATGAATTAGAGATTGGCACGAAACGACCATTTTTTCGTTACCGGTCTCCATTATTTGTTCCATTACGTAACGGTACGAATAATGACAGTTGCAATGGGGCAGGCTCGAACAGAACAGAACCAAGAAAATTTTCTTTGGTTTCCGTTACTGGCATCGCGCCGCTCACACGATGAAAAATGGAGCAGCGGGGGGTGGCGAGAGGGGGCTGGGATCCCACCCCCACGCACGGAGGTGGGATCCCAGTCCTCTGTCCAGCCATCTCCAATTGGTGAATGACAGCCTGCTGGGCTGGCATTCAACAAGCGGAGGGTGGCGAGAGGGGCCTGGGCCTGCCGTAGCCTTTTTGCCCCTTCCGCGCCAGAGCTGACGTGAGACTTTGCCGGTCTCACGAGAAGAGGCAGGATCCGAGCCCTTATGACTCATGAGGGCTGGGCTCCGGGATCTCGGCCTCTTCGTCGGTACTTGGCAGGCTTTGGAGGGGAGGATGTTGGAGCTCGGTTGTGCCTGGCACCATCTTGTCCACGTGGCGACGCGGCGACAGTGCAGCCGGCTCGGAAGCTGGAGTGGAGGGCGTCGTTGGAGCACCGGGGGGGGGAGTGCAGCGGCACCCCCCCCCCACAGGTTTCCCGGGTCTAGGCCTGGGTGTGTGTGTGCGGGACGGCGGTCTGCCGAGGGGACGGCTCCCGGGGCATAGTGGTTCCCAGGGAGAAGGGCCCCTGTTAGGGCGGTGCTGTGCGGGGCTCCGGGGGTAGCGACCCGACAGGGGGTGGCGGACGGAGCAGTGGATCGGTCCTTGGGGAGGGGGCCCAAGGGAGGGCGGCACTCGGCGGTGCTCCGTGGGTGGCGGCCTGTTGGGGGTGGTAACCGGAGCAGCACCTGGTTCCGGGAGGGCTCCCCATGGCCACAGGAACACTCTCCCGGCCTGCATGCCGCCGGTTCTGGTGGCGCCTGGCCCTTGGAGGGCTCCCTGCGGCCACAGCTTGCCGCACCCGAAAAATGAAGAAACGAAAATGAAGCGGGCCCTGGGGGCCCGAATAACAAACACAAAACACCATTTTGACATTTTGTGCCCATCTCTACTATGAATTTAATCAGTTGATTGAATCAACAGCGGGTTCACAACCACACAGCAGATGGAAGTCATGTACAGGGATGACCCAGAACAGATTCCTTAAGATGAAAAAACAACAAAAAACAACAACCTTGGGTTTAAGGAGAAAGGTAGAGTAAAAATATTGTAAATAAATAAATGAAATAAATGTAAACTTAAAACTGGCTTTGAGAATGTGTATTGTACAATGCTATATATCTGGAAGTTGAGCCATGGCAACTGGACTTTCTTTTCTTGAGAGAGTGAAATCTTTCGCTACTCATCCAAGCAGCTTCTTCAGTCTGAGGACAGTTAGTGGTGAGGCCTCCATTTTATAGTTCACTTTGATTTCACATCACCCTGGTCTGAATAGGCTCGTTAGGTGGACAATGGCCTGAATAAGCTCCTTAGGTGAGTGGGAGTTGAGAGAAGGCAACAAGGGACGCACACGCACACTAAATGTTCATGTTGATTTGATGTGTACTTTCTCCAAAGCTGGTCACATGATATTTGATGCACACTTTCAGTCCCCATGGTTGCATTTTTGATGCTCTATTCACGCATCCCCATGGGCCGAAAGCGTATCAAATTGCTCTTTTGAAAAATAAATTCAGCAGAATAAATGCACACTAACTACGCCCCCACTTACTTTTGATGTGCACTTCTGTTCTTCAAAAATGTGGATTGAAAAATTACAACCGGAAGGGCAATGATCAGGAAAATGCGGTGACAAAGACCTTTTTTTTTTTTTGAAGCGCAGCACAGTGGGAACCAGCACTCCAGATGCGGATTTTAAAAAATTAAAAATAAACTTTTTAAGTGCAGTGTGATAGAGGTCCTAAGAGCAACAACTGAAAGAACTTGGCCTGTTTAGCCTTGAGAGAAGATGATGGAGGGGAGACAGGACAGACCACTTTTCAAATACTTGATGGGCTGTCATCCAGACAAGGGGCAGGATTGGTTCTTGATCATCCCAGAGTACAGGACCGGTAATCACGGCCCCAAGTTACATGAAAGCCTGACTTCGGCTGAAGATGAGGGAAAGCTTCCTAACGATGAGAGGAGCATGACAACGGAGCCAATGTCCTCAGAAGGAGGTGCCCACTCCAGCACGACGGAGGCCCTCAAGAGAATGCCAATGTCGAGGAACCACCGCCATGCTGTGATATAAAAAGAGCTGAGCACAGCTTTTCAGGACATGCTGGAGACTCACTCAGAATCAGAATCAGAATCCTTTTATTGGCCAAGTGCGGTTGGACACACCCGGAATTTGTTTGGGTAAAAAATGCTCTCTATATGCAAGAAGGGAATATATGAATCATATATTCAGCAATAAAAACAGAGTACAACAACACAATATTAAAAGAAGAAGAAAATAAAATAAAAATTAACAGTTTGATAGCACTTGGAAAGAAGCTGTCTTTATATCTAGTTGTCCTAGTATGCAAGGCCCTAAAACGTCGTCCTGAGGGTAACAGTTGAAACCTATTATGTCCAGGATGTGTGGAATGAATCTGTATATATCTTTATCGCCCTCTTTTTAGCTCGTATACAATTCCACAATAGATGGCAAATTAGTAGCAATAATTTTTTCCGCAGTTCCAATTATCCGTTGAAGTCTATATCTGTCCTGCTCAGTCACAAAATTAAACCAGACAGTTATAGGGGAACAGATGATAGATTCAATAACACCTCTATAACATTGAATCAACAGTTCTTTTGGCAGTCTGAACTCCCTAAGTTGACACAGAAAAAAACATTCTTTGCTGTGCTTTCTTAATAATACTCCTAATACTCATTCATAAGGTCATTGTACAGTAAATCTGAGGTGACATGATAGCACATAAAACTAAATACAGTGGTACCCCAACTTAAGAGCAGCTTGACTTAAGAGCAATTCGACTTAAGAGCGGAAAACTGTTGGCATTTTAACTGCCACCTTACAAATTTTAGATATGGTCTGCTCAACTTACAATTTTTTTTCAATTTTTTCAATTTTAAACTTATTTTTTCAATGTTTTAGATGGGTACCCCAACTTAAGAGTAGTTTGACTTAAGAGCATGCATTCGGAACAGATTAAATTCGTAAGTCGAGGTACCACTGTAAATGCAGTATAGCAGCCACAGCAACGATTACAGGAACAACTGAGGATAAAAGCCACCTTTGGGTAGTGGGCAGCATACAAGCTATATAAATAAATAAATAAATAAATAAATAAATAAATATTATTCAACCAGCCAAGAAATCTGTCAATTGAAAAACACTTAGTTAAAAAAGCAAAAAAAGGAAAGCAGAGGTGGTAGCAGTTGAATTTCCCCTGGGGTTACATTGCAGGAGGTGATGCCGGTGTCACACTGAGGAGGGCTGTCTCTTTTGAGAAATGCATGAGGCCTTTTTCATGGCTGATGGTCTTTAATGCATGGAGAACATGATGCAGGAGGAATTCAGGCTTTTAAGATGCGCACAAGAACACTGGATTAGGATGGCACAGTGCGCATTAAAAGACACCTTGCGGCAACCGTGGATCTCAGCAGCATATCAACTAGAGGAGCTCTCATAGAACTAGGCTTACAGAGAGTAGACATTTCAGAACACTGGTACCCACAGAGCTGTAAACAATGTCCAAAAATTTCATACACTTGGCAGTGCAGATCTTTTTATTTTCATGCAATAAACCCATCTATACCGTATATTCAGATTTTATTTATTGGATTTATTTCAGTATCATAGGGATCCTTTTTGCATCTTTAAATCCCATGTTGAATCTTCCTGTTCCACTTTCTGCTTAGTCCTTGGTCCTCAGTCCCAGCTGAAAGAGTGGAGCAACCAGGCATTCTGTTTCACACGCTTCCTCTTGTCACGTGCCTCCTCCTCCTCCTCCTTGCTGTTTGCCCACAACGAGAGATACACGGGCCAGGTGAAGTCTCTAACTTCAGGGACCAGCTATGACAGCAAAAAGGATAAGCAACGCAAGGAAGGCACAGCGTCCCTCAAGCTGCAAGGAAACAGCTAACAGGACAGAGGCAGGTGGTGGGAATGCAAGAAGGACCAGAGGGTCAGGCTCTGAAAATAGCCACTGGCCTTCAGAAAGCCAAATCAGGTAATCCAGGGCAAAGAGGCAGCCAGGTTCCCATGTCAGCCAAGGAAAAGCAGTGACGGTGCACTCCGCTGGGCCAAGTCCCCTTCCATGGGAGACACTGGTCAGGCTCAAGGCGATCATGCTTGGACCGTGGAGTTTTATAAAAAGCCAATGGAGACCTTCTCACTTTCTTAAGGGAAGATGGATTTCAAGTACTAAATGAGCTCATCACTGAGGCGGTATCCCCAATGATCCCTCTTCATATTGCAAAAAGGGAACTTAGGAAGAGACACCCAGGCTTATAAGCAGACCAACACCAGGCAGGACTTCGATGGAACACCCAGGTAGAAGAGGCTGGTACACCATCGTGAATTAAAACAGAGAGACTGGGCCAGCTTAGACAAGTGACCCACTCAGTAAATAGCAGTTTCCTATCAAGGTAGCGCAGGGTGTGAGAACAGGTGCCATCTCTCTAGGGACCTGTTTGGGATTTGGGATCTCTATCAAAAGCTTGGTCAGGGGTTCGGCCACCCCACGAGGCTGGGTCGGTCAGCTCTTCAGCATCCAGAGGAGGGACGTCCATCCCAAGGGAGGTGAGGGCAAACAGGTTTCTAGCAGCAGGTCAATGCTGCCCTGTTTGATCTGGACCTGATTTTTTTTTTAAAAAAAACTGACTTTTGCTCTTAACGTTTTAAAATAGTGTTTTACCTGTTATAAATCCATTGTCAATTCCTATGCATGAAAATAACTAATACATACTCCCAATAAATAAACACCTAATATTAAAAAGTAAGGCACCGAAACGTCCTTTTTACAAGACTCCATTCAAGGATGCTCAGTCCATCTTTTTTTCACTTCTCAAAATGTACACGGCATGTCCCTCGAGAGTGTCACCCTTTGCAAAATATTGCTGTGAACCCGTGGGTTTTTATTGTAGTTCCACAAGGAGATAACATTTCTCTGAAAAAGCAAGAAACATTTCCCCCTGTTTTGCGAGAAAGGATAGATTTTGGTAGATGATGAAGGAAGATGTATTTGCATTCTAAATTCACTGCATGTGTCTGTTTAGGAGGGAAGACATTAGAAACTATTGCACATAGGTAAATGTTGTGTAATGTATAGGCAGAAGAGGAAAACAGCTGTCTCCATTTTATACCAATGCTCCTCCCAATGTCTTGCTTTTAATTTCCTAGGAAGCTTTCCTTCAAACTGCTGTATTTCAGTTATTTCTTTCGCTTTCTGCTTTTACTCAGTTGGGATGGGCAAAGAAAGGGCAGAAGTGCTGAATTCTTACTTTATCATTTCCCTAAAGGGCCATCCATGACCCATTCAGGCACAAATTGGGGAGGGGGGGAGGTCTGCAGCTTTAGATGGTTAAACAAATAGGCTGCTATCCCACGACCACTAGAAACCGCTTCAAATGGGTCAAGAAAATGCGGCTCCTAAAATAGTGTCCCCATGGCCAGTGAGGTTAAAAAAAATAATAAAGTGTGGCCATGCCCACTTTAGCGCAACCCAGCGAGTTTTCCAAGTATCAGTTCAGGAGGTAGTAAAACATTTGTGTCACTTCTGATGCAGCTTTTTAAAACTGGTACAAATCGGTGGGGACTCCGAAAAAACCCGCTTCCAAATCTTTTTGTCCCCGTTCTTTTGTCTTCTGCCGTGGCGGCACCATTTTATGCATTGGGGCTGCAGCCTCGATCGGAGAGCTTTCATCGCTGATCCGATCTAGCTGTGGCTCCCCTGCTGGGTTCAAGGGTCATTCGGGGGCCCTCTGATCGGATGGCTGAGATTGCTGATCCAATCTGTTGTGCTGTGGGCCCGCTTGGAGCAGCGCTGTGGCTGCCTGTCAAGCAGAGGGAAGAGCATTTGCGGATTAGATATCCAATCTGTATTCCGCTTCAGCGCCTTCCCCCCCATTCGGGAGATAGTGGGCTCATGCTGACCTGGGCCTGCCAGGTATTGTACACTTTGGGGTAGTGGGGGCATTTTGTGGTGTGGAGACGTAGGAACTGCATATTCAACCATGTGACTGTTACCGGGGGAAAGCTGGCTTTTATTTTGAGCCTTTTTTCTGGCTGTGGGATAGCAGCCAGTAGTCAAGGAGAACCTGACTTCAGTCAATGAGTTCAGATTCCCAGGGCCAGGTGAAATGCCTTCTGAGGATACTGAGGCCACCAGCTGAAGAGATGGCAGAGCCCATTGTTTTTCTTGAAATCGTGGAGGATGGGTGAGGCATCAGATGAAGGGAGGAGGGCAAGTGTCCCCATCTTCAACAAAGGTCAAAAAGCAGGGACCAGAGAACTACAGAACAGTCAGCCTGACATCAATCCCAGGGAAGAAATTCTGGAGCAGATTATGAAATTGTCACTATGCAAACACCCGGAAAACAAGGCGGAAATAACAATTACTGTAAGCCACCTTGGGTCCTTTTTGAAGGAAAAAGGCAGGATAAAAATACTCTAAAATAAACAAAATAAAAATAATAGCTAGGAGCTGACATGGATTTGTCAAGCACAAATTCTGCCAAACTAATCCGATCTCATTTTTTGATCAGGTAGACAAAAGGAAAGCTACTAGTGTAATACAGTGGTCCCCTGCCCATTCGCAGTTCATATACTGCGGCCCCGCTATATCACGGGACCGCAGTGTATGAAAAAAGACCCCCTGTGCCAGGACCCTGCCTGCCACAGAACCTGACTCTGAGGGGTTAAATGGTGAAGAGCTGCTGGAGGAGCCTTTCAGCTCAAATCAGCAAGCAGCTGGGTCTGATGACTCAGCTGAAAACATATCTTCACCTCCTAGAAGGGTCATGAGCAGGATTCTGCAACCAGAAGAGCTAGGGAAAGAGTCTTTGATGCTGGGTGGAGAATCAGGTCGGCAAGCCCTGAGTACTAGCAGAAGCCTTTCCAGAAGTAAAGGTGTGTTCCCTGTTTTGGGATAAAGCTGGCAAGCTCACCTTGAGCTCTCTGTGGGAGCAACAAGTCATTTGAACTTGCAACCATGTTCCTGTCTGTTTCTGACCTTGGCTGTGTTTCCTGACTTCCGACTGGTTTCCTGGACAATGGCTTGATCTGTTCCCTTGGGTTTGGCATCTGGTTTCCTTTTGATATTCTGGTTTTGACTTGGACTGGTAATTGCTGGGAGTTGAATTCTGTTATTTATCTGGCACTTGATTGTTATCAAAGGACTTGAACTTGCTTGGCTTTCCACTAAAGAACTTGGCAAAGAACTGAACCCTGTTTGTGTGTGTGCTCTGGGGAAAGGCCTGGGGTAAGGGGGGAGGGCCTGTCGGAGACCTCAGAAATGACTTCTGGTTCGCAAGGAGGCCCTTTTGGAGCCTCCAACAGACCCGGAAAGACCCTTGCAGGCCCGTTTGGGGCAGCACCAGACTGGGGGTAAGTACAAGAGCCCCCAGCTAGGTGCCCCAGGCCCAACCCAATCTGTATCCGCATATTGCGGATTTTCAATTAACGTGGGTTGGGTAGGGTCCCTAACCCCCCCCCCATAGGCGGGGAGTCACTGTATATCTTTACTTCAGCAAAACCTTTGACACCCTCAGGAAACTAACTGGGTGTGGGCTGGATAGAACAACTGTCAGGTGGATGCCCAGCTGGCTACAGCATCATAGGCAGAGAGTGCTGCTCATCAAACTGGGGTGGTGGTGGTGGTGGTGGTGGTCGTGGTTACAAGTTGGGTACCACTAGGTTCAGAATAACTTTCCTTACATGATAAAAATAACGAGATAAAGTCAAACCTTTTGAAACATAGGTTTGTGTCTTCCATTTAAAGAACTGAAAGAAAACTCAGTTAGTAGGGAAAGCAATGGAACACTGCTGCCCTCTCTCAAAGTATTTGGGTGTTGCTCTGACACTCTGGCTAAAAACCAAACAGAAAGTTGTTGACAGAAATAACATGCTCAGGAAATTGGGATGGTCCAACTGGGGTGCACACCACAAAAATAAGAACAGCGTTGTCCCTACGCTATTCCACAGTGGAAAATGTTCGTGATGGATGGTATAAATCAGCAAAAGCCAAACAACTGGCTGTAGCTCTTAAACCCATCCACTGTATGCCCACCAACCCTCTAGTGCAGTGGTTCTCAACCTGGGGGTCGGGACCCCTTTGGGAGACAAATGACCATTTCACAGGGATCGCCATGAACCAGTGAAGAAAGAGGCACAAGTGGCTTGGGTCTGGAGGAGGAGGGGGAGGAAGGGGGGAGAGTGAGTTACAGCTTGATAGGTTGGAGGGGATGTCAGTCAATGGTACCGGAGGCTGCAATTGGCTGAGGGTGCCTGTAAAGGGAAGTTCTTTATGGCACCTGCAGCAGTGGCCTACCAAAGGGAGGGTTGTGGCCTCTTCCTAGCAGGGCAAGGGGTCACCACAACATGAGGAACTGTATTAAAGGGTCGTGGCATTAGGAAGGTTACCAGAACTAGGGGACATACACTCAAATTGAGGGCTGGGAGAGTGAGAACAGACAAAAGAAAAATGTTTTACCCAGCATGTTGTTCATCTTTGGAACTCCCTGCCACGATGTGGTGATTGCATCTGGTCTGGATGCCTTCAAAAGGGGATTGGACAGATTCCTGGAGGAAAAGTCCATCAGAGGTTACAAACCATGATGGAGATGTGTAATCTCCGGGCTTAAAACGGGGGTACTTCAAGGGCCAGATGCAGGGGAGTGGTATCCGGAGACAGATATCTAGTCTCGTGCACTCCCAGAGGCATCTGGTGGGGCCACTGTGAGATACAGGAAGCTGGACTAGATGGCCTGTTGGCCTGGGTTCTTATGTTTTTAAGGTTGGGAACCACTGCTCTAGATTATGGCCAAAATCAAATAAAAATTTTCAAAATAAAACCAGAAAAAGCTAAACTACTAAACCTATGCAGGTAAAAAAAAACCTCCTTCCTGAAGGTGAATTCCCACCCACTAGAACAAGATTCCAGCAGACCTTGAAGTGAGTAGGAAGAATCAAGTAAACTGAAGCTACTTGGAGACAAAACAAATTTTCTATGGCTGTGGAATAAATTAAACCAATGCAGCACTAAGTATGAAATTTATGCCCCAACACATGAGCAAAAGAAGATCTATTGAGTCCAATCCTCTTTTCAGTGTAAGAGTCCAAATTAAAATACACTCTCTTGGGTGCCTCCGGGGTTGATGTACACACCACCTACCTGCCAAGATCATGGGTCCCATTGTCAAACAGCTCTAACGGTCAGGAAGTTTTCCCTGATCTTCACCTGAAAGCTGGGTTCTCTTAACTGGTGGAGCCCATTGTGGTGCATCCTGCACTCTGGGATGATGGAGAGCAGGTCCCCCCCCCCCCCCGGATGATGGCCTTTCAAGCCTTTGAAAAGAGCTCTCCTGCCACCCCTTCAGTCTTCTTTTCTCCAGGCTAAACGTGCCCAGCTCTTTCAGTCTTTCCTCCCAGGGCTCTGGTTTCCACTCCCCTGATCATCCTTGTTGCCTTCATCTGAACTTGTTCCAATTCATCAGTATCCTTCTTGGAGTGCTCTGTCCAGAACTGGACATAGGACTCTAATAAATGAGGCCTCACCAGTGCTGAATTAAAGGGGGGGGGCTGGTTAGCACCTCGCGGGATTTGGAAATTATATTGCTGTTCATGCAACTTAAAACAGCATGTGCCTTTTTTGTGGCCACCTCCCACTGTTGGCCCGTATTCAGCTTATGATCTACCATTGACCATCCACCAACCATCCTCCCACTTCCCACCAGACTGTAGGGAGTCTAGAGAAGAGTACAGAGGGGCGGTTTCTGTTCAGGAGGCAGGGGAATAAGAGAGTTCCAGCTGTCCTGAGGGAATATGGGATAGGTTCTGCCAGGCACATTTCAGGCTCCCCCCTTTTAAAATATGATAGTGCGCTTGGCAAATGCGTTGGTGGAAGGGGTCGCAAGGCGATGGGGCTATGAGTACAAAGGGGTTAAGGAGGAGGGGGTTAGAAAGGAGGGGGTTAAAAAGGAGGGGGGAGTTAAAAGAAGGAGGGGGTTTGAACTGGATACCCCACCACATGGCAAGGACCTAGATATTAGGGAGGGGCTCCAGAAAGCGGGGAGAAGAAGGAACACGTGGGCACCTGGGAAGGAGGACCCACAACACCATGTAAGCAAGGATTCATTCCAGCAACAGCCAAAACAAAAAGGGAAACAAAGAACCGGGCCCAGCAGTTGCCATGAGGTCCCCAGGCTGCTTGAATTAGGCCATTTAGTGGGTCTGGAAGGGGGGGTAGCCTTCCCCCCTTTTCCACATCGGGGTGAGAACGTCCCCACCCCGGTGTGAAACCCTTAATCATCAAAGGGGGGGTAGACGGGGGGAAAACACATGCCTTCTCTTCTTAGAATGGAGAGGGCAAGTAAACATTAGAGCCACTTCTTCAGGGCCATGCCGGGCTAGGATTAATCTAGCCATCTTTTAAAATTGAGGGAGCTAAAGGGTGGTCCTCCCCAGAGCCAGCCCATCCGTTTAGGAGGGGGGGACTTGCCTCTTTGTGCAATAGGCTTTTTCCCTCAAGCTGGTGGTAGGAAGGGGAAACATTGTAACATTAAAACATTAAATACACATACACACACCTGGCAACCAGAACACAACAAGGAGGAAATGCTAAGGATCCCAGCTTGAAATTACTGCAGGCCGAAAGGAGGGGGGGCACCCCTATCACCCATGTGCAGCTTAGAACAGTCCAGCACTCAGAGGGAGCAAGGATTGGGTTGCTGCAGCTCCCCAGAGGTAGGTTTTGAGAAGGAATCTTTCCCAAAGGAAAACCCCTTTTTTGTAATGAGGACACACAAGAAGGGTGAGGCAAGGATTCAACAAATTAAACCCAAATTAATTCCGGAAGGCTCATCCTTTAGGCGCACGCGCACACACACACACACACACAAGCAAACCATCCCGTTTAGGTGCACGCGCACACACACACACACACACAATCAAACAGAGGCAAGCCAAACAGCCAGAGGAAAGAGAGGGGTGGCAAAATCACATAGACACATAGGAATTGCGAAACCACACAACCCAAATGAGGCATTTACCCTTGAGAGAAAGACAACGGACAACACATTCAACCAGTGTCTCCCCAAGGGGGAGGCAGTTTTTGGAGCACATTAGAATGCTCTCTTTTCAAAGGGGAAAAAACTAGTTAAGGCATTTAGTAAGCCACCATGGAAAAAAAATTCAACTAGGCAGACATTGTGCCTCCCCTGTTGTTGGCTTGATTATATGTGATAAATACTCAAATAGATAGATAGATAGATAGATAGATAGATAGATAGATAGATAGATAGATAGATAGATAGATAGATAGGAAGTGAGGAGAGAGAGGGGGGAAGAGAGAGGGAGAGAGAAGGTGAAGAAACCTCACCTTCCCTTTTGGATTGAAGCTGAATGATTTTTCTCTGTAGGAGAGGAAAATCGATCGAGCTTCACATGCGCTTGGGCAGGGGGTTGGATATTTTCAGAGTAACCAGGCCCACATATTTTTGGTGGAGCCTCCTTGTAAGTCTCCCCAAGGGGGCTAGCATTTGAATTCCCTTGGGGCTGAGATATGAGGATGGAGAAGGCTGGTGCTCTGCTAGCACCCCCTTCTAGAGATTATGGGGATGGGATCGGGCTGGTGATGGGTCAGCCATGAGGCTGGCACAGGAGAGGGTCAAATGGAGAAAGCCCTCCCCCCTCCAAACAGGATCTTTTAGGTGGTTGGGCTTGCATTTGGTGGTGCTAAGGATGCAAGTTTTCCCCAACCCTTGACAAACTGGGGTTTTGAGGCCATCCTGCTGGCAAATGCCTGCCTCTCCGCCCAGATTGTAAAAGAAGTCCCCTCCCGTGGCCATCGGGGGGGGGGGGATCCTGGCCAAGGTGGTACAGCGGCCAGTGTTTCTCTACAGAGTTTTGCTAGCTTAGTCCTTTTTACCCTTTTTTTCTTATTTTTTTTCTTTTTGCATTTTAGTCTCTGGATCCACCAAGGCAGGGAAGTGGTCCAGGGCGCAACCTTTTGTACCCCAGCGGGAGATAATTAATTTCCCATCACGGCAAGCACCAAAACTCTATCGTATCACTAAAAAATTGGATTTTTTTGTTGTTTTTTTTCCAAATCCCCCTAGCCTAACCTACACAATTCCAGGCCTGGGGAGTTTCTCGCCACACGCACTGGGACCCTAGTGGTCCAGATTGTGCCAGGAAGACGTCTCTTCCCCCCCCCCTTCTTGGCTCTGGCTTCTCCCCGCTCCCAATCACGCAAGTCTCACTGCCTTTTGAGACTCTCGACCCCACGGTCCAGGCCTCACCTCTACCTGGGGAGCACACTCAGGAATTTGGAGTTAATGCAGGACAAGGTTTTTGTGGATCCCTATGCAAGGGGAGGGAGTTTTTTAATCTTCCGGCGGCTGGGGTGGCTCGCTACACCCCTATCCCTCACTTGGGCCCCCATTCGGATCACCCAAGGCGTTCAGCAACCCAAAACAGGAAACCCCCAATTTATTTTCCTCCCTTTCCCGCCCCACAGAGTGGCGCCTCCTGTGGGTTGGGCTAGGGGTGGTGTTCTGGGAACCCTACAGAGACCCCCTTGTCCTACCCCCAAACACGCACTCTCTTGCTCGGACGGGGTAGAGCCGTCCCCACTCACGCACACTCAAGTTCCGGGGCGTTTCACAATTCTTACCAGTCGTCTTCTGGTCCCAGCTCCGGTGCTCGAACCCTCAGCTTGCCGTGATGGTCTTCTCTCCTGAACCCTAACAACTGGATGTCTCTTACTGTGTTCGTTGGGGCCACAGGAGTCTGCCAGAGGCTGTCTAGACTTCCATCTTCCAGCAATCAGGCTGGTGGCGCCAGAGGAAGTTAGGCTGCCTCTGGGTTCGTCCTGAGCCCCGCAGAAGGGAAGCTCCCAAAACAGGGCCAAAAGAATTTAGGGCGGCCCACGGAGAGTTCAGGGAGGTTAACCCTTCCTGGCCCACCCAGGGACGCCAAAATTTTGAGACCACAACAAGCTAATCCTGCTGCAAGCTGTTGGATTTCACAAGACCCAATAAAAAAAATCCAACACAGAGAGATCCAGGCAATATTACCAGTTTATTAGGCCTAATAAAGATGGTAAGGCGAACGGATCACCCAAGGCGTTCAGCAACCCAAAACAGGAAACCCCCAATTTATTTTCCTCCCTTTCCCGCCCCACAGAGTGGCGCCTCCTGTGGGTTGGGCTAGGGGTGGTGTTCTGGGGACAACCAATGGAGTTAGTCCATGAGTCTCTTGGGGGAGGTCCTGGGCGTTCCACATTCCATGGTCCAGGACCCCTGCATGGGTGCGATTAGGCAAGAACTAATCCTTTAATGAGTGGCTAGGGGATTGACAATGAGAAGGGAAAAGTCAGTATTGTCCAAGTGCCTGAGTAATCAGAAAATAATTAACAGGTAGATGGGGAGACTGAACAATCACAATGGGGGGTGAGGGAATCACAATGGAGATGGCAAAAACTGATCAGGAAAGTCCTTTGCTGCCAGACAGGTCTTGAGTGAATGTGGAAACAGAACAATGGAGTGCCTTGGGCTGTGATGTTATCTTTGGTACATCTGCAGGATGGACGTGCTGGTGTCGCTTGGAAGAAATGGAGTCCTGCTGGAAGATTCTCTCCTTCAGCCATGCTGTTGCCCCCTTTTTGGCCAAAGATGGCTCAGGTCCAGAAAGCAGAAAAGTGTAGGAACACAGTCCTAAGCATCCCAGGGTTAGTGGGGCAGGGTGGAGAGGGCTGGGTGAAGGTGAGGCAAGGGGGAAAAGGAGAGAAAGAAGGAAAGGGAGAGAGAGAGAGAGGGAGGAAGAAGTGGGGGGGGGAATGATAGAAGAAGGGGGAGGGAGGGGGCCTTGGAGTCAGGAGTCTAGGTCTGGGGGCCCTGGCTCTGCAGAGGCAGCGGAGTTAGACCTTGATGCTGAGGGAAGTCCCCAATCCTTGAGAATGATGGCTGGGAATCATTCTCCTTGCCAGCCAGAGCAGGGAGGGGAGGAAGGAGGGTAGAAGAGAAGGGAAGGAAAGAGAGGGGGGAGTACCCAGGAAAACATAGTGAGGTGAGAGGTAAAGAGGGGGGGATGACCTTCTAGCTTGAGGTGGTGGGGAGAGGAAGGCAGGAGAAAGAGAGGGGGTGGGTGGGTCAGCAAGCAACATCAATGGGCATCCATGATAAGAAATGGGGTGGGTATAGTCTTGAGGTAGAATAATGGCAGACCTTCCCATGGTCCAGATGCAAAGGAATTTGATGTCCAGGTGCTTGAGCTGGAGGCTGGAGGGCTAAGCAGGAAAGGGTGCCCCATACAGCCCATTGTCTCTGTGAAGGAAGGAGAAGATTCCCTCTGGCAAAATCCATTCAGGGGAACCAAGCAGTTTGAACTGGTCTTGCCATGTGCTCATGGGACAAGGAGGACGGAGGGGAAGGAGAGAGAGAGAGAGAGAGAGAGAGAGAGAGAGAGAGAGAGAGAGAGAGAGAGAGAAGGGGGGGACTGGGCTCCCTGAGTTGCATCCCTGGCTGGCTTTTAAGGGGGGGTTAAAGGTTAGTGCCCAATTCTATAATTCTATGTTTTTTTATTTGCATTGTGACTCATCACCTGCTTTGTTAAAATTGCAATGCACTTTTGCAAGATCATTTGCACCTCTGTTTACAAGGGAGGGGCCCTATTTCAGCAGATTGAACCCATTTGTTAAAGCTCAAACTTTTCATTTCAGTCTGAACTTTTGCAGATCAAACTCTGCTTCCATGGATCAAAATCCTACATCTGAAAAAGTAGATTTTGATCCACAACAGGTCACAGTGAAATCAAACAGCTTTTAAGGTGCTACTTTATTTTGCCTTTCCACTTTTGTGCCTTTCTTCTGCTAAGTGCATTTTAAGAATGCCATTTGACAGTTCATTAGAAACCCATGAAATCATGAAGAAGCACAACTGAGTTTAGTGGAGTAACTCTGCTAGAATTGTAATTGTACTGATCATAAAATACTGACTAGGACTTGTGTTCTGTCATGTTATTTATTATTTATTTATTTATTATATATTTATTTCATGCATTTGTATACTGCAGCCTTTTTCCACCAGGAACTCAGGGCGGTTTCCATAAAAACAATTAAAACTACAGACAACAACAGGAACAATAAAAAAGGCATTGGCAAGAATAAAATCTGGGGGAAACCCTCAGCGGTGGGCGGCAAAGCCAAAAAGAAAAGAAAAGAAAAGACCAGGGGGGGAAAAGAAAGAAAATTAAACAGAAATGAGGTTGCCATACGCCTCAGAGAAAAGCAGGGTTTTTAATGCCTTTCTGAAGGCGGGCAGGGACTCAATGAGGCGCAGCTCGCTCGGGAGCTGGTTCCAGAGAGAAGGGCCAACAACCAAGAAGGCGCGGCTGCGGGTTACCGATTTCTGCGCTTCTCTTGGTGTGGCCACCCTGATTGAGCGTGCTTGCGATGATCGAGTGGGTCTGGCCACAGATGACCTCTGGGAGATCCGCTCCACCATGTATTCAGGTCCCAAGCCGTGGAAGGTTTTGAAAACCAAAACCAGGACCTTGAACCTTATCTGGAGGGCAACGGGCAGCCAATGCAGGCGTGCCAGAACTGGGGTGATATGATCGTATTTACGAGCGCCCACCACCAGTCTGGCTGCCACATTTTGCACCCGCTGAAGTCTCCGGACAAGGGTCAAGGGCAACCCCCCATTTGTTATATTTCTATACCACCCATCTTCCGGACGGAACTCTGGGCGGTTTACAATTCAAAACAACACCAACAAAATATTACAAAAAGAGCAAGTGAATACTAATAAAATATGGAGGGACAAAACCCTCCACAAGAGGCGACGGGTACGGCAATTTAAAAAGAAAAGAAAAAGAAAATTGTTGTTCTTTGCAAAGGGGTTCATGGGAGTAGACTAGGGGAGCCCTCTAGGTGTTGGATTACAATCCCCATCAGATTGTCAGCAAAATAATGATAAAGGATCACAGGAGTAGTGGTCACTCTTGCCTATGACAATCCAGGGCTTCGGGACAAGGAGATAACGGAACTACCCATCATGGGGTATTGCTGACCGAGACCTGAGTGATCTCTCTCAAGAGTTCCGTTTCTTAGACAGAAACCCCCATGGCTCACCATCCATCAACAGCCAACGCCTGAGAAGATTCTCAGTCTATTGAAACTACTGTCAACCTAACAAGCCTATTCAGGCCATTGTCCATGTTCTGAGCTTATTTCAGACCAGGTTGACATGAGGTCAAAATGGAGGACTCACCACTAGCTTTCCTCAGATTGACAAAGCTCTTTGGATGAGCAGCGAAACTTTTCAATCTCTCAAGAAAAGGTGTCTTACACCAGAATTTTTTAAACAATTTGAAGGAATTTTGGATATACCACTAAAAGAAGTTATAGCAGAAATAATGGAACAAGGAATAATGCCAAAAGCATGGCAAGAAGCAACAGTTACACTCATACCAAAAGAAGGGAAAGATCCAGAGTTAATACAAAATTATAGACCAATTTCACTATTAAACGTTGAGTACAAAATCTTCGCATCAATCATGGCAGATAGATTGAAACATGTTTTAACAAATTTTATACATAAAGCGCAAAACGGTTTTCTTCCTAGAAGACAACTCAGGCATAATATAAGAATTGCACTTAACTCTCTGGAATATTATGATCAGAAAGTCGACAAACCTGCTGCTTGGATCTTTTTAGATGCAGAAAAAGCATTCGATAATGTATCTTGGGCATTTCTACATGAACAACTCAGAATAATGGACTTTGGGGAAATATTTGGAAGAGTAATCTCAGCAATATATCAATATCAAAGTATGAAAGTAAATCTCAATGGGGACCTAAGCAAAACAATAAAGATATCAAAAGGTACAAGAGGAGGATGCCCTCTTTCCCCATTATTATTTATTTTGACATTGGAAGTCTTGATGCGAAACATTAGAAAGAATCCTGAAATCACCGGAATTAAAATTAAGAAACGCCAATTCAAAATACAAGCATTTGCAGATGATTTGATGATAATATTAGAAAACCCAATAGATACAATTCCAAATTTGATGGACTCTTTACAGGAATATGGACGAGTAGCAGGCCTGAAAATAAATAAAGAAAAGACTCAAATGTTAGTAAAGAACATGACAGAGACAGAAGTCCAAAATCTGGAACAAAAATGTAATTTCAAGGTAGTTAAGAAAGTCCGCTATTTAGGTATCTAACTGCAAAAACCAGTACTCTTATTCAAGACAATTACACCAAAGTAATGAAAGAGATACAAATGGAAATAAACTCATGGAAAAATTTACAACTACCCTTTATGGGTAGAATAGCGGCAATAAAAATGAATGTATTACCAAAACTACTATTCCTGTTCCAAACAATACCGGTCCTTAAATCAACTAAATTAATACAAGAATTAGATAAACAAATAAGGAAATTCATTTGGAATGATAAGAAACCTAGAATCAAAATTAAAGTATTGCAGGACAAAAAGGAAAATGGAGGCTTCGCGCTACCAAACTGGATTTTATACTATAAAGCCTGCTGTCTGACGTGGATGAAAGAGTGGATGACCCTTGAAGATAATCGACTACTTGCATTAGAAGGATTTAATTTGAATTTTGGATGGCATGCATATCTATGGTATGGGAAAGCTAAAGTCCAAAAAGATTTTGAAAACCACTGCATAAGAAACGCCTTGTTGTGGGTTTGGGACTCATTGAAGAACTCTATCTATACAGCAATGCCACTTTGGGTTTCCCCACAACTGGCACATACAAAACCCTCCATAATAGAGGACAAAAAAACTCTGAGATATAAAGATATGTTAACAGAAAAATTACAACTAAAATCAAAAGAAGAATTACAGTTACAAGGATTTAGAATAGATTGGTGGTTGGAAATGCAAATGAAATCTTGGTTTAGGAATGATAAAAAGCAATTTAGTTTCTCAAATCAAGAAGTTGCAGTGGATAAAATCATTTTTTTCTTCTAATGAAAAGTTAATTAAAATTTTTTATAGCTGGTTATTAGCCAGACATGTAGAAGATGAGATGGTAAAAGAATGTATGATAAGCTGGGCACAGGATCTAAAGTCAGAAATTCAGTTAGATGAATGGGAAAAACTATGGAAGGTTAATATAAAGATCACTAAGTCAATAGCATTTAAAGATAATCTCTATAAAATGTTTTATAGGTGGTATTTAACACCTGATAAGCTGGCTAAAATGTATAAAATATCCGATGTTTGTTGGAAATGTAACAAAGGACGGGGATCTTTTTTCCATATGTGGTGGGTGTGCAAGAGGGCTAAAAAATACTGGTGTATGGTACAAAAATTTATTTTACAAACTATGTTAATTAATCTTGAGTTAAAACCAGAGATTTTTTTTATTATCTATGATACAACAAAATATTGGTGATAGCAAAAAAAATGTAATAATTCATATTATCACAGCAGCTAGAATGTTGTATGCACAATTATGGAAGACAGACAATATTCCAGACAAAAATCAGTTAATTATGAAGGTGTTAAACTGCGCAGAAATGGACAAGATCTTGGCACTAATGAAACCAGAAGGATGCTATGAAGACTTCGAAGAAAGATGGCATGATTTCTACAAATTTTTAGACGAATATTACAAGACAATTAGGTTTCCTGTTTAATTTATGAGTAATTGAGATAGTTAAGGATCATACATTGTTAAGATGAGATGCAAACTTTGTTTGAGAAGATTAGAATCGCTCCAATGTTTTTTTCTTTTTCTTTGATAACTTTTTTGTTTGAAAACTATAAATAAATTGCAAAAAAGAAAAAAAGAGGTGTCCAGTTGCCATGACTTAGCTTCCAGATCAACAGCCAGTGTGTCCCCATGCGATCTCTAGGTTGAATTACAGGAGAGATTTCCCCTCTTCAGCTATGCCTTGTCAGTAACTTGGTGGAGGGCATAGTTTGTGTCCTTTGCTGTGTAGAAACATAGCAGAAGATTAGCTTGCCCGCCTGACCCACCTCGAGCTCTCTGCTCATGTGAGGAAGCAGGGCAGAGAGAAAAGAAAACAGAAGGTGCGCCGTCTGTGGATGAAAGGAGAAAAGAATAGAAGGAGAAGGCAGAAGATGGAAAAATAGGAGAAAGAACAGAATGTGAAGAAAAGCAGGACGCAAGCATAGGAAAAGAGAAGGCCTTTTGGGTGGGAGCCCAGGGGGTTAGTGATATAGACGCGGGAGTAATGATTGACAGGAGGGGAGAGAAGGGGGGGCGCGAAGGAAGGGTTGCGAGGAGAACCGGTGGAGGGGGGGGAAGGTTGTTAAAGGACGTTGGTACCCAGATGTTGGGGAGAGAGGGGAAAGAAGGGACATATGAGCTGAAGGTGGACCAGGAAAGGACATGGGTGGTAGATGTTTGCCCGTTACGATGGCCGGCCAATGTCTTGGCAATGAGGGGGAGAGACAGAGCTCTGATGAAGGAGAGAGAGTGTCCGGTGGCACAGTGGGCTCGCCACCCCTGTCGTGGAAGCCAGTGCTTCGGTCGGGGATCTCCTCACTAAGAACCTTCCCTGAAGAAATGTCTCAACCCCCGTGTTTAACTCCCATTATGAACCCGTTTTCGTTGAATGTTGATATTGAAGAAAATGAACAAGCTATAGAAATGAACCCGTTAAGCCCAGAAGTTGTTGTGATAAATAAACATTTATTAGAAAATAATAACAACAGAGTGGACATTCTTCCTTGCACCTCGGAACCACGGGTTAGTGGCAACGAACCCTCACAGTTTGATAAGCTCCCTGATGGAGTGCACCTGTTCCCTGTACCTGCAGGCGGAGTTGTGCAGCTGGGGCATGGGGTAGAGTGGTGGGGCAGGAATAAGAGGTGCCACACAGTGGCGTGGGTCACCCGGAATAAGCACCGCTTCTTAGCTGGGTCAGGAGGCCCCCAACAGAGGCGTTTCTACCGGAGGAGTCAAACCAACCCGAACCCATCCTGTTCGAAGATTTAAGTCCGAAGGGCATCACGATCCCTTTGGGACATCCTTCCCGTGGCTGCCAATACGTGGAAAGAGGGGGCACGTTTAAAGGGAGAGAGGCCACCTTGCTCTTGAAGGATGGCACCGTGTTGAAGACCGAGTGGGGGGTGGGGGGTGATGAAAGCCCAAGAGAGCGGGAGCGGCAAAGAGAGTCCCCACATTTTTCCTCTGGCTTTCCTTTCCTGGATTGTAGTCAACATTTTATTAATTTTATGGAACATTTTAAGAATACATTTAAAAACTGCAGACCGCATTATTTGCTCTATCTTGAAAATCCTTCAGATCGTTTAATTTTTTTCCTCCTGGTGTGAACAAAAATTGCACATTGCAGACACACACATACATACATACACACACACACACACACACACAGAGAGAGAGAGCAGTGTGATAGCCACTGTATGGATAAATGGGTCAGTGCATGCAGGCCCTAACCCCTCAACCTTTTTAAGCAGGGGGCCGGATCACTGTCCCTCAGACACTGTCGGGGGCCGGACTAGATTTTGAAAAAAATATGAAGAAATACCTATGCACACTGAACATATTTGTTTTGTATAGAAAAAAACAGGAAAAAGAATGCAATATTAATATAATAATAACAATAAATTACAATTAATAATAATAATAATAATAATAATAATAATAATAATAATAATAATAATAATAATAATAATAATAAAGACCTTTGGGTAGTGGGCAGCATACAAAATAAATAAATACAAATAAATAAATAAAAAAACAGAATGCCATTAGGGGGGAAATGGAGAAGCCGCTGTCCCACTCCTATCTTCAGCTTCAACCAAGGTTTGGGGAGACATCTATAAACAAAATTCACCAGCCCAAACCAGGGTCAGGGATTGAAACTGACGTGGCTTGTGATGAGAGACACACACACCTGGGGGAGGGGGCATGACGGGGGATTGTCGGTGTTGTAGTCCCAAAATTTCGGGGTGGGGCAGCAACACGTCCCCGCCCCAGTTCTCAGTAAACAACCCTTCCTCGTCTACTGGAAGGAGGTGACCGTGTCTTTCCTTCCCCAGCACCCAATGCCCACCCACGGGCCCCACATGGAGAAGGGTCTGGAGTCCGGATCGAGGGGGGGGAAACGCCGTCCGTCCTTCCTTCCTTCCTTCCTTTTCCCGCCACCCCTGCTCTGCCCGCTTGATCGAAGCCTGGACCGGGACCAGGGGGGGTTCACCTGCGGAAGGCGTCTTACCTGAAAGAGCAGGCAACCTTAAAATGCAGCTGGCCTTTTCCCCTCGACTCGCCCCCCTCCTCAACCCCGCAAAGGCTTCCCAGCACTACCCGCTGCCCCTTGATGCGCTCCAGGCGCCTGGTTCGTGACCTCCCGTGCCTCAGGCAGGCACGCCGCCTGGCCACGGGGCTCCCCGGGAGGAGGAAGAGGAGGATGAGGGCGCCCCCCCTCCTGGCCAGGCCCAGAGGCTGGGGATGGGGGGGACGCGTCCCTGTCACCGCCGTCGTCCTCCCCCCCCCCGACCCCCCCAAGGAGCCTCTCTCGCCTCCGCCTCGCACCCGCGGAGAGGACAGCGGAGCCTCTCTCTCTCTCTCGCACACACGCACGCATGCACACACACGCACGTGCACCCGAGGGAGGCGAAGGCGCCCCGAACACGCCTGGCCAGGCAAGGGCTGTCCGGAGGGAGAGAAGGCCTCGCCTCAATCCCCGGGCTTTCCTGGCGGAGCCCCCCCCGGCGACGGCGACGGCGGGCGGGAAGAGGGACCCCCCTCCCTCCTTATCTGGGCTTGAGGCTGCTGGCGCCCTGCTCGTAGGCCCAGGCGGTGGCTGGCGGGGAGGAGGAGGAGGAGGAGGAGGGGAAAGGGGGTGGGGGTGGGAGAGATTGGGATGGCGGCTGCAGGGGCTGAGCCGGGCGTGGGTGCGAGATTCCCCCCTTCCTGCTCACAGGAGGAGGAGGAGGAGGAGGAGGGCGGCGGCGGCGTGAGTGTTAGTGGGGGCCACCCCCCCCCGCCCGGCCTCCCTTCAATTTCCGCTGCAAGGGGCGGGCGGGAAGCTGGGACGCAGCAGGGGCGCTCCGGCGCACAGCCGCTGAGTGGGCAGCAGCAGCAGCAGCTCGGCCCCGCCGAAGACCCCACGCCGTGGACGATCTCGAACCGCTTGGGCGCCAACGGCAGCCGGGCCGGCGAGATGCGGAGCGAGCGGGGCAGTGGCCAGAGAGAGCTGTAAGCGGTGTAAGGGGACGACGACGATGAGGAGGGGGAGTCCTGGGCCGCCGTGGAGGCAGCGAGCGCTGCCATCGAGAGGCGCCACCGCCACCGCAACAGACCCCTCAGCGTTTGCCCGCCTCTGCCTTTGCCTCTGCCGCCCGCAGACCGACCGGGCTGTGCTCAGCAGCGCCGCGCCCACGACATGTCGGCCGCCGCTGGGAGGCGGGAAAGACACCTCCCCCTCCCTCTAATAGGCGCTTCCTTCACGAAGGGAGGGAGCTGCCTGCCGAGTCTTGCTCTCGAGTCGCCTGCTCTCCCCGCCCCGCCCCTCCCCGGGGTTGGGGAACACTCAAGATGGTTGCCCCCAGGAGGCTGCGAATACTCCCAAAAGAAACTTTACCAGTAGAAGGGCTTGAGCGGCCCCCACGGGTGGGGGGCGCGGGGGGGGTATGCTGAGGCTCCCGGGGGCCGGATTGAGGGTCCCCGGGGGCCGTATACGGCCCGCGGGCCGTAGGTTGAGGACCCCTGGGTTAGGGTATTAGATTGGAACTGGGGTCCATCCCCTCCTTATTCAACCATTAAACCATTAAACCCTTGGGATGATAGATAGATAGATAGATAGATAGATAGATAGATAGATAGATAGATAGATAGATAGATAGATAGATAGATAGATAGATAGATAGATAGATAGATAGATAGATAGGAAGGAAGGAAGGGGGGGAGAGAGATGATAGATAGATAGATACTTTATTGTCATTGTACATAGTAAAATGAAATTGAATACTATCCCTGGTGCAATTAAAAAGAAAAAAACATTTAAAAGGTAAAGAGAATTAAAAGCACTCATACACATCCCTCACAATCATCACAGCTCCCCAAAGTCCTCTTGTGTTTTAGGGTTGTCTGGGCGTCTGCGTCGATACTGACGTTGAGACGGCTGCTGGCACTGGGCCTCATCGCCCTGGTTCTCTTTGGGCCTTTTTACAGGACCCCTAAGATCCGCTGGCCACTTAAATTCGGACCAGAGATCTTAGGGGTTCCTCGCTCTTCCTCTGTCCCCACCCCCCTCTGCACTTCCTGGTTGCTGGCTGCCTGAGGGAGGGAGAAAAAAGAAAGAAAAGAATGCCGGTTTTCCTCCGTTTTGTTCCCGGCAGCATTCAGATCTCTTAAAGGGGCGGGGCGCAAAAAAAGAAGAAACAGAAGCCAGGAGAGCCCCGCACTCACTATCCTTACACCGGATCAAATATTTGTCACATCCAAAAAGCAGGTACAAGAAAACTGCTCTGGGTCGTGCTGAAGTGGGCGGGGTTGCACTTAATTGTCTGCAAAGTCCGTAGCTGGTGGGTAAACATTTTTAAGGTCCGGACCTTGCAGCCATTTGCGGCGGAGCTTAGGGGTCGTGTATAAACGCCCCTCGTCTTCCTTGTTCCACTCTTCCCTGGGCTGCCGTTGACGAGGGGGACCCCTGGGGGGGGGCACAGAAGGCTTTAAAACAGGCATGTCCAAATTTCAGCCCTCCACATGTTTTCTGGGGGAATGGGCTGTGAAATGGCAAATGTGTTTTAATGTAGCCAAATGTAAAGTAATGCATATTGGGGCAAAAAATCAAAACTTTATCTATCAACTCATGGGCTCTGACTTATCTGTGACGGATCAGGAAAGAGATCTTGGTGTGTTGGTGGACAGCTCCATGAAGGTGTCTCCCCAATGTGTGGCAGCGGTGAAGAAGGCCAATTCCATGCTAGGGATTATCAAAAAGGGGATTGAAAATAAAACAGCCAACATTATAATGCCATTATACAAAACAATAGTAAGGCCGTACCTGGAGTATTGTGTACAATTCTGGTCACCGCATCTCAAGAAAGACATACTGGAACTGGAAAAAGTGCAGAAGAGAGCGACTAAAATGATTACTGGGCTGGGGCACCTACCTTATGAGGAAAGGCTAAAACATTTGGGCCTCTTTAGTCTGGAAAAAAGGCGCCTGAGGGGGGATATGATTGAGACATACAAAATAATGCAGGGCATGAGTAAAGTGGATAGAGGGAAGCTCTTCTCCCTCTCACAAAATACCAGAACTAGGGGACATCCACTCAAATTGAGGGCTGGGAGAGTAAGAACAGACAAAAGAAAATATTTTTTCACCCAGCACGTTGTTAGTCTGTGGAACTCCTTGCCACAGGATATGGTGATGGCATCTGGCCTGGATGCCTTCAAAAGGGGATTGGACAGATTCCTGGAGGAAAAGTCCATCCCAGGTGACAAACCATGATGGAGATGTGTGTCATCTCCAGGCTTAAAACCGGGGTCCTTCAAGTGCCAGATCCAGGGGAGTGGTATCAGGAGACAGATATCTAGACTCATGCGCTCCCGGACGCATCTGGTGGGGCCACAGTGAGATACAGGAATCTGGACTAGATGGGCCTTTGGCCTGATCCAGCAAGGCTCTTCTTATGTTCTTATGTTCTTATGTACTTGGTCGCAGCATTTAAGATGGTTATGGCTCTTGGATAGAAACAGTTTTTCAATCTGTTTGTTCTTGCTTTCGTTACTCTGCATGATGGGGGCTTTCGGTCTCTTTCCCTTCCTCTGCCTGATGTGCCTCGTGGGACTGTTCTAAGGCCAGTGGGGAAAAGAAAGCAGCCAACTGTGCCACCTGGAGCTCACTGGAGGAACTGAGGGATAGGATGAACTTGAAAACAACATGAGCCAGACCACCCATTGCCTGCAAATGGGACCTACATCAAGAGCCAAGGAATATTTAGAACAAAACTGACATTTCATCCCACATTTCATTCAAGTGGACTCAATCCACCAAAGCTTACGTTAAAATATAACAGTGCTTCAGGTGACCTGTGCTTTTGTCTGGTGTTTCGTTTTGATTTGATTTGATTTGATTCAGTTTGTTAGACTTTGCCTGGAGTGATGACACAGACAAACAGGGCTACCTCTTCGGAAACGACAGCACTTTTCCTCGGCTTCTCTCCGGCCCTTCTGCAGGGAGCAAACTCTGACCCAGGCATGATGGATGATGATTCCTGGCCTTATCCTGCTCCTCTGGACAGTCCTGGTTGCTGGGATAGGGCCGGATCTACCTTCTCCTCATTCATGGGGTGCAATATAAAGCGGACCTCCTCCTGGAACTACTTGGGAGCCCCTGTGTTCTGCCTCTCTTCCCAGGAAGGCTCTACGGAAGGGGTGAGTTGCCTTTGCCTGTCTCTCCTTCTCAAAAGCTCAATTTAAAAAGGGATGTTGACAACCTCGAGCGGGTGCAGAGGAGGGCGACCGGCATGATTGAGGGTCTGGAGGAAATGTCTTACGAGGAGCGGCTTAGGGATCAGGGAATGTTTAGCCCAGTGCTTCTCAACCTGTGGGTCCCCAGATGTTATAGAATCATAGAATCATAGAGTTGGAAGAGACCTCAAGGGCCATCTAGTCCAACCCCCTGCCATGCAGGAACCCCACCACAGTACTCCCGACAGACGGCCATCCAGCCTCTGCTTAAAAATCTCCAAGGAAGGAGACTCCACCACCCTTTGTGGCCGCATATTCCACTGCCAAACAGCTCTAACTGTCAGGAAGTTCTTCCTAATGTTCAAATGGAATCTCTTTTCCTGTAGTTTGAAACCATTTTCGTGAGTCCTAGTCTCTGAAGCCATGGAAAACAAACCTGTTCCCTGTTCGATATGACATCCTTTCAGATATTTAAACATAGCTATCATATCCCCCCAAGTCTTCTTTTAGAGAGGCTAAACATTCCCAGTTCCCTAAGCCGTTCCTCATAAGACAATTCCTCCAGATCCTCAACCATCCTGGTCGCCCTCCTCTGCACCCGCTCGAGGTTCCTGGACTGCAACTCCCAGAAACCCCTTCCAGCACAGGGACTGCTGCCCCAAAGGAGGGTAGTGGAGTCTCCTTCTGTGGAGGTTTTGAACCAAAGGCTGGATGGCCACCTGTCGGGAGTCCTGTAATGGGGGTTCCTGCATGGCAGGAGGTTGGACTAGATGGCCCTTGGAGGTATCTTCCAACTCTAGGATTCTACGAAAGTGCATGGAGAGTGGTGGATAAGCATGTCTTTTCGTATCATTGTTGCACTTCTTGTTTCTCTGACATGTGAGGTTGCTGGGGAAGGTTTCTGATTTCACCCTTGGAGCTTCCTCTTGCTTTGACCCAGGCTCAGAGAGGAGACATGAGTGGAGAAAATAACACTTAACTTCTCTGGAAGTTTGTGAACAGCTACCTCCGTAAGCTCAATAAACACGAACCGTTTCTGTCCAACGAGTCTCTATTTTTGTCACCAAGTTTTGAGGGATTTCCCAAAAACGACGGTTGCTCTCCTCAGAGGTCTGGTCCCTCTGGTGTACTTTGTCCCTCAACAGGGATGCCTCACCCATTCTGCATCCCATTGCCTTCTCTGATGCTCCGCATGAACGCTCTCCCTCTTCAGCAGAGACCCTTGGCCCACAGGGACACAGGCACCATCCATTCACCTGGCTCCACCTCATAGAATCATAGAATCATAGAGTTATAAGAGACCTTAAGGGCCAACCAGTCCAACCCCCCTGCTGTGCAGGAACCCCATCACAGTATTTCCGACAGACAGCCATCCAGCCTCTGCTTAAAAACCTCCAAAGAAGGAGACTCCACTACCCTCCTTTGGGGCAGCAGATTCCACTGCCGAACAGCTCTAACCATCATGAAGTTCTTCCTAATGTTCAAATGGAATCTCTTTTCCTGTAGTTTGAAACCATTGCCCCGAGTCCTAGACTCTGAAGCCATGGAAAACAAACCTGTTCCCTCTTTGATATGACATCCTTTCAAATATTTAAACATTGCTATCACATCCCCTCTCAGTCTTCTTTTTGAAAGGCTAAACATTCCCAGTTCCCTAAGCCATTCCTCATAAGACATTTCTTCCAAACCTTTAACCATCCTGGTCACCCTCGTCCAGACCCATTCAAGGTTGTCAACATCCTTTTTAAATTGAGGTGCACAGAACTAGACACAGTACTCCAGGTGGGGTCTGACCAGAGCAGAATACAGTGGTACTATCACTTCCCTTGGTCTAGATCAGTGTTGGTGAACCTACGGCACGGGTGCCCAAGGTGGCACTTGGAGCCCTTCTGTGGGCACCCAACATCACCCTCTATTGGCACTTTGCGAAAAATTAGGGGGTTATGTATCACAGCTCGGGCACTCAGTCTCTAAAAGGTTCGCCATCACTGATCTAGACACGATGCTTCTGTTGATGCAACCAAGAATCGCCTTGGCTTTCTTGGCTGCCGCGCCACACTGCTGACTCATGTTCAATTTGTGGTCCACCCAGACTCCCAGATCCCTTTCACAGGTACTCTTTTCCAGCCAAATATCCTCCATCCTATGTCTGTGCAATTCATTCTTTTTAACCTAGATGCAGGACCCTACATTTCTCTTAGTAGCCAGATCAGTCCTCTCCAGAACGGGTACACCAGCAGCTGTGCCCATTTCTGATATGGTTGATATGGGTGGGGGGCATCCAGGCCCAGTGATGAACTGAGGGACATCCCCTGGGTTTTCAGAGGGAGGGTGACCCCCCCCCCCCAATCCAGCACAGGCTGCAGCCTAATTCCTTGCCTTCAGTTTCTTCACCCATGACTGTCACCAGGGAGGCTCGGATCTGGAGGCAAACCAGATGGACAAGAGAGAGGTGGACTTGCTGGGCATTGCCTGTGTCCTCTTTGCGCACATTTATTTATTTAATTATGTTTTGAATTTCTTTTTACCCTACTTTTCTCCTTGGAAAAGGACCCAAGAGGGCTTACAACAATGAGGGACAATATATAGCCCAGAACATTTAAGACATAATTCAAGTTAAGAACAGAGAATTAGAAAAAGCTTCTTAGAACATTAAAAACTGAAATTCGGTGGGCACATTTGCTCCAAATGTTTTAAAAAATATTGAAAAACTGGTTATATACAATGGCCTTTCCTGGTTTCTCAAACATCCAGTAAGACACTATTCTTTTTACCACGTCTTTTTTCTGTTTTTATCTTTATTTTAGCCTATTTTTAGTTTATTGTTGTTGATTAATGTATGCTTTGTTTTTATTATGCTGTATGTATTTTGTTTTTTTTTTTTAGATGTATTCCTTTGTCATCTTGTGATGTTATCCTAGTTGTGAACTGCCTGAAGTAGCCCTGGGTAGGGCTATAGATGGGCAGTATATAGATAGGGAAGGGATATATATATATGGGCATGGTGGCTCAATGGACTAAGTCTTCTGAAAACTGTCGGCTGCAAAGTTGGCAGCTCGGTGGTTCGAATCCCGGGTGCCATGCAGTGGAGTGAGCTCCTGCTGTTAACCTAGCAGTTCGAAAGCATGTCAATGCAAGTAGATAAAGCGGTGCCACCGTAAAAAGTGGGAAGGTGAAAACAGTGTTTCCTTGCAGCCATGCCGGCCACATGAGCACAACACTGGCTGTTTGGCTTGAATACCGAGTGCCGCCCCCTAGAGTCGGACACGGCTAGCACCCATGTGCCGGGTGGGGGGCGATCCTTTAACTTTATAAAAGTCAAATGAAATAAAATAAAAGGTGACATTATTAGAGCTACAAGAGAGCACTGGTAAAGAAAAGAAAGTAGCATGGAAAACATGTTATTATTTATTGAACTGCCTGCTGTAGTTTCCCAACACTGTTCAGAGGCAGCCCCACACAGAGCACGTTACAGGAATTCACAACAACAACAACAACAACAACAACAACAACAACCCTAGGCAGGGTTAAAAATCCGGGTCTCCGGGTTCAGGGGTGACCGGGGGGCGGGGTGCCCTGAAGCGACAAAGCTGGAGTTTTCGGGCACCCCCCCCCCCGCCGCGCAGCCCAATTCGGATCCCCTGATCGATGATGAGGTTTCCACTGATGATCAGGTGCAAACAGAGAGCCTCCCCTTCATGAAGCCTCATTATTAAGGGGTTCGCCTCCTCCTCCTCCTCCTCCTCCTCCTCCTCGGAGCCCCCTTTGGAGACGCACACACACAACAGGCCACGGTGTTGGGCACGAACCCCCCCCACCCGTAACCGCCCCCCCCCCAAGAGCCCCCCCCCACCTACTCCATCCCAACCCTTTCCTTCTCTCCCCCTCCCCAAAATGCCCCATCTATCCTGGGAAGGGGGGCTCTCCAGCCAGAGGGGGGAGGAAAGAGGAGGAGGAGGAGGAGGAGGAGGGTGGGGCGCCTGCCTCTTCCCCCCCCTCCTCCTCCTCCATCACCACCTTCAGGGGAGACCCGAGGGGGGGGGCAACCCAGAGAGAGAGAGAGAGAGAGAGAGACGGGGGGGGGTGTCAAGAAAGGCCCCTCCCTCCTGCCCCCCCTCCGCGCAGGCGCGTCACTTCCGAGGCGGCGGAGAAAATGGCGTCCGGCGGAGGGCCTGGGGGGGGCCCTGAGTGAGACGCCCCCGGGAAGAGGAGGAAGAGGAAGAGGAAGAGGAAGAGCGCGGGGGGGGGTTGCCTGCGGCGGGGGGGGGAGGTTGTCTTCGCCCCAGCCGAGGAGGAAGAAGAGGAGGAGGAAGGAGGGCGCGGGCACAGGTACCGGCCACGGCGGCGGGGGGCTCTTTTTTTTTGGGGGGGGGGAGGGGCCCCTTCCCTCCGTTGAAGGAAGAAGGGACGTGGGAGGGGGAGAGAGAGGGAGGGAGGGAGGCAGAGGCGCTCCCCCCCCCTCGCGCTGCCTGGCCCTTTTGGGAGCGAAAAGGGGGGGGGCTGCGACTCATTTTGGCGGGGAGGAGGAGGAGGAAGAGGCGGGGGGGGACGACACATACACAGGGCCCGGTGAATCCCCTCCCTCCCTCCCCAAAGGGCGGGTCGGGGGGGGGAGGGAGAAGAGGAGTAAGGGGAGCCCCCCCCACTTTAAAGGGCAAGAGGCCGAGGTCGCTTCCTGCCCTGTTCGGGTGAAAAGGCCAGCTGGGGTGGATCTGCCGGCCCGCCCCCATCCTCATTCTCATCATCCTCATCATCCTCATGATGCTGGAAGGGTCCCTGCGGGTCATCGAGCCCACCCTCGGCCCAAGGAGGGGTCGCTGCCCCCCCCCCCAGCGGCGGCGGCGGGGGGAGGAGGAGGAGGAGGCTGCTTCGTTTTTTAATTTGAATTTTATTTATTTTGAATATATCTATATTACCCCCCCCCTTGGAAAAGGGCCCCAAGACGGCTTCAGAGTCATAAGGGACACAGAACACTTTTAAGACACGCTCAAGCAAAGAACATTAAAAGGGAACATTATTAGAAATGGTACCAAGAGCAGGCAAAAAAAGAAGAGAGAAACCCAATTAGGAGGGTTGGGAGGTAACATGGAAGAGCCTGGTGTCCTTATGAAATCCCGTCAGTGCCATCGTGAGAAGGGCCTTGGGGGGAGAGGGGCCTTCCAGTAATAGACAAGGGGAGGGGGCTTTCTCCTTCAGGGGTGGTTTGTTTGTTTACTGATTCTGATTTTTGTACCACAAACACCATCTGGCCCATGGGCCCCTCTGGGCGGGGGTCCAGCCGGGTCCGCAACTGTTGTCTCTGCTTCCAACCAGGAGGAAGGGAGTGCCTTCGTTCCCTTTGTCAAAATCCAAATTGGGGGAGGAAAGAAAATTTTTTAAAAGTCCCCCCCCTGCAAAAGTAGAGGGGAAGTTATTCTGGATCTTTCGATTTCCCCCCCTGCATTTTTACTTAAATACTTTCCCCAAGATTTTTATCTTTTTTTAAAAAAAAAATGACACCCCCTCAAAAAAAATGGATTTTGATGATTTGCTTGTGCAGGCGAGCATGGCTTCCTCTTCCAAAGCCCCCCTCTCATTGTGTATTCCCGTTGGTGGGCATTTGGGGAGATGAAACATTAGGGCCATGGGGGTGGGGTGGGTGGGAGTGTTCCCCTGGAAGAGGTCCCTCCTCTCCAGAAACGGGCGTCGATGCGGAGCTTTGAAAGCCCTGGAAAAGTTGAATGTGTGTGTGTGTGTGGGGGGGGGGGGTGCCAGTCCCTTGGGAGACCATTTCATCCTCAACAAGGACCGTAGTTGCACTGATGGGTTGGGGGTGGGATTTGTACAAGTGTAGCTGTTAACTCCCTGCCCCCCCCCAAAACACACTGTGTCAGAAGCATGAATCCCGATGATCATCTTAGAACTATGGTGATGGAGAGGGGCAGCCTTGGTCAAGACGGTGCAGTGAGGAGTCAACCCCCACCCTCTATATATCCCTACCCCACTGGGCTTTCCAGAACAGGGGGTATGTTATCCTGAATAGAGTGAGAGGCTCGAACTCAGGAGGCCTGGGGTTCAAATCCCCACTCAGTCATGGAAGCCTATTGGGTGGGTGGGTGTGGAACAGGTGGAGCCTGTACTTAAATATCGCACTCTCCTTGAAAACCTATTTTTGATTACCCTCTTCCATGCCATGTAGCATATCAGCCGGAAAAGAGTGCTATGCAGTCTTGTGTGTGGGGGTGTGTGTGTGTTTCATTGTCCTACCATACAATATGTACAGCCTGTTTCCTGAAAACAGCACTCTGAAAGCCCAGTTAGGGCTACCGTAGGTTGTTTCCTTGACGTTGTTCCTTGTAACAACAACTTCATAGGTTGATGCTTATTTTATGTTATGGAGGTGGGTGAGAAAGTGCCTCTGTAAAGGACTCCCTTTTGCCCAAAGGGGGATGGTCCAATACACCGATGGAAAGGGAGAATTGGGGATGAGGCATTCAGAGGACTGTAGATGGGGCACTTTTAGTGACAGCATGGGTGGCTGGTGGTGGGAGGAGGTAGGTAATTTAACCAGGGATGAAGATGTAGGAAATTCTGCCCATATCTAAAAGTTGAAGGGAGGGAATGCGTCAAAGATTGAAGAGTGAATAATTTGCTCTGAAGTTTTTTGTTTGCTTCTTAGAAGGATAGACCGAGGAAAAAAATCCAGAAGCTAAATCCAGTTTTAGTCCCAACTGGAATAGATACTGTAGGAATTAAGTGAGTGTTGAGTATCAAGCCAAACCATTTAACTGAGTCTACTCTAGTTGTAACTAAAACTGGGTTTAGTCTTGGGATCCTCATCTTGGTCCCTCTGGTGCACCTTGTCCTTCCTCGGCAAACCCTGGAACATACTTTTGAATTTTGAACATCAGTATGAATGTTCAATACAGATTTTGATCATCAGTATGAAGAAGTGGATTACAATCCATAAAGTATTGCACAGAAATAAAACTATTAGCCTGAAAAGCTCTGTAACTAATTTTTCTTATTTGTTTTAATTATGCAGAAACAGGGTGGATTTAATTAAAATCACTTTGCTTAAATCACTAGTGAGTAAGGCTCGATTTAAATCATGGTTTTCTACATAAAGACTTATTTTTGCTGGAGTTGTTTTGATCTTAATATTTACAACCAGATGAAGGTTTCATTTTTGCAAGCTGAACTATCTCCAGTTTAATATGTTAATCATTCATATTTGGACAATTGTTCTGTTATACTTCATTGGAAGGAGAAAAATAATCATTACCTTAATAATGACAATTTAAATAGTTTTATTTAACCAAAACAGTAACATTATATAGAATGATGTATGCTTGTATTTGCTTAACCATCCATGTTAAAATATCTTTCTAAAAACTTAAGACTAACAGTCATTGACTACATCAGCCAGGTCCACATGAAAAACTTAAAATACACTATCTTCTGAAGCTCACTAATCTTCATTTTCATTTTCTTGTTTGTTCATAATCTGGAAAAAAAAACAAGCTTTCCTGCTTTATCAGGTCCCAAACGATTTCTCAATTTAGAATAAATGATTCTAAAGGAAGAGAATATTCTTTCTACCCCAGCAAAATAAGCTACTGCTGTTAAAAGTGAAATCATGGCTTCAACTGTCTCTAAATGCAAGTGCTTCAGTGACTTCCACCAGTTCATTGGTTGGACTTTCTTTAAAACATCATCGGGAAAAGTCCAGCTCTTCTGGGGCGCCAACGTGGTGTTGGAGCGCCTGCTTCAACGCCTCCTTCTCCCCGCTGGGCACCCTGTGGGAGCTGGAGGCGGGTGGCTTTCCCCTGCCCAGCACTTATTTATGCAGGGCAGGTTGCTGAGTTGCCAGTCGGGTGAAAGCTGTGCGGTGTGGCTTTTCCCCACCTGGCAATTGCACTTCTCCACTCCTGCAGGGCAGGTCGCCGGGGCGTCCACATGTTGCAGATTTTCCTAATCCCTGCAATAAACGGTTGCAAAGTGGAACCATGTCAATTTTACGGGGCATGGTGGCTCAGCAGACTAAGGCGCTGAAATGGTTGACTGCAAAGTCGGCACCTTGATGGTTCGAATCCCCGGTGCCACACAGCAGAGTGAGCTCCCGCTGTTCACTCCAGCTCCTGCCAACCTAGAAATTCAAAAGCATGTAAGTGCAAGTTAATAAATAGGTACCGCCGTAAAAAGCAGGAAGGTAAACAGTGTTTCCGTGCAACTGTGCCAGCCACATAGGCACAGACTTGCGCAACACTGGCTCAATACGGAGATGAGCACCTCCCCTAGAGTCGGACACGGCTAGCATGCATGTGTGGGGCAGGGGAACCTTTTACCTTTTTACTGTGTACTACTTCATCTTCTCCTTTAGGGATCCAGGTGTATTCATATATCAAATGTCCATGTTTAGTTCCTGATGGTGTTTGAAACAGGTGGTCTCTAAGCAGTCTAAACAAGCTCCGAGCATCTTATTTCTTTTTTTTAATGGTAATAATAAGTTTATTAATATTCCATCATCTTAACAATTAATATTTCTAAATTAATTTCTACAAACTATTTCATTTGTCTTTCATCATATTGTCCGGGTGCACTTAACATTAATTACATCATGTCTTAGTACCATCTCATGCATTGTTTCTTCTCTCCAACCAATCATAAAATCTGTTCCATGTTGAGTAATACACAGAGTCCTCTTTTTCTTTGATTCTTAATGTCATTCTGTCCATCTCAGTGCAGTCTAAGATTTTTTGTATAATTATTCTCTCATTAGGTATGTTTTCATTTTTCCACATTTGGGCCCATGCTATTATAGCGGCAGTCAAGATGTGTAATATAATATATCTCTATCTTGTATATTAACATTTTCTGGCATAATACCTAGTAAAAACATTTCTGGCTTAAATTCTATATTCAGCTTTGTTATTTCTTTGAGCCATCTATGTATTTTAACCCAGTATTTCTTTGCCCTCACACAAGACCACCATGCATGATGATACGTCCCATCATGATTTTTACATTTCCAACATTTGTTAGACAAGTTTGTAAACATTTTTGCTAATCTAGATGGTGGTAAGTGCCAACAATAAAACATTTTATATAAATTTTCTTTATAAGATGTTGCCAGAGTTAGTTTATTATTCAGACTCCTTAACTTTTGCCATTTCTCTAGTTCAATTGTGTAACCAATATTCTTGACCCAACATATCATTGTCTCTTTTACTTGCTCATCTTCCATCTTCAAATCTAGCAAGAGGTTATAAAAAGTTTTTTTTAATTAAGTTATCTTCTGATAGTTGTTGTTGTTGTTCAGTCATTCAGTCGTGTCCGACTCTTTGTGACCCCATGGACCAGAGCTCGCCAGGCCTTCCTATATTCCACTGCCTCCCGGAGTTTGGTCAAATCCATATTGGTTGCATCGATGACACCGTCCAACCATCTCATTCTCTGTCGTCCTCTTTTCCTTTTGCCTTCGATTTTTCCCAGCATCAGGGACTTTTCCAGGGAGTCCTCTCTCCTCATGTGGTGGCCAAAGTACTGGAGCCTCAGCTTCAAAATCTGTTCCTTCCAGTGAACATTCGGGGTTGATTTCTTTCAGAATGGATAGGTTTGGTCTCTTTGCAGTCCAGGGGACTCTCAAGACTCTCCTCCAGCACCACAGCTCAAAAGCATCAGTTCTGTGGTGATCAGCCTTCTTTATAGTCCAGCTCTCACTTCCATACATCACTACTGGAAAATCCATAGCTTTGACTATCCTGACCTTAGTTGGCAAAGTGATGTCTCTGCTCTTTAGGATGCTATCTAGGTTTGCCATTGCTTTCCTCCCAAGAAGCAGGCGTCTTTTTATTTCGTTGCTGCAGTCGCCATCTGCAGTGATCAAGGAGCCCAAGAAAATAAACTCTGTCATTGCCTCCATTTCTTCCCCTTCTATTTGCCAGGAGGTGATGGGACCAGTGGCCATGATTTTAGTTTTTTTGATGTTGAGCTTCAGCCCATTTTTTTCACTCTCCTCTTTCACCCTCATTAAGAGGTTCTTTAATTCCTCCTCAGTTTCTGCTATCAGAGTAGTATCATCTGCGTATCTGAGGTTGTTGATATTTCTTCTGGCAATCTTAATTCTGGCTTGCGATTCATCCAGACCAGCCTTTCGCATGATGTACTCTGCATATAAGTTAAATAGGCAAGGTGACAATATACAGCCTTGTTGTACTCCTTTCCCAATTTTGAACCAGTCAGTTGTTCCATATCCAATTCTGACGGTTGCTGCTTGTCCCACATATAGATTTCTTAGGTGGTCAGGCACTCCAATTTCTTTAAGAACTTGCCATAGTTTGTTGTGGTCTCACAGTCAAAGGCTTTGGCATAATCGATTAAGCAGAAGTAGATGTTTTTCTGGAACTCTCTGGCTTTCTCCATAATCCAGCGCATGTTGGCGATTTGATCTCTAGTTCCTCTGCCCCTTCAAAATTCAGCTTGCAATTGTGCGATAGTTAGAGCATTCTTTGGTGTTTCCTTTCTTTGGGATTGAGATGTAGACCGATCTTTTCCAGTCCTCTGGCAACTGCTGGGTTTTCCAAATACACTGGCATATCGTGTGCAGCACCTTTACAGCATCCTCTTTTAAGATTTTAAAGAGTTCAATTGGAATTACTACTTCTGATAGTAGTAATATTTTATCAAATTGAGGCTGTTCTTTGTAAAATCCTTATTTCTCATATATCACTTCACTCATTTCATGCCCTATATATCAAGAGTCTATCTGACGTGCAAAAATAATATCTGGAATTAAAATGACATTGTTAGCAATATTTGTTTCAACTCATGCAATGATAACCAAATACCAGACAGTTATTTAGTGCTACATTGACTCCTAATAAGGGATCTGAAACATCCATGTCATTGGGTCCTTCTCCTACTAAATTGGTGGCAATCGAGATTCTTAAACAACAAACACTCTCTGGCTGGTAGTTTATACAGCGGACCCTCATATAACAAACAGTTTGCATAACATAAAATCTGTACAACATAAATAAATCCGGAGGTAGGGGAAATTTGCTTAACAGAATCACCTATGGGCAAATCTGTACAACATAAAATGGTTGTGTTTAGGGATTATTCTGTTTTCAATGCATTCCTGTGGGAAATTTGTATAAAGGAAAATTTGCTTAACATACTTTCATCTGGAACGAATTAATTCCTTTGTACAAGGTACCACTGTATATCAACAACTCTTACCATCTATTGCATGATGGTAGAGTTATAAACAATTGCAGCCTTTATGTTAGAAATGTTTAATACCTTTATTGTACAGTAGGGCCGCCATATCCGTGGGGGATCGGTTCCAGGATCTCCCGCAGATAGTGAAATCTGCAGATAAGAGCAAACGTTCTTATCCGAGGATAATGGTGGTGGAGTGCTGGGGTGAAAGCTTTTGCCTCCGACACTCTCCCCCCCCCCCCGGCATGGCAAGAAGTGAAGGGAGGTGTCTTTTACTCTTTCTCTTTGCCGCTTGGCTGCCGCAAAGAGAAGGGGAGGGGACACATTCTCTTCTTGCTGCCACCGGGCACCCACCAGAGGGGTGGAGGACAGGACTGCTGTGAACATTAAGGTAAATGAACTTTTTTTACTAGGTCTGCCCTTTTTGGCATTGCAACTGCATTTTGGCAGTTGAGTTGTTGTTTTTTGTGGTGCTTTTGCAGCCTGATTAGTAAATCTGTATAATATTGAAGCCTGAAAGGTTGAAAGTGGTAGTTGAGCACTGGGCACTTAATTGGGAGAAAGCTGGAAAGAGACCATAAAATAATCAACTTTGGCTCAGGGGAGATGGGCTGCCTTGCATTAGTTTCTAGAGCAAAGGAGGTACCGCTCTGTTCTGCTCTGGTCAGACCCCCCCCCCACCTTGAGTACTATGTCCAGTTCTGCGCTCCTCAATTTTAAAAAGGATGTTGACAATCGTGAGCGGGTCCAGAGGAGGGCGACCAGGATGGTTAAAGGTCTGGAAGAAATGTCTTATGAGGAGCGGCTTAGGGAACTGGGAATGTTTAGCCTTACAAAGAGAAGGTTGAGAGGGAATATGATGGCCGTGTTTAAATACAGTATTTGAAAGGACATCATAATGAAGAAGGGGCTGGCTTGTTTTCCATGGCTTCAGAGACTAGGACTCAGGGCAATGGTCTCCAACTATAGTACAGGAAAAGAGATTCCATTTGAACTTTAATTACAAAAATAGGTTGCAGGCGATACCTTCATAGGCCACTATTAAAAAAAAGGAAAGCAAGCTTTTGAGTGCAGAAAGCTTGCAATGTTCCTTTTTTTTTTAATAGTGGCCTATGAAGGTATCGCCTGTAACCTATTTTTGGAATTGTGTTTGTGATGGCCACACGGCTCAACTCCTTTTTGAACTTTACGATGACCTTCCTGACATTGAGAGCTGTCTGGCAATGGAATCTGCTGCCACAAAAGAGGGTGGTAGAGTCTCCTTCTTTGGAGGTTTTTAAGCAGAGGCTGGATGGCCACTGGTTGGGGGTAACTGTGATGGGGGTTCCTGCATGGCAGGGGGTTGGGCTGGGTGGCCCTGGAGGTCTCTTCCAACTCTTATGTTTCTAGAGTACATTAGACAAGCATATAGCATGACATTTGGGGATAGCATGCCAGGCATTTGTATACTGCAAGCTGTGGATTAGGTGGAATGTATACATTCTTTGTGGGCCCATCGTCAAGGTTGATATGGTAGGCGAGGGGAGTGAAGTGTGGTGATGTTTTTTCTAGTCTTAATTCTTTTTCTCCCTGTGCCTCTAAATCTTTTTTTCCTGTCACTACTCAAAATGGATACAACCTCTGAATAGATTCTGTTTTATTCAGTGGAATGGCATGCTGAAACTCCACAGAAGACTATGAAATCCTAACTAAGAGATTCTAGTAGTTTGTTAGAATAACTGGTGGTTATTTGTTTTGGAGAACAACTCACTTCTGTGCAATTGAGGTGGAAGAAAGAAAATCTTAGCTTTTTTGGAACTGCCTACTACTAGAGATGGTTGTGCTTTGTCCTTGTTGTGTGCCACCAAGCTGGGACTTCTAGTGATCTTGACAGAGATTTCAAGATCAGTGAGATAGTAAAGAAGTGTTTTTAATAATGTCACACACACACCCTAGTGAGTTTCATGGCTGACTTGTTTTTATACGGTCAGTTCGTAGGACCAGTAAAACATGGGCAGAAATCCTCTTGCTCACCTTTTTGCTGCACAAGTCCAGGTAATGTCATCATTCAGCGACAGGAGTCTTGAACTTACATTAACTGAAAGCTTTCTACTCCGAGTTAAGGCTTTATTTGGCCCTACCGTTACAGGGGCGTTCACTGGAAGATGTGTCTATACTAAGTGTGCAGCTGATGTCACCCTTGAAGTTGCATGTCAAGAGATGGTTCACCTAATGTTAGAAAATAATGAAGCTGAGAGGAAGGCCATTGGGAGGACAGGCACCATGATGTGCAAGTTGGCCAAGGTCACACAAGGTGAAATGGTTCCCGCTAAAACACTAAGCCAAGCAGTAACCGAAAGAGATACAGGGGAACCCTGACTTACAAGATTAATCCCTTCCGAGTGAACACTCCTAAGTCAGTTAACCTGTAAATCACGGCGTGGTTTCCCATAGGAATGCATTGAAAATCAATTAATCCATTCTGGACAAACATATTTCAATGCATTCGCATGGGAAACCGCTTTAAACAACCCGCGGCTTCCCACCACCACCACTGGGCGCAATGTCTTTGTCAACGGAGCCAACTGCTTGCCTCAGTGGCTGAAAGACATTTTAAACCACCCGCCACGTCTCCCCCCCCCCGTGCCTGGTGTGTGTGGGGGGAAGAAGTCAGTTCAAACTGTGGGTGCTGCTTCTCCCTGTTGGGGGGTCCGGAGAAGCAGCGTGCAAAGTTTAAACTGGCTTTTAGTCAAGGAGGCAAGCCCTTGCCTCCGTGACTAAAAGTCAATTCAAACTTCGTGCGCTGCTTCTCCCCAAAGAGAGGAGGAGGGAGTAGCGACGGGAGAAGTTTGAAAGGACTTGTATTCACCAATGCAAGCTTGCATCGGTGGATAAAAGTCCTTTCAAACCTCACGCTACGCTTCTCCCCTGTCCCGTTCTGTCCCGGACTTTCAGGCATGGAGGCAGGTGCTGCCTGCTGCTCCCCCCCCCAACGTGCCAGACCTTTAGTCGTAAGAACATAAGAAGAGCCCTGCTGGATCAGGCCAACAGCCCATCTAGTCCAGCTTCTTGTATCTCACAGTGGCCCCACCAGATGCGCCTGGGAGAGCACGAGATTAGATACCTGTCTCCTGCTACTATTCTTCTGCATCTGGCCCTTGAAGAACCCCAGTTTTAAGCCTGGAAATGACACATCTCCATCATGGTTTGTAACCTGTGATGGACTTTTCCTCCAGGAATCTGTCCAACCCCCCTTTAAAGGCATCCAGGACAACACCACATCCTGTGGCAGGGAGTTCCACAGACTAACAACGCACAGGGTGAAAAAAACTTCTTTTGTCTGTTCTCACTCTCCCAACCCTCAATTTGAGTGGATGTCCCCTTGTTCTGTTATTTTGTGAGAGGGAGAAGAGCTTCCCTCTATCCACTTTACTCATGCCCTGCATTATTTTGTACGTCTTGATCATATCCCCCCTCAGGCGCCTTTTTTCCAGACTATAGAGCCCCAAATGTTTTAGCCTTTCCTCAGAAGGGAGGTCCCCCAGCCCAGTAATCATTTTAGTCGCTCTCTTTTGCACCTTTTCCAGTTCCGCTATGTCTTTCTTGAGATGCCATGACCAGAATTGTACACAATATTCCACAATATTCCTTACTGTCGTTTTGTATAATGGCATTATAATGTTGGGTGTTTTAATTTCAATCCCTTTTTGATAATCCCTAGCATGGAATTGTCCTTCTTCACCGCTGCCACACATTGGGGAGACACCTTCATGGAGCTGTCCACCAACACACCAAGATCTCTTTCCTGATGCATCATGGATAACTCACAGCCCATGAGTTGATAGATAAAGTTTTGATTTTTTTGCCCCAATATGCATTACTTTACATTTGGCTACATTAAAACTCATTTGCCATTTTGCAGCCCATTCCCCCATTTTGGAGAGATCCTTCTGGAGCTCTTCACAATGTTCTCTGTTTTTTACCACACGGAAAAGTTTTGTGTCATCTGCAAACTTGGCCACCTCACTGCTTATCCCTGTCTCCAGGTCATTTATGAACAGATTGAAAAGCACCGATCCCAGGACAGATCCCTGGGGCACACCGCTTTTCACTTCTCTCCATTGTGAAAATTGCCCATTAACACCTACCCTTTGTTTCCTGGATCTCAACCAGTTCTCAATCCTTCTTATTCCCTGACTGTGCAATTTTCTCAGCAGCCTTTGCTGAGGGACTATGTCAAAAGCCTTCTGAAAATCCAGGTAGACTATATCCAAGCAAAACGTATCTTGTTCATAAGGCAGTGGGGGGAAGTAGCTGAAGCGTGCTCGTAAGTCAGGATTTTTGTATGTCGGGCGTGTCATAAGTTGGGGTACCATTGTACTGACAGAGGTGGCAATGGCTGTGACACACATACAGACACACACACACACAGACACACACACAGTGGTACCCCGACTTAAGAGCAGTTCTACTTAAGAGCAATTCGACTTAAGAGTGGAAAACTGTTGGTATTTTAACTGCCGCCTTACAAATTTTAGATATGGCCTGCTCGACATACAATTTTTTTTATTTTTTAACTTTAAAATTTTTTTTAGATAGGTACCCCGACTTAAGAGTAGTTCGACTTAAGAGTACGCATTTGGAACCAATTAAATTCGTTATCAGAGGTACTGCTGTACCAGAGATGGATTTTCCAAGTTGTTGCGATGGTGGGTCAAGCCCCTTCCCACCTATAGCAATGGTGCAAATGGAGTTAATCCACTCGATGCCTGGCCCTCGACAGCTCAGCTCAACTCTTGCAAATTCAAGTCTGCAACGTCTTTTTATGAAGTCAATCCCATTCACATTGGTCTTTCTCTTCTCCAGCTGCCTTCAGCTGTTTTTCAGCACTAATGTGTTTTTTCAGAGAATCTTCCCCTCCTGTGATGTGTCCAACCTTTGACAACCCTAAGCGTTGTCATTTTTTCTCTGGAAAAAGTTTAGGCTTGGTTCGATTTAGGACTCCCTTGTCCACCTTTCTGTCTCTCCACGCTATCTGCAAAGCTCTCCTCCAGCGCCGTATTTCAAATGAATCAGGTTTTTCCCCCATCCGCGTACTTCACTGTCCAGTTCCCACAGCCTTGTGCTACCATTGGGTGCACACTTTGGGCCTCCCACTCGCACCAAAAGGCTGCAGGCTAGACGGGTACCTGGGGCTGGTGAGAGGAAGCCCCTGCGCCCTCTTTCAGGACAGCTTCACTGGTTGCCACAATACAGTTTCTCATGATGTGGTGACCCCCCTTGCCCTGCTTGGAAGCGGCCACAAGCCCCCTTTGGCAGGCCACTGCCCCAGGGGTCATAGAGAACTTCCCTCTACAGGCACCCTCAGTCAATCATAGCCTCTAGTGTTATTGACTGACATCCCCTCCAACCTATCAAGCTGTAATTCACTCTTTCCCCCCTTCCTCCCCCCCTCCTCCAGACCCAAGCCATTTGTGCCTTTTTCTTCACTGGCTCATGGCAACCCCCTGTGAAATGGTCATTTGATCCTCAAAGGGGTCCTGACCCCCAGGTTGAGAACCACTGCACTAGAGGGTTGGTGGGCACGCAGTGGATGGTTTTAAGAGCTACAGCCAGTTGTTTGGCTTTTGCTGATTTATACCATTCATCACGAGCATTTTCCACTGTGGAATAGCGCAGGGACAAAGCTGTTCTTATTTTTTGTGGTGTGCACCCCAGTTGGACCATCCCAATTTCCTGAGCATGTTATTTTTGTCAACAACTTTCTGTTTGGTTTTTAGCCAGAGTGTCAGAGCAACACCCAAATACTTTGAGAGAGGGCAGTGTTCCATTGCTTTCTCTACTAACTCTTGAGTTTTATTTCAGTTCTTTAAATGGAAGACACAGACTTATGTTTCAAGGGTTTGACATTATCTCATTATTTTTATCATGTAAGGAATGGTCTTTTCCAACTCTAGGATTCTATGATTCTATGTGGAACATGGGTTCAGCAAATCTGTATATTAAGGATATCATGAGAAGGCTGTGTAAAAATGCTCTACATCAGCTTTGCTAGGAACTTCAAAGAAGTTATCACTCATTTTATACCCCTGAGCACAGAGAGAACTCCTAGCTCCCCTGACCCCCTTGCCCTCTGAAGATGCTGGCTGGCCGCACAGTCTGGCGAAAGGTCAGGAAGAAAAGCTTTCAGAACATGCAGCCAAACAGCCCAAAAAACAACAGTTAACGAATCTCCCTTCTCCCATCTTCAGGCTCAACCCCTCCCAAAACAGCTCTGCTGATCTCCTTTACAAGGCTGTGGAGTTGTGCATGTTATTGGTCCCGTGGCTACTCTCAACTAGATTCTGTGGGATTCTGATAACAGTTAATTAAAGATTGCCCAGGGCTGGTTTTTCTTTACGACCCCAGTTAAACAGCAGCCTTCTTACGTTTTGAATCTTACTTGTGCAGTTACAAACACAGGGTGAGCTTATTTTATTTCGCTTTATTTTATTGTTCTGCTTTAGCCTTAGTGAGGCCCATATGCCAACGCCCTGTTTGTTTTTCTTTTTAGGAGGAATTTCTTTGTCGTACATAACTTTTCCGAACACAACAGGATATCAGAATGAATCAGGTGAGTTTAAACCTAAGACTTGCTTCAGAGTTACTGCTCAAATGTTACAATGCCTATTGTATTTTTTTTGGGGGGGGTTGACATCTGAATTGAAATTCACAATATGAGTTTCCTTTATTGACTTATGAAGCACTCCACAACCATTCTTTTAGAATACACTGAAAATGTGAAACTCTGGGTGTTTTATATGGGAACTCAAGCTAATAAAAAAACCTGAATCAATTTATTGTCCTCTTTGACAAGAACACTCCACCACCATCTGCATTCATTTCCTGCACACGGTATTTGCTTATTCCCCACTTGAAAACCTATTGTGTTTGTGTGTAAGTTCCAAATCAGCACAATTTATCAATATGATTGATACTTAGGAAATGTGTTTGCCAACACGTGGAATTCCTAATACAGTAGCACCCCTGTATCCATGGGGAATCACCTCTGGGACCTCCCATGGATACAGAAATCTGTGGATAAGAGTTAACACTTATCTGGGGTGGCAGTGGTGGCGAGGGGGGCTGCGGTGGTGGTGGAGCGCAGGGGGTGCCCACCAGTGTTACAGGTGACCGGGCACCTACAGGCCATGGTTTTGAGAGGGGGATCCAAATAACCCCCTGCCAGTGAGGGGTTGAAAGAGCAGCAAAAGGCCATCTCAACTCCTGCCCCGCAACCCCCCTTCCGCCCCTGCCTTCACTGCCAGGCCAGCAGGGCAATAGGAGGGAAATGGAGTGACCGGTGCGTACCTGCTGTCTCCTCAGCAGTTGTGGCGGTGTTGATGGTGGTGGGAGAGGTGCCTGTGTGCAGATGCCTGCGGGTCACGTTGGTTCCTCTTCCGCGGCCACTACCAATGCTGCCGCCACCACCACCACCATCACCACCGCTGCAAGGACTGCTGAGGAGATATCCGGTATGCAACGCCATTTCCCTCATGCTGCTGCACTGGCCTGGTGGGCCCGCCGGCAGGAGGAGGCAGCGGAGGAAGAAGCGTGGGCTGCCAGGCGTCCCTCTGCCTGGCAGGGCAGGTCTGCCTCCCTGTCCCCCACCAGCACAGGCATCTGGGCAGCAGAGGCGCACCAACAACCCCCACCAGCGCCCTGGCAAACCCTGCTGTGGTGTTGCAGGCAGGCACTCGCAGGCCTCTGCTTCCGCCGCTGCCGCTGATGTTGTTGGCAGGCCCTCTCGGGCCCTGCGGCCTCCACCTCCACCGCTGCAGGCGGGCACTTGCGGGCTGTGCTCTCTCCACCGCCAATGGATGCAGGCCAGCACTTGCGGGCCACACAGCCTCTGCCACCACCATTGGTTTCCCAGAGGGGCTCCCTTGGGCCACCTCTGCTGCGATGCGTGGGCTGGCGCACCACCACCATCCCTGCCCCTCACACCACCACTCGCCATCCGCGAATAACTGAATCCGCAGATGGTGAATCAGCAGATACAGGGGTGTGACTGTACCCTGGAACCCATGCCACGTTAAGGTATTCTTGCATGTTTGCCTCTTGTTCTAAGCAATTACTGCAACCCGGTCCTTCCAGCTTTTACTTCATGGTCGGTCCCATGGAATTCAGCAGCAGTTATTCCTGGTGGCTACAGACTGGGTTTATTCTGTTTTAATTTTGACAACCCTTTTTGGAAGATTGTTCTCTCCACACTTACAGTACCTAGGGCTGTAAATAAGCGGGTAGGCTTTCTCTCTTAAACTTCCCAGCTTTGTGCAGAAATTAGTTTGATATAATTTGTCTTTTATTTTTACGTTTTCAGGTGCCATCAGGCAGTTATTTAAAGCTAACCCCCCCCAAGCAGTGTAGCCACAGGAAGTTGTCAGAGGCACCATCCCCTCGGCTGTGTGCTTGCCCAGATCACAGCTGTGGCCAGGAATGCATTTCCACAATTACTACTACACCACTTATGCCCATTTCTTCGGAAACCTGCTCTGCCCACGGTGACACATGCCTCAGTGACGTCCTGCCTGGACTACTGTAATGCACTCTATGTGGGGCTGCCGATGGAAAGTCTCAGGAAACATCAGTGGGCCCAAAATGTAGCAGCCAGCTTGCTAACTGGGGCGGATTATAGAGATCACATTAAAAAGGTAAAGGTTCGCCCCACACATGCATGCTAGTCGTGTCTGACTCTAGCGGGCAGTGCACATCTCTGTATTCAAGCTGAATAACCAGTGTTTTGCAAGTCCATGGCCACGTGGCCGGCATGGCTGCAAGGAAACGCTGTTTTACCTTTCCACTTTTTATGGCAGTACCTATTTATCTACTTGCATTGACATGCTTTCGAAGAGCTGGGGTTAACAGGGGGAGCTCGCTCCGCTGCATGGCACCCGGCATTCAAACCGCTGAGCAGTCAACTTGCCGCTGGCAGTTTTCGGAAGCTTTAGTCCACTGAGCCACCACATCCCCCCTTACACCCTTTATCACATTACACCCCCTACTAAAGCAGCTCCACTGGCTGCCAATCAGCAATCGAGCACAATCCAAGGTGCTGACCTTGACCTACAAAGCCCTGTACGACCTGGGTCCAAGCCACCTCAAACATCAAATCTCACAGTACGAACCGACTCGGGTGTTAAGGTCATCAGGAGAGGCCTTTCTCTCCATCCCGCCACCCTCACAGGCACGTCATGTGGGAACCCCTGAAAGGGCCTTCTCGGCTGCTGCGCCCAGACTCTGGAACTCCCTGCCACTAGAGGCCAGGACTGCCCCATCCCTGCTGTCTTTCTGGAAGCAGGCTGCTTTCCCTGTATGAGGGACTACCTGTTATGTGACTTTTAGATAACCATATCTTGCATTGGCGGATTTCGTAAGAACCCCAGTGTTTTCCATGTTAGTTTGCATCCCTCCTAATGGAACGTTTTCTTCTTTTCACGTGCTCTTTGTAGTTTTAATGTTACCTTTTAATGTTCTAAGATGCCTCTTCTAATTCCCTGTTCTTAATATGTTTAATTGTTCTGGAATGTATATTGTCCCTGCCTTGGGTCCTTTTCCAAGGAGAAAGGTGGGGTAAAAAAAAAAGTTGGCTTTGTTGCTTAAAAACATTCTAAACATCGCCCTCCTGACCTGCATCCACTTATCACGGATTTTCAATGATCGCGAGCCGGGTTGGTCCCTAACCCCCGCTATAGACGGAGGGTTACTGTAAATAAAATAAAAGCTGAGAATGAACTGAGTGTAGTAAGAGGTGCTAAATACAACAAAGAAGCCTTCTTCAGGTACATGTGGGGGAAAGAGATGAGATGAAGCATTTGGACTTTCTCTTCTTTATCTTGTTTCAAGTCAAGGAGCAGAGAGATTTTCATGCTGAACAGCCGCACAATCATAAACCCCATTAATAACAAGCCTCATTAATAACAAATAATGATGCTGGATTTCAGATAGAGCTGATGGTAAAGACTCTGCTGTATTAAATCTGTTGAATTTAAATATGTTGAACACTGATTTAAAAATAAATGACACACAAGTTTGCAAGGACTTCTCAAAGGCAAAACTTTAAAATCTTTGCATGCAAAATCTGCCCACCTGCAGGTTGAAAGTATTCCTTGTTCTTCTGCTGCCGCCTGTTGGAGCAAATGCGTCACTTTGCACAAATATATGTTATTTTCCTTCTGTTTTTATTCACAACCACCCTGGCCTATTTCGACATGAAGACACATTGCTTCATTCGTTCATTCGTTCATTCATTCATTCATTCAATTTAATCATATTATTTATATGCCACATTTCTCTCCTAGAAAGATAAATCCGTTCTCAAGTGGAGAAGGGAGGGTTTTTGTGCAACTAGGCCCTTCTCCATGTGAACTTCTGCTATTATTATTATCATAGAATCATACAGTTGGAAGAGACCTCAAGGGCCATCCAGTCCAACCCCCTGCCATGCAGGAACCCCCATCACAATATTTCCGACAGATGGCCATCCAGCCTGTGCTTAAAAACCTCCAAAGAAGGAGACTCCACCACCCTCCTTTGTGGCAGCATATTCCACTGCCAAACAGCTCTAACTGTCATGAAATTCTTCCTAATGTTTAAATTGAATCTCTTTTCCTTCAGTTTGAAACCATTTCCCTGTGTCCTAGTCCCTGAAGCCATGGAAAACAAACCAGTCCCTTCTTCAATGTGACATCCTTTCAAATATTTAAACATAGCTATCATATCCCCCCTCATTCTTCTTTTTGAAAGGCTAAACGTTCCCAGTTCCCTAAGCCGTTCCTCATAAGACATTTCCTCCAGACCCTCAACCATCCTGGTCACCCTCCTCTGCACCCGCTCGAGGTTGTCAACATCCTTTCTAAAATTGAGGCACACAGAACTGGACACAGGACTCCAGGTGGGGTCTGACCAGAGCAGAAGAGAGTGGTACTATCACTTCCCTTGATCTAGACACGATGCTTCTGTTGATGCAACCAAGAATCGCATTGGCTTTCTTGGTTGCTGCATCACACTGCTGGCTCATGTTCAATTTGTGGTCCACCCAGACTCGCAGATCCCTTTCACAGGTACTATTCTCCAGCCAAGTATCCCCCATCCTATATCATGTAATTCATTCTTTTTACCTAGATGTAGCACCCTACATTTCCCTCTGTTGAAATCCATTCCGTTAGCTTTGGCCCAACACTCTAATCTGTCAAGGTCCTTTTGGATTTTCATCCTATCCTCTCTAGGGAGTTAGCAACCCCTCCCAATTTGGTATCATCTGCAAATTTGATTATTATTATTATTATTATTATTATTATTATTATTATTATTATTATTATTATTATTATTATTATTATTATTATTATTATTATTATTATTATTATTTATTAACCACACAGCTATCTACGCTGGATTTATATTACCAATCACTAGTCGAACGCTTCCCAAACGTTTAGGACTCAGTGATGTATCGATGAATAATGCGAGCAGATCCCAGTAAGGTGGTTTTCTGCATCTGACTGAGGGTGACTCTGTCAAGTCCAATTTCTTCTAAATACCTGCTTAGATCTTTGGGCACCGCACCCAGCGTGCCAATTACCACTGGGACCACCTGTACCGGTTTATGCCAGAGTCTCTGAAGTTCAATTTTGAGATCCTGATATTGGGTATTTTTTTCAAGTTGTTTCTCAGTGACTCTACTATCTCCTGGTATAGCAACATCAATGATCCACACTCTTTTCTTCTCCATAATCACAATATCTGGGGTATTATGCTCCAAAACCCTGTCTGTCTGTATTCGGAAGTCCCAAAGTAATTTTGCATGCTCATTTTCAGTCACTTTTTCAGGCTTCTGGTCCCACCAGTTCTTTGCTATGGGCAGATGATAGTTCTGACACAAATTCCAGTGGACCATTTGAGCAACTACATTATGATGCTGTTTGTCATCAGTCTGAGCAATTTTCTTGCAGCAACTCAATATATGGTCAATAGTTTCATCTGCCTCTTTGCAGAGTCTACATGTGGGGGACTCAGCTGATTTTTCTATTTTAGCCTTAACTGCATTTGTTCTGATAGCTTGTTCCTGAGCTGCAAAAATCAGGGCCTCTGTCTCTTTTTTCAGTGTTCCATTGGTGAGCCATAACCAGGTCTTTTCCTCATCTACTTTTCCTTTGACTTTTTCGAGGAACTGCCCATGCAGCACTTTATTATGCCAGCTATCAGCTCGTATTTGCATTGTTGTTTTCCTGTATTGACCCTTTGTTTAATTTACTTTAAACACCTCCCTGTTCTTAACCTCCAATAATGCTGGCTCTGTACTATAGTTTACATAATCTGCCAATGCATGCTTCTCTTCTTCAACTGTCTGCTTCACTTGCAGAAGACCTCTACCATCTAATTTTCTAGGTTAAATACAGCCTGTCAACATCACTGCGTGGATATAATGCATAGTGAATGGTCATAAGTTTTCTTATTTTCCTATCTAGACTATCTAGCTCCGTCTGAGTCCAGTTTATAATGCCAGCGGTATACCTGATGACCGGTATGGCCCAGCTATTAATGGCCTTGATGGTGTTACCACCATTCAGCTTACTTTTTAATACTTTTTGACCCTTTGGATATATTCCTTACTGACCACATTTTTCACTTGCCCATGCTTGATATTATCTAATTCCAGTATGTCCAGATATTTATAGGCTTCAGACTGATGATACTTAATAGCTTATCCATTTGGCATTTCAATTCCTTCACTCTCAATTATTTTTCCTTTTCTCAGTGCCGCGGTGGCACATTTGTTTAGTCCAAACTCAATACTAACATCAGTGCTGAAAATTTGGGCTGTGTTGGTCAGTGAGTGTATTTCAGTTTCTGATTTTCCATACAACTTTAAGTCATCCATATACAATAGATGAGAAATTTTCCCTGAATTTTAGAAGTTTGGTACCCTAAATTTGTGTTCTGCAAAATTATTGAGAGGGGAATCAGGGCAATAGTAAATAGCAGAGGTGACAAAGAGTCACCTTGAAAAATCCCTCGTTTGATGCTAACCACTCCATAGCTTTCATCTCTGACAAACAATTCTGTTTTCCAGTTCTTCATCGCATTTTCAATTAGGGCACTAATACTTTTACATATTCCAATGGCATCCAGGCACTTAATAATCCAACTATGCGGTACTGAGTCAAAGGCTTTTTTATAGTCAATCCAAGTCATATATAAATTAGTTTTCCGGGCTTTACAATTCTCTAGGATCATTTTATCAACGAGTAATTGATCTTTTAGCCTTTTGTTTCTGACCATTAAGAACCTCTTAATGAGGGTGAAAGAGGAGAGTGAAAAAAATGGGCTGAAGCTCAACATCAAAAAAACTAAGATCATGGCCACTGGTCCCATCACCTCCTGGCAAATAGAAGGGGAAGAAATGGAGGCAATGACAGAGTTTATTTTCTTGGGCTCCTTGATCACTGCAGATGGCGACTGCAGCAACGAAATAAAAAGACGCCTGCTTCTTGAGGAAAGCAATGGCAAACCTAGATAGCATCCTAAAGAGCAGAGACATCACTTTGCCAACTAAGGTCAGGATGGTTAAAGCTATGGTTTTTCCAGTAGTGATGTATGGAAGTGAGAGCTGGACTATAAAGAAGGCTGATCGCCGCAGAATTGATGCTTTTGAGCTGTGGTGCTGGAGGAGAGTCTTGAGAGTCCCCTGGACTGCAAGGAGATCAAACCTATCCATTCTGAAAGAAATCAACCCCAAATGCTCACTGGAAGGACAGATTTTGAAGCTGAGGCTCCAGTACTTTGGCCACCTCATGAGAAGAGAGGACTCCCTGGAAAAGGCCCTGATGCTGGGAAAAATCGAAGGCAAAAGGAAAAGAGGACGACAGAGAATGAGATGGTTGGACGGTGTCATCGATGCAACCAAAATGAATTTGACAAAACTCCGGGAGGCAGTGGAGGATAGGAAGGCCTGGCGAGCTCTGGTCCATGGGGTCACGAAGAGTCGGACACGACTGAACGACTGAACAACAACAACAACAACAACAACAACAATTGATCTTTTGTGCCTCTGCTTCCCTGTTTGTTCCCTTTCTGCTCTACTGGCATGATGTTATTTGCTTCCAAATAATCCTGGACTTTTATCAGCTATGATGCCTGTTTATACATAGTTGGTAAACATGCTATTGGCCTGTAATTTTCAGGTATTGCTCCTTTTGTTGGATTCTTCTGAATCAAATAGGATTTGCCAGTTGTTAACCACCCATTAATATAACCTGTCCTCAACATTTCATTAAATTGTTGGGCCATTTTTCCATGCAGACTGGTCAGGTGTTTAAACCAAAACCCATGCAGTTGATCACTTCCAGCTGATGTCCAGTTTTTGACTCTTTGTACTCTTTTGGTGATCATATCAGCTGTTATTTCTAGTTGGTCCATTGTGCACTTGGAGAATTTCTTCTCAAAATCTTGGAGTCATCCAGCATTTCTATTACAGTATAGTCTTTCACAGTCCCCCATATGTCTTTCCAAAACTGAATGGTTGCCATTTTTTCAGGCTTTTCATCTTTTATACCTATCTTCTGATTTAAACTCTGATAGAACTTTCTTTGATCTGATTGAAACAACTGTTTGTCTTTATACTGAGTAAATCTAGCATCATATCTTTCAATTTTTCTAGCTGTTGCTGTTATTTGCTGCTTCGCTATTTCCAATGCTTCTCAAATTTTCCTTGTACTTAGCCAGCATTTTTAGTCAAATATTTCTTAATCTTACCATTCTTTAATTTGTCCTCCTGCAGGTTTTTAAGTTACTCGCATCTGTCTTTTGATTTTAAGCTCCAGCCTGATCTTCCACCATGGTTTCTCAATGCATTTTGGGGGGGGGGCTTCAATTGTGGAATCCCTAGTTCTTCCGTTACTATTACTGCTGCACTATAAGCAAGCTGTTTTATCTGTTCAATTGACCTTATCTGGATTGTTGCAAGTGCTGAGTTTACATCGTTCATCAATGATACCAGTTTTTTTCTAGGCACAGTCTTTAAAATCGGGAGCCTTCCCCTCTCTTCATTTAATGCAGCATGTGTGAGTATTTTATTATTCAATTCTTGCTGCCTAATAGTGAGTTCTGTTGGTGTTCCAATCCTATTTGAACCTTCTTTTGGTTCAAAGTTTTGCTCAACATCCATATTTTCTTCAACTTTTGACTGTTCGATGTCCCCAGGTGTTATTAATCTATTTTCTCCTCCTATTTGGATGATTTGTTGACCTCCAATTTCACAACTCCTCTGTATTTCTTCTAGTTCAACTTTACTAACACTTTGTTTCTGATAATATATCTTCGCTGGTCAGCTAATCGTAATTCAGTTATCTTGGAGTTTGGATATTCTTGTTTCAATAACTGATGCATCCGCTTTTGGTAGCCACGTTTTTCAGGTTCTGCTCTATAATAGCATTTCATGAGAATAATGGAATGTGATAGTTTGTCTGGGAGAATAATGGAATGTGATAGTTTGTCTACTGAAAATAATACCTGTGGGGGGGGGGGAGAACAAAGCAGCAGCTGTTGTTGCAGAACCCACTGTACAGGTGCTTCTACGCCAATGCTCGAAGCCTCCGACCAAAAATGGGAGAACTTGAACATTTGGCAGCTAGGGATAACATTGATATAATAGCCATAACAGAAACCTGGTGGAATGTAGAGAACCAGTGGGATACAGCAATCCCAGGCTATAAACTCTATAGAAGGGATAGAGAGGGGCGGGTTGGAGGAGGAGTGGCCATCTATGTCAAAGAAGGGGTAAAATCCAGCAGAATGGAGAATGACAGAGGGTCTGACTCCACCATAGAATCACTGTGGGTTAAACTACCAGGTCCAAGGAGTGAGTGATAGTTGGGGTATTCTATCGTCCACCATATCAAAAACTTGAGGGGGGCCTTGAAATGAGGAGAGAAATCATGGAGGTGGCTAAGAGGGATAGGATAGTAATCATGGGGGACTTCAATTATCCCCACATTGACTGGGCCAATGCGAGGTCTGGGAAAGAGAGAGAAACTGGGTTTCTCGACTTGCTGAATGATTGTGCCTTAGAGCAACTTGTCATGGAGCCCACCCGAGAACAGGCAACTCTGGATCTAATACTGTCTGATACTCAGGACCTGGTCAGGGATGTGAATGACACTGAGCCTCTGGGGAACAGTGACCATGCTGCAATCTCCTTTGCCATGCATGTTGGAGAAAGAGTGTCAAGCAAATCAGACATAAAAACCCTTGATTTTCGAAGGGCAAACTTCCCTCAGATGAGGAAACTAGTTAGAAAGAAATTGAAGGAGAAGGTTGGAAGAATCCAATCTCTTCAGAGTGCATGGAACCTGTTTAAAACAACGGTAACAGAGGCCCAGCATGAGTGCATACCACAAAGAAATAAGAGCTCATTTAAGTCCAAGAGGGCACCGGCATGGTTAACGAGTGGAGTTAGAGAGGCTCTAAAGCGCAAGGAGAGGTCTTTCTGTAAATGGAAATTCTCCCCAAATGAGGAAAATAAAAAGGAACACAAACTCTGGCAAAAGAAATGTAAGAAGATGATAAGAGAGGCAAAGAAAGATTTTGAGGAACGCATGGCTAGCAATATAAAGGGTAATAATAAAAGCTTCTTTAGATATGTTAGAAGTAGAAAACCTGCCAGAGAACCAGTTGGCCCTCTGGATGGTGAGGGAGGAAAAGGGGAGATTAAGGAGGACTTGGAAATTGCAGAGAAATTAAATGAGTTCTTTGCTTCTGTCTTCATGACAAAAGACCTTGAGCAGATTCCGCTGCCTGAACGGCCCCTCTTGACTAAAGAATTAAATCAAATACAAGTTAAAAGAGAGGATGTTTTAGGAGTAATTGATAAATTGAAGATTAACAAGTCACCGGGCCCAGATGGCATCCACCCAAGGGTTGTTAGGGAACTGAGAAATGAAATTGCAGATCTCTTAACGGTAATATGCAACTTGTCTCTTAAAACGGCCACAGTGCCGTGGGACTGGAGGATAGCGGATGTCACACCAATTTTTAAAAAAGGAAGGAGGGGGGACCCGGGAAACTACAGGCCAGTTAGCCTTACATATGTCCCAGGGAAGATGGTAGAAAGCCTCATCCAAGAGAAAATCTTAAAACACATAGAAGAACAAACCTTGCTGAGAGAAAATCAGCATGGCTTCTGCAAGGGTAAGTCTTGTCTGACAAATCTTTTAGAATTTTTGAAAAGGTCAACAGGCACATAGATTTGGGTGAACCGGTGGATATAGTCTATCTGGATTTTCAAAAGGCTTTTGACACAGTCCCTCACCAGAGGCTGCTGAGAAAATTGCACAGTCAGGGGATAAGAGGGCAGGTCCTCTTATGGATTGAGAACTGGTTGAGATCCAGGAAACAAAGAGTAGGTGTCAATGGGAAATTTTCACAATGGAGAGAGGTGAAGAGCGCTGTGCCCCAGGGCTCTGTCCTGGGACCGGTGCTTTTCAATCTGTTCATAAATGACCTGGAGACAGGGATAAGCAGTGAGGTGGCCAAGTTTGCAGATGACACAAAACTTTTCTGAGCGGTAAAAACCAGAGAAGATTGTGAAGAGCTCCAGAAGGATCTCTCCAAACTGGGGGAATGGGCTACGAAATGGCAAATGCGTTTTAATGTAGCCAAATGTAAAGTAATGCATATTGGGGCAAAAAATCAAAACTTTATCTATCAACTCATGGGCTCTGAGTTATCCGTGACAGATCAGGAAAGAGATCTTGGTGTGTTGGTGGACAGCTCCATGAAGGTGTCTCCCCAATGTGTGGCAGCGGTGAAGAAGGCCAATTCCATGCAAGGGATTATCAAAAAGGGGATTGAAAATAAAACAGCCAACATTATAAAAGAACATTGCCTTATTTGCTGTGGTTCATAAGGGCACTGAGCGACGTAACCCTGTAAAGGCTGAGCGATTTCAAAGCTGTGTATCCTCGTGGGTATCACAACGAGTGGATGACAAGGCAGATCATACATTGGGGAAGGAATTTATAAGATTTGGTTTGTGCCTTCTGAGTTCAGAAGCACTCTTTTTACATGGAGTGTTTCCGTGATGCTGGAATGGCTGTTTCATTGCTGCTTGCGTTGACATGTGGTGTGTTGGGTTTTGAGTTGGGTCGTTCCCAATCCAGCTGTATTTGCCGTGTTCTCTCTGTTCCTGACGGGCTGCTTCCTTCTTTTCTCCTGTCTTTCTTTGCAGAACCCAACCGAGCCTGCAGGATCAGTTGAGACGTTGGCTGATGTTCCCGAGCACATTCTGAAAGGGCTTCCCGAGGAAGTGAGGCTCCTTCCCTCTGCTGTTGACAAGACACGGCTTGGTAATTGAACGGTGGCTTCAATTGACAAGATGGTTCCTAGGGTTCAGAGGGAAAGGGGCAGTCCATGAAGGCGACAGCCCCCAAATCAGTCAGAAGTAGCGATGCCTCATAACGGCTTTGTAATTGACGAGGGAGAACAGGGATCCACCAAAAAAGTATTCCAGACGCTTCTCGCCCTTTTGGCTATGATCAGTTGTAGAACCCTAATAAAGCCAGCCAGATGATGGAGCCAGAAAGGCTGAATTCCTTTATGTGTCTTGGATAGACAGGGCATCAGCTGAAAGCTCCCCCCCCCACCTCCCGCTGCCTCTGGTTTTGACTCCTTCACTTTTAAAAGTGTGTGTTCTGGTCCTTGAGAGGCTAGGACTGCAATTGTCCTCTACTTTTCTTTTGTGGCTGTTTTAAGAGATTGCTAATTCTGCCACAGTTGGTTTTTGTGTCTCTCTCCTTTGGGTGGCCTAGACATCTCTCTCAATATTGCTCATAAATAAAAGTGCTGTCCAGAAGCAGGTAAGAGTGAAATCAAATCTTTTATTACAGGGAGGTGTCACAAACTGTTTTCATGTATTCCATCTCCAGTAGTAGTAGTAGTAGTAGTAGTAGTAGTAGTAGTAGTAGTAGTAGTAGTAGTAGTAGTAGTAGTAGTAGTAGTAGTTACCTCTGGAGCTCCACCTCCGCAGGGCTTATTCCCATCCTTTAAACAAGGAGAATTATGCCACTGGGAGGTCCCGAGACAAAAATTCAGCAGCTGAGCAGGGACAACATCTCTTCCAAACCAAAGAAAGTCGCAGGCAGGTTCCTCCCACCTGAGCTACTGTATTCCTCTCTGCCAAATGGGCCAGATTCACACCATGATTCGTTCCGTGTAGCTCTATTCATGCAGAAACCAATCTCTTCCATCCCTAAGACTCTTCGGAGTGTCTTTTCTGTTTCTCCGCTAAATGCCTTGCATAAAGCTTGCTGACAATAGATAAAAGGACAACTTGAGTCTCCTCTATTTTTTAAAAAAAAGACCCACAGTGTTATTGCTTAGGGGACCCTCCCCATTTTATCTCTTAAAAAGAAAGACACTGGCTAAAGGCAAAAAAAACCCCATCCAAAATGCTTCTTATTAAAAAAAAAATGAATTGGGGAAGCACATCAGGGGCAGTTCCAAATTCTAGTTTGCTTATCAGTCTATTTATTTATTTCCGTGGAGAAAGTTCTGCCAGGCTAGATGGCATGGAATCGGTGAGATCAGTCTCTGAGTCAGACATAAGAACATAAGAAGAGCCATGCTGGATCAGGCCAAGAAGGCCCATCTAGTCCAGCTTCCTGTATCTCACAGTGGCCCCACCAGATGCGTTTGGGAGCGCACGGGACTAGATCTCTGTCACTCGATACCACTCCCCTGTATCTGGCCCTTGAAGTACCCCGGTTTTAAGCCTGGAGATGATGCATCTCCATCAGGGTTTGTAACCTGGGATGGACTTTTCCTCCAAGAATCTGTCCAATCCCCTTTTGAAGGCATCCAGGCCAGATGCCATCACCACATCCTGTGGCAGGGAGTTCCATAGACTAACAACACGCTGGGTGAAAAAATATTTTCTTTTGTCTGTTCTTACTCTCCCAGCCCTCAATTTGAGTGGATGTCCCCTAGTTCTGGTATTTTGTGAGAGGGAAAAGAGCTTCCCTCTATCAACTTTACTCATGCCCTGCATTATTTTGTACGTCTCAATCATATCCCCCCCTCAGGCACCTTTTTTCCAGCCTAAAGAGCCCCAAATGTTGTAGCCTTTCTTCATAAGGGAGGTGCCCCAGCCCAGTAATCATTTTAGTCGCTCTCTTCTGCACCTTTTCCAGTTCCACTATGTCTTTCTTGAGGTGCGGAGACCAGAATTGTACACAATACTCCAGGTGGGGCCTTACTATCGTTTTGTATAATGGCATTATAATGTTGGCTGTTTTATTTTCAATCCCCTTTTTGATAATCCCTAGCATGGAATTGGCCTTCTTCACCGCTGCCACACGTTGGGTAGACACCTTCATGGAGCTGTCCACCAACAAACACACCAAGATCTCTCTCCTGATCTGTCATGGATAGCTCAGAGCCCATGAGTTGATAGATAAAGTTTTGATTTTTCGCCCCAATATGCATTACTTTACATTTGGCTACATTGAAATGCATTTGCCATTTGGCAGCCCATCCCCCAGTTTGGAGAGATCCTTCTGGAGCTTTTCATGATCTTCTCTGGTTTTCACCACCCGGAAATCACAGGATCATGGTTTTCCTAAAAGCGGGCAGAGATTTGCCAGGCCAACCCCGCTGGGAATCAAGTTACAGAGCAAAGAGGCTTCTCTCTACTTACTTACTTACTTACTTACTTACTTACTTACTTACTTACTTACTTACTTACTCGAGTATAAGTCAACCCGAGTATAAGCCGGGCCCCCTAATTTAAACCCCCCAAACTGGGAAAATTTATTGACTCAAGTATAAGCCTAGGGTGGGAAATGCAGCAGGGCCTGGCAACTCCTCCTTTTTGAGCTGGGTGTGTGTGTGATGTTTAAAATGACTTTTAGCCACCGAGGCAAGTGCTTGAGTTGGTGACTAAAAGTCATTTTAAACATTGTTTTAAAATGACCTTTTAAAAACTCATTTTAAACATGGGGGCAGTCAGGAAAAGTGGCGCACAATGTTTAAAATGACTTTTAGCCACTGACCCAAACTTGCCTCAGTGGCTAAAAGTATTGACCCGCATATATGCCGAGGACCCCTTTTTTCAGCCCAAAATTAGGGCTGAAAAACTAGGCTTATACTCGAGTATATACAGTACTTACTTACTTACTTACTTTTGTGGGACAGACATTTACTGATCTGAGGAAAATTATTTATGGAATAATTTTACACACAAGTACAGTACTGTGTAAAAGTTTTAGGCAGGTTTGCACTTATGCTGTAAACAAAGAATGCTTTCAAAAATAATTGTCCGGGAGATACCTTGTTTATGTAGTATACCTTGTGTCTTGTTGCTGTTCTCAGTCTTGCCATGACACGAAACTGTCTTTCACAACCTCACCGTGGTAGCAGAGTTTGGCTGTTCTTCACCCAGTTTTAAGTTTAGAGTCAGACCCCTGTATCCACGGGGAATCAGTTCCGGGACCCCCCCCCCCCCGTGGATACAGAAATCCACAGATAAGAGCTAACCCTCTTATCCGAGGTGGCAGTGGTGTCGAGGAAGGGAAGCGAAAGAAGGTGGCAGTGTTGGCCAGGGAGGGGGTAAAAGATAAGCCACCCCCTCCCACCCCGCAACCCCCTGCCCGCCCCTGCCCTTACCGCCAGGCCAGGAGTCTCCTCAGTGGTGGAGGCAGGAAAGGTGCCCAAGCTGCGTCGCTCGCTCGGAACATCGGAGGTGGCGGCAGAAGAGGCGCCCGCACGGCCTGCAGGCATCCAAGCTGGCCTACGAGGAGCGGCAGGTGCACAACCTCCGTGACGCGCTTCTTCGCCAGCTGCCCTGCCTGGCCCGCCGCCGCCGCCGCTTCGTTTTCCTCCTCCTGGAGACGGCCTTCTGGGCGGACTGGCAGTGGGACAGCAGGCCTGCCGCTGCCACTTCTGGCCAGGCTGGCCAACCCCCTGGGCTTCCAGCGTGCTGCCCAGTCTAGGCCATCCCTGTGACAACCACCTCATTGCCAAAGTGGGTGCCGGCACTGTGCTGAGCCTGAAGGACGTCCCGGAGAGCCTCGGCTGAAGCCCTGGCAGCCTCCCGTGGCCCCCGCTCGCCGTCCAGGTAGGGCCAGCGTCGCTCCGGAGGGTGCCTAGCTGGCCTGCAGCGGTAGCAAGGAGAAAGGTGGATGGCATTGGCGAGTGTAAGTTTAATTTTTAATTTTTCTCCTTCCTTGCTGCCCCGCCCCCCACCCCCAGTGATCACCAGCCACGGATAAGTGAATCAGTGGATACGGGGGTCGTACTGTACTACACAATTGTTTTGGTTTCATTTTATGACTGGGTTTCAACCTATGTGTGACATCAATGATCATTAGCACCAGTTTAGTATAATTGGTTGATCATACACCGGACTATAATCCTACAAAATCCCTGACTCTCTGCAAGTGTACCTTTAAGAACTGATGCTCATTTGAAGGTAAAAGAAAGTGATGCCAAATATTGATTGGTTTAGATTTTTCTTTTGTTTGCTCACTTTGCATTTTATAACTTGTCAAAAATAAACAATCATTATTTATATTCCTGAAAGCATTCTTTGTTTACAGCATTCTTGCAAACCTGCCTAATTCTTTTGTGCAGTATTGTATATTGTGTTAAATTTTCTGTTAACGTCCCCTACCTTAGAAGAATTCATCCTTTAGAATTAGAGTTCTTAGAAAGTCCAAGTGGGTAAGTCAGTTCTCACCTCCAGTTTGCAGCCAGTGTTTGCCGTTTATTCGTATTTGTACTGTTTTAATGAATGTGGTAGTATCAAAAAAAAGGAGAGCTAATTTCTGTTCTTTGTTCTTTAGGTGTTTGGGCAACAAAGCCAATTTTCAGAGGCAGAAAGTTTGGACCCTTTGTTGGTGACAAGAAGAAAAGGTCCCAAGTGAAAAGCAACGTGTATATGTGGGAGGTAGGCAAAGCCCCGCAGAGGCTGTCCATCATGATAGGCTTTGAAGTAGCACTTGGGGGGAGGCGTCTGTCCAAGGCACTTTCTGCCGTCTGGACCATCTCCCTTGACCGCACGGAGGGGGTTGGACCCAATGCCCTGAGAAGGCCCTTCCCACTCCCATTCGTCTCTGGTCTTGTGGTGGTGGGTTGGGCTCAGTGATCCATTGGATCTCTTCCAAAGTTGTACAGTTCTGGGACAGATTCTGTTGACGCCTTGCCTTTCATGCCAAAAAGTCCAAGGCAACTAAAGTCATCAGTTTCAAAGGCATCACATGAACAAAAAATTGTTTGTCGACACATAACAAGCATATCATGTTGGAACAGAGTATAGAGAAGCAGTAGCAGGAATCAAGATAACAGCTGCAGTTAGCGGTGTAAAATTGCAAGCCAGGTATAAAACCAGAAGGAGGAGAAGAATAAACTGGAGTGTGCTCCTCTCCTCCTCCTCCTCTCTAGCTGTTTTAGCTGTTTGTCCAGTGTCTGGCAGAAGCAGAGCTCTCTCTCTCTCTCTCTCTCTCTCTCTCTCTCTCTCTCTCTCTCTCTCTCTCTCTCTCTCTCTCTCTCTCTCTTCTTGCCAGAGACAGGTTGAACAGCTCAGGAGGAGGAGGAGGAGGAGGAGAGGAAGGCATGGATATTGCTTATCTAGATTTCATTAAGGCCTTTGATAAGTTTCCCCATGGCATACTGTACTTGCAAAGAGGTTAGTAGAAAGAGGGATAGATAGTGCTACTGTTAGGTGGATTTGTAATTGGTTGATTGATTGTACCCAAAGGGTGATCATAAATGGCTTCTCTTTAGCTTGGAGAGATGTGACCAGTGGGGTGCCCCAGGGTTCTGTTCTGGGTCTGGTGCTATTCAACATTTATTAATAACTTGGAGGAAGGAATAGAGAGTAGGCTGATCAAATTTGCAGATGATACCAAAGTCATTTATTAATTACTTGGAGGAAGGAATAGAGAGTATACTGATTAAATTTGCAGATGATACCAAATTGGGAGATGTTGCTAATTCCCTAGAGGATAGGATGAACATTCAAAAGGGCCTTGACAGATTAGAGTGCTGGGCCAAAGCTAACATAATGGGTTTCAACATAGGGAAATGTAGGGTGTTGCATCTAGGTAAAAAGAATGAATTGAACAGATATAGGATGGGGGACACCTGCCTGGAAAATAGTACCTGTGAAAGGGATCTGGGAGTCTGGGTGGACCACAAATTGAACATGAGCCAGCAGTGTGATACGGCGGCCAGGAAAGCCAATGTGATTCTTGGTTGCATCAACAGAACTATAGTGTCTCGATCAAGGGAAGTGATAGTATCACTCTGTTCTGCTCTGGTCAGTCCCAACCTGAAGTACCGTGACCAGTTCTGGTCACCTCAAATTTAAAAAGGATGTCGACAACCTCGAACGGGTCCAGAGGAGGGTGACCAGGATGGTTGAAGGGCTAAGAAATGTCTTACAAGGAGCGGCTTAGGGAGCTGGGAATGTTTAGCCTTACCAAAAGAAGGCTGAGAAGGGATATGATAGCTATGTTTAAATATTTGAAAGTTTGTCATATTGAAGAGGGGACTGGTTTGTTTTCCATGACTTCAGAGACTAGGATGCGGGACAGTGGTTTCAAACTACAGGGAGAGAAATTCAGAAAGGCTAACGGAATGGGTTTCAACAGAGGGAAATGTAGGGTGGTGCATCTAGGTAAAAAGAATGAATTGCACAGATATAGGATGGGAGACACCTGGCTGGAAAATGGAGGGGATATGATACCTATGTTTAAATATTTGAAAGGATGTCACATTGCAGAAGGGACTGGTTTGTTCTCCATGGCTTCAGAGACTAGGACTTGGGACAATGGTCTCAAACTACAGGAAAAGAGATTCCATTTGAACGTTAGGAAGAACTTCATGACACAGTGCTGTCTAGCAGTGGAAGACGCTGCCTCAAAGGAGGGTGGTTGAGTCTCCTTTGGAGGTTTTTAGGAAGAGGCTGGATGGCCACCTGTCCGGAGTACCGTGATAGGGGTTCCTGCATGGCAGGGGGTTGGACTGGGTGGCCCTCGAGGTCTCTTCCAACTCTAGGATTCTAGGATTCCCCTTTGTCTGGTGAGTAGGGGGGTCCAGCTGGGGTGACGGTGGAGCTTCCATGCTGCAGTTCTATAGTGCCAGCGTATGAAGTAGTCCTATTTTCAGAGAAGGCATCTGTGTGCTCTTGGGCTTAATTTATTTCATCCTCATCCTCTGCGTCTGTCTCTCTTGATTGCCCAAGGTCTATTATCCAAACCTGGGATGGATGTGTGTTGATGCCACCGATCCAGAGAAGGGAAATTGGCTGCGCTACGTGAACTGGGCTCGTTCGGGAAAAGAACAGAATCTGTTCCCCTTGGAGATCAACCGAACCATTTATTACAAGACCTTAAAGGTATCTGTGCCACGTGTGTGCATGTGTGTGTGTGTGCGTGTGTGTGCGTGTGTCTTATAATCGTCTTTACTTCAGCTTTCTGGAGGGGACTGTGTGTTTCTGTCACTGCTCTGGAGAGTTAGAACCTGATCAGTGGGGAAGGAGCAGAGTGGTAGAGCACTTGCTTGTGTAAAGAAGTTCCAACTTGACTCTTCGCCATCTCCAGTTAGAGGTGTGCAGCGTGCGGCCACCCCGAATATTCTAGGCTGTTGCCCCAGCGCTCCTCACTTTGGGCTGTGGCGGCCATGGCTAGTGAGAGCCACTCTCCACCAGGCTCTGGAGAGAGATGCAGTTCGAAAGCATCCTTCCGAGGCTTGAGCAGCGACAGAGAAGATGCTTGCAGCACAAGACTCCACAGGCCAAGATTGCAGGCATGAATTTGGGGGGGGGGGTGTTCCTTCTGAAGACGACAGTAAACACTGAATGACACGTGGCTTCATTTTTAGTTTGGGGTGAACAACCCTTTGTGATACACACATACATTGCGAGGAGAAGGCAGGAGTTCTATAAAGAGGTCAAGCCACATGAAGGATGGGGTCTGCCCTGGTGGCTTGTAAAATAATTGTTTGTTTTCATGCAGCGTACATTTTGTTGGATACCCACCAAACCGATCTGGAGAGCAACGTCACGGACATTTGTCTGTAAGATGCTGCCATCCAGGTTTTGGGAAGGACACCTGTCCCATCCCAAAAGGGATAGGGAGAAGTTTGACAAACCATCCATTTCTGTCTACACGTATTTGCCTCTGTATTTGTGTGTGTGTGCATGAGCATGCCTGGATTTCTGCTGTTTGTGTGTGCAGGAGTGGGGGTACTATGAAAGAAGAATGCAAGTTGAGGACACATTTCATTAAAAAAATATCAAGGCAATAGAGAAGTATTGTGTACAATTCTGGTCACCACATCTCAAGAAAAGGTGCAAAAGAGAGCGACTAAAATGATTACTGGGCTGGGGGACCTCCCTTATGAGGAAAGGCTAAAACATTTGGGGTTCTTTAGTCTGGAAAAAAGGCGCCTGAGGGGGGATATGATTGAGACGTACAAAATAATGCAGGGCATGAGTAAAGTGGAAAGAGGGAAGCTCTTCTCCCTCTCACAAAATACCAGAACTAGGTGACATACACTCAAATTGAGGGCTGGGAGAGTAAGAACTGACAAAAGAAAATATTTTTTTCACCCAGCGCATTGTTAGTCTGTGGAACTCCCTGCCACAGGAGGTGGTGATGGCATCTGGCCTGGATGCCTTCCAAAGGGGATTGGACAGATTCCTGGAGGAAAAGTCCATCCCAGGTGACAAGCCATGATGGAGATGTGACATTTCCAGGCTTAAAACCGGGGTCCTTCACGTGCCAGATCCAGGGGAGTGCTATCAGGAGAACAGAGATCTGGTCTCATGCGCTCTCAGAGGCCTTTGGTGGGGCCACTGGGAGATCCAGGAAGCTGGATGAGATGGGTCCTTCTTGGCCTGGTCCAGCAGCAGGGCTCCTCTTAGGTTCTCTTAATGATTTTGGTGGAAATGGCTGACTGGTGCCCACAGGACCATGATCAAAGAGCTGCTCTCTATTCTGAAGCCCCTGTTCAGTGCTTGGGGATTCCCAGTGGATATGTCAAAAAAAAAAGAGGCTCTCTCTCTTGGGATCCAGAAAAGCTCTTTTCCCCGTCCTTTGAAGACCAGGCAGGAGAATCGGAGGCCCACCCTCTGCAGTGCATGGCCTTTGTTGGACTCGCTTCATGACAGATGCTTGACGTTTGGGTCCCTGAGACCATTGGGGAAGCATATCTGCCTCTTCGCCTCCTCCCTCTTCTGTACCAATGTGCAAGGCTTGATGGACCAGCGGGATGGATGGTTCAGGAAGAGCTTGGAACTCAGGCTTGGATCGCCGCTGGAATCCTTCCTGGGAAGCCTTTTCCCCAATCTATAGCCAGAGTAACAGTTTTCTTTTGCTGTCACTAAGGTCTCAGATTTGCCATACTTAGCAGACTGTGCTGCTTTCTGAAAGGCTCAAAGATGCAGAGGGAGAGATGAAATCACTGGAGGAATCCCCACCTTGTTGAGAAATCTATTACCTTTATGAACATGGATGCAGGCCACATGGCTAACATTCTTCATTTCATTCATTTGAACTCCCTGGATATGTTTCCAAAATAGGTCACACTCTCTACCTAGATGTTTGCCTTCGTATAAGGTCTGGATGGCCAGGGCAATAAGACTTGCATGTATTTATTTTACTCCGCTTCTGTCTCACCCGTCCTTCCACAAGTACAAGGGGTTCTGTTCCAGTTGAAGAGAATGTGAAGAACAGATGGTTCCCTGGCCATATATGTCCCTGGTGGGTACATGTGTTAGAGCTCAAGTCTCCTGACCTGCTTATTATTCTGCACAAGCAGTGCAGCAATAGGCGTTGTGGAACAGGACAATTCAACGTTCCATAAGGCAAATAAAAAAGGGGAAGGGGAGCCTCAAACAGAAAGCTTTAATGTATTCTCGAAGGCTTTCACGGCCGGGAGTTTTTCGGGCTGTTTGGCCATGTACTGGAAGTTTTTCTTCTTCTGTGGCCAGCATCTTCAGAGGGCAAGGAGCTCAGGGAACTAGGAGTTCTCTGTGCTCTGGGTTATAAAGTGAGTGAGACTGGGATTTTAAGGAAACTTGTCCTATGCAGGAGACTAGGTGTTAGTCATTGTATTGTGATGGAGGGATTAAGAAGTTTCAATGCAATCAGGGGTACCAAGGATCCTTCTGTGTAGTTGGTGGATGCCCTTAACTGTTCTATTGGGTGAACTGATTGCTGTTGCTTGTGGCTGGGTGGGAATCATGGAGCTTTAACTTTGCAACTGGCCCCCAGATCAGCACCAAATGTGGCACAGAAGTACAAGACAGTCTGCTCTTGTGCTATGGGAGTGTTTAGGCAAACAACTTTTGGGGTATGATGCTTTGAAAAGTAAAACTATTTTACCTTCTCCCTCATGCAGAGACGAGACTTTCTGTGTCTGCACATTTAAAAAGAGATCAGATGGATCAAACTTGCTTATCTTAAAGAGAACGGTTAGGCCTAGTGACAAGCTTGAGAGCCATCAACTGGAGGTCTGAACATTTGACCCTACCAGTCAAGACTAAATTAAATCAGGAGGAAACTTTTAAACTCCTTTCTAGCGAAACAAGATCTTTAAAAAGTATTTGGGGTCTAAAGCCAGTTTAATTTTTTTTAAAGTTGAGAATAAATATTCAGAAGCTCACTCATTCCAGCTGCAAAATTAGTGTTTTTTGCTTTGGGCTGAGGATGGCCTTCAACAGTGTTAGCAGAACTTGGGTGCCTATTCTATTCCTCTTGTACCATTGCTTGGTAATTAAGAGGTAGTCTCCCAAGGTTCTAGGTGCCACCACTTCAGATAGTCCTGATGGGTTGTTGGTGTGTCCATCTCTCTCTCTCTTTCACTTCATTGAGTTTTAGACTTCAGTGATCAATCTTTATGTATGGTCATAGTCCCTCTATCTATCTATCTATCTATCTATCTATCTATCTATCTATCTACCTATCTATCTATCTACCTACCTACCTACCTACCTACCTACCTTACCTACCTTCCTTCCTTCCTTCCTTCCTTCCTTCCTTCCTTCCTTCCTTCCTGTCTGCCTGCCTGCCTGCCTGCCTGCCTGCCTGCCTGCCTCCTTGGCCTTTTGGAGTCCCCCACCCCAAGAGGTTGTGCCCTGCCAGCCAGCCAGCCAGCCAGCCAGCCAGATAGCCAACCGGCGGGGTTCTCTGCCTGCCTGCCTGCCTGCCTGCCTTCCCCTTCCCTCCCTCAGGCGGAGGCGGAGGCGGAGGTCCTCCGTCCAGCAGGGGGCGTGTGCGGCGGCGGCGGCGGCGGCGTTCCGGGCCAGCGTGTCCTCTCGTCCTCTCTTTGAGTGGCTGGCTGGCTGGCTTGCCCGGAACGCCTCCGCCTCCGCCTCTGTGGCCGGTGTCGGGTGTCGGCGGCGCTGTAAGGGTTAAAAGGCTCCCTCCCTTCCGGCTTCCTCCTTCCTCTCCTTCCTTCCCCTTCCGTCCCTTCCTGTTGGTCGCCCGTGGGGCCCGTCAGGCGGGTCTCTCTCTCTCTCTCTCTCTCTCTCTCTCTCTCTCTCCCCCCCAAGTGTCCGTCCTTCTTCCTTCCTTCTCCTCCTCCTCCTCTTCCTCCTCCTGCTGCTGCTGCTGCCAGCTCTTCGGCCTCCCCCCCCACCGGTTCCCGCGTCCTGTGTGTGTGTCCGTGTCCGTGTCCGTGTCCCCTTCTTCTTCTTCTTCTTCTTCTTCTTCTTCTTCTTCTTCTTCTTCTTCTTCTTCTTCTTCTTCTTCCTCCACGACGACTGACGGCCTCCTTCCTCCCCCCCCCCCCCCACCCCTTTTGTCTGCCTGCCTGCCTGCGTGCCTGCCTGCAGGGGATCGAGGCCGGCGAGGAGCTGCTGGTGTGGAGCCCTCATGGCGAGCAGGAGAGCCCGGCCGTAGCCGCCGCCCTCCAGGAGGAGAGGAGGGAGAACACCGTCGCCCAGCGGAGGAGGAGGAGGAGGAGGAGGAGGCAGCAACAGCAGCAGCGGAGGCGGCCCCCAGCAGCCCCCCTCCAGAAGGACGCCCCCGACCCCCACCACCACCCCAGGGACCCACGAGGAGGAGGAGGAGGAGGTCAGCCGGCAGCGGCGGCGGCGGCGGCGGCAGCAGCAGCACGGGAAGGGAGGGAGGCGGGAGGGGGGGGTCAGGCCTGGGAGATCGGGGAGGGAGGGAAGGAGGGAAAGAGAGAGGGGCCTCCCCCCCCCTTTGGGCAGCCGGACCAGCTGCCGGACTTCCCTCCCCCCACCCCAGCCCCCCACCACCTGGGAACGGAGGGCGCCCGGGCAGACTCTCTCTAGAGAGAAGGGAGTTTGGCCCTTCCCTGCGGACAGCCCCATAAGGCCTCCCTCGCCCCGGGTTGGAGGAGGAGGGGGGCGGGGGGGGCGCTGAGTTCCCCTCTTCCACAGGACACAGGAGGGTTAGGGAAAGAGGAGGGGGGTTTCCCTCCTTTGGCCAAGCACCAAAACACTTGGGGGGGGGGAAACGGGGGAGGAAGGAGAGGATGAGAGAGAGAGAGAGAGAGAGAGGGGGGGGGGCGCCTCCCTGGATGATCTCCGCCTGCCTTTCAGGAAGAGGTGCCGGGTATGAAGCAGGAGGAGGAAGAAATCCCAGAGGGTCTGAGAGAAAAAACAAACACCCCTCATTTAAGGCGAAAAGGTGCCCCTTCTCTCTCTCTCTCTCACCAAAACAGAGCACAAAGTACCTGGTCCTTGAAATGCCAGCCAGCCTCCCAGGACAGCCAGAGTTCTGCCCCCCTTAGAAGAACCTTGGGCTCTGGCTTCTTCCTCTTCTTCTTCTGCTGGTGGCGGCAGTCACAACGAGAGGCTTGGTCCGCGCTTTAAGTGTCACTATAAAGAATAGGCAGTTATTTACTCCAAAAAGAAGTTGCTGCCAATTTTAACATCTTATTTTCTCTTTTGCTTTTAGTATGAGGCCTACATTTAGGGAGCATAATTTATAGGGAGTGCATTGCTCTCATTTCAGATGTCAGAAATGCAGATCACATTGACGTCCCTTTGTATCTACCAGGGAATGGCCTAGGAGTGAAAAAAAAGTGTGCGGTGGGAGGGATACCCCACTAAATAAATAAGGAAATTCTCCACCCACAGGTAGCCTGTTGTGAAACAAGCATGGTAGTATTTTTGTGGGTTTAAAAGTAGCAAAAAGGGTTTCTTTTCCCAAGGGTTCTGACAAGATGTTCTGCAGACCTTTCCCAAGGATCTACTCACTTTCTCTATTGTACTGGGTGAGAACATGGGAACAAGCTGTCGGGCCCTTTGGTCATTCTAACCCAGCCTTGCCCCCCCCCCTTGACAGACAGCAGCCCGTCAGGGTTTCAGGCAGGGGTCCTTCATCACTTCACCTGAAGAATTCTTGCCCTCTCAGCAAACTTAAGACCCAGATCCCAACTTTCTCACGTCCTGAAGGCCAGTGGAATCAAATGTGTTAAAGGGGGTGTGCTGGGGATCAATGATACTGGATGTTTCCATTGGCTGCAATCCTGTTATGGTAAGTTATGCCACCTAAGGCTGAACACATCATTAGTTAAGGTAGTTTTTGAGAACAAAACTTCCAGTTCTCCCCTAAGGCATCCCGGGCATCCCGTGAACTCTTCAGGGCCAGGAAGCAGTTGGGAGCCAGAATCGGAGAGGGCAGTCTTTAATTACTTTAATTAAAATCACTATCTTTATGACGTTACAAGCCATGGTGATTTTCAGTATTTAGAGAGTTCCCCCTCTTGTTCTGTGGCTCCAGCAGCTTCCCAGTGATAAAAGAGGGTTCCACAGAAGTCTAAGGATCTTTAGAAAAGAAACTGGAAATGTTTTGCAGTGCTACCTCATGATGCAAAATTAATTCGTTCCTCAGGATGGTTCATATCGTGAAATTTTCGTATCACAGATCCAAATGGGCTGCAATGCACCCTGGGAATTGAGGTCTTCTGCAAATTGTTTGTGTCTCTGGGCTTTCCATAGGAAGTTTTTGTGTATTGATTTTTTGCAGAAGTATTCCTTTGTTCCCCGGATGGACTTCCCTTTCGTATCTCTAGTTTCTTGTGATACAAGGCACCTGTATCTAGAGGCACTGCTCTATTTCTGAAAAAATGGCTGCCGCTCGTGAGCTGTACGCAGCATAATTTATGCAATAGGATTTCAGCTGCTGAAGCCTAACATTCTTTTTAAACATGCAGCTACATTTGCTTGTACAGTATCGATGCTTATCAGATATTGAAAGCTACTAGAGCCTCATGGTGCAGTAGTTATATTTTTGTCCTGCAGCTAACTGTGCTCATGACCTGGGGTTCAATCCCAGGGAGCCGGCTCACGGTTAACTCAGCCTTCCCAGCTTGCTGGGGGGGTGGGGGGGCAATGTGTAGCCTGCATACTGTAATTAAAACTGTAAACCGCCCAAAGACTACTTGAAGTGGTATGGGGCAGTATATTAGCAGAAATACTTTGCTTTAAATGCTGTAGGAAAGCTTGGGCTTTCTGTCCATGGCCGGCTTGCCATTAAGATAAAATGTTAAGTTGCCTTCAGGCAAGGGTGGGGAGCCTTCAGCCCTCCAGATGCTTGGGGCTGCAACTCCCAGGATTCTGAGCCTGTATTGCCCATGGAAAAGGGGCATTGGGAGTTGTGGTCCAAAACATTGGGAGGGCCGAAGGTTCCCCACCCCTGCCTAAAGGAGAAGGGAAGTGGGGAGAAATAGGGAAGGGGAACCACCACCACCCCACAGCTGAAAGAGCCGCCCTTGTGCCGTCTGACCCTCTGTCCTGGCTCGGGAGCTCCCGTTCCTCTTCATGCATGCCTCGGAGGTCTTCCGGTCTTTGGCCAGGGAGCCTGGGCTGTCACAGTGGCCCTTCTCTCTGCTGAAGTTCCCTGACTGAAATGGGAAAAGAAGGCTGGGTGGCCGCGGGGTGTGTGTGTGTGTGTGTCACCACAGGAAGCCTCCCGTTGCACAGGAACATTCTTGGATCAAGGAAAAGCCGAAGGGCAGCTGGTCCAAACTGTGCCACCAAGAGGGTGGCCGTGCCACTCTGACGTCCACATGGCAAATGCTAGAATTTCAGGTCTAAAGATAAACTCCCCCCCCCCCCCCGCCCCCGGTAGCTTTCCTCCGGCCAGGACTGCCAGTTGCATCACAGCCTAAGAATATAAGAAAAGTCAGACTGGATCAGGCCAGAACTCATGTTAGTCAGTCTGTTCCCACTGCAACCATAGAGATGCCCCTGTGAAAGCTCACAATGTTTTATTGCCAGTGTTTTAATTGTCATGAAGCAATCCAGAAATGAAGGATTTTTATGAACTGTGAGAACAGCCAAGCGAGTAGAGTACATGCGTCTATCAGGAATCAGAACATGTCTTTTGGCTAGGACTTTCCTGCTCAGAGGTTTCCATGCTTGAATGGCATGATGGGCAGCGTGGTTACGTTGCTTTTGGGGTGGGGATAATTTTGTCCTGTGCTTATCTGGCTTGAGTTAATCCACTGTAAAGAATGGGGCTGCCATTCTTTCCTCTCAAGCTGCTCACCCTCGTTTTGCCTCAGTGGAAAAAGCAGCTGAACAACAACAACAACAAAAAGTTCTTTTGAATGGATCAAGGAAATTGCCCTCTCGGTGGAGACCATGTTGGACATCCTGATTCCAGGCAGGGCAGGGCTCTTCACTTGCAGGAATGGCATGTTCAGCCCAGCCACAAATGTTACCCGTTAATGCAGACGGGTTAATATTTTGCTCCCTCTAAAATAGTTGGCAAGCGATGATTAAGAGATTAGACGTCAGATCAAGGAGAAATTTTTCTAAGAGGGACGTGGATAGGAAATTACTTGCTCCTCTCCATCAGGGTTGATCTCACTTAGGGCCCAACAGCTCAACAGTCTCGGAAGATTATTATTATTATTATGCTGATGTTCCTCTTCTTTGTGAACCTTTCCCTTCTTATTTCGTCTTCTCTGATCAGTCATAACAATCTGTACTTTCCATTTCAATCGGCGTGCCAGAGGTGGTGTAATATCTGACATTATAAATATTTATATAAAAAGAGAAGAGGAGAAAGGCATATACCTTAATAAATTAACAATATTGAGTTATAAGTAACTCACCTTATTTAGTCAAGATGGAGGGTCAGGGGGCAGATGTAGTTACTTGTATCATCTGCGGCATTTGTTTTTTTGCCAGAACAGCTGCCAGCTTACACATGCTCAGAGTGCAAGCTAGTAGCCCTCTTGGAGGACAAGGTCAGGCAGCTGGAGACCTGTGTTTCTAATCTTCACAAGGTTAGGGGACAGGAGGTTTTTTTGCAGGAAGCAGAGAAAAACTTTGCCAACACAGGGGACAGGGGTAATTTCAATCAGGATAAGGGCATTTCACAAATACAAGAGACAGACACTTGGAAGAATGTCACAGAAAGGGAAGAACTAGGAAACAGACAGGAAGTTTACAGTTGCAAAATAGATTCCAACCTCTCTCCCTTATCAGCCAGGAGAAGGAACTGCACCAAGAGTAGCCTCAAGACCTTGCACAAAGGAATCCGAATCCTACTGTGCACCAGGGGGCATCTACCAAGCCTTGGAGGAGGCGGGTGGTGGTGGTTGGGGATTCCTTGCTTAGAGGAACAGAAGCGGTCATCTGCAGGCCTGACAAAATGAACAGGGAGGTCTGCTGTCTCCCTGGAGCCAAGATTCAGGATGTAACGGACAGACTAACGAGACTCATCAAGCCCTCTGATTCTAATCCCTTTCTCTTGGTCTATGAAGGAACTAATGATACTTCAAAACGCAGCTTTCAGGATATCGTAAAAGAGTGCGAAGAGATGGGTAGGAAGCTGAAGGACCTGGGTGGGCAGGTGGCAATCTCATCTCTCCTCCCTGTAGAAGGATGTGGCCCACAAAGGGAAAGAACAATACTGGAGGTGAACAATTTGCTTCAGAGATGGTGCCGGCAGGAACTATTCGGATTCTTGGACCATAGTTTGCTTTTTCATTCAGATGGGATATTGGGCCAGGATGGGGTGCACCTCACCACTGCTGGTAGGAATCTTTTTGCCAAGAGGATTGCAGATTTAATAAGGAGAGCTTTAAACTGAGTTTGCAGGGGGAGGGAGAAAATTCTCTTAATGGTAGAGCTCCAGAAGGGGTTGTGGAGATTAGCCCAAATGTTGCAACAGGAGCAGGACAAGAAGTAGTTCAGACCATCAGTGCGAGGAAACACAGGTTAAGCAAAGGAGATGTAAGAAGCACACACAGCCTCAAAATTCTCTACACCAATGCACAGAGCATGGGGAACAAACAAGAGGAGCTGGAACTCCTAATACAGCAAAATAAATATGACATAATTGGCATCACTGAAACATGGTGGGATGAGACGTATGATTGGAATGTAGTCATTGGAGGGTATAACCTGTTTCAAAGGAATAGGACAAGTAAGAAAGGAGGAGGTGTAGCTTTATATATTAAGGACATTTATACTGCTGAAGAAATACAAGCTAAACAGCAGAGGAACCATATTGAGAGTATTTGGGTGAAAATCGGGCGAAAAAACCAGGAGGGATGTCACTGTGGGGGTATATTATAGACCCCCAAGCCAGCCGGAGGAGTGGGATGATGCCTTCTGTGAACAGATGGCCACACAGTCAAAAGGGAGATATGTTGTACTAATGGAAGATTTTAACTATCCTGATATATGCTGGCAGTCCAACTCAGCTAAGAATGCAAGGTCTAACAAATTCCTTACTGCCCTTGCAGACAATTTCATGGTCCAGAAGGTAGAGGAGGCAACCAGAGGCAAAACCATTTTAGATCTGGTCTTAACCAATAAGGAGGACCTTGTAAATGGGGTCGAAGTGGTGGGATCATTAGGTAAAAGTGACCATGCCCTCTTGGAATTTGTTATACAATTGTAAGGTGAAGCTAAGCATAGTCAGACAAGAATCCTGGACTTTAAGAAAGCCAATTTTTGTAAACTTGGGGAATTATTGGCTGTGATTCCATGGACCGACACTGAAAGAGAAGGGAGTCCAAGATGGATGGGAGTTCCTTTAAAGCGATATTAAAGGCACAATTTTAAACTGTTCCAACAAGAAGAAGAAATGGAAGAGGTCTAAAAAACCCGCAATGGTTTACTAAAGAACTTTCAACTCAGCTAACTATAAAGAAAAACAAGTACAAGGAATGGAAAAATGGGAAATGCACCAAAGAGGAATATAAGCAAACAGCTAATATATGCAGGGGGATGGTAAAAAAAGCTAAAGCGCAAAACGAATTTAGACTTGCCAGAGAGATTAAAAGTAGCAAAAAGGGTTTCTTTAGTTATGTCCGCAGCAAAAGGAAAAATAAGGAAATGATAGGCTCTCTGCGTGGCGATAATAACCACTTACTAACAGGAGACAAGGAAAAGGCAGAACTACTCAACATCTTTGCCTCTGTTTTCTCCAAAAAGGAAGAAAGAGATCTGCTGGTAGATGAGGTAGGATGGGAATTGCAACATAGAATAGGTAGAGAGCTAGTACTGGAACACCTGGAAGCATTAAATGAATTTAAGTCTCCTGGGCCAGATGAATTACACCCAAGGATATTAAAAGAACTGGCAGAAGTAATTTCCGAACCATTGGCAATAATCTTTGAGAAGTCCTGGAGAACAGGGGAAGTCCCCATCGACTGGAGGAGGGCTAATGTTGTCCCCATCTTCAAAAAGGGGAAAAAAGAGGACCCAAATAATTACCGCCCAGTCAGCTTGACTTCAATTCCTGGAAAGATCCTAGAGCAGATTATTAAACAGTCAGTCTGCAATTATTCAGCAAACAATGCTGTCATTACAAGAAGTCAACACGGGTTTCTTAAAAACAAGTCATGCCAGACTAATTTGATCTCTTTCTTTTATAGAATTACAGGCCTAGTGGATGAGGGGAATGCTGTGGATATTGCTTATCTGGACTTTAGTAAGGCCTTCAATAAGTTTCCCCATGGTATTCTTGCTAAGAAGTTATTAGAAAGTGGGATAGATAGTGCTGCTGTAATTGGTTGACTGATCGCACCCAGAGGGTGACCATAAATGGCCTCTCTTCAGCTTGGAGAGACGTGACCAGTGGGGTGCCCTGGGTTCTGTTCTGGGTCCAGTGCTGTTCAATATCTTTATTAATGACTTGGAGGAAGGACTAGAGAGTATGCTAATTAAATTTGCAGATGATACTAAATTGGGAGGGGTTGCTAATTCCCCAGAGGATAGGATGAAAATCCAAAAAGACCTTGACAGATTAGAATGCTGGGCCAAAGCTAATGGAATGTATTTCAACAGAGGGAAATGTAGGGTGCTACATCTAGGTAAAAAAAATGAATTGCACAGATATAGGATGGGGGATACGGCTGGAGAATAGTAACTGTGAAAGGGATTTGGGAGTCTTGGTGGACCACAAATTGAACATGAGTCATCAGTGTGATGCAGCGGCCAGGAAAGCCAATGCGATTCTTGATTGCATCAACAGAACCATAGTGTCTAGATTAAGGGAAGTGATACTACCACTCTATTCTGCTCTGGTCAGACCCCACCTGGAGTCCTGTGTCCAGTTCTGTGCGCCTCAATTTAGAAAGGATGTTGACAACCTCGAGCGGGTGCAGAGGAGGGCGACCAGGATGGTTGAGGGTCTGGAGGAAATGTCTCATGAGGAACGGCTTAGGGAACTGGGAATGTTTAGCCTTTCAAAAAGAAGACTGAGAGGGGATATGATAGCTATGTTTAAATATTTGAAAGGATGTCATATTGAAGAGGGAACAGGTTTGTTTTCCATGGCTTCAGAGACTAGGACTCAGGGCAATGGTTTCAAAGTACAGGAAAAGAGATTCCATTTGAACATTAGGAAGAACTTCCTGACAGTTAGAGCTGTTTGGCAGTGGAATAAGATGCTGCCCCAAAGGAGGGTGGTGGAGTCTCCTTCTTTGGAGGTTTTTAAGCACAGGCTGGATGGCCATCTGTTGGAAATATTGTGATGGGGGTTCCTCCATGGCAGGGGGTTGGACTAGATGGCCCTTGAGGTCTCTTCCAACTCTGTGAATCTATGATTCTATGATTAAACTATTATTATTATTATTATTATTATTATTATTATTATTTTAGAAGTAGTTAATGTTTCCCCATTTAGCATCCTGAAGAGCAGAGACATCACTTTGCCAACTAAGGTCAGGATAGTCAAAGCTATGGTTTTTCCAGTAGTGACGTATGGAAGTGAGAGCTGGACTATAAAGAAGGCTGATCACTGCAGAATCAATGTTTTGAGCTGTGGTGCTGGAGGAGAGTCTTGAGAGTCCCCTGGACTGCAAGGAGATCAAACCTATCCATCCTGAAAGAAATCAACCTCAAATGTTCACTGGAAGGACAGATTTTGAAGCTGAGGTTCCAGTACTTTGGCCACCTGATGAGGAGAGAGGACTTCTTGGACAAGTCCCTGATGCTGGGAAAGATGGAAGGCAAAGGGAAAGAGGACGGCAGAGAATGATATGGTTGGACGGGGTTATTGATGCAACCAATATGGATTTGACCAAACTCCGGGAGGCAGTGGAAGATAGGAAGGCCTGGTGAGCTCAGGTCCACGGGGGGTCATGAAGAGTCGGACATGACTGAACGACTGAACAACAACAACGTTTCCTCCCTTTTCTGTGTTGGAATGAACAGTATGTTCAGTGGCTCTGTTGTGCCTCAGTAAATATGCTGCCCCCATGCCAGACCTATTCAGGATGGATGAAAGGCATCTGTTAGGTGAATTAGTGAATGGAGAGACCTTGCTGAGGTACCCCGGCTTCCAACCTGCCATCTCATCCGGCAGATGTTGGGCTGCTGTGCCATTCCGTCGTCCCATGCACTTGGCTGTCCCAGCTGAGTTAGTGGAGGCTAAGCCCCGAGGACCCGTGGTTTGGCTCCCAGTGGGTGGAATGGAGCCACCCCTCTGAGTCCCCCCCCCCCCACACCTCCATGGATCCCTCAGGGGTCTCAACACTTTTCCCCGAGGCAGGGGAAACGCTCAAGAAGCTGCCAGAGGCCAGGATTTGCCCCGGGAGGATTTGTTCTGGGGATGGGGTGGGGGTTACCTGGTGGAGCTCCTGGATGAACCTGGGAAATGTGCTCTGACAGATGTAGGCAGTCTCCCCCCCCCCCTCGCCCCCCCCCCCCCCCCCCCGCTGGGAGCTGGGAGCACCCGTCCTTCACTGCAGGGGCCTTGTCAGCTCCCTGATAACCAGAGGAGGTTTGCGTGATGGATGAAATCGGGCTGTCTCCAGGGCCATGTGGCCGTCTGGGTCAGTTTCCCGGCCAGTAGGGAGTGGTTGTCATTCTAATTGGGACGCATTGTTCAGCAGTTCACACGTCAAAAACCTGGAAAAACAGCAGCAGCTGCCACCGCAAATTTCACTTAAAACAATAGAGTGTTGCCGAGCCAGAGTGTTATGGGCCAAAGAAACGGTGCCTCTCCCGTGCCCAGTGAAAAGGCCAGGGTCCTGGGAGCCTCTTGGGTTGACCGTGTCGCATTCCTTGGCCTGTGATCGCCGGCCATTGTGCTTCTTCTTGGCCGAGGAAGAGAAGGGAGCTCTCCAGGACAAATGGCTTGTGTCACTTTCATTTTCAGGAGCACCGAGGTGTGCCCTGGCCTGCAATTTCTTCTTCTCTTCCCATTCATTTTTCTTGCCATGCCTTCTTGCACTGCCGTTGGGAATTCCTTCCGTCAAGGGCTTGGGTGACTTGGCTCTCTCGTGCAGGATTTGAGAGGGTTGGCCTGCGTTGGCATTAAGAAGAGGACCTGAGGGCAGGGGTGGTGAACCCCTTCGGCACGCCAGATGCTTGGAACCGCTACTCCCACTGCCCTTTCTCCTTGGCAGCCTAGGCTCAGAATTCTGGGACTTGGCCATCCCTGGCCGAGGGCGCCCCTGCTCTGTTTTGTACTGCCATGTTTTCTGCCTCCTGCTGGTTTGTATTTTTACAGCACTTAAGTCCCCCCCCCCCCCGGTGCATGGATGTTTTCCAGACTGGGTAGGATGGTGGGTGGGTAGTAAACGTAACACCCGAGGAAGCCAGGAGGTACTCAGCTCACTGAGGTAGTAGATCAAGTGCTATGTAAGTCTGAGTAGATGGCATAGTTCTCAGGGAGGGATAGAAACTGGAGGGTGCTTTCCCTACCCACAACGAGAGCCACTGGCTTGTCTCCCTCCCTCCCCCCCCCATGTCAGAGGTCTCTCCCCCCCCCCCCCCCACTTGTTTTCATGCACTAGCAGTATTCACACCCTCACAATGTCCTTCTAAAGACTTCTAAATATTTCTGACTTAAATCCAGGTGGTCAGGTCAAATCAATGTGAAAGCCAAGTTGCTTGTAGGTGCCTAGAGTAGGAACTGGCAAAACCACTCCAGTATTCCTGCCAAGAAAAGTCCATGGACATGGGGTCACAAAGAGCCAGCCATGACTGTAACACACACACACACACACACACACACACACACACACACACACACACACACACACACACACACACACACACACACACACACACACACACACACACACACACACACGACCGCCATATCTGTGGGGGATCAGTTCTGCGATCCCCTGCGGATAATGAAATCTGTGGATAAGAGCATATACTCTTATTCAAGGATAATGGTGGCAGATGGGGTGCTGGGGTGAAAGCTTTTGCCCCTGACACCCCCCAGATGGCAAGGAGGGAATAAAGTCCCCCCCTTCTCCTTGCTGCTCAGCAAGTTAAAAAAGAAAAAAACTTTATTCCCTCTATGCAGCCACAACCACCGCCAACCAGCTGGGCCAGCAACAGCAAGGAAGGGAACAAAATAGAAATAAAACTTACCACACTCCTCCTCCTCCTCGCTACCGCTGTGGGCCTCTCTGGAGGGGCAGAGTGGGGACTGGCCCGGCTGACCAACCAGCCCTTGAACTTCTGGGACCTGAACAGGAAGTGCAAATTCCTCACCTCACCCCTCTGGAGAGTGTCTGGCTGGCCAGTGGTACGGGGGGGGGGACCTATCACCAGGCCAGGCACTCTCCGAAGGGGTGAAGTGGGGACTTTGAATTTCCCATTCAGGTCCCGGGTGGCGGATAGGGTCCTGACCAGGAAATTCAAAGTCCTCACCCGGAGGGTACCTGGCTGGCCGGTGGCGGTGGCAAGGAGGACGGCTGCGGAGATCAGCAACGGTAAGCTTTATTTTTCATTTCCCCCTACTTGAAGCCCCCACCCCCACCCCGCTGATCACCGACTGTGGATAACTGAATTTGCTGTTAGTGAATTAGCGGATAAGGGGGTCGTACTGTATATTTAGATAAGATGTTATGAACTGCAGCTTTGCCTGGTAGGGAGAGTTGGAGATGTTGAAAGAGTTCCTGATTTAGGAAAATTGGATTGCTGTACAAAAATAAAAAAATAAATAAATAAATAAACAAGCATGTAACTTTTTAAAAAAACCTTACACTTTGGGTCAGCAAAGTCATCATAATATTAATTTGCAGCTTTTGTTTTTCCTGAAATGAAAATATAACTCGGCAGCTTTCCACACGAGCAATAACTTGTCCACAGATTGTCAAGTGCTCTACAGATGGTTGCTTATCTGTTTGGATTTTTAATTGACATTTTGCAGTTCTTAATTTACTTTTATAGCAAAACTTTCAATGTCATAAGCAGTGAGATTTCTTTTAAACATTTGTAACAGGTGAAAGTAAATCAGTCATTTACTATATTTAGAATGTCACTAGGTAATCAGTCATAGGCAGGAGGTAGCAGGTGGTAAGTAATGGCATGACCTGAAACACGTTTGAAGTGTAAGAACTAAGTTTTGCTTAGAGAACAAGTACCCGAATGGGTTTGGGGTTGAACAGGGACCTTGAGGGAGCCAAATTCTGGTGCTCACTCAGGCATGAAAGTCACTGGACGGCCTGCCACTGTCTTTCTCAGCCCAAACTTCCTCTTGAGTTTATTGGATTTTTGTTTGTTTGTTTTTGAAGACCAGTACATTCTGTGAGCCTGTTTGGAAGTGGAAGCTGATAATTGCTACTGTTCCCGTCATTAGTGGTGGGATGCAGCGAATTAGAGTGATAGGCGAGGACGCAGGAGGTTGGTGTGTGTGTGTGTGCAGCAAATGAAGTTATCTTGGCACAGATCGGACACATACCGCTTTTTGAATATCTTGCCTGTCTCAAACTTTGGCCCTCCAGATGTTTTGGGCCACAACTCCCACAGTCCTTTGTCACTGGAAATCTAAACTTAGAATTCTGGGGGTTGTGGCCCAAAACATCAGGAGGGCTGAAGTTTGGACATGCCGTTCTCTTGGGTTTGCTAGGAAACAGAAGCAGCAAAATCCCAGCGAAGTTACCTGTGCCAACAGTAGTTTGGCGTAAAAGTGGTTGGCCTAGCCATTCATCTGGGGCCCTCGTGGAAACGGTGCTAGCTCAGAGGCCAGGAGGGAGCCAGCAAGATGGCAGGACTCCCCGTGTGGGCAGGCTGGGGTCAGGGAAAGGGCAGCCCCAAGAGTTCTTGGCATCTTCCCCTGGGCGGGAGAGCCCCCTCCATGAAATTGTGTGCAGTCACCCATTTCAGTTTGCAGAGGTCAGCAGGAGGCGTTTTCCCAGCTCAGAGGCTGCTCCCCTGGCTTCAGCGTCAGACCTCGTGGGCCAAAGGATTTTTGTTAAGGGTTAGATCCGATGGCTTGGCTCCAGAGGAGGGGACATCTGGTGCCATTCAAGCACGCATGGCTGTTCGGTACAAGTGCCTCCCAAATGTCGATTAGGCAGAAAGCCAGGGCCCCCGTGCCTGCTGCCTCCTCTTGAGTTGGATTCTACTGGGAGGTACCTCCAGTTCCTCGCCCTTCTTCCTCTTGTGGCGGCACAGTTCAAGAGCTCGGAGGAGAGAGAAGGAGGGAGGGAGGGAGGGAGGGAGGAGGTGCTGAAACAAAACCTTCACAGCAGTGAAACAGCCCATATGGCAGAAACAGTGAGACACGTTAGCTGCTTCCACAGCTCGTAGAACAATCAAATCAGTGGCAATAAAGCCCAGCTTGATTCTGGAGGAATAAAACATGGAAACCATTGACGTGGCCCTTAGAAGTAGGACCATAAGCGCTTGCCAACCCATGGGGCTGGAGTGGCCTTACTGGAGAGGGTTTTCTCTCCATCGAGATCCCTTTCAGCTTGGGCCTCAGAATCACCTGAAGGATTTCGAGGGAGTCCTGTACTGAATGTATCCCCCACTCCCATGTTAGATAAAAGGCTGCATTGTGATCTGTTTCATTGATGCTCTCAATTTATGATCTAAAAGTTGTCACTTTTGTCCCCCATTTTCTAGAGAAGGGAAATAATGCCCTCCTATAAAATTGCAAGGAAAAAACCTGCAAGGGTTGGGGTGTTCCTCGCCCGACTAGTGAGCCCTGGATGAGTATCTATTTGGACCAAAATCGGGGTGGGGGGTGGGGATGCAATCGGCTGAGCCCGTTCCAGGCGTTGAACTCCAAATGGTTTAATAGGATACCATTGAAACATCTTTGGTCTTGTTCTCTTCTTGACCCTTCTGAAAGCTAGTCATCTTGGGTGGCCTGTGTGTTCCTTCCATGCAATGGTCTTCTTCTCTCTGTCAACAGAAGCTATTTATTTAGTTCTTCATTTTCCCTATTTTGAGTTCTTCTCCCTGCTCCCCTGCTGTTCTCCTTCTGCTTCCTCTGTGTTTCATTCCTGTATCTTTCTTATTTAGACCAGCTGGAGGATCCAGTAGCAAGCTTGTAGGACCCTTCAGTAACCTGATGGTAAGTGCACTTGTGTGCTTAGCTCAGGCTCTTAACAGGTTCTAGACGCAGTTTTGACAGCCAGATGGTCCTTGTTAATCCATACAGAGAGGAAGAGGGCTGCAACCTTGTCATCATCACAACACAGAATCTCAAAGTCATGTTGTAATAGCTGCTACAGAAAGCCAGGCTGGAGAGCCTTTTTAGTGGCTCTTATAACAGCTCTCTGTGTTAGGAAACGAGAAGCTCGGTGGCTTTGTGTTTGGTTTTCTAACGTTACTTGTCCACTGTTACTTTTAAAAAGCAAATATTTCAGTCTTCCTGCTCCTTCGCATACTCAAAGCCATGACATGCGAAGAGTTATCCCTGCCCCCCGCCCCGTGAATGACCAGAATGCCAAGTCAAGACAGGAAATTGATTTGTCTAATATTTTGTTTTGTTCAAGTACCAGGACTCCCCCACAAGGGCCTGTTGGAACTACTGTGCCGATTGACTGGGACTGCACTGCATTGTCTCCCAAATTAGGTGCCCTCGAAGCTCAGTTGGTAGAAGACGCTTGCTTTTAGAATGCCTTTTTCTGGCCACTGTACAAATTTGGGACAGGCTATGTTGGGAACAAGTGGCTGGTCCTTCTCTTGAGCCAGGAAACTGGTGAAGCTGTCTTTTCGTTTTGAAATTCCCTCTTTTAAGATACCCCCAGGGTGCCGAAAATCCAGCTCCAGTTGGATTTGCACATGTCTTGCTCACGTGTAGATTCATGCAACAGCTTCCCCCATTGTGGGAGAGGGGGGGGGTCTTGGTTGCTCTTCTAGCGCTTAATGGGAACCTCAGTGCCTGTTCAGCATCACCTCCTGTCCCTCTTCTGTTCTACTTTTCCATTTCCCTCGTGTCAAGTCAGCCAATTTTCTCTGGAGGAAAAATAGTCTGATTTTTGCTAAATTCACACAGAAGCATGCTTTGTTTGCTTCTGCTTTCTTTTCTTTCCCCTGCTTCTCTCTCATTTACTCTCTCTCTCACACACACACTCCTAATCAGTGCAGTTTCCATGTTTTATTCTGCCACTAATTTCACATGTTGCAGGGTTTGGAAACCTTTCATGCCTTGCTTTTTGCTCTTCTGGCAACTGTTTGATGAAGCAGGGATGGTAGAGAGGGTGATGAGAGATAGATGAGAGAAATTGTTAGGAGGGCCAACACTTTTCTTCCTCAGCTCCCACAAATAAAAAGAAAACTTTCACAAACTCGGGAGCCCTGAAACAGTCCAGGCAGAACAGAGTTGATGGTCTCTCCATGCTGCCTCCAGCGTCTGATCAAGTCGTTCTAAAATTACATTGGGTCTCAAGTTGTCATCTTGGCTGTTTTTAGTAACCAGGAGCAGCTGTTGGCCAAACCGCTTCTTCCAGGGTTAATTCTGTGCTAAGGTCATGCAGGCCTCATTCTGGAGCTTCCATTAGAAATGAGAACTTGCTTCAGAATTGAATACCCAGGTGTGAGTTTAGAACCTTTCCCCCCTTTTTTTCTTTCTTTTTTTAATGGCATTTATTTATAGTTTTCAAACATAAAAACAAACAAAAAAGAATATAATGCAAAAAGGAGGAAAAAAACCAATGGAACATTTCTGGTCTTCTCAAGCAAAATATGCATCTCATCATAGTAATATCTATATATATCTTTGATCATTAACTATTTCAATTCCACATAAATTAAACAGGGAATTTAGTTTGACTTGTAATATTAATCTAGAAATTTATACAAATCATGCCGTCTTTCATCAAAATCTTTGTAATGTCCATTTGGTTTCAGTAATGCTGAGATGTTGTCCATTTCTGCACAGTTCAACATCTTCATAATTAACTGGTCTTTGTCAGGAATCTTGTTTGTCTTCCATAGTTGTGCATACGACATTCTAGCTACAATTTTTGTACCATCACCAATATTTTGTTGTATATAAAAAAAGCTCTGGTTTTAACTCAATATAGTTTGTAAAATAAATTTTTGTACCATACACCAATTTTTTTAGCCTCTTACACGTCCACCACATATGAAGATCCCTGCCCTTTGTTATATTTCCAACAAACATCGGATATTTTATACATTTTAGCCAGCTTATCAGGCATTAAATACCACCTATAGAACATTTTAAAAGATTTTCTTAAATGTTGTTGACTTGGTAATTTTAATATTAATTTCCCATAATTTTTCCCATTCAGCCAACTGAATTTCTAACTTAAGATCCTGTGCCCAAATTATCATACATCCTTTTATTATCACATCTTCTACCTGTCAAATTAATAAACAACTATAAATTTTTAATAAACTTTTCATTAGGGGAAACATGATTTTATCCAAGTCAACTTCTTGATTTGAGAAGCTATATTGCTTTTTATCGTTCCTAAACCAAGATTTCATTTGCATTTCTAACCACCAATCTATTCCAAATCCTTGTCGTTGTAGTTTTTCTTTTGATTTTAGTTTTCCTCATAGAGGTTTTCCTGCCTGTGTTATAGAGGGGTTTTGTATGTGCCAGTTGTGGGGAGACCCAGAGTGGCTTTGCTGTATAGATAAAGAGTTCTTCAATGAGCCCCAAACCCACAACACAGGGCGTCCCTTAAACAATGATTTCTTTTTTTTTTAAATATCCATCCATCCCACCAGTTGACTCCTGAGTGGCTCATTTGTTTTCCCCAATGGCATTTTTTAAAAAAAACTCCTTTGAAGAGGCCTGTGTGGGAGCTCAGTCTGGGAGGCCTTGTGGCCATGTGGAAGCCTGTCCCCAAAGTCAAGGTGGAAGTCTTGCAATATGACCACTTTAATATGTCACATGATTACAACTGAGTGCATGGTTCTTCTCACTCCCTGTGGGATTGTGGGTGATGGTCTCCCATACTCGCTGTCAGGCCTTGGTGTTTGGCAGAAATCAGTGCTTTTTCAGAACTTTGTAAGGTGCCCAAAATTGGCACGAGTGTATCCCCCCCCCCCACTCCAAAGCACGTGCGGGCAGTCCTTGGCTTTTCCATACTAGCATCATCCTTGGGAGGCATTGCTTCCTTCTAGGTCAGGCTGGCAGCAAATGGAGGCCCTTTCCTCAGCTGCCTTATTGCCAGTTACATTAAATACAGTATTTGACAAGAGTGTATCAATACGTTGTTTTATTTTTCTTTATTTTCTTTATTTTCTTTGTTATTTTGCATTATGCTACAGTGTTGTAATCATTTTTATATGAATTATTTTTGAGCTGTACAACTAATCTTGTGAGTTTCCATTATTTCTTATGGGGAAATTTGCTTTGATAGACAAGTGCTTTAGATTATGAGCATGTTTCTGGAATAAATTATGCTCGCAAACCAAGGTTTTACTGTATTTTGTTTTCTGAAGGGAGGAGGGTGAAATGAGCTCTCTCGAGCTGCATCTGCCATGTGGACGCTGGAAAAGGTCCCGTGGCAAACTGGACCTCAACCACATCTTTCATTACCCTAGGTAGCCATTGAGCTAACCTGATAATGTATATTTGAAATCGCAGTTGCAGTAAGTGGGTGTCAATGTGATCTGTTTCCTCTTCTGCCCGTGTTTCCCCAATAAATACAGAACCCCAAGGGTGGGTCCACATCAGAGGGTCTTGCCTTCATCCCAATTTGTGTACCTTGATAAAACCGGCAAATTTGGCTAGTCTTTACTCACTCAGTGCAATGGATTCCCTGCTGATGAAGGAGCGAGTTCCTTTTCCCAGGTGTTTGCGTGTGTGTGCTCTCGGGCATGCTCGGATGAAAAATTGCCCTTGTGCATTTTTAGAAGTGCAGTCTCTCAGTCAAGGCATTTCCTTCCATTAGCCAAACTGGAAAGAACCAGGTGGAGGGAGAGGGCCTTCTCTTTGGGAGAACCTCTCTCTTGCCCTTGATCACTCTCTCTGTGTGTGTGCATGTGTGCGTGCACGCACGCACTCATGTGTCTGTTTCCAGCAATGCCAAATTGAGGTGTGTTGTAAGGATCTGCATTTGACTCACTTAGTGGGTACCAGTTGTGCAAAGAAAGGTGGGATAGAAATATTTTAAATAAATTAAATGTTCTTCTTTTTCAACTTTTTTTCAAATGGAATAGCAAAACAGCTACTAAATAAATATGCAAGTATTCAGCCCTATACAAAATTTGCATCCAATAAAGAGCAAGTGATGGCTCAAATGATGACTGTATTTTTCACTCTAAAAGACGTACCTGACCGTAAGATGTGCCTAGTTTTTAGAGGAGGAAAACAAGAAAAAATGTTTAGCCTAAGGTTTCCTAGTAGGGGATTCCTGGCTGCAAAAGGGGAGGGCAGAGGCTCCGTGGAGACCTCCTTGCAAATGAGGTGATTTTTGACCGGGGAATCCAAGCTGCAAAAGGGGAGGCTTGCAAACGAGGTGATTGGAATTGTGGAATCCTGGCTGCAGCAGGGGACGGGAGAGGCTCCGTGCAGGTATCACAGATTTTCATTTAGAAATACAAGGTTCTCTAGCCTTTCAAAAAAAAAGGCCAAGAAAAAGTGTAGTCAAGTATAGGCCTTCTTTCTCAGTTCGTGTTCTCAAGGGATACGTTTTGTATGGAATTCACATTCTGAAACTTCTTCCTTCTCTTTGTTTGCCTGGAAGCACCGCCATAACATTGATAAATACATGAGTAGTAGTCACCCGTGGATAGGCAGCACCAGGAGCATTTAGCTCAGTGGTTTAGGTCTTTGGCTGGAGAACCAGAGGTCAGGAATTGGAGGGCAGGACTCCGCAGTCCGCTGTATTTCTTCCAGCTCTGTCGTCCAGCTCATTTTTATTACTTGTGGCAGTTCTGTTAGTGATTGTATTTGGGGACGAGTGTCTTCTCTGTAACATCATGATGCTATTTGGATGGTGTGTGTTTTTCTTAATTTATGCACAATATGCTACCTCTAGAGAAATAGATATCTGATATGCAACCACAGATGAACCTCGAGAGGTGAGAGGTGGCTCTCTGAGGCTCCTATGTTGGGGCTGAGAACTGATGTGCATGGATGTGTTCGCTGGAGAAAGGCATTATAAAGCCCTTTCACTGGGCCTGCATGGCTGTGCGTATTCTGTGGACGTGGGGATTTAACTGCTGGACCTTAAAGTGCACAATTACACCATAAAAGATAGAAAAGAATTCTTCCATTGAGTTTCCTGAAAAGACATGTTTCCTGCAAACAAATGGCCTCGTGTAATGCAGTGGATTCTCCTCCAAATGATGAGGAAATTCCAAGGTTAAAAAATAACAGATGGCTGGAGGAACTTGCTTAAGATGAAAGACCTAGTGTGCAACGAAAGATGAAATATTGGATGGGTTCCCCGGTTGCGACTCTTTCGTTTCTGCTCTTTCCTAGAACAGAGAGGTTGGGAGAGGCCTAGAAGGACATTTCAAGTCAAACCCCTCTACAAGCACCTTCTCCAGAGATACCCAGGACAGCCCATAATGAACAAACAAGACATACGCACTGCACCCACAACAAAGGATAGCACATATAAAGGATAAAATACAGTAAAGAACCCAGGCAGTTCTACCTTGCAAACATTACCATGCAATGGATGCTTACCACCTAAGTGGTGGGATAGCAGTTTCCTGCATGAGGTGGATTATCCAGAATCATTTCAGCCTGGCTTCAAGCCTGGTTATGGGGGTGGACACGGAATCTTTGGTCATCTTTGCGGATGACCGGGGCCAGGAATTAGACTGGGAGAGGTGTCCCTGCTGGTACTGCTGGACCTCTTAGCAGCTTTCGGTTCCATTGACCATGGTATCATTTTGCATGATCTTTCTGCAATGAGACTTGGAGGCACTGACTCACCATTTCCAGTGACGAACTCAGAAAATGGTGCTGGCAGGGATACCTGCTCAGTGTCCTGGCCAGCATCCCTCAGGGTTCTGTCCTGTCCTTGATGTTATTTAATGTTAGCAATTATGCAACCACTAGGAAGGCTTCTCTGGAATTTTAGAGTTTGGTGCCACAAAAATGTGGATTATACTCAACTCCCTCCTTTGGGAATGCCCTGATGCAAATGGTGAGCCATCGCTGTGTGAGACAGAATGCCGGACTGGATGGGCTGGGGCCGCTTCCAGCAGCAAGGCTGATCTTATGTTTCCTTTGAATTCCAAGAAAGATGTTTCTATTAGCAAGTAGAGTCTGTCACCAGTAATGGAGTAGATGAAGGCAAACAGATATCTTATTCATGTGGGAACGAATCACATAGCTGAGAGCAACTTTGAAGAGGTCAGGTTAGATTTTGAAACTGTGGGAAGGAAACTTAACGTCTTTGGGGCCCAGATAGTTTTCTCATCCATCCTACCAGCACTTGGGAGAAGATTAGAAAGGGAAAGGGAAATATTCCGGTTGGATGACTGAGGGGGTGTCCATGTGAGGGATTTGGTTTTGGGGAACATCTTTTGGAAGGCGGGCTCCTAGCAAGAGATGGCTTTTCCTCTTAACAAACTCTGGGACGGATGTGTTGGGTCCAGAGGAGGGCAACTAGGATGATTGAGGGTCTGGAAGAGATGTCTTATGAGGAACGGCTTAGGGAACTAGGAATGTTTAGCCTTTCAAAAAGAAGGCTGAGGGGGATTATGATAGCTAGGTTTAAATATTCAAAAGGATGTCATATTGAAGAGGGAACAGGCTTGTTTTCCCTGTCTTCAGAGACTAGGGCGCGGGGTAATGGTTTCAAACTACAGGAAAAGAGATTCCATTTGAACATTAGGAAGAACTTCCTGACGGTTAGAGCTTTTCGGCAATGGAATCTGCTGCCCCAAAGGAGGGTGGTGGAGTCTCCTTCTGTGGAGGTTTTTAAGCAGAGGCTGGATGCCCGTCTGTCGGGAGTCCTGTGATTGGGGGGGGGTTCCTGCATGGCAGGGGGTTGGCCTGGATGGCCCTTGAGGTCTCTTCCAACTCTGTGATTCTATGAGATCATGAAGAACTTCATTAGGAGGGCTTTAAATTGAACTGGAAGCGGGAGGGAAGAACGAGCACTAATGGCAGTGTTCATGAAAATATACAAAAAATATGCAGGCCACAAGTCACACAGTCTCTAGTGTCTATACTGTACTTGAATGCCAGGAGTTTAGGAAACAAGCCAGAAGAACTGGAAACCAGGTAGAGCCTTCCAGGGAGTCCTTTAGAGGAGAGGCAGGATCCGTTCTCACTCACGGGGCATGCAAGATCGGGCTCAAGGGACAGGAAGACCAGTTTCGGCTGAATGTCAGGAAAAATTTCCTAACTGTTAGAGCAGTACTGCCGTGGAACCCGTGGTCTCAAGGGGGAGGTGTGGCGTGTTCCAGTGCTGTGGAGGCATGCAAGAGGAATACATCCAGGCAACAAACCAATTGGCAGATCATAGAATCATAGAGTTGGAAGAGACCTCAAGGGCCATCTAGTCCAACCGCCTGCCATGCAGGAACCCCCATCACAATATTTCCAACAGGTGGCCATCCAGCCTCTGCTTAAAAACCTCCAAAGAAGGAGACTCAACCAGATTTCCTATGATTTGTATTCCTACCTCAAGGCAAGGGGGTTCGACTCAGTGGCAGAGACCCCCTTCCCAATTCATGATTCTCTATTTGTAAATGTGTTTATATTTTTTATCAGTTTGATATGATGGTTTTAATGATTATTTGTTTGATTTTAATAGCTATGCTGTTTTTAATTCTTTTTCTTGTAATGATTTGTGAGTTGCCTTAAGTCCCGCTTTGGGGAGGAAGGTAGCATAAGAATGCAATAAAATAAACCCCAAAGCCACGTAAAACAAATAGATGTGGTGTTTTCAGATTTTTTTTCCTTCACCGCAGCTGCCAAAATTCTGCAGAATTTTTCTCAGCCAGAATTTTGGAAGTTTGAGACAAAAATCACAAGATCTGAAGAGGAGTTTCAGGATTAAACTTTTACAACCAGTTTATAGCGATTTGTCATGGGAAAGCCCCATTGAAGAAGATGGCAGTGGTCATCCAGATCTTGTTAGTTGTGGAACCCCTGCCTCCCCCGTAACAGTAAGGGCCCAAAAATGTAGGCCCACCAATGAAAACCAGTCTGGGCTCCTTGGCCACCTGGTATGGAACACCCGCTCTTAGATGCAGGTCCCTTGCTGCAAAACTGGAAGCTTGTTCCTCTGCTGTGTGAAACCTTCTACCAGTGTCGAACTTTTGCCAACTTTTCCCCAGAGTAGCTTTTCTGGCTGAGCAACAGTATTGTCTGGCTAATTTGAAGTTCCTGCTTCTGTTGATTTTGTGTACAGTACGTCCCTTCAAGAGCTGCCTAGATGCTCTAAGCACACCCAATCTCGCCTGATTTTGGAAGCTAAGCAGGGTCAGCCCTGGTTAGAACTTGGATGGGCGACCACCAGGGAATACCAGATGCTGTAGGCGCCTGGAGTAGGAACTGGCAAGCCACTCCAGTATTCCTGCCAAGAAAACTCCATGGACATGGAGTCACGAAGAGTCGGTCACAACTGTAACGACACAACACAAACACACACACGTCCCTTCAAACGTGTCTTAATTTTAGACGCATTCTCCTCCTCCTCTGAAGCCAGCTGGTTTTCTGAATCCTCTTTTCTCTCCACTCTTCTTGCTTTGTGTATTTGCAGGATCTATAAAACCTTCCTACCAAGTGGGATGTGCTCAGCGTTCCAAGTGGGCCGAGCAATCTGCAAAGGGTGCTGGGCGATGCATCTCACCCATTGGCCTGAGACATAGGGAAATATCTTTGTTTCTCTGGCAGTGACCGAGAACAGAGAGAGCTCAGATTCCAGGTTTCTTCAGTTACCTAAGCCTTGCCTGTACCCCTGAGTCTTGTTAGGACATAAATTGGAAAATTGAACATTTTTATACCCTCATAATGTGATGATTTCAGCTAGATGTCAGTAGATACACGACTCTTTCTGGGTTGTGTTTTTGAGTCTTTGTACAATAATACTTTAAAGCAGCTTTCTTCCAGATGCTGTGGAACTCAGCTCCCATTTCTCCCAAATAACATTGACCATCTTGGCTGGAATTAATGAGAGCAACATTTTAAATTCTTTTTAGGCAGCAACACCATGGGAAAGGCTAGATCAGTGTTGGGGAACCTATAGTACGGGCGCCAAAGGTGGCACTCGAAGGAGCCCTTTCTGTAGGCACCCGATATCACCCCATCACAGCCACCTGTATTCAGGTTTAAATTGCTGTATTGGCACTTTGCCAAAAAAGTGGGTTTTGAATTGCAGTTGGGGCACTCGGTCTCTAAAAGGTTCACCATCATGGGGCTAGAGTGGTGCCGTGGCGTCATTTCCAGTATTACTTGATGACATCTGTTATACACTCGCGGGAGAATTGTTTTTTGAAGATTTCTTACAAGGGAAAGCCAACATATTAAATAAAGCAAGACTTATGTGACTTATTTGGATCTTTTCAGGAAAGAAAAAATCTCAGGAGGCAAAAAACAAAGGAAAGAAAACAATAGAAAAGAAGCCCAATGATTCTTTGGATTTAGCTCCTGCTGACATGAGGGAGTCCAGAGAAGGTAAGTGTGTGCGAAGGAGTCGATGTGGGGTAGGCCCTTTCCATCACTGTTTTCATGAGCACACCAGGCTTGTGTGTGCTGAGGGACCCCCGCCAGCCAACCAGCCTTCTTGGTGGAACCTGATGATATGTAAGCGTCACCATCCTTATTGGAGTAGAGCATGAGCATAAGTCACAGAAAGTGCAGGAAACGTAGAGCTGAAGGACTAAAGAGATTTTCTCTCTCTCTCTCTCTCTCTCTCTCTCTCTCACACACACACACACACACACACACACACACACACACACACACAGAGAGAGAGAGAGAGAGAGAGAGAGAGAGAGAGAGAGAGAGAGAGAGAGAGAGAGAGAACAAGAACATAAGAAAAGCCATGCTGGGTCAGGCCAAAGGCCCATCTAGTCCAGCTTCCTGTATCTCACAGTGGCCCCGCCAGTTGCCTCTGGGAGGGCACGAGACTAGATCTCTGTCTCCTGATACCACTCCCCTGCCTCTGGCCCTTGGAGTACCCTGGTTTTAAGCCTGGAGATGACACATCTCCATCATGGTTTGTAACCTGTGATGGACTTTTCCTCCAGGAATCTGTCCAATCCCCTTTTGAAGGCATCCAGGCCAGATGCCATCACCACATCCTGTGGCAGGGAGTTCCACAGACTAACAACACGCTGGGTAAAAAAATATATTTTCTTTTGTCCGTTCTTACTCTCCCGGCCCTCCATTTGAGTGGCTGTCCCCTAGTTCTGGCATTTTGTGGGAGGGAGAAGAGCGTCCCTGTATCTACTTTACTCATGCCCTACACCCACCCACCCACACAAATGCCTTATGTATTCCACATTCCTCCCCGTAAGATCAACATAGCTTTTCTCCTGTCTTTAAGACCCTGTGAAATATGTATATCAGACCAGGCTAAGTATGCAGGAACTGGAAGCTGGTTCTTTTAAGTTCCATTCCAATTGCTTCATCACACTGGGATGCCTGGTTTTATGGCTGGTTTTTATATTTTAATGTTTTAGAATTAAGCGTGAATGGCACAAGGGGACAATCCAGTCATTAAATAAATAAATGAATAAATAAAAATACTCTTGCCTCGGGCCAGAGACCATTTTTACAGAATGTACAATGATACAAGTTCATTTCTGAAATGGCAAAAAGGCAACATTACTTTCCAAATAGCAGCTGTGCAACTATGGTTGGAATGTCTCTCTACATCTTTTTATGTTTTCTACTTTTTTTAGGCCATAAACAGAAGGACGAAATGCCCTCTGTTTCAGCAGTGCTGTCACTGGAACAGACAGCTGTGATTCAGGAGATGGTGAATCAAGACATGTTTCCGGATTTGGTGATCTCCACTTCTGACGTTGAGCCGAATACAACGCCTGAGGACAATTCGGGGCTAAGAACAGGTGCATCGGACTGTTTGGAGGAGCAGGAGGAGGAGGAGGAGGAGGGGTCTGAAGGAGGAGAGGATCAGGAAGCAGATATCAGGAAAGAAGAGGAGGAGGAGCTTGAGGAGGAGGAGGAGGAGGAGGTGGAAGAAGGCGTTGCCTTGCCGAAAGAAATTCCAGATGTGAAACCCGTTGCCACGTGTGAGGACAGGCTGGGCTCTGTGGAGGAGCAGAGCAGCGTCTCGGAGGATTCTCCCGAAAGCTCCCCCAAGAAGAAGCCTTCGGTGAGATTCCCCAAAGCGAGAGGCACATCCAACGGAAGCATCCAGGGAGCCTTTATGTTCCCCTGCCAGCACTGCGAGAGGAAATTTACCACCAAGCAGGGCCTCGAACGCCACATGCACATTCACCTTTCGGCGGTCAGCCACGCCTTCAAGTGCCGCTACTGCGGCAAGGCCTTCGGCACGCAGATCAACCGCAGGAGGCACGAGCGTCGCCACGAGGCTGGGCCCAAAAGGAGGCCCTTCCTCCTGCTTCCCTCGGCCCAGCCACCCGGAGGAGGTGGGCCCAAGAACCAGAGCCCTGCCAGAGAGGGGGCTCCAGAGGAAGCCAGCGCCAGGCCAGTCAGCGCCGCCGCCCCCGCCACCGCTGTGGATCCGGAGAAGAAGGTTCTTCGAGAAACACGGAACCCTCCTCCTGCCGAGGAGAGCAAGGAGCCCAAGGAAACACACCCGTGCAAATACTGCAGGAAGGTTTTTGGAACCCATACCAACATGCGGAGGCATCAGCGCAGGGTCCATGAGCGCCACCTCATCCCACGGGGGGTCAAGAGGAAGCCCGAGGAGCCCCACCTCCCGACAGAGCAAACCCTGCCAGCCCCAAATGCCTACGTAGCCAGCACGGACCTTGAGGAAGAGGGCGAGACCGACGACGTGTACATCATGGATGTTTCGAGCAACATATCTGAGAACCTCAATTATTACATCGATGGCAAAATCCAGTCTAACAGCACCACAAGCAATTGCGACGTCATTGAGGTGGAATCCAGCTCCACAGAACTCTATGGGATCAACTGTTTGGTTAGTCCTGTCACCCCTAACGTAAAGGCAACCCCAGTGCATTTGGCTGAAGCATCGAAGGAGTTGCCAGGTGGTGGGAATGCAGAGCCCAAAAAGAGAAGGACGGCAAGTCCTCCCCTCTTGCCTAAAATAAAAACCGAAATCGATCCGGAGCCAGTAACATCCCTGTGCTCCCTGACGATCCCCCTGGCGATTTCAACCACCGACAGCTTGCCTTTCCCCAAAGAGAAAAATATTTATTTGTCCTCCAAGCTGAAGCAGCTTCTCCAGACACAGGACGGGAGCAAGGGGACACCATCTCCCCCGCCGCCCTCCAGCGATATGCCCAAACTGGGGCACCCTGCTGCTTCGTCGCCTCTTCTGCCCACCTCCTCCAGCAGATTCAAACGGAGGACGAGTTCCCCTCCCAGCTCGCCCCAGCACAGTCCAGCCCTTCGGGACTTTGGCCGAGCAGGTGAAGGGAAGGTGCCGTGGAACGAGGCTGTTCTCGTGTCAAAAATTCCCAAGCTGGAGAGTCACAGCAGCTCTCCTGCCTGGAGCTTGTCGGGGAGAGAGGAAAAGGAAACCGCCGGCCCTCTTTGCTTGGAAGAGTATAAAGCCCCCAAGGATTGGGTGCCCAGCCCTCCCTTTGGCAACGTGTGCAACCAGCAGCCGTTGGATCTCTCCAGTAGCATGAAGCAACGGGCAGGCGTCAAGAACAGGGCCCAGGGCCCCTGGGAATCCGTGCTGGATCTCAGCCTCCATAAAAAGCTATGCGGTGACGGGGAGGCCAAGGAAGGCGGTCCCTTGCCTGCCTCGGCTGGCGGGAGTGTCAAGAAAAAGCCGACCACCTCCATGTTGCAGAAAGTGCTGTTGAACGAGTACAACGGGACAGGTTCGGCTTCAGAAAACGCTGCCTCCGAAGCAGGCCCTCCTGGCTTCAGCCCGGGCAAAATGGCAGGCGTGCATTTAGAACCTGAGGCCGATGATGCTGGTCTCCCTCCTCCGCCCGTGGCGGAGTCAGGCTTTGCAGATGGCTCAGCTGAGAAACTGCCACCTCCGGCGTCTGCTCTGCCTCCCTGTCAGGTGCCACCTCTCCTGACGCCAACAAATTCCCCTTCTCCGTCCCCCTGCCTGCCTAGATTAAAGGTTCCCACCCCTCCCCCTCCTCTCCTTCCTACGGGACCGTTGACACTCCCCGAGGAGCCCATCAGCACCACTCCAAGTTCATGCCCCTCTCCACTCTCCAACACCTCGGCTCCGTCTCCTCTGCCGGTCCTCTCTCCTACCGCCTCAGCTTCTCCTGTTTTTTCCACTGAACATCCCAGCTGTGCTTCACCTGGGCCTCCGAACCTTTCGTCATCATCCTCTTCCTTTTCTCCTTCTTCTTCCTCTCCTTCCTCCTCTCCTTCCTCTCCTTCTCCTCCTCCTCTCTCGGTCATTTCTTCAGTCCTTTCCCTTGGTGACCAACTAGAAAGTTCAGTCCCCATCATGTCTTTCAAACAAGAAGAGACGGACCACAGGCATCCGAAAGCACAGGAAGACCCACACGTTCCCAATGAAACAGAGCTAATTCAGGAGTCATTTAACAAGAAGTTTGTGTGCAATGTCTGTGAATCCCCCTTTCTCTCCATCAAAGATCTAACCAAACATTTAACTGCACATGCTGAGGAGTGGCCCTTCAAATGTGAATTCTGTGTCCAGCTTTTCCGACAGAAAACCGACTTGTCAGAGCATCGTTTTTTGCTCCATGGGGTTGGAACCATCTTTGTGTGCTCCCTCTGCAAGAAAGAATTTGCTTTTCTGTGCAATTTGCAGCAGCACCAGCGGGATCTCCACCCTGACCAAGAGTGCACCCACCACGAGTTTGAGAGCGGGACTCTGCGGCCCCAGAACTTCACCGACCCAACTAAAGCACGCCCCGAACACATGCAAGGCCTCCCTGAAGGTTCCTTGGAAGTGTCAAAAGAGGAAGAGGAGGATGAGCTGAATGACTCCTCTGAAGAGTTGTATACAACAATCAAAATAATGGCCTCAGGGGTCAAGTCAAAAAACCCAGATGTCCGAATGGGCCTCAATCAGCACTATCCCAGTTTTAAGCCCCCTCCGTTCCAGTATCACCACCGTAATCCCAATGGGATTGGGATCACAGCCACAAATTTCACCACCCACAATATTCCGCAGACCTTCACCACGGCCATCCGCTGCACCAAGTGCGGGAAGAGCGTCGACAACATGCCTGAACTGCACAAGCACATCCTGGCTTGTGCTTCTGCGAGTGACAAAAAGCGATACACGCCCAAGAAGAACCCCGTACCCCTGAAGCAGACCATCCGGCCGAAAAACGGGGTCGTTCTCCCCGCCGCTGCGAGTGGTGCATTCAGGCGCACAGGCCAGCCCAAAAGGCTCAGCTTCAGTGTTGAGCCTGGCCGGATGTCCTCCAACAAACTCAAAATCAGCGCCCTGAAGAAAAAAAAACAGCTTGTCCAGAAAGCCATTTTGCAAAAGAAAAAATCGCAGCAGAAAGCTGAGTTGCGGAACAGCTCAGCGGAGCCCAGCTCCCATATCTGTCCTTATTGCAACCGGGAGTTCACGTACATTGGGAGCTTGAACAAGCATGCTTCCTACAGCTGCCCCAAAAAACCCATCTCCCCTTCTTCCAAAAAGAAAACGAAAAAGAAGAGTGGGACGCCATCATCCAGCAATGAGAAAAAGAGCAACCAGCGCCGGCGGACGGCAGATGCCGAGATCAAAATGCAAAGCACGCAGGCTCAGTTGGGCAAGACCCGAGCTCGGAGCTCAGGGCCGACACCAGTCCCATCGCCCTCCACGTCCTTCAAGGTGAAGCCAAGCCTCAAATTCGTGCCATCTGCTAAATCCAAAAAGCCCAGCCCTCCCCCCTCGGCCACGAGGAATGCCAGTCCCGTGAGGGTGACCAAAACGGTTCCAGCAGATGGCAAAAAACCCAAAGGATTGGCCAAGAGCGGCTCCTCTGAACTCTCGGGCAAAGCCTCCTGCAAATTGCATGTCAGGATACAAAAGGCCAAGGGGGCCTCAGCCTCCAAGCCGGCGGGGGTGAGCAAAAAGGCCGACCGGTTTAACGTGAAGACACCACGAGAGAGGGTTGGCGGCCCCGTCACCCGGAGCTTGCAGCAGGCAACCAGCACCGACCCTGCAGAGAAGAGGGACGAAACCAGCCCGAGACCAGAAGCAAAAGATTTCAGGTAGCCTTTCCTTCCGGGTGGAGGTTGCAGACTCCCAAAACTTTGGTTTACAAGTACCTTGGTTTTCGTGTGTTTTTCAAGACGAGCAAAAATTTACAATCAATTTTGCCTTGATCAATCAGCAAGGTCTTACAGTACGAGCACTGGAGCGGGTCACATCATCACAAGTGAGCCAGTGGTGACTCTCTCTCTCTCTCTCTCTCTCTCTCTCTCTCTCTCTCTCTCTCACACACACACACACACACACACACACACACACACACAATTTTAAAAGCAAATAATTTTCTTTGTGTCTCTCTCTCTTGCAATAGCCAGGAATGTTTGCAAAGGAGAGTGCAAGTTTTGTTTTGTTTTTCTTTGTGTTTATATTTTTATTCAATTTATTTTTAACATCCTTTCTTATTTTTCAAACCATTTCTAGTCATGAGGCAGCTGGTCAATTGCATTTTATTGTTGTCACATTAAAAACACAGAATAAAATCGAGTACTTAATGCCAAGCAGAGCAGATTCCGTAGCCAGGTACCTTAACTATGGTGTGGATGTGGACTTCTAGCCAACTTCTTTTGTGAGTTTTACCGTTTTGTGTGTGTGTGGTGTAGTTTGTGGAGCCCCAGAATGAATCATCTTGAGTTTCCTTTATGGCTTATGGGGAAATTTGCTTTGACATAGGAGTGCTTTGCTTTACAGGCATGTTTTCGGAACGGATTGTGCTCATAAACCAAGCTATTAGTGTATAGTGCATTTTTCTGTGACTTCCTGTAACCTTGTTGCCCCTTATAAGAACACGTTTCATTTTTATTACTGCTCTGTTCAGTAAGGTGCAAATGCAGCATGGTAGCACATCCTATTTGAAGTTTAACGATGATTCCTTAAACAAGTAAGCTCCAGAAATAAAGCCACAGCAGAGAAATGGAGTTCTTGTTAAAAGGTCTTAGTGATTTCCAAAAGGGAAGAAGTGCTCTTAAACTAGCAGCTTTGCAGAGGAAAGTTGGCCTAAGAATTCCAGGAAACGGCCTTACTTGTTCCTTTGCAAGTGAGAGAAGGAGGTGGAGCTTTTCGAGACAATGTTGAGGACTGCCCTGCATAAGCAGTCCTTACCTACTTGGAGTGAAAGTGGGAACAAATGGCACGAACCAATGGGACAAGTATGGCTATGTCCCAAGCAGAATGGACACCCTGAGGAACTCACACCAAGTTGCAACTTCATCCAAAGCCAGGCAAAATTGTGTTGTGATAAGACATTCTTCATCTTTGTGCAACAAGCGGGGACATTCACGTATCCAAGAATCACATTTTGCTGCGGAATTACTGTATACGCAGAGCTAGATTTGGGCATATTGTGGCCCTACAATAACGCTGTTCCCTGAATCTATGGTACTCTGGATTTTTCAGGTATTTGCTTTTTCATTTTGTTTAAAATAGAAGCGTTACCTAGTCAAAACAATGTTCCTACAAATGTTTTGCTTTTTGCTGTTGGAATACTGTTTTCATCCCAGCCAACACAGTATGTTGGAACAGAAGTACAGTGGAACCTTGACTTACGTCATTAATCCGTTCCAGTGGTCTAGACTTAAGTCAAACATGACTTAAGTCAAACGAACATTTCCCATAGAAAGTAATGGGAATGTGGATTAATCCGTTCCAGATTATGAAAAAGACCCCCGAAAACAGCAATTTAACACAAATTTGACTGGGATAGGAGATTCCTTCTGGAGATGTAAATGAAATGTCTCTTCAAAGAGAGGAGGAGGCAGTGAAATTATAGTTCACAAGTTATACGCCTCCACTTTTTAATGTTCATAGCAACAATGTCTAACATTTAAGTTTTACTGATTTTTAACCTGACGTTCCAAGTTCTGAACAACTCTATGCTTACCATTAGAGTCCCACAACTTTACAGCTCCCCAACTAAAATGCTTCCATTGTGGACCAGACTTCTGCAGCCAGATTTTTTACAAGACTGAGCTGACTGTCTAATCAGCGAGGTCAGCCCCGAGCTCCCGGCCCTTCTTCTCCTCTGGCAGCAGCGGCGGCTTCGGTGAGGCCGAGGACCAGCTCCAGGTGCTCTGAGCTGGCCTCGCCGAAGCCGTCGCTGCCGGAGGAGGGGAGGAGGGGAAGAAGGCAGGAGCAGTTTGGAGGCGGCAGCCGCGATGCTGGGTTGTGGCTGCCGCCCAATTCCGGTGCCTTGCGCCGGGACTCCGAGATGTAAGTCAAAGCCTGCAACTCAAGTCAAACAGGCCCCTTCTTGCTGCAAGTCAAATATGATGCAAGTCAAGCAGTTTGTAAATCAAGGTTCCACTGTATCTCATTTCTTGTAAATTTGTGTTTACAAGAAATGTATCTAGCTAACTCTCAATACAAGCAGTTTTCCTTGGATCAGAAAGTACCTACAGCCCAACTCACTAACAGCCCCCCCCCCCCGCTGCCGCCCCAAATGGATGAGAAACATTTCTTTGTTTCAGAACATTTGAAAACACTGATGAAAATCAGCGTGCACAAGAACTGCCATCTATAAATCGACCAAATGTACATCATGGCAAGATAAGAACCCTGAAAACAACAGAGCATGACACGTGGCACATCTTGCCCTGTTGCTGACTCCTTGCTGAAACAACTGGGGGAGAGGCTTCCCAAGTTAAGATGCTGCAGTGACGACCCATTGGCTCTCCCTTCCTCACAGATGGCAGATCCAACTATTGGTGGCGACGACTGCCAAACTCTCAGGAACTTTAAAGGGAGGACGGGGTGGATTCCAAGAGGATGAACGAGCCTCATCATCATCATCACCATGTGGATGGTGATGATGTGGTTATGCCTTCAAGTTAGTTCTGTCTTGTGGCGACCCTTTCCGGGGCTTTCCAGATGGGGAATACTTGGAAGTGGCTGACCATTCCCATCTTCTAGGGTGCCCTGGGACTGTGCCTTCTTGCCCAAGGCCACCCAAGCTGGGTGTGGTGAGATACACAGTGGGGAATCAGATTTGGATCTTCCAGCCTGACTCACCGAGCTCTCCTTGCCAGACTCCTAATGGCAGGATTCCACACAATGAACCCGTGGTGTCCCTTCTCACTAATTGTAGCTATCTAGTTGATTGAGCCTAGATGCCCTAAGCACATCCGATCTCACCTGATTTCCGAAGCTAAGCAGGGTCGGCCCTGGTTGGTACTTGGATGGGAGACCACCAGGGAATACCAGATGCTGCAGGCGCCTGGAGTAGGAACTGGCAAGCCACTCCAGTATTCCTGCCAAGAAAACTCCATGGACATGGAGTCACGAAGAGTCGGTCACAACTGTAACGACAAAACACACACAGTTGAAGGACTTCTGAAGGCGCCATAGGCACATGTCTGGGACCCTCCATTTAAATCCTTTTCCCACTCAGCCAGATGTTTGCCCAAGGACAACCAGCGCCAACCCCACCCAAAGCTGCTGTGTCAACCAGCCAGTGCCCTTCTGCCACGGCTGGAATTTATATAACCGAGCAGTTAAGTGAAAAGGTTTTCTTCACGTCAGCGTCGTTGTCTTCTCAAAGTTATGGCTTTGCACATCCTGGGCTGACATGGGCTTTGCTAAATATATTTTGAAGTAGACTTTAGAATAAATAATGTGGTGTGTGCTTTCTCGGGATCAAACAAAGGAGTTAAAAGAGAATTAAAGATACATGGAGGCAGTAGAAGAGTAATTAGTCAGCCATTCAAATACTGAAGATGAAAGATTCGGATAATATTCATGCATACTTTATAATTCTTCTTCGATGCATCTGTGAATGCACACATAGGGTTAACCGTCACTCCTGCGATGGTATGCCGGCAGTTTCAAGCTCCTTGATTGTAGGACCGCCCCCTTCCACTGCGCATGCTCCTCTCTTCGCGCGCTTTTCCCAGGCAGTTCCTTTTTACCGCCGCTGCAAGAAAGTTATTGTCAAGCCCCACACACAGAGCACACACACAAACAGGGTTCAGTTCTTTGCCAAGATCTTTAGTGGAAAGCCAGGCAAGTTCAAGTCCTTTGCTAACAATCAAATGCCAGATAAATAACAGAATCCAACTCCCAGCAATTAACAGTCCAAGTCAAAACCAGAATATCTCACGGAAACCAGATGCCAAACCCAAGGGAACAGATTAAGCTGTTGTCCAGGAAGCCAGTCCGAAATCAGGAAACAGAACCAAGGTCACAGACAGGAACGTGGTTGCAAGTTCAAATGACACATTGCTCCCACAGAGAGTTCAAGGTGAGCTTACCAGCTTTATCTCAAAACAGGGAACACACCCTTACTTCTGGAAAGGCTCCTGCTAGTACTCAGGGCTTCCTGACCTGATTCCCCGTGTAGCATCAAAGACCCTTTCCCTAGCTCTCCTGGTAGCACGTCTTTGCAGAATCCTGCTCATAACCCTTCTAGGGGGAGAAGATATGTTTTCAGCTGAGTCATCAGACCCAGCTGCCTGCTGACTTGAGCTGCAAGGCTCCTCCAGCAGCTCTTCACAATTTAACCCCTCAGAGTCAGGTTCTGTGACAGGCAGGGTCCTGTCAGTTATATTTTTTCTCTTATTTCGCTTACCCCCTTCCCTGCCTCGTTCCCCCTTGTTTTTCCTTAATGTTATGGCATCTGGACCGCTTTTTAAGCGTTGTTCCACTTGTCCTAATAAACTTCCAACTTCGGACGGCCACGACCGTTGCTTTTATTGCTTGGGCGAGCAACACCAGCCCTTGCACTGTGCCGCCTGCAAAAAACTTTCTAAAGCAGCACTTAAGCAACGGCTTGACCATCTAGTCTCCTTTCTCTGGAAGAAGTCACTAATGCCTATGGAACAACAGGCCTCTTCGGCGGCTCAGCCTTCCACCTCCAAGCCGCCGAAGGCCAAGGCTTCCCAGAAAACGAAGCCCACGGAGAAGAAAGCTAAAACCGCTTCTCTCCCCACCAACGAGACTCGTTCCTTGTCTACCTCCATCCCGTCGGTGTCCCTAACCAGGCACACCCAGACCTTACCTCCCACGCCACGGCTGCACGAAAGGGAGCACTTATCCACCCACCACCTTCTGGCCTCCTCCCCTGACTCAAGCCGTTCCTCTGCTAGCTGGGAGACTACGGGTCGCACTCTTGCTACACCTGCTCTGATGGCTGCTTCTGCTGGATCGTTTCCTTCAGTGCAGAGGTCTCCTACCTCCCCGAGTCAGCAACACCGTGACTCCCAGGCTTTACCATCTGCACAGGAGACTTCTGCCTGGCCACGCCATCATGAGCATAGATCCCGCTTCCTCCCTCCCAAGAGAGTTAGCCTGCGGGATTCGAATGGGGTGGAACGTCACCCAGGGTGTGATCGTTCACCCTCGCCGTCACCCTTGCACCGTGGACGCTGCGGCAACCGGGAGGACGATGGCTCCATCCTCGCCCGAGGCACCAAGCCCTTACTGATGTTGAGGGCTCCCCCACCTCCAGACAGCATGGTGCAACAACACAGGAGGTGGCGAGATCAACCTGACAGAGCGCCGGGCTACTCTAGCCGGCGGAGCGATCCACCTCCCACTGCGATCACCGCCGGCTCCCTTCAGACATAGAGTGTTCACCCTCCTCCGACCGCTCGCGACGCTCTCGCCGCCACGCTACCATGGATGTGGAGCACTCGCCCTCCGGAAATGCTCGCCTGCGAGAGACCCACCGTGCATCGGCTGATGTGACCCGCCCTCGCTCTCGAGGCAACCGTCGTCGGGGCGCGTCTTCTCGCGCCGCCGCTGCCACTCATTCTCCGTCACCGATGGATTCCCGCCGCCAGGTCCATTCACCTTCTTGGCAGTGGGGATGTCATGACGTCACCCCGTCACCACCGCCCAGACGTCAAAACAAGCGAGCTGCTTCCAGCTCTTCCCGGGCATCGACCCGCTCTTCTTCACCAGCCCACCATCACCGACAACACAAGGACACCAGCCACCGCTCTTCCATTCCTCGACGGAATGGCACCACAGCGCCACCTATGCGCCGATCCTCTTCATCTTCTTCACCATCGGTGACACGACGCTCCCACCGTCATCGTAAAAGCTGGGCTGCCACCCCCTCCTCCTCTTCCTTGCGACGGGCTACTGACAGGGGCTGCCCTTGGAAGCGTCAACGCTTCTTGCAGTTAGTCTCCTGTTCCTCTCAATCGGATAATGACAGGGACTCCTACTATTCTTCCAAGCGTACTGCTCGCCCTGACTCTTCCAACCAATCCAAGAGGGCGAAGCGCACCCCTGATGTGCCACCTACCAGACAAGGGTAAATCTTGTCTGACAAACCTTTTAAGGGTAAATCTTGTCTGACAAACCTTTTAGAATTTTTTGAAAAGGTCAACAGGCACATGGATTTGGGTGAACCGGTGGATATAGTATATCTGGATTTTCAAAAGGCTTTTGACACAGTCCCTCACCAAAGGCTGCTGAGAAAATTGCACAGTCAGGTGATAAGAGGGCAGGTCCTCTTATGGATTGAGAACTGGTTGAGATCCAGGAAACAAAGAGTAGGTGTCAATGGGAAATTTTCACAATGGAGAGAGGTGAAAAGCGGTGTGCCCCAGGGCTCTGTCCTGGGACCGGTGCTTTTCAACCTGTTCATAAATGACCTGGAGACAGGGATAAACAGTGAGGTGGCCAAGTTTGCCGATGACACAAAACTTTTCCGTGTGGTAAAAACCAGAGAAGATTGTGAAGAGCTCCAGAAGGATCTCTCCAAACTGGGGGAATGGGCTGAGAAATGGCAAATGCGTTTCAATATAGCCAAATGTAAAGTAATGCATATTGGGGCAAAAAATCCCAATTTTATCTATCAACTCATGGGCTCTGAGTTATCCGTGACGGATCAGGAAAGAGATCTTGGTGTGTTGGTGGACAGCTCCATGAAGGTGTCTCCCCAATGTGTGGCAGCGGTGAAGAATGCCAATTCCATGCAAGGGATTATCAAAAAAGGGATTGAAAATAAAACAGCGAACATTATAATGCCTTTATACAAAACAATAGTAAGGCCCCACCTGGAGTATTGTGTACAATTCTGGTCACCGCATCTCAAAAAAGACATAGTGGACCTGGAAAAGGTGCAGAAGAGAGCGACTAAAATGATTACTGGCCTGGGGCACCTCCCTTATGAAGAAAGGCTAAAACATTTGGGCCTCTTTAGTCTGGAAAAAAGGCGCTTGAGCGGGGATATGATTGAGACATACAAAATAATGCAGGGTATGAGTAAAGTGGATAGAGGGAAGCTCTTCTCTCTCTCCCAAAATGCCAGAACTAGGGGACATACACTCAAATTGAGGGCTGGGAGAGTAAGAACTGACAAAAGAAAATATTTTTTCACCCAGCGTGGTATAAGTCTATGGAACTCCCTGCCACAGGATGTGGTGATGGCATCTGGCCTGGATGCCTTCAAAAGGGGATTGGACAGATTCCTGGAGGAAAAGTCCATCACAGGTTACAAACCATGATGGAGATGTGTAATCTCCAGGCTTTAAACCAGGGTACTTCAAGGGCCAGATGCAGGGGAGTGGTATCAGGAGACAGATATCTAGTCTCATGCGCTCCCAAACGCATCTATCTGGTGGAGCCGCTGTGAGATCCAGGAAGCTGGACTAGATGGGCCTTTGGCCTGATCTAGCATGGCTCTTCTTATGTTCTTATGTTCTTATCTCTCCGGCACCGGGGCACTCTTCCCAACGCCAACATGATGCACCTTCAAGGTATCGTTCGCGCCGAGACTCCCCTGCTTCCATGGACCTGCCATTTGATTCCATGGCCTCAGCCTCTGACACTGACGCCAGGTCCCATCATAAGTATTCCAGGGACTCTTCTTCTACAACTGACTCTGAGGACACTGACACACAGACATCTCCTGCTGAACACCTCAAGCAATACTCTCAAATGGTGCAGAAAATTGCTAAGGTTATGGACTTGCGTGTCGCCCAGCCGGACTCTGACAAATCCTGCAAATTTTTTGGACACTTAAATAAAAAAAGCTACCACCACTCCGTTTGGGGTTTATCCCAGCTCTCCTGAAGAGGTCTAAGGTCGCTTTGAACAACCCTTCTTCCACCCCTCTGATGCCTCGACGTATTGATAATTTATATAGAACGCATGGAGAGGAGACTACCTTTCTTTCCAAACATCCTCTCCCCATTTCAGTGATAGTTAATGCTTCTCAGAACAGAGCAAAGTCCTCTTCTATGTCTACCCCTAGCAATAGGGAAAGCAAAAAACTGGACTTGATCGGCCGTAGGCACTACTTCGCGCTTCGTAATTCCAGTTACTTGTGCGCTATGCAGGCTTATACTAGGCATGTACTTCTTAAGATGCTGCCTGTCTTGGATGCCCTGCCTGATGACCTGCGGGACAAATCCACACCGTACCATGCAGAGGTCTTATCACTCTTAGACTATGAAACCATCACGGCCCGGCATGCGGCAGACGCGGCTTCTAAACAATTGGCCACGGCCGTCTTCCTCCATAGGCATGCATGGCTCCGCACTGCTAACATCACAGATGAACCCCGGAATAGAATTGAAGATTCCCCCTTCGATGGTGAGGGACTTTTTGCCTCATCAACTGATGAGTCCCTGGATAACATTCAGAAAATGAGGAAGGCGGTCAAGTCTTACACCTACTATGGAGCTGGTTCACAGCGCTCCTTTCACTTCCAACAGCAGCAGTCCTCCTGGCGTCGCTCAAGCCAGTCCTACCACCACCGCGCCTCCGGACGCTACTCTCAACCAGCCACCAGCCAGTCCTTCCATCGACATTCAGTCCAGTCCAGACAGTGGCAACGCCAGCCCTCCCAGCGTTTTGACCGCAAACAGAAGGCCTGACTGCCATCCCATCACCCACCCAGGCCGAGACATTCGACTGCGACCCTTTCTCCCTGGTTTGAACTCAATCACATCAGATTTGTGGGTTCTCTCTATTATTCAAAGAGGCTACTTCATCGAGTTCGAACACCTGCCCCCAACAAGTCATATCGCCCCCACGGCACCAACTGCAACCCTGCTCCAAGAAATCCACGAGTTGCTGTCCAAGCAGGCTATCGAGTATGTTCATCCTGGTGACACTGTAGGTTTTTATTCCCGGTATTTTACCGTACCCCAAAAGGACGGTGGTCTCCGCCCCATCCTCGACCTTTGTGACCTCAATTCCTTCATTCGGCCCCGTCGCTTTCGGATGACTACCTTGGACACCATCCTACCCCTACTCAACCAGGGAGACTGGTTCGCAGTCATCGATCTCCACGACGCCTACTTCGACATAACCATAGAACCCTCTCAACGGAAGTACCTCTGATTTACAGTAGGCGACATCACTTACCAATTTCGAGCTCTGCCGTTCGGCCTCTCCACCGCCCCACGCGTGTTCACAAAATGTATGGCACCAGTGGCGGCTCACCTCCGACTCCAGGGAATCAACATCTTCCCGTACCTGGACGATTGGACTCTGGTCGCGCCTACAAGACAAAAAGCCATTCACGACCTGGACTATACGCTCCACCTCCTCACACGCCTCGGCCTTCGTGTGAACCAAGACAAGTCAGTCCTGACCCCCTCCCAGGTCGTCCAATACATCGGTGTCACCATAGACTCGATGTCAGCCCAAGCGTTCCTTTCCCCTGACAGGGTGACCAAAATCCAACGAACGCTTCAAGATTTCAACCAACGAGAGGTGACAGCGAAGCAAGTCCAACGCCTCCTCGGCCTCATGGCCTCCACTACTGCAATTCTCCCTCACGCACGCCTCAAGCTGAGACCGCTGTAGGCGTGGTTCCTGGCCCACTTCAAACTGCAAACCGACCATCCCGGAACACGCCTGACACCCGCCTCTGCGGGTAGCATCATCTCCCGAACCTACGCCAAGGCCGACCGTTCCGCACTCCCCCCCCCTCGCTGCAGGTCACAACAGATGCCAGCGATACAGGTTGGGGAGCACACTGCGGGACCCTCCAGGTACACGGTCTGTGGACACAAAAACAACGTCGCCTCCACATCAAGTACCTGGAGATCCTCGCCATATTCAATGCCTTCAAATCCTTCGAGAACCTGCTACTATCCCGCACAGTACAGGTGGTAACCGACAACACCACTGCCCTGTATTATATAAACAAACAGGGTGGCACACACTCCCCAATTCTTCTAGGCATCACGTTGAAGCTGTGGGGGTGCTGTTACAAGAGGAATATTTTTCCAGTTGTCATCTACATTGCTTCCCGGGACAATATTGTTGTGGACCCGCTCAGCCGCCTCACATTCGACTCCCACAAGTGGACTCTACACCATAAGACCTATCTCAGCCTCTGCGCCCACTGGGGCCATCCAGAGGCGGATCTATTTGCCACCAGGACGAATACCAAATGCAGAACCTTCTTTTCCAGAGCAGGATCCCAGCTCGAGTCCCTCGGGGATGCGCTTTCGCACCCATGGCCGGACGGTCTCCTCTACGCCTTCCCGCCCATACCCCTGCTACTACGGACAGTAATCAAGATCAGACAACTTTCTGCCACCGTAACCCTAATAGCTCCATGGTGGCCTCGCCAACTGTGGTTCCAAACGCTTCTCTCTATGTCCACCGCTCACCTCCGTCTTCCCCTCCGACCGGACCTTCTGTCCCAGCAGGACGGAGCAGTCCTCCACCCGGACCTTCAATCCCTCCATCTCACGGCGTGGCTGACCAACTCTCCAAAATGCAGGTCCTTGCCAACGCACGGAAACCATCCACCATGCGCCTTTACTGTCAGAAATGGGCCGCGTTTGTTTGCTTTGCCGAACACTCTGGACTGCCTCTTTCTCCCACTTCACTGGAAGCCACGCTGGAATTCCTCCTATTCCTGTTTAAAAACGGACGCTCTCTCTCCACCTTAAGGGTTTATGTCGCAGCAATTGTTTTTCACCAGCCATCTGGCTCCGAGGCTGCTTCTTTGTTCCATCACCCTACTTTGAAACAGTACTTTAAAGGCCTCAAAAACACCATACCTCGTGCTAGGCCACCTCCGCCTCAATGGTCTCTTCCACTCATCCTTCGAACCTTGACTAGACACCCCTTCGAGCCTCTGGCCATGGTACCTCTCTACATGCTCTCTCTAAAGGGACACTCCACCAGAGCTCTGGCCTCATCAACAGCCCTCCTTTGCGGGGTTCCACTCCAGGATGTCTGCCGGGCGGCTACATGGACCATTTGCCACCTACGACCTTTGGTGCCTACTACCGTCTTGATGTCAGGGCTCGATCCGATGCTGCCTTCGGTAGAGCTGTCCTCTCTTCGACGCTGCAGTGACGGCCCACCGCCGGTAAGGCAGCTTGGGAATCACCCTATGTGTGCATTCACAGATGCACCGAAGAAGAAATATTGGTTACTTACCTGTAAGTTTAGTTCTTCGAAGGTGCATCTGTGAATGCACACTTCCCTCCCATCCTACCCCGCTATCTGTCACTTCTCTCATGCTTCTTTGCTTTTTTACAGCGGCGAATAATGTGGGAACTGCCCGGGAAAAGCGCGTGAAGAGAGGAGCATGGCAGTGGAAGGGGGCGGTCCTACAATCAAGGAGCTTGAAACTGCCGGCATACCATCGCAGGAGTGACGGTTATCCCTATGTGTGCATTCACAGATGCACCTTCGAAGAACTAAACTTACAGGTAAGTAACCAATATTTTACTGTCCCATCTTCAGATGTCATAATCAGCTGCTTCCAAGTTCAACAGCCCTTTCCTCATCACTAACTTAAGTCTGACAGCCTCCCTCTCCCATCACTTCCAGAAGGCCTCAGTTGCTGAGCATTCCACTCTGCATTTCACATCCTATTGCTCATCCTGTGGGAATCAGGTCCCTAGGCAGGAGATCCTAACAACAAAAGCAGCCCATGAAGGTGGAAATTTCTAAAAGAAAATGTAAAGGCACAACTAGGTATGTAGGTAGTAAGAGAAAACGAAATGAAAGTAGCTCAGTTCCTCAATGGAGATGGAAAAAATAACAGGGCAAAGAAAAGGCAAGGATACTCAGTTCCTATTTTAGTTCAGTCATTTCTCCAAGGAGACTATGAACGTCCAGACAAATGATAAGTGATTAAAGCTGGAGATGCATAAACAAATAGTCAAGGGATACCTACCTTGAACTGATCTCCAAGAGTACTGAAGGAAATGGCTGAAGAACTCTCGGTTCCACTGCTCATTATTCAATTGAACACGCGGGAAACAGATGAGGTGCTGGGTGGCTGGAGGAGGGCTCATGTGTGCCTCTTCAAAAAAAGGGGGGGAGGAGAAGAGGAGCTTGGGAACGACAAACCAGACAGTCTGACATCGATCCCAGGGACAATTTTGAAACATTACGTAGTGGTCACTGTGCAAGCACCTAGAAAACAATGCAGTAAGAACTAGAAGCCAAAACGGATTTGTCAAGAACTAATTCCTGCCAGACTAACCTGATCTTCTTTGATTGGGTCTCCTCCTTAGTAGACAGGGAATATTATCTTCTTCAGCACACCTGAATAGGGCTTCAGATGAACTGTTATTTAAAAGAAGAGTATACCTTCTGGTTTTAGTGTTTGTCCCTCTTGGTGGTGGGGCCTGCTGTTCTTGTTCTGGCCCTCCACTTGGTGCGGTCATGGGCTAGGTGCAGGTGAAACCAGGACAGCTTCATGTGCCATTCTCAAGGATGTTCATCCAGCACTCTTTTGGATGACCTCTTGGTTGGGTTTTCTGACCTGCAGGGTCGACCCTTTTTGGCCAGAGTTGCCTCATTGGCACACAGGACATGAACAAACCAGCACAGTTGGGCTTGGCACATCTTATCGGTGATAGGTGCAATGCCATATTTTGCTCTGAGGTCATCATTGCACACATGATCCTTTTGTGTGAGGCCAGCAGTCCATCACAGCATCTTCACTTCCATGACACCAAGGCGACATTCAGTTTCTCTTAATTGCTGGCCAGCACCAGTCTGCACCATAGAGTGCAACAGGTTGAACAATGGTGCAATAGATCTTTGATTTTAAATGGCCACTGATATTTTTGTCACATATGATGCTTGATGTTGTACACCATTTTAGCCAGGTACTGTTGATCCTCGATGTCACCTCATGACTTAGGCTCCCGTCGGCTGTGATCGTGGGACCAAGGTATTTGAACTTATTTGTTCTTGGTAGGTCAATACCATCTATTTGAATCATACCATATTCATTTGGATTGGTCGTCAGATATTCTGTCTTCACATTCAAGTGCAGGCCAAACCTTGTCAGACAGTCACTCCATCCATGGGGCTTGGCACTCAATATCTGCCTTACTCACAGATGAAATCACGACATCATCAGAGTAAAGGAGCATCCAGGGCAGTGGATTCTGCAGATCTTGAGTGACTGCATCCATAACCAGAATGAAAAGATGTGGGGAAAGTGCTGATTCTTGGTGGACCCCAACTGTGATACAAAAATATTTCAGTGTACTGGAGGCAGCCTGTACATGATTCTTCAGCGACTCAAGTTCCTCTGGGAGTCCATGAAGTTGTAGTGCACATCAGATGACAGCATGTGGGACTCTCAAATGCTTAAAGTCAAGGAAAGCTGCATGCACTGGTTTCCATTTCTTCCTGTGTTTATCAAATAACAGCCAGGCAGCATGGATTGCATTCATTATTATGCAATTCTTGATGAAACCAGCTTGGTTGATGCTTAGTTGAACTATGGTGTAAATTGACTAGCTGCCTCATGACTAGAAATGGTTTAATTAATTAGAAACGATGTTGAAAACAAGTTAAAAATAAGTCCCTAACATGCTCTCTCCTTTTAAAACCTTAGTGGCTGGTGCAAGGGAGACCTGTGTGCCTCTCTCCTCCCCCTGCTTTTGAGGCTTGCCAAAGCAGGGGGAGGATATTCACCCATAATCCAGCAAGGAGGGAGAGAGAGAGCCACAATTGGCTCACTTGTGACTATGTGACCTGCTCCAGTGCTCGTATTGCAAAACATTGCTCGTTGATCAAGGCAAAGTAGATCAGAAGTGGTTGCTCATCTTGTAAAGCACTCTTGAACCAAGGTACAGTATTTTCCATCTATAAAATGACCCCCACTTTTCCAACCCAAAATGACAGCTTTGCAACTACAGTGGTACCTTGTATAAAGGAATTAATTAGTTCAAAAGGAAACTCTCTTAAGCAAAATTTCCTTTATACAAATTTCCCATAGGAATGCATTGATAACAGAGTAATCCCTAATTGCCACCATTTTTATGTTGTACGGATTTTCCCCATCTGCGATTCTGTTAAGCAGATTTCCCCTATCTCCAGAATTGTTTATGTTGTGCAGATTTTATGTTATACAAACTGTTTGTTATATGAGTGTCCACTGTATATGGTTCTCTCCTTTCCTTACTTCTGTCTATAAGATGGTGTTCAATTTTTAGTCTTAACAATTTTAAACAAAAAATATATAGTCTTCTACATGGAAAAATACTGTACTTGTGAACCAAGGTATTAATGTACACATATTCATTTTTCATCTACAGCATTATCTCATATGCAGATACATCCACAGATGCATGCACACACAACTGCTGAGTGTGTTAGAGTCTCTTCCGGTCAGGTGGCCTCAGCAGGCTGTCGTCGTTCCCCCCCCCCCCCGTCTCCTCTGGGGGAGGGGAATCTGTTGCCGTGGTGATCTCTGTTCCCATAGGTAGCTTCTTAGTTGCTGTCAGAACCCCAGGGTGGACTAGATAAGATTTCAAACTAATTAGCTATGGTGGTTTTTTTATATTCTTAGCATCTTCTATCTTGTTTGTTAATTTTTTGGTTTCATTTCTTCCACCAGGAATCTGCTGTAACACAGGACGCAGAGAAAACCTCCTAAGTGCAAACGTGGTTTCCAAGCTGGTGAGCCTGAGCAGCTGTACGGCTCAGCTTGAACAGGGGTGAGCGCCTTGGCCTGATCCCGCCCGCTCCCAAGGTCCTGCCAGAGCCATCTTGCCCCCCCCCCCCGGTGGGCAGTCATCTCCTTGCTGATGTACCCGCAGCAGAGCTGGATGTGGTCTGTGCCGTCCCAAAGCGAAAGGTTTCTTTGGTGGCCAGGGAAGGAGAAGGAGGGTGTGGCGGTTCCTTCTGTGCCCTGTCTGTCCTTTTAAAGGACAAGGGGTTGAACTCGACTGGAACGGTTCCTGCTCTAGCAATTGATTGTTCCTCGTGCTTCGGCTTGTTTTCCATCCGGTGGCCCTGGGCGGGAGGCTGGACAGAGACGGTCTCGCCAAAAGGTTTGCAGAGCGGGTCCTGTTCAGGAGCTCCCTGCACCTCAAGGCAAAGCAAAATCCTCCCTGCACACAGAATTCCTTTGGTCATACGCGGAGTCTTCTGAGCCCTTTGTTTTGTATCCGAGAGAAGGGATAGGTCCTTCTCCCCCTCCTCTCACCCCTCAACACCGTTCCCAGACTTTCTGAGCGGTCCAGCGAAAGCGGGCTTGATGGTGGCCCAGGCGGATCCCAGCCTTTGAGGGGGGGGCAGGGGCTGTAGGAGAGGCAAGAGGTGTCGGTCCCGTTGATGGCTGCGAAACCTGCCCCGGTGCCCTGCAACTGAAACCGCGAAGACATCCAAGGCTGTGTAGCACCGGCAGGCATGCAGGTGAGATGGCTCTTAATTAGCCGGTGCATCTCTTTTTAACGAAAGCGACAATTGTTTTCCTACTTGTAAAACAAAACTAAAACTATCACCTTGGTTAATTTCCACACACACTTTGGGGGAAGGCTAGTACTTCCTTTGGTAAAGAACAGTTTCATTTCTGCATCCCATTTTTTTAAAAAAAAATCTTATTTGTTCTTGACTTAAAAAGTAATCTACCTCTTACAATTTGTAGTTTTAATATTGTTTGGTGATTTTTGCCACTTTAACCACCTATTCTTTCACTATCATTCCCTTTTACTTCGTTACTTTTTGTTTTCTTTTTTTGGTTTTTGGGGACTTCTATGTCAAACTATTGTATAAAGCATTTGTAGCAAGTTTGAAAAAAAAATAAAAGTATTTAAAATGTATTTAAAATTGTTTTGGGACACTTCAGTTGTACTATATGTGATTTACGTTTTACACAAATTTGTTGGTTTCAAAGAGCTTTGGGGTTGTTAATCTGTATTAAAGATTGTTCTATAGTTCATTTTTTCTCTTCTTTTCTTTTGTTGTTGTTGGAGAATGATATAAATCTACTGAAAATATTAAAATTTCCAGGTTGCCATATAAAAAAACAAAAGGATTGTCATTACTTTTGAATGGAACATGATTAGAAAGGTTTAAAATGTAGTAAATGGGTAAATTATGTGGGGAGCCATCTTTCAATTTGAAAAGACTCCTGCCTTATAGGTATGGATATTACAGGTATATCTTGTGTTTTCACATGTGAGCTCAAGACAACCTAGAGCTTGACTAGGCCTGACTCAGTGGGGCCTGGAGCCCAGGCATCCGGCCTGACCGTTTGGCCAGCCGGGCACCTTTACACTCTTTACACTCTTTACACACACACACACACACACACACACACACACACACACACACACACACACACACACACACACACACACACACACACACACACACACACACACACACACACACACACACACACACTCACTGCTTGCTCTTTATTTTCTCTTACTTGGAATTAACTCTTCAGCCACTTGAAAGGGTTCTTGCTGGGCTTGCACTATCTCAGAAGATGGCGCCCCTTCCCATCTGCCTGGGGGGGGCTCTCAAGGGCATGATTCCAGTGAAAAGAACACAAGAGAACGGCTTAAGTAGTGGTCCAACTAGCCTGGTATGATCAGTTTCTGGGTGAAACTGGCTTTCTGGGTTTTTCAGGTGAGATGTTTTCTGGCATTACCTGAAGATGGGAGAGTGAACCTGGGACCCGCATGCAACGGTGTGCTCCCCATGTAGTTATGTCTGTTTCTTTAGAAAGAAATCAGTAGGCTGGACTTCTCTATTGCGAGTCGAGGATTGGCATAATCAGGACTTGCAGAGAAGCAGAGAGGAAGGAGGCTGAGAACAACAGAGGAAGCACACGGCCAGAGGGGGTTAGAGCTTCTGACCATTTCCTGGTAATTGAGGGGCGGAGTTTTAGCTTTAAATACTTGCTCCCCCCCCCCCAAAAAAAAAAAAAACTACCGTACTAATTCCTTCTGGGTGTATTTGAATTCCCAAGCCAAGCTACTGCTCAGGAGATCCCCACAAACAGGAGCAGGTTAGCACTTGAAAGGAGCAGGTGCTTCCAGTTGGAGTAGAGGTGCTTTAGCGGCCATACACTGTTAGATTTTGAATAAACAACAAAGGAAGAAAATAGTCTTAATAGATAGAAAGGTAGTATAAGTGTACATTTTTGAGACCTAGTTTATTGCACGTGTTAAAATGGAGTTGGAGGGAGCAGCTGTAGTTACCTGCAGTACTTGTGCCATGTTTGTCCTCTTGACAAACCGTGTGCAGAACTACACTTGCTGCAATTGCAAGCTGGGTGCACTATTAGAAGAGAAGGTCCAGCAGCTAGAGGCCCGCATAGCGAACCAGCAGCAAATCAAGGAGCTTGAGCTCTTCTTGGACAAAGTGGAACACCTATCCCTGGCAAAGAAGAGACAGGCACACTTCTGAGGGAGAGGTCACTTCCCCAACTCAGGAGGTAGATGTGTGGAAGAATGTGACTCAAAGGAATAGGAGGCCAAGGGATCACTCTGAGAGTCTCAAATTACAGAATCAATTTGAGGTTCTTTCCCTCAGCACACCTCAGGACGAATGCACAGATGAACAATTGGTTCTGCCTGAGGATCTCTCCCTCATCACAATTGATGAGATACAGGATCAGGTACATGAAGATGAACAGGCTGCAGGAGAGAAGCTCCTTGTACTAGGGGATTCTGTAATTAGAAATACAGAGGGATGGATTTGTGATGAGCATGATAACCGCATGGTCACTTGCCTGCCAGGGGCAAAGGTTGCAGACATCACAAGAAATTTAGATAGCTTGTTAGAGAGAACTGGGAAGGAGCCAGTGGTCATGGTACACGTTGGTACCAATGATGTCGGGAAGGCCAAGCGGTCAGTCTTGGAAGCCAAATTCAGGTTGTTAGGAGGAAGATTGAAGTCCCGGCTTCCAAGGTAGCATTTTTAGAAGTGCTACCTGTTCCTCGTGCAGGACCTGCCAGGCAGGCAGAGCTCAGAAGCTTCAATGCGTGGATGAGGCGATGGTGTCGAGAGGAGGGCTTTAGATTTGTCAGGAACTGGAGAACATTTTGGGACAAGCCAAACCTGTTCAGAAGGGATGGGTTGCACTTGAATCATGATGGGACCAGATTGCTGGCACTCAACATCAAAAAGGCTGCAGAGCAGCTTTTAAACTGATAACTGGGGGAAAGCCGACAGGAGCTGAATGGCATCCGTTTCGGAACACCTCATCCCCGGGGAGTGAGGTTGGCGAGGGTAGAGAATCACATAGAGATGACATAGCAGGTATTAGCACTGGGAGAATAATGGAATGTCATAGTTTGTCTACTGAAAATAAAAGCTGTGGGGGGGGGAGCAAAGCAGCAGCCCTCCTACAGGTGCTTCTACGCCAATGCTCGAAGCCTCTGAGCAAAGATGGGAGAACTTGAACATTTGGCAGCTAGGGATAACATTGATATAATAGCCATAACAGAAACCTGGTGGAATGCAGAGAACCAGTGGGATACAGCAATCCCAGGCTATAAACTCTATAGAAGGGATAGAGAGGGGCGGGTTAAAGGTGGAGCGGCCATCTATGTCAAAGAAGGGGTAAAATCCAGCAGAATGGAGATTGACAGAGGGTCTGACTCCACCATAGAATCACTGTGAGTTAAACTAACAGGTCCAAGGAGTGATGTGATAGTTGGGGTATGCTATCGTCCACCAGATCAAAAACTTGAAGGGGACCTTGAAATGAGGAGACAAATCATGGAGGTGTCTCAGAAGGATAGGATAGTAATCATGGGGGACTTCAATTATCCCCATATTTACTGGGCCAATGCGAGCCCGAGGCAGGAAAGAGAAACCGGGGTTCTCGACATGCTGAATAATTCTGCCTTAGAGCAACTTGTCATGGAGCCCACCCGAGAACAGGCAACTCTGGATCTAATACTGTGTGATACAGGACTTGGTCAGGGATGTGAATCTCACTGAGCCTCTGGGGAACAGTGACCATGCTTCCATCTCCTTTGTCATCCATGTCAGGGGAAGAGTGTCAAGCATATCAGACACAAAAACTCTTGATTTCCGAACGGCAAATTTCCCTCAGATGAGAAAACTAGTTATAAAGAAATTGAAAGGGAAGGTTAAAAGAATCCAATCTCTCCAGAGTGCATGGAGCCTGTTTAAAACAACGGTAACAGAGGCCCAGCTCAAGTGCATACCACAAAGAAAGAAGGGCTCATCGAAGTCCAAGAGGGTGCCAGCATGGTTAACGAGTGGAGTTAGAGAGGCTCTAAAGCGCAAGGAGAGGTCTTTCTGTAAATGGAAATCCTCCCCAAATGAGGAAGATAAAAAGGAACAAACTCTGGCAAAAGAAATGTAAGAAGTTGATAAGAGAGGCAAAGAAAGACTTTGAGGAACGCATGGCTAGCAATATAAAGAGAAATAATAAAAGCTTCTTTAAATATGTTAGAAGTAGAAAACCTGCCAGAGAACCAGTTGGCCCTCTGGATGGTGTGGGAGGACAAGGGGAGGTAAGGAGTACTTGGAAATTGCAGAGAAACTAAATGAGTTACTTGCATCTGCCTTCACGACAAAAGACCTTGGGCAGATTCCGCTGCCTGAAGAGCCCCTCTTGACTAAAGGATTAAATCAAATACAGGTTAAAAGAGAGGATGTTTTAGGACAAATTGACAAATTAAAGATCAACAAGTCACCAGGCCCAGATAGCATCCATCCAGGGGTTATTAGGGAACTGAGAAATGAAATTGCGGATCTCTTAACGGTAATATGCAACCTGTCTCTTAAAACAGCCACAGTGTCGGGGGACTGGAGGATAGCGAAGATTGTGAAGAGCTCCAGAAGGATCTCTCCAAACTGGGGGAATGGGCTGCCAAATGGCAAATGCGTTTCAATATAGCCAAATGTAAAGTAATGCATATTGGGGCAAAAAATCCCAACTTTATCTATCAACTCATGGGCTCTGAGCTATCCGTGACAGATCAGGAAAGAGATCTTGGTGTGTTGGTGGACAGCTTCATGAAGGTGTCTACCCAATGTGTGGCAGTGGTGGAGAAGGCCAATTCCATGCTAGGGATTATCAAAAAGCGGATTGAAAATAAAACAGCCAACATTATAATGCCATTACACAAAACAATAGTAAGGCCCCACCTGGAGTATTGTGTACAATTCTGGTCTCCACACCTCAAAAAAGACATAGTGGAACTGGAAAAGGTGCAGAAGAGAGTGACTAAAATGATTACTGGGCTGGGGCACCTCCCTTATGAGGAAAGGCTAAAATGTTTGGGGCTCTTTAGTCTAGGAAAAAGGCGCCTGAGGGGGGATATGATTAATTTGAGATGTACAAAATAATGCAGGGGATGAGTAAAGTGGATAGAGGGAAGCTCCTCTCCCTCTCACAAAATACCAGAACTATGGGACATCCACTCAAATTGAGGGCTGGGAGAGTAAGAACAAAAATAGAGGCCATCCGTGCCGGCTTTGACTCCTGTTGCTCTAGCCCACTCTCGGCACCCCCTGCCGCTGCACCCCCTCGGTCTCCTCGTATGGTTGAGTTTGGGCCTGTCTCCTCGCTTGAGGCCTCCAAGGCTATCGCCCATTGCCAGCCCGCGTCCACCCCCTTCGACCCTTGCCCATCATGGCTTATGAAAGCAGCCGGTGGGAGCATGCCTGAATGGGCTTCTGTCATCGCCACAGCCTCCTTCAGGGAAGGGATTTTTCCCTCTCGCCTGAAGGAGACTGTGGTAAAGCCCATTCTGAAAAAACCAGGCTTAGCATCGGGAGATTTGACCAACTACCGCCCGATCGCTAATGTTCCCTTTCTGGGCAAGGTAATCGAGAGGGTGGCCGCGATCCGGCTTCAATCATTTTTGGAGGAAGAACATATCCTGGACCCATTCCAGTCCGGGTTCAGGCCTGGCCGGGGGACTGAGAGAGTCTTGGTCGCTCTGCAAGATGACCTCCTCCGGAGGGCCGACGGGGGGTGCTCCTCCCTGTTGGTCCTCCTGGATTTGTCAGCGGCCTTTGATACCGTCGACCATGGTATCCTGCTGGACCGGCTTTCTGAGGCTGGGATCGGGGGCACTGTTTACAGTTGGCTTCGGTCCTTCCTCGGGGGCCGTCCCCAACAGGTACAGCATGGGGGGGGGGAGTTGTCTGCCCCATGGATACTCCCTTGTGGGGTCCCACAGGGGTCGTCCCTCTCTCCCATGCTGTTCAACATCTATATTAGGCCGCTGGCTGAGGTCATTAGGAGGCATGGAGTCTGCTGTCATCAGTACGCTGATGACACGCAGCTCTATGTCTCCTTTTCCACCGCTGCAGATGAGGCTGTCCGGACCCTCGATCAGTGCCTGGGCGCGGTCATGGAATGGACCAGGGCTAACAGGATCAAACTCAACCCCGACAAGACTGAGGTTATGTTCTTTGGGATTTCCCCATCTGGCTATGCAGGCCCTTATCCCACCTTGGAGGGTGTTTCCCTCCGGCCTTCGGACTCTGTCCGGAATCTGGGCGTAGTCCTGGAGGCCCAGGTGTCCGCTGTGTCCAGGGCTGCCTTTTTTCATCTCCATCGAATTGCCCAGATTCTGCCATACCTAGATGGGGACTCCCTGAGAACTGTGGTGCAAGCGCTGGTGATCTCGAGACTGGACTACTGTAACGCGCTCTACATGGGGTTGCCCTTGACTCTCCTTCGGCGACTGCAGCGGGTCCAGAATGCGGCGGCCAGACTGGTGGCGGGTGTGCGTCGGTTTGAGCACATCACCCCAGTTCTGGCCCGCCTGCACTGGTTGCCCGTTGCAGCCCGAATCAGATTCAAGGTCCTGGTTTTGGTTTACAAAACCCTCCATGGCCTAGGACCTGACTACCTGACAGAGCGGATCGACCAGCGATCAACATCGGCCCGTCCGACTAGGTTGTCGCGGGCGCACATGCTGCGTGTGGCCACGCCCAGGGAGGCTCGGAGAACATCCACCCGTACCCGAGCCTTCTCTGTGGCTGGCCTGACCCTGTGGAACCATCTCCCAGCAGACGTGTGCCTAGCAAAGTCCCTGCCAGCCTTCCGGAATGCATTAAAAACTCTTCTCTTCCGGGAGGCGTTTGGTGACTGAAGGTTTTGTTCCCCCCCCCCCCCCCGCCATCTGCAAAGCCATTCCTTAACGCTTAGTTAGGTTACCTGTGTTCAACTGTTTTTTTTAACTGTTTAATTTGCCTGTTATTAATATTTCTTATGTTGTAAACCGCCCGGAGTTCCTTCGGGAAGACAGGCGGTATATAAGTCCAATAAATAAATAAATAAACAGACAAAAGAAAATATTTTTTCACCCAGCGCGTTGTTAGTCTGTGGAACTCCCTGGCACAGGATGTGGTGATGGCATCTGCCCTGGATGTCTTCAAAAGGGGGTTGGACAGATTCCTGGAGGAAAAGTCCATCACAGATTACAAACCATGAGGGAGATGTATAATCTCCAGGCTTAAAACCGGGCTACCTCAAGGACCAGATGCAGGGGAGTAGTATCAGGAGACAGATATCTAATCTTATGTGCTCCCAGACGCATCTGGTGGGGTCACTGTGAGATACAGGAAGATGGACTAGATGGGCCTTTGGCCTGATCCAGCAGGGCTCTTCTTATATTCTAAGAACCTGGGTGATGCCTATTTACAAACTTGTGTCCATTGGCATTGATCTCCACATTGGGAGCTCTGACCAGCAGCAACAGCTCTCCAGCACGGGGGCACCTTCAGTATTCCGAGGGGGTGCCCTGGGTCTGAGCTTCAGGCATGCCCTCCCCAGGATGTCACCTGCCGCTTACCAGCCGTCATAGGTGGAAGTCAACCTCCCGTGTTCTAGAAGAGCTTCTTGGAAGGGAGCAGGAGAGGAAAGGTTAGGAGACCAGCCAGGCCCACTTGTCTTGGCAGTGAGGCTGGAAGGCCCCTCCTTGCAGGATGCATGGATCTTGACTACATCACACCAAGGAGACCTTCATGCTTCTGACAAGAGAAGACCCACAAGGAATCGGACCAGTGCACTTGGGTTCTTCATGGCTTTGGTCGTTCCGTTCCTTGACAACAATGTTCTCATGGGTTTGGAAAGTCTTCTTAGCTGAACTGTGTTGGACCAAGTCCTCATTTTTCCGACTGACTTGGGAGCATTCTTTTGAGCCCTCGTTTGGATTGCCTTCACCTCCTTTCTCTTGTGATGCTGTGGATCTGATCTCAGACTGCACAGCCATCCTGTCCCCTCAGAAGCATTTTTCAAAAAAAAAAGCACTTAATGGAGCAACACAATTCCACAGATGGATGGCTCCTCTAAAGGCTTACTCAGTGTGGGACAGAGCCTGGAGTAGAGGCACCACCCTCTGCTGTAGGCATCAGAAGCTGTGAGCATAGAACTGGAAAAAAAGTCTCCAGGCTGAGCATTCGCGGACCTTGTTGGTGGACCACAAAGCAAACATGAGCCAGCAGTGTGACAGCGGTCAGGAAAGCCAATGCGATTCTTGGTCGCAGCAACAGAAGCATCGTGTCTAGATCAAAGGAAGTGATAGTATCACTTTATTCTGCTCTGGTCAGACCCCACCTGGAGTCCTGTGTCCAGTTCTGCCCACCTCAATTTAAAAAGGATGTTGACAATCTTGAACATGTCCAGAAGAGGGTGACCAGGATTTTTTAAGGTCTAGAAGAAATGTCTTATGAGGAGTGGCTTAGAGAGCTGGGAATGTTTAGCCTTTCAAAAAGAAGGCTGAGAGGTGATATGATAGCTATTTGAAAGGATGTATATTGAAGAAGGAATAGGCTTGTTTTTCATGGCTTCAGAGACTAGAACGCGGGGCAATGCTCTTTAACTACAGGAAAAGAGATTCAATTTAAACATAAGGAAGCACTTCATGACAGAGCTGTTTGGCAATGGAATATGCTGCCACAAAGGAGGGTGGTGGAGTCTCCTTCCTTGGTGATTTTGAAGCATAGGCTGGATGGCCATCTGTCAGGAACACTGTGACGGGGGTTCCTGCAGGGCAGGGGGTTGGACTAGATGGCCCTTGGGATTTCTTCCAACTCTGTGGTTCTATGATTCCTTCTCTCCCCATCCCTCTGTGGACACACCTGGCCTTTCCTTTTCCTGATCAGATCAGCCTTCAATATCGGGACCATTGACTGACAACCAGTATGATTCGACCCATACCATAGAATCATAGAATCCTAGAGTTGGAAGAGACCTCAAAGACCATCTAGTCCAACCCCCTGCCATGCAGGAACCCCCATCACAGGACTCCCGACAGATGGCCATCCAGCCTATGCTTAAAAACTTCCAAAACCCCTGTCCATCCCTCTCAGAATTGATGGGTTCCACCTTCCTTTCAAAATGAACCAGAACCTTGGTGCCAGCCTCATCTCCGTGTCTTCTGACATGACCCACTGGCATCATTGCCCTCCACCCCTTGGTACACTCGCAGAGTGAATTTGAGGCTGAAAGGAAACGTGAATTGAAAGGCACTTCACACAGGAACCTGGAAGTAGCCAGGATGTAATCCCTCACTTGTCCCATCTTCTCATGCTGGGGTGACTCTGGTTTCCTTGCGAAGATAAGGCTTTAGGGTTCTTTTCCTGATACTGTAATAAGAATGATTTTACCCCTGGAAGGGGAAGGGCCATGCATTTTTCAGGGAGGCTGTTTGAGCAAAGTCCACAGACCCCATGGGAAACATTGCATGCTGTCTCGCTCTGACCTGAAGACAAGGAATCTTCCGGGGTCTTTCATGGCCAGAGAAGTGGGAACAGTACTTAGTTTCCCCTCCTGGCAGCCCCACCTTTGCCCTGCCCTTTTCTGTGCATGCTTGCATCAACTTTGCCAATGAATTAAAGACTGGAGCTTTTAACATGTGAATCCTATGCAGTCTGTGGGCATAATTGGACAGCTAACGATCATCTTATGCATTTGTACATTTATGACCCCTTTTCCCACTGAGCTACAGGAGGTCTATATGACTTATCCTTGCTACAACTCGGTGAGATTGTGCAGAAGGAAATAGGCAGGCCCCAAATCACGTGGGGAGTTAGCGTGGCTTGGTGCGGAGAAGGAACTCCATCCCAAAAACTCTGCATGAGCACCATGACAGAAGCATCTGCCACCCAGGCATGCAGTCATTCTGCCCTTGCAACAGGGATGTATCACAACCACCCTAAGCATTGTGTTTTGCTGGTTTGAATGCTTTATCTCACAGGCTAGTATTTTGTAGTAGTCTGATATAAAAGGGGAAAAAACCTATTTTTAAAGACTTTATGCACAGTTACTTTTTAAGGAGCAACTTCCCACCCTTCTAATTCTACAGGGTGAAGGTAGAATTCCCGCAAGAGACTCTTCTAGGAACCAAGCAACTTTGCCACCTTGTGGAGACAACCTGGCCATGTTTTTCTGAGCAGCAAAATGTGAAATTGCAAGCTTTATCTTAAAATAATGCCCCTCACAATTAACAGCAGCCTGCTTTTCTACAAATAAAAAAAATAAAAGGAGCCGCATAAATTAGGCATCTGAGGGGAACAAGGGCTCATATCTGGGCCATATAGCTAGCTACTGCCTGTTCGGCTTCGAGGTCGATGACCTCCTCCTGCCTTGAAGGCGAAAGGGGTGGTAACGTCAGAGAAAGCCATTCGAGAATGAGCAGGCGCTTTTTCGAAGCCTTTGGCATGGAAGAAGTTTTAGAGGTTCTCTTTGGCTTTAGAGGAACTGGTGAGGCAGTAGAAGATGACGTGTGTTTTTCCATAGCCTGTGGCCTTCGCGGTTTTTCTAACAGGTGTTAGACGAAATCGCCTGTTCTGAAGAGTCTGAGGACCAAAAGTTTTACAAATTGGGCAGGCTACAGGCTGGTGCGTTTCACCTAAGCAGTAAAGGCACTCTAAATGTCTGTCAAGAATGCGGGATTTTTGCGTTGCAAGCAACGCACCTCTTGAATGGAGGCAAAAATGCCATAAAACGACGAAATTCCCTAAAAATATCCAGTACAGATAAATAGAAGCACAGACTAACAAAAACGTTACCTCTCAGTGCAGCAGTAAGAGGGAACTGAGGCATTTGGGCGGGAAGCCTCTCGCACATGCTCAGTGCGAGGGGGGCGAAGACTAACGAACTTTCCTATTGCCAGGCAAGTCCAAGCCTCGTGCGCAAGGGCGCTTGGGAAACCCATCTGTGTGGCTTCACAAAGGTCCACTCGAAGAAACACTTTTACAGGTAAGTAACTGGTTCTCTCTTATGTCCTTTGGGAAGAGTGTTGCCATGTAATTCCAATGCTTCTCGTCATTTCTCCATTGATGATTATTCTTGCTGTTTGGTTAGAATAAATTTCATTTATCATGTTCAAAATATTTTGGCCGAACTCCATAATCTCCAACTGTTTCTTCATGTGTCCCAATTTAGGTTGTCAAAGGCTTTGGGGACATCTAAAAATATCAGTGCCGTTTGTTTATCCGTATGAGCTTCATAATATTCCAATATATCAAATATTGTTCTTATATTGTTTTTTAATTGTCTTTTCAGAAGGAAACCATTTTGATCTGAATGAATAAACTGAGTAAGATATTTCTTCATCCTCTCAGCCATAATAGATGCCACTTGGCATCCAAGTGCATCATCTTGATGCCTTCTCTATTTTGCTATATCACCAGCCTTCCAAAACCTTTGATATGCTGTCCTGCTATGTACTCTGTCATGCCATCGTCGGTGTTTGTCTTTGTAAACAGCCATGCACCTTCGTGGCTCCAGGATTAATCTGTAGCCTCTATTTCCGTTGAGGGAAATCCAGAGTTCTTCTTCGGTGCATCTGTGAATGCACACAATGGGTTAAATGAGCTCTTGCGAAGATCACCAGGAGTCTCAAGCTTGCGGAGATAGGACCTCCCCCTTTGCAGCGCGCATGCTCCTCTCTTCCCGCGCTCCTCTCCTCAGTTCCTTTTCACCGCCGCTGCGAGTGGTCACCTCTTTCTCAGCTCCTGCGGAATTGAACGCCACATGCTTGAGTATTTTCTCTTTTCTTCTCCTAGAACCTCCTACCCTTTTTATTTCTTTTCTGTTATCCTTACCCTTATTCGGCAATAATTTTTTCGCCACTTTTTATGGCATCGGGGCACCTTTTTGAGCGCTGCGCCACCTGTGCTAATAGGGTCCCGGTAACAGACGGCCACAATCGTTGCCTATATTGCTTGGGGGAACAACACCAACCCTCCCATTGCATAGAGTGCAAAAAACTTACTAAACCAGCACTCAGGCACCGCTTGGCTCGTCTATCGCTCCACCTTTGGGAACAGTCCTTGCTACCCATGAGTTCCCAATCTCAGTCACCCGATCAACCCTCTTCTTCTTCTAAACAACCCAAACAGAAGACTTCACAAAAGTCTAAGGCTGAAAAGAAGCGCCAAAAAACGGCTACAGCTTCCTCAGCGGGTGCGAGCTCATCCGTTAGCTCCGCTATGTCGGTTCCCAAACAGCTCCACACGACGCCGCTCACTCCCCGGCCGCACGATCAAGACCTCATTCCAACCAGCCAACTGCGGGAATCCTCCCCAGCGTCTAGTCATTCTTGGGGGGATGACTCCCAAGCACGATCTCATCTGGCGGCGCCGGCAGCTATGAGCCCATCCGCCTCGATGATCTCGGCGCCTCACATGCCACCACAACCGCACCGCCCTTCCCTCACGGTGGAAACAGAGGCTGAGACCCCGCCTACCCTGCACCATCAGGCTCCAAGGGCTCGCTCCTTACCATCTAAAAGGGTCCGCCTCCAGGATGACCCCGGAGATAGAAACCGCTCGGGCCGATCTCTCGTTCACCATCTCCTCCGATCCACCATCATAGTAATGGACATAGAGATCATCACCGCTCCTCACCACCAAAGAACTGGAGCTATGACGCCGCAGACACTGGCCGGCAACCTCGGAACCGCCGCACTCCTACTCTGTCACCCACCCCACCTCGCTGCTGCGACCGTGGGGCTCTTACTGATGTTGAGGACGCCCAACGCCACAACTGCCACCACAGTGATCTCACCAAACGGCATGCCACTGAGCACCATCGGGCATCCCGCCACAATACCACCGACAGGGACGACGTCACACACTGCTCTGGTGCCAACACAAGGGAACCGCCCTTACATCCCCAAAGGGATGCCCGGTGCCTATCTGATTAACCACCTCTTACGTCCAGACGCCCATCTCCTTTCCTGCAACCATCCCGCAGGGATGATGTCATCTGGACGGACGCTTCCACTCGTGCCTCCAGGAGAGATGACATGGCTTGGAGACATGACACCATCCGGTCTCCCCCTATTCGCAGGACCCGCTCACGATCTCTTCATCGCTCCGTCTCCCCCCAATGCTGCAGAAGCTAGATGATGTCCTCCTCTGACTCGAGCTCATCCACTACTCCTCCTCGCCACAAGCGTGATTCTAAAGCTACTAGGCGCGCTCGGAAACGCCGCCGCAGCCATCAGTCTGACTCCACCACATCTACCTTTGACACTGACGTCGACCGACATGGTCATTCACACCACCCACGGGCCTCTTCCTCTCCGGTTCGCCCTTCTTCGTTCAAAAAGGCTAGAGATCAGGCAAGGAACCCTTCTAAGGATTTCCCCACTTCACCTCGCTCAAAACGTCGCAGACGCGCCTCTACTCCTGAATCCTTAGCGTCTATGGACTGCCATCAGGACTCAGATTTTTCGGAGTCAGCGGCTGCGGATTACCCCACGTCTCTTTCTTCCCGAGATGAACAATATTCGGCCATGTCCGATGTTGCTGACGCCTCCATGTCCTCTCTTCTACAAGACCACAGACAATACTCTCAGATGGTTCAGCGCATTGCCAAGGTGATGGACCTTCAAGTACTTCAGCCTGATGAGGAAGACTCCTGCCGGTTCTTTGGGCACTTAGACAATAACCGTACACCACCCTTGCGCCTTGGCTTCATTCCCTCCCTTCTGAATAAGGCCAGAGCCGCTTGGAACAAGCCGTCCTCTACCCCTCTCATGCCCAGGAGGGTAGACAACCTCTATAGAACCCATGGTGATGACACTGTGTGCCTTTCTAGGCACCCCTTACCAAACTCTGTCATCGTTAATGCGACTCAGAACCACACCAGATCTTCCTCTATGTCTGCTCCCAGCAACAAAGAGAGCCGCAAACTTGACATGATCGGGAGGCGCCACTATTCGCTAGCCTCCTTTCCCCTCAGGAATTCTAACTACATGTGCGCTATGGAGCCTATACTAGACACATCCTCCTCAAACTCCTTCCTCTCCTGGACACCATGCCTGATGCCACCAGGGACAAGGCTCTGGCGTACCACTCCGAGATCATGTCCCTTGTAGACTATGAGACTATTGCCGCTAGACATGCCACCGAGGCAGCGTCCAAGCAGCTTGCCACTGCAGTCTTCCTTTGGTGTCACGTGTGGCTACGTACCGCCACTATAACGGATGACTCCAGGAACCGCATAGAAGACTCACCCTTCAATGGTGAAGGCCTATTCGCCTCCTCCACCGACGAAGCCCTTGATAACATCTTGAAGATGCGAAAAACAGCCAAGTCATACACATACCATGGAGCTGCCTCTCAGCGTTCCTTTCGTCCACAAGGCCAACCCACCTGGTGCCGACAGACCTCATCTTACCAACACAGGTCTCATCCACGTTACACTCAGTCCATCCCTTCTGAGCCGTACCAATGTCAGACAGCGAATCCCAGACAGAGACAGAGACAGTCTTCCAGGCGTTACGACCGAAAGCAGAAGGCCTGACTCTCATACGCCATCTGCCCTGACTGCCAACATCCGCCTCAGACCGCATCTTCTGGCCTGGCTTTCGATCACGACCGACTCTTGGGTGCTAGATGTCATAACCAACGGCTATGCCATCGAATTCCGACATCTACCTCCCATGAGCCATTGGCCCCCCAACCCCCTCGTCCCCACCCCTTCTGGGGGAGATACAGGGCCTCCTGCGAAAACACGCCATAGAAATCATTCCTCAGGGAGACACCACCGGGTTTTACTCCCACTTCTTCGCCGTCGACAAGAAAGACGGTGGTCTATGTCCCATATTAGATCTACAGACCTCAACACGTTCATTACACGGCGCCGTTTTCGCATGACTACCCTCGACACTATTCTCCCCCTTCTACACGAGGGAGACTGGTTTGCGGTGGTCGACCTACAAGATGCATATTTTCACATTTCCATCGCTCCGCATCACAGAAAATACCTGCATTTCTCTGTAGGCGATGATACTTACCAGGCGATGATACTTACCAGGCGATGATACTTACCACCGCCCTGCGGGTGTTCACAAAGTGCATGGCTCCCATCGCAGCCCACCTCCGTCTTCAGGGTATTACCATCTTCTCGTACCTAGACGATTGGCTGCTTGTGGCACCTGCAAAACACCAATTTATCAGAGACCTGGACTACACCATTGGTCTACTTACTGCATTAGGACTACTAATCAATCACAAAAAATCCGTCTTAACACCTGCTAGATGTCCGCCGTGCTCTGCTCTTTTACCTGTCTAGAACAGCTCCTGTAAGAAAATCCAAAAGACTTTTTGTTAGAACTGTGGATCCTAAGAAAGATGAGCCTATCTCTTCCCAGACCATATCTAAATGGATATGTAATACCATCTCCCTGGCCTACTCGACCAAGGGGTATGCTCTACTGAGTCCCCCTAAGGGCCACTCAACAAGGAAAGTCGCTTCTTCCACTGCCTTCCTCAGAGGGATTCCGATTCCGGACATCTGCAAGGCTGCTACCTGGGCTGCGCCCTCCACCGTTGCCACCCAGTATAGGATGGATGTCAGGGCTAGAGCAGACACAGCCTTTGGCAGAGCAGTCCTCTCTTCTGCGCTCCAGTGACAACCCGCCTCCAGTAAGACGGCTTGGGAATCACCCATTGTGTGCATTCACAGATGCACCGAAGAAGAAATACTGGTTACTTACCTGTAAGTTTAGTTCTTCGAAGGTGCATCTGTGAATTCACACTTCCCACCCATCCATCCCCGCTATCCGTCACTTGTCTTGTTTTTTTCTCTCACATACAGCGGCAGATCACTGGGGAACTGAGGAGAGGAGTGCGGGAAGAGAGGAGCATGCGCGCTGCAAAGGGGGAGGTCCTATCTCTGCAAGCTTGAGACTCCCGGTGATCTTCGCAAGAGCTCATTTAACCCATTGTGTGAATTCACAGATGCACCTTCGAAGAACTAAACTTACAGGTAAGTAACCAGTATATATTAACTCTGGAAGTTTCCGCCCAAAAATGTCTTGCCATGATAAAAATTTGTTTTTCTTCTTTCTCTTTCTGAGCAAGTTTGATTAAGGAATCTGAGGAAAGAAACAACTATTTCTCTTCAGTAAAAAAAAATGTAGGGACAGGGGAGAAGAAACAGAAGAGAAGAGTAAAGGTTCCCCCTGCACATGCATGCTAGTCGTGTCCGACTCTAGGGGGCGGTGCTCATCTCCGTATTCAAGCCGGAAGAGCCAGTGCTGTGCAAGTCCATGGCCATGTGGCCAGCATGGCTGCAAGGAAACACTGTTTTTACCTTCCCGCTTTTTACGGCAGTACCTATTTATCTACTTGAATTTACATGCTTTCGAACTGCTAGGTTGCCAGGAGCTGGGGTTATCAGCGGGAGCTCGCTCCGCTGCGTGGCACTCGGGATTCAAACCGCCGAGCTGCCGACTTTGCAGTCTACAGTTTCAGTGCCTTAGTCCACTGAGCCACCACGCCCCACAAGAGAAGAGGACACCATGTTAATTATATTTAATAGTAATAATTGTGTGCTTTGAAGTCAATTGTGACTCAGGCAAGCGTTTCCCCAAGATGATATATTTACTCAACTATATAACAATAAGAAGAAAAGCTGAAACCCATGCAGAAATTTATCTCTCTTTTTCTCTCTGACAATTTGGATCCTAAGAATCCTGTTTAATGAAAAACTGTCCAAGATCTGACCCAAGACAGCTCCAATATACATTAAAGGCAAATAAACTGAACTGATCAGGACCTTTCTCGTGGCAGGCATTGTTTTGCTGTTGTTTTTCAGCCATGTTAACTGGTTCTAAACTGTTTTAATCCTGTATTTGTGTTAATCAGATAATCTATCTAAATTTGTTTTAATATCGTAATTAGTGGGCAAAATCCTATTAGTAACTGGAGGGTGTAACTACCGTGGAGCAGGGTGAGGCATGCGGTTCAAAAAGCTTGGGGTCACGGGGTTCAAACCCTTGTAGAAGCACCAGGAGATTTTGAACCATTGCTCGCTCAACGCATGGGAAGCACCTCTCATGGGAGCAACAACAACAACAAACCGCTGCTGTATTTCTGCTTCCTGCTTCCAGTTCTGCTTCTTTTCTCCAGTCCTTGCAGAAATGCTTACATGCCACTAGGTGGCGAAAGAGCCACACCAGCTGGGATTCCCTGACGTTTGTCCTCCTGTGACCGGCTTCCTTACCTTCTTCTGGTGAAAGGGGGGGGGGATCCCTTGTTTTGAAACCAGAGGTGGTGCGAATGTCGCTCCAAGAGAATTTAAGTGTAAACAAACCCAGTGTGGTCCCTGCCATGCAGAATCTCACGTCCAGCAGGTGCTTCCACTCTTGCGCTCTCCCCCAGCCCTTCCGCCACGTTGGAGCTCCCAGATCTATCTTGACAGGCATGGGGGCAAGCGGTGGCACTGCCCACCTGTAGTAGAGCGCAACCCATTCTCCTTTCACCTTTCTTTCACAGGAGGTTCTCCTCTTCCTTATTGTCTTTTTCCCTCCCCAGCATTTTAGTATGGCCAACCGAAATTTTACCTTCCACGATTTTCCCCTCTGGTTTGATCTAGCTCTCGACCTGCTCTGGAATGCAGCGGGAGTGCTCAGCACTCTGATCCAGGGCACACCTCAGTCAACCTAACGAGCCTCCCTTGGAACCAGCCTCAAGGAGTCGACAGAAGCCGGTGCCCGGCCTGAGATGAAGCTGTACCCTAAACAGGAAGGAGATTCAGGTCAAGAATAAGATTCCTCTTAAGATTACACCTGCCAGTCCTCAACATCAACACGCGGGCACATGAATGCCCCTTTCTTGTACCTCATATTAATATGTAGACATGGGCACGACTCGGCGAAATTGTTGTTTCCGTTTTCGGTTATCATTTCCGTTACGTAACGGAAATGGTAACGATAATTAAGCCGTCAGAACTCGAACTCGAACCGAAAAAAGAAAGATTTGGTTGGGTTTTTCGTTGTCGTTTGTGGCATCACGGCGATCGCGCAATGCGAAGCACAGAAAAAGTTTTTAAAAGTTTTTTTTAAAAACCCCGACTCCCTGCCAAAAAAGCAGGCGAAAATATGCCTGCCTGAGGCTTTGCCACCTACCAGATGGGTGGTTTCTGGGGGGTCCCTGGCCTTTCCCCCCCTCTTCTCCTGTCCTGGGCTGCTTGCACCAGGCTGGGGGGGGGGGGAAACATCCTCGTCGTCTCGCCATGCCATTCGGTGGGGGGTATCCAAAATGGCGACCGCAATTTTTCTTTTGAAATCGTGGTCAAAAAACACACCAAATCACCACAGAAACATGTGAATTTTATTTATTTTAAATGCCTGAATTTTAATAGTAGCAGCAGTGGGTTTTTTATAGCAATAAAACGTCATATTGATTTTATTTTATTTTTTTATTTTTTTAGAGCTGCCCATTTGGGCTGGGCATGGGATGGGACCATGCAAATTTTTTGAACCATTCCACCAATGGCATCATCGCCAGGTTTTTGACTGACACTTCTGGATGTCTCGGAGGGCATAAAAAGCCGAGGCACCTTCCAGAAATCGCAGTCGGGTGTATGGATGTGGTTGAGGGAGGAGGGCTGTCTGCTGGTGCTGGTGTGATCCGATCAAGATTGAGGAGGGAGGCTGGAGGCTTTAGGATTTAAGTTAGGCAGGCAGGGAGGGAATTGAATTTAGAAAATAATTTATTTGATTCCCTGCAGCTTTGTCTGCTGAAGGGAATAGCAGTTATTCTTTATTTCTTCTCTGGCGGTTTGTGAGGATTTTTTCTGATAGTGGATAAAGGGGGAGGTTCGACTGGGAGTGCGAGGTGTGGATTTATTTTAAAAATATATTATATACTACCATTTATTTTCTATTTTCCCAACTTCAATTTGCTTGCACACACACACATTTGGGGTGCAAGCCAAGAACAGATCCTCTGTGATATCCTAACTGCCCACTTGCCTGTCCGCCCGCGGCGCCACCCGCCTGCGGCCCGCACCGCTGCCCGCCCACTCGCCCGCCCGCACCTCTCCCTTGCCGCTGTCACCGCCCACCCATGCCCCCACCACCACCGCCTGCCCGCACCTCCCCCCCGCCGCCCGCCCCCCGCCCCACCCGCCGCCTAGGGCGCAAAAACACCTAGCGCCGGCCCTGATTGCGGGATGCCCCTATGCTCTGGGAAGTCAAATCACGTGGTGGAAACGACAAACGACAAATGACAAACGAAACGACAATTTTTTGAAAAATTTCGCGACAAACAGAAACGACCCGAAACGGACCCGTTCCGACAAATGACAACTCGAAACGTCATTTTTTCTGGTCGTGCCCATGTCTATTAATATGTCCACCTGATACCCATTGTGTGGGTTGGAATTTTTGATGTGATGAAAATTGAAAGCAGATATAACAGCACCAAAGAGGAATATAAACAAACAGCTAATATATGCAGGGGGTGGTAAAAAAAAAGCTAAAGCACAAAATGAACTTAGACTTGCCAGAGAGATTAAAGATAGTAAAAAGGGTTTCTTTAGTTATGTCCGCAACAAAAGGAAAAATAAGGAAATGATAGGCTCTCTGCATGGCAATGATAACCAGTTACTAACAGGAGACAAGGAAAAGGCAGGACTACTCAACACATTTTTGCCTCAGTTTTCTCCAAAAAGGAAGAAAGAGATCTGCTGGGACAAAGAGTAGATGAGGTAGGATGGGAACTGCAACATAGAATAGGTAGGGAGGTAGTACAGGAACATCTGGAAACATTAAATGAATTTAAGTCTCCTGGGCCAGATGAATTACACCCAAGGATATTAAAAGAACTGGCAGAAGTAATTTCAGAACCATTGGCAATAATCTTTGAGAAGTCCTGGAGGACAGGAGAAGTCCCCATTGATTGGAGGAAGGGGAAAAAGAGGACCCAAATAATTACCACCCAGTCAGCTTGACTTCACTTTCCAGGATGCCTGGCTCCAGGTCAGCAACTACACTATCTAGGTTATCAGGGACATCCGAGATCTTTCTGATATAATTCTTCTGTGTATTCTTGCCATCTGTTCTTGATATTTTCTGCTTCTGTTAAGTCCCTACCATTTTTGTTGTTTATCATGTCCATCTTTGCACAAAATTCCCCTTTAACATCTCCAGTTTTTTTGAATAGATCTCTGATTTTTTCCTTTTTTATTGTTTTCCTCTATTTCTTTGCACTATTTGTTCAAGAAGGCTGTCCTGTCTCTCCTCACTATTCTTTGGAAGTCTGTGTTCAATTTTCTATATCTTTCCCTTTCTCCCTTGCATTTTGCATTCCTTCTTTCCTAAACTATTTGTAGGGCCTCGTTGGACAGCCATTTTGCTTTCTTCCATTTTCTTTTCTTTGGTATGGTTTTCGTTGCCGCCTCCTGTAAAATGTTACAAGCCTTCATCCATAGGGCGCTATGTCCACCAAATCTAGTTCCTTAAATCAATTCTTCACCTCCACTGTGTATTCATAAGGGATTTGACTTAGGTTGTACCTGACTGACCCAGTGGTCTTCCCTACATTCTTCAGTTTAAGTTTGAATTTTGAAATAAGAAGCTGATGTTCTGAGCCACAGCCAGCACCAGGTCTCGTTTTTGCTGACTTTATAGAGCTCCTTCATCTTTGGCTGCAGAGAACATAATCAATTTGATTCCGGTATTGTCCATCTGGTGATGTCCATGTGTAGAGTCGCCTTTTGTATTGTTGGAAAAGAATGTTTTCAATGACCAGCTTGTTCTCTTGACAAAACTCAATTAGCCTTTGCCCTGCTTAATTTGGAACTCCAAGGCCAAACTTGCCAGTTATTCCTTTTATCACTTGACTCCCTACTTTAGCATTCCAATCCCCTATGATGAGAAGAACATCTTTCTTTGGCGTCAGTTCTAGAAGGAGTTGTAAGTCTTCATAAAATTGGTCAATCTCAGACTCTTCAGCACCAGTAGTTGGTGCATAAACTTGGATTACTGTGATGTTGAAAGGGCTGAAATCATTCTATCATTTTTGAGGTTGCATCCCAGCACAGCTTTTCTCACTCTTTTGTTGACTGTGAGGGCTACTCCATTACTTCTATGGGATTCTTGCCCACAGTAGTAGATGTGGTAGCTATCTGAACTGAATTCACCCATTCCTGTCCATTTAAGTTCACTGATGCCCAAGATGTCAATGTTTATTATTGCCATCTCATGTTTGACCACATCCATCTTACCCTGCTTCATAGATCTCATATTCCAGGTTCCTATGCAGTATATTTTTTGCAGCATTGGACTTTCCTTTCTCTTCCAGGCACATCTGCAGCTGGGCGTCCTTTCAGCTTTGGCCCAGCCACTTCATTAGCTCTGGAGCTACTTGTACTTGTCCTCTGCTGTTCCTCACTAGCATGTTGGATGCCTTCCGACCTGAGGGGCTCATCTTCCAGCATCATATCTTTTAGCCTTTTGTTTCAGTTCATGGGGTTTTGTTTGCAGGGATACTGGAGTGGCTTGCCAGTTCCTACCCCAGGTGGACCACATTACATCAAACTCTCCACTATGATGTATGGGATTGCTCATAGCTTCTCTGAGTTGCTCAAGCCCCTTCACCGCGACAAGGCAGTGATTCGTTGAAGGGGACTTTAGGCCTAGGAAGAACTTAATACGGCTCAAAGCAACCCAGTCTATAAAAATGGCATTGAAGCACATAAAATGACTGGAGCAGCATTTGCTGACCTTATGTTGACATAGGATACTGGCCACCACCAGTCCTGCTCAGAAGACTCAACCTTTTGACTTAAGATCACAGATGAAGAGAAAGAAACCTGCCCTTGCATCAGATGATTTGGCCAACTACCATCTGATTGCCAACGTTCCCTTCTTGGGCAAGGTGATTGAGAGGGTGGCCACTATCCGGCTCCAGTCATTCCTGGAGGAAGAACATGTTCTTGTTCCATTCCAGTCCGGGTTCAGGTTGTGTCGAGGGGCTGAGACTGCCTTGGTTGCGCTGCAAGATGACCTCCTCAGGGAGGCTGACAGGGGTTGCTCTACCTTGTTGATCCTCCTGGACTTGTCAGTGGCCTTTGATACCATTATTTATTTTCAAACTTGTATACCGCAATCTATTTCCCAGGCGGGAACTCAGGGCGGTTACCACGGTATCTTGCTGGGTTGGCTCTCTGAGGTGGGGATTGGAGGTACAGTGTTTAGCTGGCTCCGGTCCTTCCTGGGGGGCCGTCCCCAGTGTGTGCTGCTTGGTGGGGAGTTGTCAGCCCCTTGGTTGCTCCCATGTGGGGTTCCCCAGGGGTCGGCTCTATCCCCCATGCTGTTCAACATCTATATGAGGCCACTGGCTGGGGTCATTAGGGGATTTACAGTCTGCTGCCATCAGTATGCTGATGACATGCAGCTCTCTCTCTCCTTTTCCACCTCTGCAATGGAGGTGATGCAGACCCTTGACTTGTGCCTGGATGCGGTCATGGAATGGACCAGGACCAACAGACTCAGACTCAACCTGGAGAAGACTGAGGTTATGTTCTTTGGGGCTTCCTCCTCCGGATACGGTGGCCTCCTCACCAGTTTGGGGGGCTCTACCCTCCTGCTGGTGGACAGAGTCAGGAATCTGGGTGTGGTCCTGGATGCGGCGCTATCCATGGAGGCCCAGGTGGCTGCCGTTTCCAGGACTGCCTTTTTCCATCTTCGACAGATCGCCCAGATTCGTCCGTATCTGGATGGGGAGTCCTTGAGAACAGTTGTGCAGGTTATTGTGATCTCGAGAATAGACTACTGCAACGCTCTCTACATGGGGCTGCCCTTGACTCTTATTCGGAGACTCCAGCAGGTGCAAAATGCTGAGGCCAGACTGGTGGCGGGTGTGCGTCGATATGACCATATCACACCAGTTCTGGCCCACTTGCATTGGCTGCCCGTTGTGTCCCGAATAAGATTCAAGGTATTGGTTTTAATTTATAAAACCCTCCACAGCTTGGGACCTGAATACCTGGCAGAGCGGATCTTCCAGAGATCAACTGAGGCCCGACCTACCAGAATGTCGCAGGCGCTCTCATTTCAGGTGGCCACGCCCAAGGAGGCTCGGAAAATGGTGACTCGTAAGTTCGTAACCGGGCCTTCTCTGTGGCTGGCCCTTTCCTTTGGAACCATCTCCTGAGTGAGCTGCACCTTGCACAGTCCCTGCCTGCCTTTAAAAAAAGCCTTGAAGGCCTGGTTCTTTCGCGAGGCTTTTGGCGACCTAGAGATTAGACCTGGGAGCTTCATATTTGGATATGAATTTAGGGCTGGATGCGCAAGAGCTGGGCTGGTCCAGTCCCTTTCCCCCCCACCCCCACCCCCACCCCAAGAACCAGCCAGTCAACTCGGTCTTCACGGTGCTTGGTTCTGGTGGCCCGCCAATTGCAGAAGCCGCCCGGGCCACCTGGCCCTGCCTCCTTACAGCCTACCAATGATCTGTTGAGCATGGAGACTCTGGTCTCATGTCCTCACCAGAGGGGTCAGCTGCACCAGAAGGCAGGAAAACAATTAGAGCAACCAAGATATCCCCCCCCCATGGCCTCTAACCGTTTCATTGCTGTGAGTTGCACAAGCCTTACGTGGACACAATTATGTGTATTTCACTTTGTTATCCTCTCTTGGACGTGAATGCCGTCACCATGATTTCTAAGCAGGAGGCAGATAGGATATTTACATTTCAGATCTGAAGGACGTTGACCCATGCAAACTTACCATGAAATGCTTGTGTTTGCTTTGGAAGAGCTATAAATGTTTTACCTGCTCCCTTCCCCCCCACCCCATTATTTTTGCCAGCATTAAAAAAAGAGAGAGGCTGTTTCCCCCAAAGTTTGAAGCTCATTCTTCGGCACGCACAGCACGTGATGACCTGGCAGCCCACGTACGGCTTGTCCTCCTCCATCAAATCTTCGCTGCAGGAAGCAAGGGGTCCTGTTTCTTTCTCTCCTGGCTAGAAAATACCGCCTGTTTGTTCACAGTCCGCAGGTGCTCATCAAGGGATGGGAAGAAGGCAGTTGTCAGGGTAACCACAGGTTTTTATTTCAAGACTCTCTGAGCAGAGAGATGGGTGAAATTCTGCCTCGCCGCAGCGTGAACGGGTTGCTTGTTGTGCTGAGGAGGGGCTCCCTGGATGGCACGAAATGCCTTCCACAAAAGGAGCCGGGAGGGGAATGGACAACGGCTGCACAATCAGTGCCTTTGTTGTTTACTTTTAAAAACAGAAGGCTGGGCTCTGAGCAGCACGTTCCTGCACGGAAGACCTGGAGGGAAACGGCAGCAGCAGTCGGAAGCAGAGGGCAAGTGTTTATACAGGCTTGCTGCTTCTGGGTAGGCTCTGTAAAAGAGCAGGCATGCTGGATCAACGGGTAGGAAAAGAAAGCTTTCCTCATTCCCATTGAGGCAATGAGTCGAGCACCCAGTAGGACCTAGTGGGAAGAATGGCAGGCTAGAACAGCTTAGGGAACTGGGAATGTTCAGCCTTTCAAAAAGAAGGCTGAGGGGGGAATATGATAGCCATGTTTAAATATTTGAAAGGATGTCACACAGAGGAGGGAACAGGTTTGTTTTCCATGGCTTCAGAGACTAAAGACTCGGGGCAATAGTTTCAAACTAGAGGAAAACAGATTCCATTTGAACATTAGGAAGACCTTCATGACGGTCATTGCTGTTAGGCAATGGAAGATGTTGCCACAAAGGAGGGTGGTGGAGCTTCCTTATTTGGAGGTTTTTAAGCAGAGGCTGGATGGCCGTCTGTCGGGGGTCCTGTGATGGGGGATTCCTGCATGGCAGGGGGTTGGACTAGATGGCCCTTGAGGTCTCTTCCAACTCTATGGTTCAATGATTCTATGACCCTGTACCTGAAATAGAGCTGGGGGGGCTTCATGTCCCCACTCAGCCACAGCTGCTGACTGGGTGGGGTGGGGGGTGGGGGGGCACGCGTGTGGAACTGGCAAAGCCAATGCCTTCAGTATCTCAATTGCTGTGAAAAGCTCAACTAGGGGTGACACAAATCATTCCTGACTTGATAGCACTAAACAAAACGAAATGAAAAAACACTTCCTTAAATCCCACCAAATCAACGCGTCTGTGTCGGTTGGGATTAGCACTAGGACACTCTACACAAGTAACCCTCCATGTTTAGATTGGTCCCTTTCCGCCCTGTTTCTTTTCTCTGTGTGTTCAATCATGAATCGATTCTGACTTGATATCAGTCAAGTTTCCCATAGAAGTTTGGAGAGTTTGAAAAGTTCTCTTTCTTTCTTTCTTTCTTTCTTTCTTTCTTCTTTCTTTCTTTCTTTCTTTCTTTCTTTCTTTCTTGCTTGCTTGCTTGCTTGCTTGCTTGCTTGCTTGCTTACTTGCTTCCCCTTTTCAGAGCAACAGCTTCCAGAATTTCCCAGGTCCCCTTGACTTTCTCCTTTCTCAGAGTCCACTTCTGGTTTGTTGCCTGGTCTCTTCAGAGAGAAGAACCTGGCCGTAGCTTTTTCATAATGGATGCCAGCTGAACTTGCAAACCTACCAGCTACACTTTCCGGTTGAGGGGCTTCTTTTTTTAAAAAATGCCCTGCAATCGTGTCTCCTGCTCTGTCCAGAGATGGAGCACTTTCAACAATAAATAGTAAGAGATTTATGAGAGGTATCCGTGTCAGTCTGTGCAAGAATTCCAGGCAAAAAAATCAAAACAAAACAAAATAAAAGACAAAAACATACGGCACCTTATATACTATTATATTTTAATGTAAGCTTTCATGAACACGTCCACTTCTTCAGCAACTTCTACTACTATATTTATGAAGAAGTGGACATGTCCAAGAAAGCTTACATTAAAATAGAATAGTTAGTCTTTTTGTTTTTGACGTTTATTTTGTTTTGTTTTGATTTTTGCCTGGGATGAATAGCAAGTTTCTTTGGACCTAATGTGTCATCTCACAGGACTTGTTTTCTTCAGAAGCACTAGTAGTGTGGTCACCGGCTTGTGACCAAGGAGAGCGAGGAGGCAGGAACCTGGAATTTTGTCAAGGATTTCCCAGAAAAAAGGCAGCTCATTCTAAGCTAGGATGGAGAATCATACAATGAGCAACAATGTGGAATGCTGGTGGAATAAACAATGGAAAAATGTTAACGTGTTGACTGGCTGCCACTCCCGGAAGAAGAGGCAGGGCAGGGCAGGGGGAAGAGTAGACGGGAAGGACCTTCCCACATTCCCAGGATGCTCCTTTGATCTTAGATGGCTATTCTTAGTGCTGCTCATGGCACTTGCCTTTCCTCTCTCCAGACAGGTCGCTGTGGCCACTGAGATCTCCCTCAGCTAGAAAAGCCCATCTCTCATCCCATCCCAAGAAGGAACTGGTGATGTGATTCCTTCGCAAAGAGAGACCGGGACTCAAGTCATAATTCCAGGGTTCCAAGGGCTGAGTCCCCAAGTTAGCACTGCCTCCGTGCTGGTGTGCATGCACTTTCCAGCGTAAAGAGCCACAGACTTGCCAGCGAAGTGGGGCCCGGAGGTAACATGAAATGCGATGCATCTGACCCTTGGCCTCCACGTTGGACTGGGAAGTGAGGTTTGAAATGTGGTCTGAATATCCTTACCTTTGGGGACAAGGCAGACATCAACATGTTTAGAAACTGAAAGCATCTCTACTCAGTAATATTTCAGGATGAGAGGATTTCTAAAGGCATGAAGGAACAGTCAATAGTAAAGCCCCTTAGAATGCCCAATTTCTTTCATGCAGTTGCATCATGAAGGAGACTTGTCAGCAGGTAACAACAACATCATATTCAATCTTCTTTATACTTTTTTGCCTTCCTTGTAAGTGGGCTGGGAGTTAACACGTGATATGTTCTGCCTACAGCTCCAACAGATAAGAATATAAGATGCACCCTTGTTTGATATCTGACTAGAGGAAGCACTTCTCAAGGGTGTCAAGTCCAAACCCCTGCTCCATGCAGGAATACACATCCAAGGAGATCTGCCGGGTGGTTGTCCAAATTTCTCTTGGATGCCTCCAGTGTTGGAGCCCTCACCACCACCTCCGGAGGTCATAGGGTTCCCCTGTTGTACTGCTCTAACAGCTCGGAAGTTTTTGAGCCGATTGCTGCCCATCCTGCCCTCTGGGATGATCGAGAACAGATCCTGCCTCTCCTCTGGGTGACAGCCCTTCACATATTTGAAAAGTGCTATCGTATTGTCCCTCCGTCTTCTATTTTTGTAGGCTAAACACGCCCGATTTTTCCAGTCCTTCCTGAGCAGATCTGTCTTCAGTTCAAGGCAGATCAAGAACCCCAAGAAGGAAGGAGGAGACCCAGGACTCGAAAACCGGACCACACCTTTTGATTTCTGCTCTGGGTTCAGGAACAGGCCCCTGTCTTCCTTCTTCGGGGGAGAGGTAGCATCAGTCAGCTTAAAGTACAGTATTAAAATAATTATTATCTATATTATGTATATATGAGCATTTAGGATGTTATGCAATTCCTATTTCCTTTGCTCTGAGGGAGGTGGATGGAGGTCTCATTTGGCCTTAAACCAGGTCCTTCCTTTAGACCAGGGGTCTGCAACCTTTAAGACATAAAGAGCCACTTGGAGCCGTTTCCGACGGGAAAAAAAACTGGGAGCCGCAAAACCATTGCGACATTTAAAACAAATATATACAACCGCCGCCGCCGTTCTCGCTGTTCCACCTCAGCAACCGGGCGCTGGGCCAGCCGCCGTTCAAGGCTCCGTGGGGGGATGACCCGCGCTCCGGGCCTACCAGCGCCGCCACCGCCGCCGCCACGGTCCCGCAGCCGGAGGCGAGGGAGCGGCGCCCGCCTCAGCGGTTGAAAGGACGGGCCTGCGACCCCGCGGCTGGTCCCTTTTTTTGGAAGTGGGCGAGCGGCTACCTCTCCACACACACACACACACACACACACACACACACACACACACACACACACACACACACACACACACACACACACACACTTCTTGCAGCCGTGGTGTGTGTGCGTGTGTGGGCAAAGTTTGGCTTGTGAAGGAGACGGAGGGAAGGGGCGGGTGATGCGACACACACACACACACACACACACACACACACACACACACTTCTTGCAGCCGTGGTGTGTGTGCGTGTGTGGGCAAAGTTTGGCTTGTGAAGGAGACGGAGGGAAGGGGCGGGTGATGATCCACACACACACACACACACACACACACGATTCTTGCAGCCGTGGTGTGTGTGCGTGTGTGGGCAAAGTTTGGCTTGTGAAGGAGACGGAGGGAAGGGGCGGGTGAGGCTGAAAGAAACGGGAGGGCGAGTGGCGCGCTGGGCCACTGTGGATCTCCCCAGTCCGCTCCTCCATTCTGCTTTCGGACCCCCTTTTTGTCTGCCACCACCACCACCACGAACCGACCGGCTGCTTGGGCCTGGCCGCCGCCGCCTCCCCTCGCCCTTTTCCCGGCCGGGCGCGGCCATTGTGCCCGCTTCCCCCTCGCCACCGCCGCCTCCGCCTCCTCCACTGCCGGCGGTGGCGGGAGGAGGGGGAGGAGGAGGAAGAGGAGGATTACCAACACGCGTGGCTTCCTGCTGCTGCTGCTGCTGCGCGGCCCCTGACCCCCGTGGCAGGAGGAGACCCCGGCGGCCACCGATGACACCCCCACCACCCCTCCAATGCCGCCGCCGCCGCCATCCTGGCCCTGGCCGGCCCAGGAGCCTTCGCCACGGCCGCGCACCAGCGGCGGCAGCAGCGGCTGCAGCAGCACCAGGAGGAGGAGGAGGAGGAGGAAGATGAAGATGAGGAGGACGGCGGCGGCGGCGAGCTGGAGTTTCCCCCGCGGTCCTAGTTTAAATGCGGCGGGACCCCTTCCACGAGGGGAACCTCCTGGAGCCGCGGCAAAGGTTCCAAAGAGCCGCATGCGGCTCCAGAGCCGCGGGTTGCAGACCCCCGCTTTAGGCCAAGGTTTCCTCCTAGGCACAAGAGCGCCCCTCCCCCTCCAAAGCCTTCCTCCTCCTGAAGCAAAACAAGTTGAGGAGCCATCACAAAATCCAAATGCAAAAGGAATCGCTTTGGGGCCTTTGGCTTTCAGCTGTGCATGTGGGTTGGTGGCGGGAGGTGGAATCACACATGTATATGGGAAGTTGTGCAAAAGAGAGGCAGAGCCCCACCCAGCGGGGTGGGGAGGGAAGCTTGCTTTGGGCCCTTCCGCCTTCAATCAGTTGGGCACTCGATTCCAGAGGATGAGAATATTTGGGTTTGGTTTGCCTTTCCTGGGTTTAACTGGAATGCTGGGACATTTAGGCCAATCCAGGTGCCTGGATTGGCCTGATAGGTATTGATCTGAGCTTTTATTCTTCTGATATCCAAAATTCTCTGGGAAATAAACGATTTAAAGATGCTTCTTCATTGGGGCTGCCCCAGACCAGTTTTTTAATCAGTGCTTGGCGCTCAAGGGCTGACAGAGTGGCTGGTTTGATAGACAGAAAGATAGGGCTGAAATGTAATGAGTTACATTGCAGTTACACTGTGGGAATTAAGTTATATCATAGTGCAGGGCAGTGGCAGAAACAAGAGGGAGGTCTTTGGCTGCCGCTCTCGGAATAAGGCTGCATGTCTCCTTCACCCGGTTGCATGTCGGATCAATAACGGTCCACAGCCAACAGCCGCCACAAGCCAAAAACAAAACAAATAAACAAAAAAAACCCTATTTGCCGCTTATGCACATGGATTCTTGCAATCGGCTTCTACTCACTGAAGCCAATCACGACACAGAAATACTTTTGTTGCTGCATGCATCCTCCCAACCTCCAGTGACCGGGCTTCTTAGGAATGATTTGGTTTAGTAATGCCATCCCCAGTACGTTTACATGGCTGATCAGGGATCTCCACTCTAACATTCTGAGAGAGAGAGAGAGAGAGAGAGAGAGAGAGAGAGAGAGAACAAGAACATAAGAGGAGTCCTACTGGACCAGGCCAACGGCCCATCTAGTCCAGCTTCCTGTATCTCACAGTGGCCCCACCAGATGCGTTTGGGAGCACACAAGACTAGATCTCTGTCTCCTGATAGCCCACTCCCCTGCACATTCCTGGCGGGAACGGAATGCCACAGCAGCCACATCCCTTGTTTTGGACAGGTCCCTCTTCAGGCAGATGTTCCTAGCGGCAGGGAGGGGGGAAGTAACTACAGTGGACCCTTTTATAACAAACAGTTTGGATAACATAAAATCTGTACAACATAAAAAATTCCAGAGATAGGGGAAATTTGCTTAACAGAATCATCTATGGGGTGAATCCCCCCATAAAAATTGTCACGATTAGGGATTACTCCACTTTCAAAGCATTCCTATGGCAAATTTGTATAAAGGAAAATTTGCTTAACATAATTTCATTTGGAATGAATGAATTCTTTTATTTATTTATTTATTTATTTATTTATTTATTTATTTATTTATTAATTATTTATTTGATTTGATTTGATTTGTGCACCGCACCATCTGGCCAACAGTCACTCTGGGCAGTTTATAAAAATTGAACATAAACAATACAATGAATAATAAAATTAAACAATATACAAAGTATAAATGGAAATAAAAAAAACTAACTAAACCTAATTAAAAATGACAACAAAGCAAAAATAATAAATCAAATACATACAAAAACAGAGGCCAATTAAAATATAAACCAGATCAGCTAGATGGGTGAGATGACAAACTGGGCACTAATTGTGGGCTGTTATTTTTTAACACAGTTTTGATCAGCTAGCAGGCCTAATGAGTGGAGCTGGCTGCAGAAAAGAGGAAGAAACCTTCCCCAGGCCTGTGAAAGTTGGTGGCTCCATGAGGAGACCTGCCGGTGGACTCATAGTCAGGTCTTTCTTTCCTCTGAGCCCAGGGTTTTGGTTGCTTAATCATCTGTTTTAAAGGCGTGTGTGTGTGTGTGTGTGTGTTTAATGTCTGCTGTAGCTCCCGGGCTATGAAGCCAAGTTGGCACCTGATCTCTTTGCAAGGGAGCTCAAAGGACCATTCAGTAACCCCAGGGTTATCTGTATCTTGGAAAAAATATAGGGAATTTTATTGCAGTGAAAACAGCAAAAAGTCCAGAGGCTCCTGAATTCAAGATTAACCAGATTAGCATAGGCTACTGGGTGAATTGCATAAAAAGCCTAGCAATTTTTCAAGTGTTTTGAGTTTCCTTGTTGCCTTTGCTGCAATAAGCTATAAAGTTACATGGACACCTTGTAACTCAATGCAAACCTGTTCTGTCGCCTTCATAGAGATGGGTCCTGACATTTCATTTGATCAATGATCAATTCAGTTGGGCAGGACCTTTTGGAGACGCCCTCCTCCATACGATTACCGCAAGTCGGAGGGGACTGAGTGGCATGTCACCAAAACCACTTTTTAAACGTGGTTTGAGCCACCACCCTTCTTGCAGCCCCCTCAGCCAACCTCCTCTCTTTCCTCCTGGGGTGGGAGTGGCCCGAGGGAGTGGGAGGTGGTGGGGACAAGGCCTGGCACCATCTTTCTCGCTCTCTCAAACCCCAGATTGGAGGAAAGAGCCACCAAAGAGTGGAAGGAAAGCGGGGTGGGGGTGGGGGTGGAAGAGAAGGAAAGGGCTGCCAAAGTTGGAGGGGGAGGGGAATGGCTCAGGTGGGGAGGGAAGGGCTGGGGCTGGGGTGGGGGAATGATGGGTGGGGCAAAAGGAGACTGCACTCCAGGAAAGAGGCAGACAGAGAAGAGGCCACCACGATGGTGGTGCCAGTGTTGGGTTTGGGGAAGAAGGGGTGTCCAGCAGGGGCAAAGGCTGGGCGTTTCCGAAAGCTCATTCAGCCTTTTTCCAATCTTGACAGTGGATCTTGATCTATGCAACCACTTTGGCATGGGATGGCTGGTCTCCCCTCCCCCCCTTCCTCCTCACTGGCCAATACAAGCCACTCCGGCCCATGCTGGGAAGAGCTGCACCTGTTGAATTTTGAAAAGACGTAATGGGGGGGGGGTTTGTGTTTCAGCAACTTGCAGTTCTGTTTTTCAAAGCTTGACCCAAGGGTCATCCAGTGGAAGAAGCTTGGGTTCCTAACATGCCCCACAGGTGATGAAAGGGGCCAGGTCTTCCCTCCCTCCTTTCTTGGGAGGTTCGATCAGCCTCTTCTGTCGCTTGCTGAAAGGAAGACCTGCGATGGTGAAAACTCTCAAGTCTCAGCCCAGGGTTGTTCTCCAGTTGGGGGGAGGATCGCGTTACCCTCTGTGGATGCAGCGCTTGGTAAACTCTCTCTGGTTTCTGTATACTGTACCATAAAGTCTGACCAATTAGTTAAAAAAATTAATGAAATTAGATAGATAGATAGATAGATAGATAGATAGATAGATAGATAGATAGATAGATAGATAGATAGATAGATAGATAGATAGGCAGGGAGGAAGGAAGGAAGGAAGGGATAGATAGATAGATGATAGATAGATAGAAGCCCCATCCTGGCCGGTCTCATGGGGCTATTAAGAGTGGGGTGGGTGAAAGGGCGACCACCCCCCTAACCCGCCCCCCGTAGCGCCCCCTCCTCCTCCGGTTCCACGGCGGGGGCGGGGCCATCAGACCCCCCTTTCTCCTCCTCCCCGCCCTGCAGGCGCCCCCCCCTCTCCTGTCCTGGGCGGGCCGGTGGTGGGCGGCGCGCGCCCTGCTGCCTGTCCGGGCTTGGGCGGGGGCGCGCGCGCGTGCCTTCTTTCCTGCCTGGCTTCGCGTCCACCTCCGCCTGCGCCTCGCCTGGCGCTCCTCCGGGAGGAGGGGGGGGTGTCGGTCGGCAGTGCCTCCTCCTGCCTCCTCCTCCTTCCTCCGCCGGCGGCCGCGGGGAGGATGCGGCCCCCGTTGCGGCTGACGCGCCGCTCCTCCCGCCGCCGCCGCCGCCGCCGCTGCCCGCCCGGCCCTTCTTCGCCCTTCTTCGCCCGCCCCGCCGCCTCCCTCGCCGGCTCCTGCTCCTGCTCCTGCTCCTGCTGCTGCTCCCCCTGTTGCCGCCGGGGGTGGGGGTGGCGGGGCGGGCGGGCGCCCGGCGGCGGCGCGTGAGGAGGAGGATGGAGGGCGGCAGCAGCCCGCCGCTGGCCGCCGGGCTACAGGAGGCGAGCGCCGCCGCAGGAGGAGGAGGAGGACCGGGAGGCGGCGGCGGCGGCGGCGGCGGCGGCAACCACCCCAACCCCAGCCCCGGAGGAGGAGGAGGAGGAGGAGGAGGAGGAGGAGGAAGCAGCAGCAGCAGCGGCGGCGGCAGCCCCAGCGGGCCCGAGAGGATGATGGCCGCCGCCGCCGCCGCCGCCGCCGCCCTGGAGAACCACCAGCAGCCCAGCCTCCAAGGTAAGGCCCGGTACGCCTCGTCGGAGGGGACCCCGCTGTTTTCCGGAGGAGGAGGAGGACCAAGGACGGGAGAGCTCCCCCTCCCCCGGCGCACCCGCAGCAGGATCGGGACCCCTCGCCCGGACTTGCACGCCCCTCCTGGGGGCGGGCGGGCGGCGGTCCGGGCGCTCTTGATGCCTGGCCGCCGGCGGAGCCGCTCCAAGGCCCGGCGGCTGGGGGTGGGGGTGGGCGGAGGGATGGGAGGGGGGGTGCAGCCGCAGCCTCCACCCCGGAGGGCAGCGGTGGCCCTTTACCTTCATCCCCCCCCCACCGCCCGGCTCCCTTCCGTACCCGCCGCTGTGTCTCCCCCTCGCCCCCCCCCCCAAAAAGGGGCAGCCGGTCCCTTCTGGATCTCTCCGGAGCGGGGGGTCTTGTGGATCACCCGCCCGCCTTGGCGCCTGCCCGGAGGAGGAGGAGGAGGAGGCTCGGCTTCCGTGCCCCCCTCCCGCCCTCCTCGGTTGCGCCCTCCTGGCGCCGGACCCAAGGAGAGCAGCCCTCTGCCGCCGCCTCCTCCTCCTCCTCTTCCTCCTCCTCGTCTTTGCCCGCGTCTCTTTCCCGCTCAGGCGGGGGCTCATCTTTGGGGACGGGGGGGGGGAGAGGGGCAGAAGGACGGGCCACCAGCCGCCTGGGATGGAAGGGACTCACGCCGGTCCTCATTGGGGGGGGGGCAGAAGAGTCCCCTGCAGGACAGTGGGGGGGGGGGCAAGTGCTCATCCCTTCTGGCACTCAGGGTTGGAGGGAGGAGGGAGGCCCGGCTTGGAGGGCGAGAGACCCCCCCTCCCTTCTGTGCCAACCGTGCCTGCCCGCCCTCAGGATGCCAGCCCCCCCCCCCCCCCCCCGCCAGAGGTGTGACAGACCCAGGATCCGCAGGGCTTGATCTCCGCAATGGGGGATCAAACTGTGCCCAGGCGCCTTTCCCCCTCCCCAGGGTTTAACCTTGAAGGCCGTGTTTTTTGGGGGGGGGGGCATTCCAGAGTCACCTTGAAGCTGGGCAGTAAAAAACCCCAGAAAAGGCAGGCAGGGAGGGGGGCGATTGAACACTGGGCTAGAAGGATGATGTCATGACAGCCTGCCGGGAGGAGCACCAGGCTCCTTTTCCTGGCAAATCATCCCCCTCCCTTTCACCAAGGGGCTGAGTTTTCAAAATAGGCACATCCCAATGACAGAAGTATGAACAGAATCCTTATCTGTACCTTGCGTGCCACCCAGCGTCACCCACGTGTGGACCCGTCTAGTTGTGCAGTGCTTTTATGGGGAAGATCAAATGCGCTGCTTCCTTTTTCTCGGTCCTTTGTGGATCCATCGTTTCACCGGGCTACAGAAGATGTTTGTTGCACATCTGCTTTGGGGGGATAATTTGGGGGGGGTTGTTTTGGTCGATGGGTAGAGAGGTGAGGTGTTGGCTAGACCCCCTGGCCTTGAGAGCCGCTGGTTATGGAGCGGTGCGAGAAAAAAGGCGCGAGGCACCAAGGGAAGCAGGATACTGTGGTTGTGAAGATGGTGTCGGGGAAGCCGGAGTCTCCCAGCTGGAAAGAGAGGCCAGGCATTCTGTGCTTATGCTGCCACTGCAGTGGGGCCATTAAACTGACAGGGACTTTTAAGCCTGGTGCCTCTAAATCCTGCATCAAGAGCCAGGAGAGAACAAGGTTTCCCCCCAGGGGCTGCGAGGGATTGAGGGTTTAATTTTTATGTTGGTGGGGCATGAGACGAAAGGTTGAAGGGTCCCTTCGGCAGCAGCAGCAGCAGGTGCTTCTTGGAGCAGAAAGGAAGCAGGGGCCCTCTGCTTATCTGCTCTCCTGCCATGTTGCACTGATGGGATGATGATGATGATGATGATGATGATATGAGTGGGACCATTTTCGTAAGGCCATGCTGCCTCCCTCAGAGGTTTTGGCTGTCAACTTTCTGAAGCCCCACCTGTGGTAGATCATCAGAGGAGATCTGCCAGTTCAAAATGGCCGGAGGGCCAAAGGGTCCCCCCACCCCCGTCCGCCTCCTCCTCCTGCTACAGTTCATGCAACTTGATTTTCCTGTTCGTTGAGGGATCAGGTGGAGAGATTTGCGTTTCTTGAGCCGACCAAAAGCGGGCTGAAGTGAGCCTGAGTGTATTTGCGCCCGGCCTCAAGAGTCTAGGCGTGAGCGAACCTGTCACCAGCTCAGATGTTCCTTGGCCGGCCCTCTCCTTAAGGGAGGTGGGGGTTGGAAGCCACCAGGAGGATGGAAGGTGGCAGGCTCCTCCCCCCTCCCCTCCCCCCCCCCGGGGGCTCTGTAGGGGTGCCAGGTTTCAGCAAAAACCTGTATAGGCCCTGTTGGAAACCCTCCATAGAGCTATAGAAACGCGGAGTTGGATGGAATCCGACAGCTCAGCTCGTCCCTCCACACAGGAGGCAGCGGCTAGTCCTGGGGACTTCATGGAAGCCGGTAGCTGCACTTGGGCACAAAACCTGACTTGCATTCTTAGGTTTAAATATGTAAAGCAGGGGTGTCCAAACTTTTTGCAAGGAGGACCAGATGTGGTGAGGTAAAAATGTGTGGGGACCGACCATTGGCCCCCAGGCCGGACTTTGGAGAAGCCGCTAGGACATGCAAGGAGGTGGGGAGGACGCTGCAGCAACGGACCCAGGGGAAGGTAGGCTGCGCAGGTGGCTGGGGGGCGGGAATGGACAGAGGCAGGAGAATGTACATTTTCCACAAACACTGCAGCTCCTCCTCCCCTTCTCTTCTTTTTCAACCACTCATATCCCTCAGTTTCTCTATTCCAGTCCTGGGGGTTGTCCCCCCCCCCCCAAGTTGCACCAAGACTAGCCCCTGCAAAATTTCTCTTTTTTGGGGGGGGGGAGCCGTCGAAGAGAAGCTCCAGCAGGCAAGGGGATTTTGCAAAGGCTTCCTGGGAGTTCATCCAGGTCATCCTTTGAAGGGGGGGGGCTTTGAAAGGGGGTGCTTTGAAAAGGAGACTTCCGGGGCCAATCCAGGTAAGCCTCAGGCTCCCTCAGCAGCAAGGAGGAGGACCCGGGGGAAATTGAGGGAGGAACCGGGTCCCATCAAGAAGAGGCCCTTCATCAGCTCGGGCACCACTGTCCAGGCGTAGAGGGAGGCCAGCTGAAGCCAGGGGGCCCTCCCAGAAACCAACGGCCCCTCATCCTCCTGCAAATGCCATGAATAATGGGACACCTGCAGGAAAGGCAAGCATCCCAGCAGATAATCCGAGAGCCACCCATTCAAAACAAGACACACTGGGGGCACAGGGAGGGTGCTGAACAGGAGATTCCAAGATCCACTACGACACGCACAAAGCAGTGGCTTCCAAATATTAGGCCCATGATCCAAAAAAACATGCCGCAGCACCACAACCATGGAGGCACTACAGGAAACTCAGAGCTGAATATTAGAGACATCAGGCCCAGTGACCAACGCAAGGGGCCGCAACATCATGATCAGGTGGGCAATATAAGACGCCCCGGACCCAGCACTGCGGACATCAGGCCAAAGTGAGGAGCCTCCACACGATGACTACGGGGGCTTTCCAAGCAGCCAAGAGCCTGGCAGCACACTTGGAGACCAAAGCCAGGGGCCTGACTCTGATGCCCAAGGGGCAGGACAAGAAGCCCTGTACCACAGGTTAAAGGTAAATGGCTCCGGTTGCAAAGGAAGAGGCTACCCCATGACCACCAAAGTGGAAGAAGAAGGAAACCAAAGTCCCAAATGCCTACAATGGCCAAATCAGAATGCCAGAGTCCGGCATGCCACATAAGAGATGCTGGACAGAAGGCGAGGGACCTCACCACGACGAGGACGGGGGGAAATCAAGAAGCCCAGACCTCTGCAGTCCCTAAAAAGAGGCCCAGGTTGTCAAGTGCCGAGCCACACCATGACAGTCACAGTGGCAATACAAGCATCCCAGAGCCTCTTATTCCTGGAAAGAGGCAGTGGACAGAGAGTACGGAGCCCAGAGCTCCACATTCCAGCGAACACTCTCAGTGTGCACGGTGAGGGGCCAAACGTCATCAGCCACTGTGGCATGACCCGGAGCCCGGAGCTGAGTGCTCGACTGAAGAGGTCCTGGGCAGAATGCCAGGGGCCAGACCTTGATGGCAGCCTCGGGGGGCAGAAGAGAGAGCCCAGAGCCAAGTGTTCGATCAAAGCGGCCCAGGGAAGAAAGTGAGGGGCCCAACCTTGATGGTAGCCACGGGGGCAAATGAAAGAGCTCAGTGTCCAAACCAAAGGGCCAAATCATGACGGGAAGAAGCCCTGGGCAAGAAATGGGGAGCGCCCAGGCCATTCTACCACCATCCCAGCGCCTTCTCTTCATGAAAAGGGGCCTGGGTCCAGATTCCCTGTCCGCTTTCAGAAATCCTAGGACGGCTGTTTGGAAGGACCCCCCCCTTCCCTTCCATTCAGTTCAAAGCAAACTCTTTCTTGAAATGTATGTACATGTGTGTGTTTTTAGGGCATTAAGTACAGATACCTATAGTTGACTTCAATTTTGTCCTACATTCATGTCCAGTTAGCATCTGAATTACTAATTTGTTTACAATCCATCAATATTATTTATTCATTTTATTTTATCAGCCCTTCATGTTCCTTGGTTGTATTGCAGCCTAATTTATGAGGCTGAAGAAGCTCCCCATTACTGGTGGCAAGAGTGATATTCACTCTAGCTGGATACAACCGGCTGTCGTTCCTAAGTTGCTGGATGGTTAGGCATTCCTCAGTATGTTAGAGGCATGAAGAATAAAGGGCAGAATAAAGAATACAAAGAACAGCACGTAAGTGCGAGGGGCACCTTTACCTTTATACCCAAGAAAGTACAGACACGACCCAAGAGAAGCCAGCCTGATCACAAACCGTCAGCAAATATTTGGACACGCTACAGCCAGCTTTTTTAAAAAAGAAGTCGCACATAATCTTGGAGGAGTTAATTAATCAGGTGGAATAGGGAAGCTTTTCGAAGAGCAGACCACAGTGGTGGCTACAATGTGTCACCAAACGTCCGCAAGTTGCACCACCCAACGACAGCTGTGCTTATATATTTTTTCTCAACGTATACTAAAAAGCTTGGGAGTCATGTAGAGTCCGTATCACAGAGTTTGCTGATCCCAATTTCAATGCCAGAGTGGCCAGTGGTATGGATTAGAGATGGGCACGACTTGAAAAAAAAAAATTTCGAGTTGTCGTTAGTCGGGCCGGTTCCGTTTCGGCTCGTTTCCGTTTTTCGCGAAAATTTGCAAAAATTAGTCGGTTCGTTTTTTCATTTTTTCGTTGTCGTTAGTACTGGTTTGGGGAGGGGGTAGCGGGCTCCTGGAGGGAGCTGCAGGAGTCAGCCAGAGCCACAAGTGACGGACTGGCAGACTCTTTGCACCCGCTGTGTCTCACGTACTTGCATGTAGTGCAATGCAAGTAGATCTGGCTTAGGGTTAAGACGGCTTAGCGCAACGGCTAGGGTTAGGCTAGTTACGGGTGAGGTTACGGTGAGTATTGGGGTGCATCTGGGTGCCTCTCTGTCCCACTTAGAAGGACAGTGTACTGGCGTATGGGTTAGGCTTAGGGTTTGGGTTTGGGCTACGATTAGTGGGCTGTTTATGCCCGATTGGCACATCCCAGAAGTCTCTGTGGTCAACCTGGCCAAGTGGCCATGCGATTGGTGGAAAATTTGCATGGTCTACTCCCATGGGAGAGCCCATCATTGCAAATGTGCAGGTGTAATAAAATAAAATAAAATAAAATAAAATAAAATCAACGGAGACTTTTTTTTGCAAGAAAAACCCACTGCTGCTACTGTAAAAATTCAAGCATTTAAAATAGCTAATTTTCGCATGTTTCTGTGGTGCTTTGGTGGGGTTTTGGGCAACGATTTCAAAAAAAATATTGCGGTCGCCATTTTGGATCCCCCGCACTGCATGGCAAATGGATGCGCCCTCCCAGCCTGGTACCAGCAGCGCAGCAGTAGCAATAGCCAAGGAGAGGGGGGCGGGGAACCCCCCCCCCCCAAATAAAACACCCTTCTGGCCTGGTAGGTGCCCTCAGACAGTTTTCGCCTACTTTTAGGGCCGGGAATCGGTTTTTTTTTTAACTTTTAAAAACTTTTTTTCTGTGCCGCTTGGCATTGCGCGATGCAAGTAACGAGCACGACAAATCAGACCAAATTGTTCGTTCGTCGGTTCGAGCTCGAAGTCTGGGGCAGTGATTCCCGTTACCGTTTCCGTAGAGTAACGGAAACGAGTAACGGAAACGGAAACGGGAATACCGCTAAGTCGTGCCCATCTCTAGTATGGATATATTTGCTGTGACACCAGAAATAGATCTAGACTCTTCAATGCTATTACCATTCAGTCACAAGCGGTGCTCTAAGGATAAGAGCACAAATGCAGCAGGGCATAATATGGCAAGATTCTGTGTCCAACATAATTACATATGGTTGAATGGCTTAATAGAATATCCCAATTCAGGAGAATTCACCTTCGCTTCTATTAGAGGAGCAAGTGCTATAGATTGCATTATGGTGTCCCTACCTCTTAAACCCTTTGTGGCTGAATTCATGGTAGGGGATAACATTTGTCATGATCACTTTCCATTGTTACTTATGTTGAACTTGAAAATTGAGGGTAAATGAATGCTGATAAGATTAAACAACAGTTCGGAGGTACTCAATAAGATAAGACGGAATGCAACAACAAAACTTAAATTGGCCCAGCTACTAAAATCTAAAATACTTCTAGACCTTAAATCTTCCATCATGACTTCTAATAATCCTAGGGATGTAATTGGACCTTACGAAGGACTGACAGCACTCTTATCTAAAACACTGAGCTATAATCCAACTTTAGAGCAATGCAGGACAAACCACATGAAACAAGACTGGTTTGATCGCGAGTGTATAGAACGGAAAATTATCTTAAGGAAGATCTTCAAACATTATAGGGATCAGGAGCTAGTATATATACCAAAGGAATTATATGAAACAAAGAATCAGTTAAGATTATTGTACAAGGCAAAAAGACAAGCCTTCATCCATAACCAATGGAATCAATTATTCACAGCAATATCCCTTAAAAAATCTAAACAATTTTGGGACATAGTGAACAATAGAAATAATTTTTTGGATTCAGCCAACGTTGAACCAAATATTTGGTACAGACATTTTTCATCCCTATTCTACAATGAAGGTAACTCCATCAGTGCCACAGCTGAAACCATGCCTAAGGGTCTTCCAGAATGGCCCCCAGTCATTGTTGCAGAGATAAAAGAATTAATCTCCCAGTTAAAACTGGGTAAATCACCAGGGGCTGATATAATACCTCCAGAGATACTAAAGTTTGATGCTGACTGGTGGATGGCACCGTTGGCTGCCCTTTTTACCATGGTAAACAACTCTGGCTTGATACCAGAAGCCTGGACCAATGCAATAGTTGTCCCAATATATAAAGCAGGTGACCCCTTAAACCCAGGTAATTATAGACCAATTAGTCTGCTATCCATTATTGGAAAACTTTATACCAAACATCTTTTAAGCAAACGGATTGCCTGGGAGGAACAGACATCAGTAACTGGACCAGAACAAACAGGTTTTAGGAAGGGGAAATCTACCCTTGACCATTGTTTTACCTTAGCACATTTGGTAAATAAATATGTAAATCAGACTAAATCTAGACTATATGTGGCCTTCTTAGACCTAAAAGGTGCCATGACCCTGCCTGTCACAGAACCTGAATCTGAGGGGTTAAATGGTGAAGAGCTGCTGGAGGAGCCTTGCAGCTCAACTCAGCAGGCAGCTGGGTCTGATGACTCAGCTGAAAGCATATCTCCTCCTCCTAGAAGGGCCATGAGCAGGATTCTGCAAAGACGTGCAACCAGGAGAGCTAGGGAAAGGGTCTTGGATGCTAGACGGGGAATCAGGTCTGGAAGCCCTGAGTACTAGCAGGAGCCTTTCCAGAGGTAAGGGTATGTTTCCTGTTTTGGGATAAAGCTGGCAAGCTTACCTTGAGCTCTCTGTGGGAGCAACGCGTCATTTGAACTTGCAACCACGTTCCTGTCTGTGACCTTGGCTCTGTTTCCTGATTTTGGACCGGTTTCCTGGACAACAGCTTTATCTGTTCCCTTGGGTTTGGCATCTGGTTTCCGTGAGATATTCTGGCTTTGACTTGGACTGGTAATTGCTGGGAGTTGGATTCTGTTATCTATCTGGCTTTCCACTAAAGATCTTGGCAAAGAACTGAACTCTGCTTGTGTGTGTGTTCTGTGTGCGGGGCTTGACAAAAGGGGCTTTTGGCTCACTGGATCGTGAGAAATTGTGGGACAAATTAGCTAATCTCTTAATGGACAGAAGATTAATATTTCTTATTAGGAGATTGCATTCGGCAATCTCCTGCCAAATTAAATGCTCTAATTCAGGGATCCTAACTGAGCGAATAACTACTAACAGAGGTGTCAAACAGGGTTGTTTACTAGCCCCCTCTTTGTTTAACTTGTTTCTCAATGATTTAGCTGCACTATTGTTGGAAACTGAAGGCCATCCCCCTAAAATTGTCTCCACCCCAGTCCCTCTACTTTTGTATGCGGATGATGCCATGATTTTGTCGCACACCCAGTCCCTCTACTTTTGTATGCGGATGATGCCATGATTTTGTCACACACCAGACTAAAATGTTTGATGCACAAATGTCTTGAGTTTTTAGGTAACAATAATTTACAACTCAACAACAACAACAGTCTTTATTTGCAGCCACAGGCCCAACCAATAAGGTAAAATACATACATGTAGTTTTAAAAGGATAAAAGAGTAAAACTATTACAAAATTTTAAGATAGTTAAAACAGTTTAGGTAGTAAAAGTGAATTATACAAACATTGTGCAATTCATGATTATATTAAGAGCTAACAGAGGCCAAGGTTGTCTTCCATATTCTTTGGGCAAAGAAAAGAAAATTGGCCACATATTCAGTGGTACCCTTGTTGGTGTCACTTAATAAATATTTTAAATACCAGTTCAGCATCTTACCTGGGAAGACACTCATTATGGGCTTGAGTAATTTAGTACGCTCATTTCTATAAAAATCACATACAAAAAGGACATGATTCAGTGTTTCAATTTCTTTGTTATTACAAGGACACAATCGGTTTTCATAAGGGACACCAGAGTAACGCCCATCTAAAATTGCAGATTGAAGGCAGTTAAATCGAGCTCTTGAGAAAACATGCCGATATTTGGGGACAGTCAGGTTTTCCAGGTATAGAGCACTTTGTGAGAAATTAAAGTTTAGTCCAAAATGCAGAATAGAGCAAGTTTTCTGTGCACTTGCGATAGAGTGCTGAAAGTCAATATCCCTAATCTACTTTTCTATGATAGATTTACCTGTCTTGGGCTCATAGGCATTAAGAAAATCAATAGATAGCCCTAACAGATGCAGTTTAGTTGGAAAAACTTTAAACCATGAGCTATTGTGGACATCATTTTGTAACAGATGCAGATATCCCATTGAGGTATTGGCATGTGATACCTTAATCCAGTATCTAAAAGCATAGATCCAAGCAACACATTCTAGTGATGCAGTGCCAGTCTCCAATCAAAGACCTGCTGCAGGAACACATCTTGGCATTCCAAGGATAGATCTTAAAAATGTTGAAAGGACACTCTCCATGCTAGGATGGAATCCTAGAATCCAGGTTGGAATACCATATAATAATTGAGGCAATATCTTGGCCTTGAAAACTTGAATAGTAGCAGGTACAAATTGCCCCCCCCCTTGGTAAAGAAAAAGCGAGTAATTGCCTTTTGTGTATTCTGGGCTGCTTGGATTACAGATTGTCTATGAGCAGCCCAAGATAATTTATAGTGAAATATGATACCTAGATATTTAAACTGTTTTACTTGCTCAATGCAGTTGCCATTAATTGACCACTTTCTTAATGTTACAGATCGAGCAAAAACCATAATTTTAGTTTTGGTGAAATTAATGACCAGTTGATTATTTTTGCAGTAAGTCATGAATGCACGTATTAGTCGTTTGAGGCCTATTTTTTATAGAGACAATAGAACAGCATCGTCCGCATATAACAGTAGGGGACATTTAGTCTCTGCCAATCTGGGAGAGTGAAAATCTGATACAAGGCAACAGTCTAGTAGGTCATTGAGATAAAGGTTGAATAGTGTGGGGGCCAATATATAGCCCTGGCGGACCCCTTTATTAGCAGGAATAGATTTTGTCAGATTTCCTTCTGTGCCACACCTTACACGTAGGGTGGTGCCCTGATAGAGACCTTTAATGAGATAGAGGAGTCTTTTATCTATAGAGGTCTTGTATAGCTTCGACCATAATATATCTCGTGGGACAGAGTCAAAGGCTGATTTTAGGTCTATAAATGCAGTGTAAAGACCATTGCCATGAGAGGTCATGTATTTCTCAGCAAGATGGTTTAATATCATACGTTGATCAGTTGGTGATCTACCTTTTCTGAAGCCGGCTTGTTCTCCCCCCAGAATGTTTTCTTCCTCTATCCAAGATTCCAGTCTTTGGTTTAGATAACTAGCATACAGCTTACCCAACACTGAGAGTAAGGCCTGTAGTGGGATGGATCTCCTCTTTCTCCTTTCTTAAAGATAGGTATTATTATGGCCTCAGACCAGGCAATGGGAAATTTGCCCGAGTTGTTAATATGTGTAAACAAGTTTGCCAACAAAGGCGCCCACCAGCCTATATTAGCTTTCAGCATTTCTGGGAGGATAGCATCTGTTCCATAATTTACAACTCAATTATGACAAGTCTAAAATTGTTGTATAAAATCAGAAAATAGTAAAGCTGGATGGAATTTCAAGAGATAATCAGTAATCTCTATTCCTATGTGCTGAACAAGTCCCGTTGAGATGTTCCCAAGGATGTGTACATGTTTACTAGTCCTATAGCATTTTAAAATCGATACTCTCTTTTCAGTACCATCTTACAAGCTGTGCTAAAGAAAGGTCTTGCTCTAAAGGCTGTTAAAAAAAAAAAAGAATGCACGCACATTGCCTAGGAATTTGCAGTATTAATGTGAACCTCCTTGAACTGTGTTTTAGATACCTGATACTGAGCTAAAAGTTGACCAAGAATGATATATTTCTGGTTAAAGCACTTTCATTTCTGTACCAGCAGGCTTAATTTTTTAGTCTGGTAATTTGGAAGGTCTTAAAATGGGCATTAACCTATAAACAGTCAGCCTCATTCTAGGGCTATAGGAGAAAATTATTTGCTTCAAAATTGGATGAATCTAATTTATCGGATTTATGCCTCCTGGATGAAAACACAATTTTACAGGTATATATTTGCTATTTGGAAATGCAAGTTATAAACTATATGTTATAAATTATATTTTATTTCATGTTATTTTCATTATATTTACTGTATTTATTATGTTGATTGTTTGTATTGTATGAATTGTATGTATTTTTATTATATAGTACTGATTAATTAATAGATAGATAGATAGATAATTTAGAATATGCTACCTGTTTTCTTTATCAGAGTGTGCGTTGTTCTCATTCTCTTGTGGAAGGGGAATGTGGGACATCGGGTGATTCTTTTAAACCTGCAGGGTCTCCTGGAACCATGGCTTGTGTCTTGACCATTTCCTTTGGGATAGTGGTGAGAGTTAGACCAAGTTGTGAGATAGGCTGAGATACAGCAAGTACAGAGAGATTGTATTCTCGAAGGCTTTCACGGCCAGGATCTGATGGCTGTTGTGTGAGTTTTTTTGGGCTGTTTGGCCATGTTCTGGAAGTTTTTCTTCCTGACGTTTTGCCAGATTCTGTGGCCAGCATTTTCAGAGGGCGAGGAACTCAGGAGATCTGGAGTTCTCTCTGTGCTCTGGGGTATATGTGAGATTACTGGCATCTCATCGCTGCTTTTTGGTTTTTTTTGCCAGGAATGGTTTTGGTCCAACCATTGATTGAAGAATCTTCCCCATCTCTCTTCACTTCTGCTTCCTCGGACCACCAGCGCTGCCCTCTGCCAGGGTTGCATTGGGTTTATTTTATTGATTGATTGATTTGACCTTTATACCGTCCATCTCCGTTTGGGCTTAAGGCTCACTTGCTCCCAATTTCAGTAGGAAAAGGGTGAAGCAGGTGATGATGAGTCAGGGAATCCACTCTGGAGCCTTGGCGGTCCACTGAGGGCAGGAATTGAACTCCACAGGATCGCCCTGAAGCCAAGCTGTCCCCGTGGCCCAATCCAGGTGGCAGGAAAGCCCCCCCCCCCAGGGCAGCCGCAAAGCCACCCAGATCCATCCACTCCTGGGACGGAGGGCCTGACTCTGGCCTCCTCCCCTGGCCAAGGGTGGTCTCTCAGTCCCAGACAGATGGACGGGCGGACCATAAGACTCGTCCCGGCAGGGAGGGAACGGAGGCCTTCCACGAGATAGTTTTTGGGAAGGGCACCAGGCACGGTCAGCCTTCAGGAGGAGCCGTGTCCTACGTTGTCCACTCGAGAGCTCTCCCAAGCCCACGTGGAAAGGCCCATGTTAGTTGGAGCCAGCAGCAGCTGTCCCAGGAGAGGAGCTGCCTCTCGTGGAAGGCCTCTGTTCCCTCCCTGCCGGGACGAGTCTTGTGGTCCGCCCGTCCATCTGTCTGACAGGCAAGGGAGGGACAAATCCTTCGATCCTTCTGGGGTAGGGTGGGGAAGAAAGGGAGGCTTCCTTCAGTGGAACAGCCCCCCTCTTGACAGGGACCTTGTGGACAGAGGAGTGGCTCCGGAAATTGGGGTGCGCCACCCCAGTGGGACAGAATGGATCCTGGTGCTGCTGAAAAGACGGACGTCCCTTGAGGACACTCTCACGGAGTGGCCAGAGAAACCTTGCCTCTTCTTCCTCCTCTTGGGGAGCCTTTGGAGGAGAAATCAGGCCCTCCTCTAGAGAGAAACGAAAAGCAGAGGCCTCAATTTAGGGCTTATTGGTTATTTATTTAAAGTATTTCTCTCCCCCGCCCCACACACCTTGCTCTTTAATCCAAGGTGGTTCACACCATTAAAAGGAAAATGTTCTAAAGCTAAAAAAGGGGAAGTATGCAAGTCCTGAAAAAGAATAAAAGAAGTATGATATTAAAAAGGATAAATAAAATCCATCCCTAATTGGCCTTTAGACACCAGAGCACAACTGTCCATTGAGAAAAACCCGCTCTGGTCCCCAGTCCCGAAAGGGAATCCCCAGGGTTTCTGAAGGCTTACTGTGGGCAGCCCCACATGGACACTACGTTGAGCCCACTTCTGACCTGCAGGACGGGGGCCCTGGGGACTGACCCTTGGGTGGTCGGGAGGGGGGCTCTCAGAGGTCCTCAGGCCAGCCACACACACCTCCTTCTACGGTGGGTCAAGAAGCTTGAACCCCTCGTAGAGCCACATTTGGTGGGTTTCTCCCAAAGCATCTCTAGGTCCCCCCGTGTTTTTGGAGGTGCTCCTCCTAAGGAGGCGTGGACCTTGTGGGGGTCTTCGGGTAGGAATCTCTTACAGTTGGGTCAGTCCTGGTTCCCCTGAGCGTCAGTAGGTGTGCAAGTCCAGCTGTGACTTCTGTTGGCTCTCCGTTGCCTTGGACGCTGGGCAGAGGGTCTGTCAGGGCATGTCTCCATCTTCAATCAACTGGCTCATGGGACATTCCTGTGAGAATCCAGCCCCACCTGGTCCCATGCCAAGAGAAACAGGAGGAAGCCAAAGCTTTGTCCATGCAGGGAGAGGGATGGGCGGATGGCTGCCTGGACAATCCCCCTGCCCGCATGCCTGCCCCCAGCTGTGTGTGATGGTTCCTGCCAGCAATTCGAGAGGGCCAGGATTATTTTTAAAGGGCAGGAAAAACCCAGAGGAAATTGGCTCCTCCCTTTTTACTACACAAGGCATCTCAAAAATAGCAGAGACATGTGGAAAGATTTGAAAAAATCTTTGGTTTAGGTCCTATGTGGATGGTATGTGTTGTCAAGTCGTATCCAGCTTACGACAATCCTAAAAGAGGTTCCATGAGATGTGAGGTATTTAAGGAGGAGAGAGAGAGAGAGAGAGAGAGAGAGAGAGAGAGAGAGAGAGAGAGTTTGTGAACCGGGTCTTCTGAGTCCAAGTCCATTCATCAGTCTACACACTCCAGCAGGTCGACTCTTAGTGTCTTTGTGTGGGTGTTGGACAAAAGGAAAGTCAAAAGTGTTAATTCCTATGGTAGGTCACATGATCAGCCTGGAATTGTCATAGGGTAAGAAGGGACCTTGGAGGTCTTCTAGTTCAACCCCCTGCCTAAGGCAGGAGACCTCATACCATCCCAGACAGATGGATGTCCAATCTTTGTGGAAGATGTGGAAGAGGCTTTTATAGCCTGACGTAGCTCCATTGCCTTTTGCCTGAATGGGGGAAGGTGGTGCCCGGGTCCCCTCCTGCTGGTTTTGCTGCTCAATGGAGCGATGGCCAACGTCATGGTCCCTGATCCACCTCTTTCTGGTTTGTTCTCTATTGAGAGCTGACTTGGGCCAGATAGCTTCTCTAATCCAGGAGAGCTTCCTGAAGGCTTTCCAGAGGAGGTGTAATTGGTGGAACTGGTTGGTAAGCCCCCTCCCTGGGCAGGTCCCTCTCCTCCCTTCCACATGCCATCCTCCCATTGGTTCTTCTGCTTGAACAGATTTCTTAAACATGCAAAGACGTCCTTGTGTTTGTTCCATCTCCTCCTCAAATGCCCCACTTGAGGTGAAGGAGTTGTCCAGGCTAGACATGGGCACGACTTGGCGAAATTCTCGTTTCCGTTTCCGTTCCTCGTTTCCGTTACGCAACGGAAACGGTAACAAACAATTAAGCCGTCAGAACTCGAACTCGAATCGATAAAAGAAAAATTGGGTCTGATTTGTCGTTCATGGCATCGCAGTGATCGCGCGATGCCAAGCGGCACAGAAAAAAAGTTAAACCCCCCCCCCCGATTCCCGACCAAAAAAGCAGGCGAAAATATGCCTGCCTGAGTGAGGGCACCTACCAGAGGGGTGGTTTCTGGGGGGGGGGGTCCCCGGCCTCCCCCCCTCTCCTGTCCTGGGCTGCTCTGGTGGGGGGCATCCTCGTCGTCTCGCCATGCCATGCGGTGCGGGGGGATCCAAAATGGCGACCGCAATATTTTTTTTGAAATCGTGGTCCAAAAACCCAGCAAAGCACCACACAGAAACATGCGAAAATTCGGTATTTTAACTGCCTGAATTTTTACAGTAGCAGCAGTGGGTTTTTCTTGCAATAAACGTCTGTCTCCAATCCCATTTATTTTATTTTATTTTATTTTTATTTTTATTTTTTTTACACCTGTGCAATGATGGGCTGGCCATGGGATGGGACCATGCAAATTTTTGGAGCCATTCCACCAATCGCATGGCCACTTGGCCAGGTTTTGACTGAGACTTCTGGGATGTGTAAAAGCCCACTATAACCCAGCCCTAACCCTAACCCTAACCCTAACCCATACGCCAGTACACTGGCTTATCAGAGGCACCCAAAAGCTAACCACTAACCTTATAACCCTAAGCCTAGCCCTAAGCCAGAACGCCTACACGCAAGTACACCCTAGGGAGCCAGAGGGCGCCCAGCAGAGGCAACCCTCACCAGTCCAAAGTTCCAAAAAACTCTGTACGCCAGTAAGCTGTCCCATACCCAAAAGAGGTGCCTCTGCCCAGTACACGGCTACACGGTCATGTACCCTTCCTTTTCTTTTAGTGGGTCAGAGAGGCACCCCAGAGAGGTGCCTCCAGCCCACGTAGCGGGCCAGAACTCACCCTAACCTGCCTAGGAGCCCGCTACCCTACCCCCCTAAACCAGTACTAAACCCTAAGAAAAATTTCGCTAGCCCTTGCCGGCTCCGACACACGACAACCCCAACCCGTGCCCAAGCCAGGATCTGTACTCTTGGTTGCATCAACATAGTGTCACAAGGGATGTGATAGTACCACTCACGCAAGTACATCTGGAGTACTTTGTCCCCTGCACCTCAATTTAGGATGTTGACAACCTCGAGCCAGAGGGCGCCCATGCAGAGGCATTGTTTATTCTTCTCTAGCCATGTTAAAATACCTCGCTCACTTCAGAAAAGAACCAAAGTTCCAATGGAATATGCCGCTCCAAAAAACTCTGTACGCCATGGGGGTAAGACTAAATGTCTCTTCTGTTTTAGTGTGAGCTAGATGGCATTAAGCCACCCAAAAAGTAAGTACTTGAAGGAAAGTGCCTCACGGTGACCAGTTGAAAACAAATGCACCAATATCCCTTGTGAAGGCGCAGGGTTGGGGCTCATTCACGCATGTAGGCATTGTACCCTGAAGGAAGGAGCAGTATTTTTTCCCCTTTGTAGTGGGGCCAGAGAAGGCATTGGACACCTAGAGACCCAATGAAGATTCCAGCAGGAGAGAGATCCAGGAGAAAATACTGTTTTTATTAGGCCTAATAAAAACCAGTAGGTGAACACCAAGCCAGAGACAGAGCAAAGATGTCCGACCCTGAGCACATGGAAACCCCAACTTTTATTGATTTCTCCCCCCTCCCCTCCCTGAGTGGCGCCGGTCCAGGGATTGGCTGAAGGTGATTTCAAATAGTCCAATCAGGATGATCCAGGGGTTGGCCAGAGGTGGACCTGGGCGGCCCCTGGCAGGCTGGAGTCGGATGCCCATGCAGGTGTTAATGAGTTCAAGTGTTCTCTGACTGGGCCATCCAGAGGACACAATGGGAAAGGGGGAACATTGTATTGTCCTTTGGGTCTGGGTAAACTGAAGGAATCAGAAATTCAATGGAGGGTTGGAGAGGATTATTGTCAAAGTTAATGTGAGACAGGAAAAACTGGAGGGGATTATCCAAGGGTGTTTGGGCAGTGTTTTGAGGGTGCAGGAAGGTGACAATGGAATATCTCCCCAGGCGATGATAACATCTGGGTCTGTGTGACAAGGATGTTGATACCCCAGGAAGCAGCTGTGGGCGTACGTGCTGAGAATTTTGGAAACGATGGAGTCTTCTGGATGACACTGCCAGCCTCGCAAAGTCGCCATGATGAATGACCTTCTTTCCTTTTGCCATCATTCCCATAGCCTCAGATGGTAGAGTGTAGAAATCAGAGAGTAGGACAGGCACATGTTCTTAGCACATCCAGGGTAGAGGGGATGGGAAGGGAAGAGAGGGAGAGAGAGAGGGAGAGAGAGAAAAGGAAGGGGGGAGCCCCCTTTGGGCCAGGGGCCTGGGTCTGGGTTTAGGCAGGGATAGCAGGATCAGGCATCAGAAAAATCAGCCTGAATTGTGCCTCAATGAAAGGGAGAGAGGGGTAGGAAAGGGTTAACTATGACTTTGGCCCCGGCTGGCTAATTATCAGTTCAACAGGGCTGGAGAGTCAACAGAAGGGTCCCAAGTTGTCAGACCAGTTTGCCAGGGTACCTTTGAAAAGAAACAATGGGAGGTCTCCTGACAATCTCCTGGCTGAGATTAATCCTATTGTTCATGAGGAAATTCTTGCCTCGCCCTGGAATCTCCTTGATGGGGCTGCTTCCTTGCTTCTGGAAGATGCAGTCTTTGTTTTTTGCTCTGCCATGTGCTCGTGGGACAAGGAGGAGGGAGGGGAAGGAGAGAGAGAGAGAGAGAGAGAGAGAAGGGGGAGGGGGACTAAGGACTAAGGCTAGCTAGGATCAGAGGCTATGGCCATGGTGTGAACAGCAAGAGAAAAGGCATCCCTGGGGTCTGAGGATGACGGTTTCAAGTCATTATCTCATGAGCCATGAGCATGATGGCGATAAATCATCAACCCAGGGAGGGCTCCCTGAGTTGCATCCCTGGCTGGCTTTAAGGGGGTTAAAGGATAGTGCCCAATTCTATAATTCTATGTTTTTCATTTCCATTGTGACTCATCAGACCACTACCACCACCACCACCACCACCACCACCACCACCACTCCTGGCCACGTGTTTTGGGGCGGCTCCCTTCATACTGCCCCAGCCAGGCCCTCTTCACCCTAAGGTGGAACCTGAGACAATTCCAGTGTTGAATGAAGGAGCTTTGGGATCTGGGTCAATCTTGGTAGAGGGAGGCCTTCCTGGTTGTTTTTAGCCAAGTTCATGTATCAAAAAGACGCAACAAGAAACTAGGGTGAACCATCAGACTGGATTTTCATTTTGGGACCAAAAAGCAAAAAAGCAAAGTGTTCTGTTTATCTACCACCCCATAGCACTGGGCAGTTTACAATTTAAGATGCAGGCTACACACTCCCCCCCCCACTCCAGCAGGTTGGGTATTCATTTTGCGTACCTCAGAAGGTTGGAAGGCTGAGGCTGCTTTTACACAACCCCTAAAGTCTGAGGGAAAAGGCTTCCCGATGCGGAGCTTAAAATTGTTTTCAGTCAGTCAGTCAGACACCTTTATTGGCATAAATAAATAAATAAAATAGACAATGAACAATAGAGAATAAAATGCACAATTGAGAAAGTGTACATACCCAAACCAGTATCAATTAAAAACAGGGAAGGGTGGAGGAAATATAGGAACGTTGTAACAGGACGAGAGCAAGAGGGTGTTTCCATGTATCATTATATTTGTCCAGCCAAAATTGACTGCAGACCATCCAGAATGAACAGACTATATTTGGAGGTGTGGAACAAAAGGCCCGTTGAGTAACTGTGGCCTGCGTCGCTGGATTAACAAATTAATAAATGTGGCAATCTGCCTAGTGTGGGTTTTCTCTAAGCCTGACAAAAGATTATGCAAAATGACCTCGTCCTGGTGACCAGGGAATCTAGCAAGCTTGTTTCCCCAACAGCTGCGGACTTTAAACAAAATAAAGTACGACCACGCCCACCTAAGCGTGCCTCAGCACACTTTAGAAGTACCTGGTCTCCGGAGGAAAAACGTTTTCCAATGCGGATTGTAAAGCTGTGGATGCTGGGCTCCCCTTGCCTTCTGTTTGTTTTTTTGTCCCTGCTGCCCCTTTAAGAGACAGGAATTCCTACGGGGCTGCTCTGGAGGGCAGGTGGAGGTGAGCCTGCATTCTTTTCTCCCTTTTTTTCTCCCTTCCCTCACCGCAGACAGGAGCAATGGAGTGCGGAAGAGTTGGGAACACAGGAAGAGGAACAAACCCCACGATCTATGGTCCGAATTTAAGTTGTCAGCGGATTTTAGAGGTCATGTAAAAGCGCCCTGAGTCAACCATGAACCAGCTACCTGGGATTGAACCCCAGGTCGTGAGCATAGTTTTAGCTGCAGTACAGGCATATAACCACTGCACCACAAGGATCTTAATAGATAAGAGGTACAAAGGGAAAAGCAGGTTCTTCCTGGATATGAAAGTTCAAGGTTAAAACAAAAGGAAGCTCTATATTATCATTTCAGGTCCAAAAGAAATTAGTTAAGAACTCTCAGTCCTTCTTACCCACTCGTGATGGGTAGACACTGTTGTGTATTGATCTGTATACCTATTATCTGTACTTGCTTTTGTTGAAGTAACTGCCTTCCTGTTCCAAAGGGAACAGGCCTATTGGTTTATTCAAGTTGCTGCATTTGGATCCTCAATCCTATTGGTCTCTGCCAAAAGGCAGCTTTGTGATTGGTTGTAATTGTTCCCTCCAAAATGTATCTTTTCCTAGCCAGTCCTGGCTCCTATAAATGTTGCTCCCTCTCCCCAGTCCCCAGTCTTGTTCTCTCCCTGAATATAGAGCTGTTACACTAGAAGCTGTCTCCAGCCTGCTATGTCTAAGAGCTGAGATCACTGCTGAAATCACTAAACCCCACGCCACAACAGACACAGGCTTCTGTCCGTGGATGTTTCTTCTGCTGGAGGCTCTCCAACAGTGCCAGCTTTTCTGCTCTTTATGCCCAGACAGGCCTAACTAAATTCTTCTCCCACCCCCACCCCCAATTTCAGTCATACCAACTCATCTGTTTACGTTCTTCATTCATATCAGAGGACTGCTGAATTTAAAATTCTTGATGCATATGAAATACAGTATAGATCAATCTAACGTGGAATCATGATGTCAAGATAATTAGACTCTTTTTGGTTAAAACCAGGGTGCTTCAGTGGTGCTACCATAGTCCTCTGCTAGATCTCCTGTTGCACATGTGATGGAGCAGAAATTGCACACCTGGATGTGCAGCATTGATTGAATTTCTCTACAGACGTGTGGAAAACTTTTCCTGTAACCCAAGTAACTCCCTTTTACTTGATTGTTCTTTGATTTTTCTGCTCGCTTCAAAATCCACTAAGTGATGTCCAGAAGGTCCAGGAAGGTCCTGATGGGAGACACTCTTCAGCATCCAGCCATCCCTTCAGCAAAAGTGTTCTACCCCATACCATGTCAAGTAGTCCCTGGGTGGTTTACATTTGGGTGGTTCACCTTGTGTACCCTGGAGTAGCAAGGTGTGTTGTTTTTGTTCTTCATAGATTTTGCCTCTTCTAGTTTGATTTCTAGAGCTCGACCAATGTGGAGAAACCTTTTCCTCAACATTAGCCGTGTTTGAGATGCAAGAATATATGGGGTCAAATAATATTAAAATGTATGTCCATAAGGGTAAAGGACGATTGTTATAAATTAGTTTGGAGATAGTATTCGACTCTGGTGGGATTATGTTGGAAAGGCTGTTAGGAAGCAGGTCCTTATTTCCACCTGCGGTGAGGGTGTGTGGGTGTAGATTGGAATTCTGGAGGTTGGCCTTCAAGGAGATATAAATGAAGTAAGCTTAACACTGAGGTTTCCTTTCGAAGGCTCTTTTATCAATGTTTGATGAGGACCAATAGAGCTGGGCAATGACAGACTTCATTTCAAATTTATCAACAGCAGGAAGTTAAACATTATTTTCAGTTAGATATGTGGCACAAATGAAGTTTGGAAAATAGTTATTAGAGATAAATTAAAATGTAATATTAAACTAAATAGGGTGAGATAAATATGATGTTAATAGATATCTTGTGAGATATTGTTGACGGTATCTCAATAAGGCAGAAGGGTTGTCCACTTTCCCTTATGCACGTACCTGAAGAAGGCTTTGTGGTGGTTGCTTTTTGTGTCTCTCACTCCCATTTGCCTTCCTAATGCCATCCCTGCCATTCCTTGCAGGGGAATTGTCTGTCCTCTTCCTTCCTTGGTGGCTTGGCCTTCCTTCCACTTCCTCTACGTGCCCCCTTCTGTTCTCAGATCCTCTCTGAGCTTATTTTGTGAATCTATAGTGGTACTTTTTGCTGTCTTCCAGCTGTTTTGCTGTTGCTGTTGCTGTTGGAATTGTTTGTACTTGTGCCTTTAGAAGAGTTTCCTTTTTAAGACACCCCCACCCACCCTGGATCCCTTTTTCTTGTTGGGTAATGTCCAATGGAAGCAGATCCAATCATAGAATCATAGAATCACAGAGTTGGAAGGGACCTCCAAAGGCCATCTAGTCCAACCCCCTGCCATGCAAGACCCCCCTCCCATCACAGGACCCCTGAGAGGTGGCCATCCAGCCTCTTCTTAAAAACCTCCAAAGAAGGAGACTCAACCACCCTCCTTTGGGGCAGCATCTTCCATTGCCGAACAGCTCTAACTGTCATGAAATTATTCCTAATGTTTAAATGGAATCTCTTTTCCTGTAGTTTGAAACCATTGCCCCGTGTCCTAGTCTCTGAAGCCATGGAAAACAAACCACTCCCTTCTTCAATCTGACATCCTTTCAGATATTTAAACATGGCTATCATATCCCCTCTCAGACTTCTTTTTGAAAGGCTAAATGTTCCCAGCTCCCTAAGCATTGTTCTGAGTTGAATAAACCCATCTTTCCTAAAAACCATCATGCACCTGCAGCTACTTTCTGTTTGCCTGGAAATCAAGAACTCTAGTGGACCATGACCCTGCTTGCCCAGAGGTCCCCTTATGAAGGGCCGCTGGTCCTCTCAGTTCCTCCCTTCATATTGAGCTGCTCAGTCGGTTCCTCTTCTTAATGCTTTTGTCTGTTCTTACCTCTGTGCTCGTGTCTTCCTTCCTCCTGCTTCCTGTTCCATTTAAAGCCCTGATGCTGTCCTTCATGCTCCGTCCAAACACCTTCTTCGCAGCTCTTGTGAGGTACAAGGCATCTCCTGCTAGCAGCCCGCCTTCCAGGAAGCTTACACCATGTTCCCCCCAAACCACACCCCTCACTTTGGCACCATATTGGGGGGCAGTCATTCCCCCCCCCCGGTAACTCATCTTTTTCCTTCTCTCCCTGTTCTGAGTGCTGGTAGGATGGGCGATAAGGCTACATAAGAACATAAGAAGAGCCATACTGGATCAGGCCAAAGGCCCATCCAGTGTAGCTTCCTGTATCCCACAGTGGCCCCACCAAATGGATATCTAAGGACAACCTCCGGGTTGCAGAGATAGCGGGTGTCACACCAATTTTTAAAAAAGAAAGAAGGGGGGACCCGGGAAACTACAGGCCAGTTAGCCTTACGTGTGTCCCAGGGGAAATGGTGGAAAGCCTCACCCAAGAGAAAATCTTAAAACACAGAAGAACAAACCTTGCTGAGAGAAAATCAGCATGGCTTCTGTAAGGGTAAGTCTTCCCTGACTTACCCTGATTATCTCCACATCGACTGGGCCAATGCAAGCTCCGGGCAAGAAAGAGAAACTGGGTTTCTCGACTTGCTGAATGACTGTGCCTTAGAGCAACTTGTCATGGAGCCCACCCGAGAACAGGCAACTCTGGATCTAATACTGTCTGATACTCAGGATCTGGTCAGGGATGTGAATGTCACTGAGCCTCTGGGGTACATTGACCATGCTGCAATCTCCTTTGCCATGCATGGAGGGGGGACCTGGGAAACTACAGGCCAGTTATCCTTACATCTGTCCCAGGGCCAGGAAGGAGGGGGGACCCGGGAAACTACAGGCCAGTTAGCCTTACATCTGTCCCAGGGAAGATGGTGGAAAGCCTCATCCAAGAGAAAATCTTAAAACACATAGAAGAACAAACTTTGCTGAGAGAAAATCAGCATGGCTTCTGCAAGGGTAAGTCTTGTCTGACAAATCTTGTAGAATTTTTTGAAAAGGTCAGCAGGCATGTAGATTTGGGTGAACCGGTGGATATAGTCTATCTGGATTTTCAAAAGGCCTTTGACACAGTCCCTCACCAGAGGCTGCTGAGAAAATTGCACAGTCAGGGGATAAGAGGGTAGGTCCTCTTATGGATTGAGAACTGGTTGAGATGCAGGAAACAAAGAGTAGGTGTCAATGGGAAATTTTCACAATGGAGAGAGGTGAAAAGCGGTGTGCCCCAGGGCTCTGTCCTGGGACCGGTGCTTTTCAATCTGTTCATAAATGACCTGGAGACAGGGATAAGCAATGAGGTGGCCAAGTTTGCAGATGACACAAAACTTTTCCGTGTGGTAAAAACCAGAGAAGATTGTGAAGAGCTCCAGAAGGATCTCTCCAAACTGGGGGAATGGGCTACGAAATGGCAAGTACGTTTTAATGTAGCCAAATGTAAATTAATGCATATTGGGGCGAAAAATCAAAACTTTATCTATCAACTCATGGGCTCTGAGTTACCCGTGACAGATCAGGAAAGAGATCTTGGTGTGTTGGTGGACAGCTCCATGAAGGTGTCTACCCAATGTGTGGCAGTGGTTAAGAAGGCCAATTCCATGCTAGGGATTATCAAAAAGGGGATTGAAAATAAAACAGCCAACATTATAATGCCATTATACAAAACAATAGTAAGGCCCCACCTGGAGTATTGTGTACAATTCTGGTCACCGCATCTCAAGAAAGACATAGTGGAACTGGAAAAGGTGCAGAAAAGAGCAACCAAAATGATTACTGGGCTGGGGCACCTACCTTATGAGGAAAGGCTAAAACATTTAGGGCTCTTTAGTCTGGAAAAAAGGCGCCTGATGGGGGATATGATTGAGACATACAAAATAATGCAGGGCATGAGTAAAGTGGATAGAGGGAAGCTCTTTTCCCTCTCACAAAATACCAGAACTAGGGGACATCTGCTCAAATTGAGGGCTGGGAGAGTAAGAACAGACAAAAGAAAATATTTTTTTTCACCCAGCTTGTTGTTAGTCTGTGGAACTCCCTGCCACAGGATGTGGTGATGGCATCTGGCCTGGATGCCTTCCAAAGGGAATTGGACAGATTCCTGGAGGAAAAGTCCGTCACAGGTTACAAACCATGATGGAGATGTGTAATCTCCAGGCTTAAAACCAGGGTACTTCAAGGGCCACATGCAGGGGAGTGGTATCAGGAGACAGATATCTAGTCTCATGCGCTTCCAAAAGCAACTGGTGGGGCCACTGTGAGATACAGGAAGCTGGACTAGATGGGCCTTTGGCCTGATCCAGCATGGCTCTTCTTATGTTCTTATGTTCTTAACGTTTATAGAATTCTTTGAAAAGGTCAACAGGGACGTGGATTTGGATGAACCGGTGAATATCATCTATCTGGATTTTCAGAAGGCTTTTGACACAGTCCCTCACCAAAGGCTGCTGAGAAAACTGCACAGTCAGGGGATAAGAGGGCAGGTCCTTTTGAGAACTGGTTGAGATCCAGGAAGAAAGATTAGGTGTCAATGGGAAATTTTCACAATGGAGAGAGGTGAAAAGTGGTGTCCCAAAGTCCTTGTGTTTCCTTCCCAGAGCTTCAGAGTCTGATGTGACTTCTTCAGAGCTCCTCTTGGCCATGTCTTTTATTTCCACGTGACGTAGACGAGAAGGGAGGGACATGTATCCCTCCCGAGGCCGAGTGGCTGCACTGCCTGATGGGCAGTATAGGAATGTAATAAATAAATAAATAAATGGATCTGTCGGTTTTAGGAATAAAGGCAATCCCTCCATTTTGTCCCTAATCCATCCTCCAGGGAGACAGCATTCTGTGTTGGGTCTTCCTGGCACATTTCAGCTTTCATTCCACACGGCAGGGAGGGAGTCTCTTGCTACAACTACTCTCCTCTTCTTTTTGTCAGGTTCTGTGATTTTGCGTGGCTGAACTTTCGCTCTCGTTTGTTTTCCTGCGGGGGGGGGCATTGTCTCCTAAACAATATTACGAAGACGCCGGTCTGTGGTTCGTGGCTGGAGAAGGCCACGGAAAAATCAAGAGGAGAGTGCCCTCTGAGGAAGAACTCTGAACCTGCACCTTTGAGTAAGAAGGGCACATGAGGGCAGCTGGCCTGAACTTGCAAACCAAGCCAAATCCTTTCAGGTTTTCCATGGCTTGAGAGCCTTTGCTAGATCAAGCGGGGCTTGGAGGAGGAGGAGGAGGAGGAGGAGGAGGAGGAGGAGGAGGAGGCCATTTACAGACCTTTGGGGCACTGATGGATTGCAACCTTGTTCTCCCCCCCTTTTTTCTTCTTTTCTTTTTTGCTAGCAGCGGCAGTGGTAAGGGCGTTGCAGTCCAGCAGTGCAGGCAGGAGGGCATCATGCCCCCCCCCCAGTGGCCCAACGAGGGCCTTCCCTGGGTGAAAACCTCCCCGCTCTGGGCTGTACCAGATGACAGCTTTTATCTCTTTGTGGTCACGGCACCCTGCTCCTTGCCTCGTCCTGTGTCGGGTTTTGCAAACCCACACACTTGACTTGCCAAGTGCCTAGGTGGTGGTGCCTGGTAGTTCAAATCAGGTCCCAGTTGTGCAGAATGGAGATTTGGAGGAACCGCCTGTAGAATTCTGTGTGATGTCTGGGAACATGGAGGATTTATTTATTTATTTATTGCTTTTAAAAAGTGCATCCTTTAATTTCCCCAAGACTCTGGGGACCCAGTGTGCCTTTGCGCGATAAGGGAACAAAGGATGCGGAAGAGAGAAAGCAAACGGTCTCTTTGCTCTCCCAGATGTTACTCATATTTCAGAAATGTTTTCATGGAGCAACATTTTCTTATTTGCCTTTTTAAAAAAAAATCAAAGTACATTTGTTTGGACTTTGAAGTAAGAACATAAGAACATAAGAAGAGCCATGCTGGATCAGGCCAAAGGCCCATCTAGTCCAGCTTCCTGTATCTTACAGTGGCCCCACAAAATGCCTCTGGGAGCGCATGAAACTAGATATCTGTCTCCTGCTACCACTCCCCTGCATCTGGCCCTTGACGTACCCTGGTATTAAGCCTGGAGATGACACATCTCCATCATGGTTTGTATCCTGGGATGGACTTTTCCTCCAGGAATCTGTCCAATCCCATTTTGAAGGCATCCAGGCTAGATGCCATCACCAACTCATGTGGCAGGGAGTTCCACAGACTAACAACACGCTGGGTGAAAAAATATTTTCTTTTGTCTGTTCTCACTCTCCCAGTGGTGCAGAAGAATGACAAATGAATCCAACCCACCCAGACATGAGGATGTGTTGTGTGCGTGCCCAGCCCTGTGTGAATTGTATTATAGAATTAGTTGCCCTGCGGAGGTGAGGACTGTTCCTCTGACAAGGAAGGGGCGATGGCGTCTTGGTTACCTGCCTTGGTGTGTCCCATGAGGAGGCTGCTCCCATGTCTTGCTTTCGGAGTCCTCTGTCTCAAGTATTACTGAAGGAACACTTCAGTCTCGGGGCAGGAGTGGCCAAAGGGCAGCCCTTTCAGGTGATTGGGATGGCACTGAGGTAGTCAATCTGCACTGGATTTTAGCCCTAGCTTTACGGGAGCTTCCTGAAGTGCTCAACCCCCATCCAAACTGCCATTGGGTCTCTGCAATGACTCTTGGGAATTTTGGGCTGAGACAGTGGTTCTCCATCTTGGGTTCCAGATGCCTTTGGACTACAACTCCCAGAAGCCCTGAAAGGTAGCCGCAAAGTCTTCCAGGAGCTTGAATCCAAGAACATCTGGGTCCAGGTTTCCCTCCAAATGGTCACATCTCCGGCACCCTCTGTTTGGGGGGGGGGTCCATCTCTGTGCGCCCATTGCGACTGCTTTTCTTCCGCTTGCAATGTACTCTGTGGTGGAGGGAGTTTTTGGGGACCCAAAATGTGGAAACCATTGGTTTAAAACCTGGATCGGATTCACCAGTCTCCAATACTGGAGTTACTGGTCTCTCTTTGGTCTTGCCAAATAAAGTGGGCGAGTGTTGCATTTCATTGACAAGGAGGGACACATTTTGCCCTTCAGGGCCTGTGAATCCCCCAACCCCCCCCCCCTTTTAAAAAAATATCATCACTGTGCAGTTACATTTCATGTCAAGCTCCTCCTAGCATTGCTGGGTGTCTCTCCTGCAGTAGCGAATGGTCCAATGCTCTGGGGAGAGTTCCTTGGACAGGATCTTCACATCACCAAACATTTTGGGGGGAAAGGGGAGGGAGGAGAGGGGGAACGATGATGCCAGAGCAAAAGGGACCTTTCAGACTCGGAAAAGCTCTCAGCAGAGCAAACGCCTCCTGGCCAATGTTTGCTGATTGTGGGAGAGCCGGGGATTTTGTGAAAGCCGCCCGAGGTGGAAGTACTGGCAAGGCTTCCTCTGAGTTTCTGGTTAGAGGATCCCCGTTGACATTTCGCAGTGGCCGGGGAAGGATTTTTGTAGAAATGGCCCCCAAGGGCGCCAAGAGAGGAAGCGTGCATCGCAAGCAGGATACTTTTTTGTGCTGAGATACCCATCTATGACCCAGGAAGGATGCGAAACAGGGAGACGGGAGGGTGTCTGCCCTTGCCCAGATCTCGTGGAATGGGTTCTTGGAAAAGACGCAGGTGAAAGAACCCCCCCCAGGACCTTTGGAATGGCCCGAGAGTGGAGACGCATGGCCTTCATCTCCGTCTCTGCTGACACTTTGCAGGAAGCAGGAAGAATCCTGCCTGGGGCACAACCACAAGGCTCCCAGCATGTTTTGCTTCACATGTCTCTGCAAAACGGGTTTTTGTTTTGTTTTGTTTTGTTCCTTGAACCCGAGCACACCGTCGCAGCCGATTCTGAAGGACAGGAGTCTTTGATCCTTGAAATACAGACTTCCCATTCGCCATGCTGCTCCGTCTGCTAGTAAGCAAGGGATCGGTCACCCCCATTCCACAGTTTTCCCTGTGTTGAACACATTTGCAAAAGTTATTCTTGAAAAATGCGCAAAACATTTTTGAGACCAACAAAAAGAAACCCGCTTAGGGTCAGCTCTTGTGCTCCTCTTTATGCAGAAATATTTCCCCCCAAACATGTGACCTGCAGTGTTTCTCCAAAGGCTCCTTGCAAAGCAAAAGCAGAGTAAAGGAAACACGTGTCGGAATAAACCCAGGTGTGTGTTTCCAGTTACAGACTCCCGTTTCTTCTCTAGGAAGACCTTCTGTGTCTCACTGAGAGGAGGAGATTCCTCTCTTGTTTATCAGGCAAAGGTGAAACAAGTCAGGATACGCCCCCCCTGCCCCAATAACTGTGATACAAAGGAGCCCATGCAATAGATAGGACGTTTGGGTTGACCCCAATGCAAGGAAAACACAAGAGAGGCTTTGCCATTGATTCGGGAATCTTTCGTGACTTCGCAAGACATAAAAGGGCCTGAAAAACTGCAGTGGTCACTCCTTAGCTGCCAGGTGACTTATTAGCTGCTCCTGCAGAGAGGCTTCCTCTGACTTCCATTTTGGACTGGATTGACTCCCTGTTAACCTGCTACTGGCACAGCTATTCCTCTATTGCAGATTACATATATGGAAGAAATGCAAGGATGGTGGATCAGTTCCAGAGGAATTTGTTATATACTGTATTTCAGTTCCAAAGAACGGTGACACAATAACTGAAGTAACTCTGGGGGCATCACATTTATTTCCTATGCAGCAGAATATCACTCAGGCTCCCCCCATCCCCATTTGTGGGGTGAGAATTGCCAGTTCAAGCAGGCCAAAAAAAGGCATGAGGCATCAACTCATTGACTACTGGGGGGTGTCCCAAAGAATTTCAGAAGAAAATAAGTCTGTGCTTATAAATTTCAGCAAAGACTTTGACCATGTGGATCATGAAAAGCAATGGATTGCTGTGTGCATTGCGAGAAAAAAAGATCACATGAGTGGTGGGCCACAGCAAATGGAATTAGTTTCAACAGAGGGAAATGTAGGGTGCTGTATCTAGGTAAAAAGAATGAATTGCACAGATATAGGATGGGAGATGCCTGGCTGGAAAATAGTACCTGTGAAAGGGATCTGGGAGTCTTGGTGGACCACAAATTGAACATGAGTCAGCAGTGTGATGAGGCAGCCAGGAAAGCGAATGTGATTCTTGATGGCATCAACAGAAGCATAGTGTCTCTAGATCAAGGGAAGTGCTAGTACCACTCTATTCTGCTCTGGTCAGACCCCACCTGGAGTCCTGTGTCCAGTTCTGTGCACCTCAATTTAAAAAGGATGTTGACAACCTCGAGCGGGTGCAGAGGAGGGCGACCAGGGAACTGGGAATGTTTAGCCTTTCAAAAAGAAGGCTGAGGGGGGATATGATAAGCTATGTTTAAATATTTGAAAGGATGTCATGTTGAAGAGGGAACAGGTTTGTTTTCAATGGCTTCAGAGATTAGGACTCGGGGCAATGGTTTCAAATTACAGGAAAAGAGATTCCATTTGAACATTAGGAAGAAGTTCATGATGGTTAGAGCTGTTTGGCAGTGGAATAAAATGCCCCAAAGGAGGGTGGTGGAGTCTCCTTCTTTGGTGGTTTTTAAGCAAAAGCTGGATGGCCATCTGTCGGGGGTCCTGTGATGGGGGTTCCTGGACGGCAGGGGGGTGTATTGGATGGGCCTTGAGGTCCCTTCCAACTCTAGGATTCTGTTATTCTACACTGCATCTGGTAGCCCTGGTGCGCAAGCTCTAGTGTGGCCAAGAGGCAAGCAGAAGAGATGGGCATGAATTCTTGCTTCCTCTTTTGGATGAACTGGTGTTGGGTGCTTCCCTGCCACGCCTCATCCGGCTTGCACCCACTCAGAGGCAGCACCCTTGCCTCCTTGCCCTGTCTACTCCAGGTGCTGCTTCTGAATGGATGCCTGACGGAAGAGGCGGGGCTGGGTCAGTGGCAAACACCTGCTCGCCTGGAGACAAACTGACAAGCTAGTGGTTGGCGCCCTTCTATGGTTGGGAACAATGCGGAGAGGCAGACGTCCTTCCAGATGGCCAAGGTGTCAGACGGCGGTCTCTTTTCTCTCCCAGTCTGTTCAGTCTAAATACAGAATTGGGGTGAAAAACTGTACTTGTAAGTGAAGTTTGATTGAGGAAAGATTAATATACAAATGATCTCATATTTCTGGGAGAAGACCGAGAGATTACAGGGGTAGAGGAAGGGAACAATTTGCTGCTGAACGTTCTAACGATGAAACATCCATGGCTAGGAGAGAACTACAGAATGTAACTTCAGTGTTGACAAAGTTGGACTAGAGGATGCTTTTTGTGCTAGTCAGTGTGTGTGTGTGTGTGTGGGAAACGGTAAATAAACATGAGCTTCTAGGTTGGTGCAGATGGATGCTTAGCAAAGCTTGTAATTGCACCATCACGATCAGAGACACAGAGCATCTCCAAGGGTGGGCGAGGAGAGGAGTGAGGGTGCAGAGACATGAGGAACAGGTGTGTGTGTGTGTGTGTGTGTGTGTGTGTGTGTGTGTGTGTGTGTGTAATCCACGGGTGTTTCCCCCCCTCCTTTTTTTGCTTTGATGTATCATACAGTGGCTGCCATGTAGCCAAAAGCACCACCACCACCAGCTGGCTCTTAATGGAGAAGTGGGGGGGGAGAGGCACGGATGGGCAATGGGAAGCACAGAGCTCTGACCACATGCAGAGTCACTGCTGTCAGGTTGAGCTTAATGGCGAGGATTCAGAACGCTGTGCGCGCCAGCAAGACCCACTTTTCTGCTCCAGGCCTTCAGACCAATTCAGCAACCAGCTGGGGAGGGAGGGGCATGTGATCCCCTTTGACAATCTCCTGGGTGGCTGTCACATTTCCATCCCGTTTTAGCTCTTGGGTTGCAATTTCTTCGCTATAGAACAGTAGGAGCTGACTTGGAACACTATTGGATTTTTTCCAAAAAATATATTTTATTTCAAATTATAGCCCAGGAAATGTACCATGCCATATAATGACAACTCCAAAATGTTATGTTGCATTTTGCTCTTTTATTGTCATTGGGGTTTCTTGGGGGTGTTTTTCTCCAGAAAGAAAGAGATTGCTTGCTGTTTGTCTCACAGAAAACAAGAAAATAATAAAGATATTATGCAGTCGGTAACATGACCTCTGCTCTCCGTGAACACAAATTCTTCCTGCCTTACCCCAATTGGAAAGGTCATACCCTGTTTGGATGCAGAAGGGCCATCGCTCAAGCGCTTTTCCTGCTTTACAGAGACAAATTAGGCAGGCAGTGGGACAAATTGCCTTCCAGACAAGGAGAAAATATTTGAGCTTTCTTATACTTTGACACAAGGACAGGAAAAACAAGAATTAATTAACTGGTTAAATTTGTTCCCTTCTTTCTCATTCTGGATTCCTGCCGTGCATTTGGTCTTCATCATGCCCAATTACAAGATGGGGATGCTTGGCTCAGTAATACAAGGATTGAGAAGGATCTTAGAACTATTGTGGATCTAGAGCTGATTATGAAGAACTGAAGATGGAAGGGCTTTTTTTTTTCATATGCAGCACTTGAAAGGCTGTCCCACAGAGGAGGGGCAGGACCTCTTCTCCATCCTCCCCGAGTGCAGGACACGTCGGGAACGGGCTTTGCTGGGTAGTTGATCCCCCTGATTTCAGAAGCTAAGCAGGGTCAGGCCTGGTGAGCATTTGGATGGGAGACACACACACACACACGCACGCACGCACGCGCGAGCGTGCGCACACACACACACACACACACACACACACACACACACACACACACACACACACACACACACACACACACACACACGGAAGGCATGCATTGCCTGCTTCCTCCATCTCCAGGTTGTGCTTGGGAAAGATCCTGCCTCAAACCCTGCAGAGCCACAGCTGCCAGTCAGGTGGGCAGAGGAGAGGGCCTGACTCTGTTTCTGGGCAGATGGGGTGCTCTTATATGCACACATCGAGAAAAAGAAAGAGGGGGGGGGGAGAGACTCTTGCAAGTGCCTGGTTCACACAAGGTCTCTCCTCCTCACACATCTCATAAAAATGCTTTCTCAGTCCGCTAAGAGGTGTAGCTGTGGCAGTGCCAGGGCTGTGGCCTGGAAGGGGCACCTCAGGAACTGACCTTGCTTGGCGGGGGGGGGGTCAGTGCTTGGAGGAGACCCCCTTGCATGCCAGTGAAAAACAGGGGCATGCAAGAGCCACCAAGAGCCTCCTTCTCAGCCAGCTGTTTGTGGGCAGAGGATGTCGGGCTGGCACTCTGGATCGCCTTGCTTGGCCCCCACCAGGTGTGACAGCAAGGAGGAGATGCCCGTTGGATGGACCGCAGCAATTAGGCAGCACAGTTGGACCTTTCTTGGCGACTGGAGCCCCTTTGGCCCCTGGCAGGTTTAGGGCTGGAGACCGGCCCCCTCCCCCCCACCCCCCACCCCCGGCAGTGGCAGCGGCAGCACCACCATCATCATCATTGCATCTTCCCCATGTCCCTTGCCTAGAGGGTGCTTTATAGCTGCGCCGGCGAAGACTTGACAGGTAACCAATAAGCCACTGATCGGCCCTCCATCCTCCTGCCCTTGAGATTGAGAGAGAGAGAGAGAGAGAGAGAGAGAGAGAGAGATCCTTCTGCCCCCCCCCTTTCTGCCTTCATTGTCCCTGGATTCATCCTCAGGAACAGATGGCCTCATTGTCTCCCCTGTTTATCATCGGCTCCTAAAGGCCAAGGAAGGCTGCACGCCCAGCCATGGAGCAGGAACAAGGTGGGTTGCCTCCCTTTTGTCCCCTTCCCCACCACCGCCTCCCCCCCTCCAGTCTGTTTCTGATGTCACCTTCCCCCCCCCCACCCCACCCCCACCCCCCATTTTTCCAACAATTGTCCTTTTGTTGAGCGCTTCTTTGCCTGGTGGTGTTGCTTGATTTGGGAAGGGGGGGGGAGAAGACAAAAGAACGGAAGACAATTATATGGAAAGGAAAATAAGAAGGTTAAAAGGAATAAGTACCTGGTTTGGAGCAAACAGAGCCCCCCACCCCAGGAGAATTTGGAGCAAAGAATGAGATGGAAGGCAACCCCTAAGCTTCTCTTTGTGTGTGTGTCACACACACACACACACACACACACACAGAGAGAGAGAGAGAGAGAGAGAGAGAGAGAGAGAGAGAGAGAGAGAGAGAATTTTAAAAGCCAATAATTTTCTGCCTGGCTGGAAATTTGTTCCTGGATATCCGAGCGGAAGGGCCCCCGTGCATGAGTTCCTTGTGTCCGAATGCTGTTGATGGGTTTCGGGACTTCGGCTTGGTGGGTTAAGGCATGCAAATCAGTGCCCCCCCCCCATTTTCTGGGCACAGCCTGTGTTTGCTTCTGTGGGGAGAATTACGCCTTCACCCATCACCAGTGCCTTTTCAAGGCATGGGAGGGAACCCTTTCTCTGTTGGGGGATGGGATTTGGAAGTTGGCTTGGTTTGATCCCGTTGGTTTTTCCGAACCCCGCCTGCCTTTTTGTCCTCATTCCGTCATAGGTAGAAATCCCGTTGAATAATTTCTGTCTGTCTGTCTGTCTAGCTATTTGAAGTTATGTGACCGTCTAGCCGTTTGCACCTTAAAAGGGACACCCTGTATTGTGTTACATCTCCCACATGTTACTTGGTCAGGTGAGGGGGGTGTTGCTTTCTGAAGCAGAAAAGCTACTTTCTACAAAGAAAGTTCCTAATTCCTAGCTAGTGGCTGTTCTCCACCCTCTTGACCAGGATGGGTTCTGTGCCATTGCCTTGCCTCTGCAGAGTTAGCTGTCCTAAAAGTGCTGCAGGTTGTTCATTCTGATTTTGGAAAAGGGGCTTTTTATCTTCAGGCTCCCTGCTGAGCTTGATGGAAGCTCTCCAAAGTAAAGTTCACACTAGAACCCAAAGCAAAGTCACCTGTCCCGCTGCTTTAATAGGAGTATAGACACAATGAGGTGGTAAACAGGTTGAGGGAGTTGACTGAAAGAACGAAGGTGACATTTACAACCAGTGTCTTCCTGGGTCTTGTTTCCAAAGAGGAATAGATCTGTCAGAAGTTTTCTTCTGTTCTTTCTTGGCGGATTAAAAAAAAAATTAGGGCGGAGTGCTGGGCAGGATGTACTGTTTGCTCCATGGTATGGTTTTGTCCGGTCAGGTATGGGTTTTCCCCTCTTCTGCATTAATAACATCCACATTTGGTGGATGGCAGTGGTGTCGAGGAAGGGAAGCGAAAGGAGGTGGCAGTGTTGGCCAGGGAGGGGGTAAAAGATAAGCCACCCCCTCCCACCCCGCAACCCCCTGCCCGCCCCTGCCCTTACCGCCAGGCCAGGAGTCTCCTCAGTGGTGGAGGCAGGAAAGGTGCCCAAGCCGCGTCGCTCGCTCGGAACATCGGAGGTGGCGGCAGAAGAGGCGCCCGCACGGCCTGCAGGCATCCAAGCTGGCCTACGAGGAGCGGCAGGTGCACAACCTCCGTGACGCGCTTCTTCGCCAGCTGCCCGGCCCGCTGGCACTGCGTTCTCCTCCTCCTCCTCCCCATCCTCCTCCTGGAGCAGCTGCATCTGCTCAGCCGGAGATGGCTTTCCAGGCGGACTGGCAGTGGGATGGCAGGCCCGGTGCCGCTGCCTCTGGCCAGGGCAGCCAACCCCCGCCGCCACCACTGCACGAAGTGCGCGCCGGCGCCATGCCGTCCCTGAAGGGTGCCCTGGAGAGCCTCAGCTGAAGCCCCGCCAGCCTTCCATGGGCCCTGCTTGCCATCTAGGTAGGGCCAGCGCCACTCCGGAGGGTGTCTGGGTGGCCCACGGTGGCAGCAAGTAGGAGGGTGGACGGCATTGGCGGGTGGAAGTTTTATTTTTATTTTGTTCTTCTTCCTAGCCGCCCCTGCCCCCGCTGATCACCAGCTGCGGATTACTGAATCAGCAGATAGTGATCAGCGGATACGAGGGTCGTACTGTAGCTGGAATGTGGAGAATAGTAAAATTGCAGTATACAGGGGTACCTCTTAAAACAAAATGAATTGCTTCTACAGGTCAATTTCTTTTAAAAAAATGGTTTCCCATAGGAATGCATTGAAAATGGATTAATGTGTTTTGGAGGCTAGAATGAAGACAAAAATAACTGAGTTATTTTTCCTGGGTACATGCGGAACAGTTTTTCTTCTTGTGAACCAGCCCATAAGGGATTTATTATTATTATTATTATTTATTGATTAGTCCCATGACCATATCAGCCAATGAAAACACAGAATATTCTGTGTTTTCGTTGGTTGACATGTCACTCGAAGCATGCCTATCCCCAGAATTTTTTTCTTCCTACAAGTTTTTTTGTCTTACAAGACATTTGTCTTAAGAGGTACTACTGTAATTTTAAGCCCAGAGAATCTGTATGCAACCTTGCTCCTTCTGAGTGCCAACCCTTGGGGATGGTGGTATTGGAAGGGGCCTGTAAGGCCATCCAAGGAAAGGACACCCCCCCCCCATCAAGGCCAGCCTGACAGAAGGTTGTCTCTTGAATGTCTCCCGCGCTCGCCCCGCCCTGAGGTCATGGGTTCCAGCATTGAAGAGCTTGCTGCCGCAGCGGATAGTACAGTGAGCCCTACAGAAGAGTCCAGCCCTTGACAGAGGATTCTAAATTTACAAAAAATCACCCGTTGTCTACTGGAAAGCCATAGATTCTATGTGTGACCAGGCAATGTGCTTTGCAAAGGAGAGCTGCTCCCTTCATTTTGGGCCAGGTCCGCCCAGCGGGTTAGTTCTAGAGCGTCCAGGAGTCTAATCTCTGGAGTGTTTGCACAACTCTTCCTATCCAAGCAGTGCAGCTTGGCAGAAATGCTCCTGCAGCTCTCGTAAACGAGGGTGTCTGTTAGCCGCAAAAAGAATTTCTAAAAATCCCGGGTAGGCAATTGCTGGATGGAGATGGATTGCAGCCCGTTTCCACGGGATGTCACAAGACGTTTCTCTTGAGGGGGTGTTGGAGAAGCCTCATCTTCTGGCTGAGTCCCTCCCGACACATCTGCTCAAAGGGACTCTACCTGGGCAATAATACATGGCTCCTCTTCCCCAAAGGCTGACCCTTCCAGGTTGCAGGGTTTTAGGCCTTAAATGCGCAACACTGTACTGTAGTTGTGCAAGGTGTTTTTGTTTAGGCCAGAGTGCCAAACTATGTCGTCTGTGATGCATCTGAAAATCCAAGTTCGTTGAGGCTCCTGGATGCTCCCAGTAGCATGAAGTTGGATGTCTATTCCACTTCCTCACCATCGACCCCGCCCTCCCCGACAGGCTCTCTTTGGTAATAAAAGAGGGGTGTTCCATCCAAGAGAGAGGTGGTGGGGGGGCTGGGCTAGAGGAGAGAAGAAGGCGCCTGTAAGAAGGTTTTCTAGGGCCTCCAACTTTGTTGGGTTTGGAGATTGGAATTTTGGCTCTAGGCCAGTGGTGGCGAAGCTTTGGCAAGCCAAATGTTTTGGACCATGACTCCCAGAATTCCAAGCCTGTATTGCCCATGACAAAGGACTATGGGAGTTGTGATCCAAAACATCTGGGGCATCAAAGGTTCACCACCACAACTATAGGCTGCTGAGATGTTTGGAAGACTGCCCAACATTTGTTTCCAAAAGGAAAACCCAAAGGGGGGAAAGAAAAAGAAAGAAAGAAGGAAAAACAGACAGACAGATAGACAAAAGTATATGGTACCTGGGAGCAAGCCAATGCGATTCTTGGTTGCATCAACAGAAGCATAATGTCTAGAGCAAGGGAAGTGATGCTACCACTCCATTCTGCTCTGATCAGAACCCACCTGGACTCCTGTGTCCTGTTCTCTGCACCTCAATTTAAAAAGGATGCTGACAATCTCAAGCGGGTCCAGAGGAGGGCGACCAGGATGGTTGACAGTCTGGAAGAAATGTCTTATGAGGAACAGCTTAGGGAGCTGGGAATGTTTAGCCTTACAAAGAGAAGGCTGAGAGGGGATATGATAGCTATGTTTAAATATTTGAAAGGATGTCATATCAAAGAGGGGACTGGTTTGTTTCCCATGGCTTCAGAGACTAGGACTCGGGGCAATGGTTTCAAACTACAGGAAAAGAGATTCAATTTGAACATTAGGAAGAACTTCATGATAGTAGAGCTGTCTGTCAGTGAGTACTGTGATGGGGGTTTCTGCATGGCAGGGGGTTGGACTGGATGGCCCTTGAGGTCTCTTCCAACTCTATGATTCTATACCTTGCAGATTTTTATGTGAACTTCTGAGGATGATGTCCACTTATTCAGATGTGGCCAGTCATTGGGGATGCCTGTAGACTTGGTTAGGTCTTGTCTCGGTGGCAGAGGGCGAGTGAGGTCCTGTCCCTTAGATCAGTGTTTTTCAACCTTTTTTGGGCAAAGGCACACTTGTTTCATGAAAAAAATCACGAGGCACACCACCATTAGAAAATGTTAAAAAATTTAACTCTGTGCCTATATTGACTATATATAAAGTAATTCTCTTGAATAGGAATCAAACACAAAGAAAGTATTTTGTAATTACTTTATTTTGAAATAGTAGGTAAACAGAAATATGAAAAACTATAAAATACTTTATTTTAGATGGTGGCCGGGAAACTGCCCATGTGCCTCTCTCCGTGGCAAAGAATGAATCCTGCAGACCTCCTGATCGGATCCAGGAGACTTTTGTTCCGTTCAGCTCAGTTGCACAAGTAGAGTTCCGGCCGAGTCTTTGTCGAGGAGGCAGAGACAGTGGCCGGTCAAGGCATGGCTTAGCCCCGTCTGCCGTTGCCTTGGCCTCGCCTCGTGTTGCTCCGGCTGCCCAGCCAGACACGGGTTCCAGGCTCGCCATCACTGCTTCTCCCCGAGTTTCACTGGGAAAGAAAGGGCCTCCTCCAGCGGGGGGTGGGGGGGACAACCCCCCAGGCCCAAGCATCCAAAACCCCCAGGGGCCAAGGGAACCTAAGGCTTCCTGACCACCAAGGCTGACCATCAGGCCATCTGGTTTGGAATAGCTTCAGCCAGGGTGGTGGGGGGGTAGGGATTCCCCCCCCCCAATCTGCAAATGGCTGCCCTGATTCCTTAACTCTCTTCTCCAATCCTTGATGTTTGGAATGAAGCCCCTGGGAGAACAAGTTGCTTGTAACTGCCTTTATGTGTTAAAATAATCCCGGAGGCCTGTCTTAAGCTTTCCCTAAGGATGAGCCTGGAGGAAACTCAGGCGTGGATGCCTTCTGCCTGGGGGATCAACATGGAATGGCCCTGAAAGGACGTCCTATTAAAGAAGGAGGGGCTGGCTTGTTTTCCTTTGCGCTGCTCCTTGGATGTTGTCCTCTGTCTTTCTTCCGTCTGCTGTCCTGAGTTGGGGGCTTTTCCTCTCTCAGCCTCCCTCCTGCCCACAATTCCGCCCTATGCATCCGGTGTTCCTGCAGGATCCACTGGAGTCTGGCTGGCAGTGCGCTTGTTGTGATGCCCCCCCCCCCAATTACCCTCTACTTATTTTAAATACAGGCATGTCCAAACTTCAGCCCTCCTGATGTTTTGGACCAGAACTCCCAGAATTCTAAACTTAGCTTGCCAGTGACAAAGGACTGCGGGAGTTGTGGTCTAAAACTTCTGGAGGGTTGAAGTTGGACATGCCTGCTTCTCCTATGTGCGTTTTCAGGACATGCCATGCACTGGGACCGCTTCTCACTGGCGTAAGCTCTACTGCGGCGGCTTCAGCCGATCGACCGCCACGGGAGAGGCAGAAGATGCGTGGAAGAAAAAAAAGACACCCGAGGGACACATGCTGTGCCTCCTCCACGTTGACACGGCCCATTAATATCTTGACTTGCCTCCAACCCGATGTTGTGCTCTCTGCTTGAAGAGGAATTTAAAGTGGTATTGATTCCCCCCCCCCCCCAAATGAGCTGGCACTTGGGTGCTTCGTTCACTTCCGCCAGTGGAGATGGGGTTGGGATCCGGGGTTGAAAACTCACCCCCCTCCACCGCCGCTGCTGGCGCCGCCGGTGCTCCATTGTCTGGCTGCAGGGTGGCCCCAAAATGGCCTCTCGGCAGGAGGTGACATAACTCAATTCGTCTTGCGAAAAAATTCATCTTATGAGGTGGCAGGGAGCCAAAGCCACGGTGGCACGAGGAGGCACCCACACCGTTCATTAGTGCTTTCTCGGGGCTCATCCGGTTCACCTCTTTGAGCGTCAGGGTTTCATTACCAGGACTGGAAAAAGGGGCTTTTATGGAAAAATTAAGGGGATTCTTGGGGAGTTTTCCCAAGCCCAGGTTCAAATTATCTCTGAAAAAGCCAAAGAGGTCTGGCCACACCAGTTTTTCCTCATCTGCCCTTTGATCCTTGTTTTCACCTCACATAGCCACACAACAGCTAGTTGTTTGTCATCGTTTTTTCAGTGGTGCAGATTGCAAATGTCCCCTTGTGCTCTGCCACGCTGGAAGAATTCACACATGCCTTGAATAAGAATGCCAACCTGTGCTTCTTTATTTTTTGTTGCCTTCAGCAAAAAAGCTGTCCTCCCCACCTCAGCCATAAAAATCAGCAATTGCAATATTTTCTTACTGCTGCAAAAGGTCAAAAATAGCTCTTTAAATAAATTGCAGCATTATATTAAAAACAGGAACTTTTGCAAAAAAAAAAAAGGGGGGCATCCCCCCAGATATTTTGCAGAGAAACCTTGTACTTGGCTTTTTTTAAAAAAAACTAATATTTCTAAACAGGCCATCCTGTTAGTTTTTTTACTGTATCACAATAGGGCAGCAGTATCAGTGCGGGAATAGTAGTTCCAGGTCTGGTCCCCCCCCCAAAAAAAAAGATGCTGAAAGAAGCCACTTGGGGAGGTGGTGTGGAGAACTGGAGTGTGTTGTCATCCCTTTGCTCATGAGATGCAATTTTGTCTCTCCTTTTCATCTTTAGTTTTCCCCCCTTCCCCCGCCCAGCCCTTACTTAGATATGCTGGGGGTTGAACCTGGGATCTTTTGGAGGAGAACGTGTGTTGTTGCACAGCAGGATCGGTGCTCCTTATGATCCTAGAGAACATTGTCTTACTCTGACCGAAGACATTGGCATTCTTAATTGAAAGCAGGGCTGCTGTGTATTCTGGCTGGCAGGAACCTTCAATCATCGCCTTCCAGTTAGCAGATTTGTTTTTAAAAAAAAGCATAAATCGTAGTATCCTACAACAGTGTTGTGATAACTGCCGTGTTGCTTGTAGAATCCTAGAAGAGTGAAGTTGGAAGGGTCCAACGAGGACATCAAGTTCACCCCACTCCACCCCTGCCTGACGCTTGTCCTTTAAAAAAATCAGAACCTTGGGTTGGCTTGTCTGTTTCTTTCTGATCGATTCTTGGCCCTGTTCTTCCCTTTGCTTCATGAAAGGAAAATGTGGCAGCTTTTGTGCAAAGGTGTTTGGGTGAATTGTGGACAGTTTGGAAGAAGAAGAAAAATGCTCCTTGTGTGTTCTTGTGCTTCAAGCCATCTTGCCTCCAAGAGCGAAAGGTTTTGGTAATGTT